>CM042144.1:32668155-32742854 GCA_023376005.1 Doryteuthis pealeii
TTCCCCTCCAGGGTACAAAGAAAAAAGAAAAGGAGCCTTGGCAAGATGTATGGAGGTCCTGGGTTGCCCAATCGATAGGAGCCCCTCCCCCACTCTCTGCCTCACTGGCGTGGTCCGAAGGAATGGTCAACCAATACATTCGGCGTCAGTTTGGCTGCAGGAGTTGCCAGATAGTGTTTTACACACTGAACTGCTAACGGAGTCCAAGCCGTGATTTCTGTCAAGGTTTTCTCTCTTAGCCTTTTCCTCTCCAGAGGATACCCACTAGGCAGCGGGGGGGGGGTATTTAGACTATTACGCACTTGGATACCAACCCAGGTATTTCTATGTTCTCGTGTTAATGTGCTAGATGGCTGTTGAGTGAGAAGCTTCCTTCACCCTTTCACAGGTTTTGATTTTCGTCCTGCTGGATGTCTAGCCACCCTCTTCTCCATATAACCCGTCGGTCGCTACTGAGCTAAAGGGCTCACAGAATTTCTGAAATTGGCCGTCAAGATCGGATTTTCTGCATCAACCAAGAATTGCAGGGTCTCTATATTTGCTGAATGTCTAGCCGAATGCTCACGCTAGAAATCTGCTATAGAAACTGATTTCCAAGGTTAACGGCGACCTAGTGGTCACATAAAAAAACGACTCTTTTTCTTCTTCAAACTCAACAACATTTATATTCAAATAACAAAAGAATAAAAACAATTATTTCTCAAGACTGTGGGAGCGATGGACCCATAAATTAATAACTTCTGGTCTTCTGCAAAGTATTGTGCAAAATAGTTCGTAAAGTTGACTGAAGTCAGTTTCTCTCGGCTCTCAGTATTTGCGTTAATCTTCTCCACTAGCCCAGTCAGCTAATCAAGCCCACCTTGGCCTCATCTAGATTCTCAGCTGTTTCTGATTCTCAAGCAACAACGTCTCAGTTAAATAATATTTCGACCGGAACATTTTTATTTCCGGTCAGCATGAAGATAATCGTGACTCTCTCTGGACCACTTTATCAAGGGAGCCGCCCTCCTTTAGTTCTAACCAGCAAATCGAATTCACTTCCGCTCACTAATCTAAGTGCTATCTCTTCCGGTTACTTGAGTGTTTCCCAACAAAATGTGTGGTCTTAAATAAATTTGATCATCTCTTCCGGCCATTTATAAAACAAAGAAGTTATCTCTTTCTTAAGTGGAAAAAGGAAAAATAATAAAAAATTTTCTTCCAAGGGACCAAGATAACCGGGAAGTCGGTTGACCATGTTTATTTTGTTCCGCGCCCCTCGTCTAGTTACATCAAAGAACTGTCTCGATCGCCACTGATTTAAGTAGCCTCGCTTCTGGGAGGTCTTCTGATCCACTTGAAATTTTAATTTCGATACAGACATTTTTGAATTGCTTGGTGTAGCCTTATCATTGCAACCATCTGTTTTGATTCTACTCCGACTCAAGTTTATCAGAAGATTTTAACTTCCGATTTCTTCCTTTCTTTTTCTAATTCCAAACCAAGAAATCAGGTCACATCCAGGCAAGTCGCCGATGGTTCAACTATGAAACAGGTCTTAACAATGAAATTGTTAAGTGATTCGCTTAAATTATCAAAACAATTTTATAATTTGGATCAAGTCACCAATAGGCACTGCAGTTGCGAGCTGACTTCATTGGAATGGAATTTTACTTTTCCCCACGGAAAAAGAAAATCAACAACACGATTTTTTGACATTAGAATTTCATACTAAGCAGACATATTTTTATAAAATAGTTTTTGATTTTAATAAAAAAATTTATTTCAGATAGCTCAATTGGATTCGTATTCTGATTAAATAGAAATTATTTTAACATAAAAACGTGTCTTTCGTTTTATAATTAAAAAAACAAACATTAGTTTATCTTGAATGAAAAATTAATTTTTTCACATATTCTAACAACATCATGATATAACTAATTTTTTTTTTATTAAAATCAAAAACTATTTTCATATGAAACGTTTTTTTTTGGTTTGTATGAAATTATAATGTAAAAAAATCGGGTTGTTGATTTTGTTTACTAACAACCGGTGAAAAGCAAAATTTCGTTCCTTTGAAAACAGCTTGCAACTGGGGTGCCTATTGGTGACTTGATCCTATAATTTTTCAATACTGACAAAATAAATAGAATATCTATTTTGTCATTTTCTTTGTTTCATGTTCGATTGAACTGTACGCAATAAAATTTCATATCATTCATTTTAAGAAATAACTTCCAGAAAAAGAAGAAAATCCCAATGGATTTATAATCTAGACGTAAAAAATTTGATAGCTTTTTTTCTAGATCCTCTGCACAATATTTTATTATAATGGAGATTGTGTATTTTTCTGTCTGTAACCAAACTATATTACTACTCAAGTCTCAATTCCCTTAGTTATTTACGTCATATACTACATGATTTTATTATCTAAACCTCAATTATTAATAAAATTGTTTCACATTATTAATACTGTTGATCATATCTACATACTAATAACATGCAACTGCATTTATATTTACAACAAAATAGTGGTTTACAGTATTAACGGGAAGGCTAATTTGCATATTCATATTAAAAAATTGATTTTAATAAATGTGTTTAATATTATTGATTTCTAATTATTTGTTTTTTTCTTAATGAATATGAGCAAAATTTTTCAGGGAGAAATCTTAAAAGAAATCCATTAACAAGAATAAATAACTGCAATTTTATTCTTTACTTCTTATTTTAACTAAATAGTTAAATTAGGAAAATTTAGCAATGAAAGACGGGAATGATGGAAGAGAGTTTCAGTTGTTCTATTTTTTGATTAATTAAGCTCTGTTTCAAATCTTTTTATCAGCATTCTTATTTAATTTCATTAGCAAAAGGCTAATGAAACTAAATAAGAATGCAGATATAGTATTTTATTACATTAAAACTTAAATACTTTGCTAGTTTTTACAAAGACCAGGTTCCTGTGTGAGATGACCTGTTCTGCACTCTGCTTTGTCGATGTACTTGTCTAGACCCCAACGTTGTGAATTATGTGCTGGCCGAATTTAAGGCACGAGTCAGAAAAACAGGCTCACAAGGATTAAAAACAAAACAACAACAAGTGTAAACAAGACACATGGAAGAAGAGTGTGTGTGATGCTTTCGCTGCCTATCCAACTGGCTATTACTGCTATCCCTACTGGCGAACTTAACCCTTCGATCCCCGGGTTCTAACTGCCTTTGGGCTCGAGTTTAGTTGTATTTATGTCAAATTCCCCTTCCCCAAACCATCTTCTCCGGACCACACAAATGGCCAGCACTTAAATAAATCGCAGACTTTTAGTCGCCATTAACCCTTAAAATTAAAGTACTTAAATATTTTTTCAGACAATTCGTCTTCAATACGTTGATCATTAATTTTTTTCAAAAGAGAATTTCTCCTAAAAACCCTTTTTGCTTTTAATACCTGGGTGCCTAAGATATTATCACCAAGTGGTCCCATTTCATGGTGGGCATACAGGTCTCTTTAAACTTTACGACCTAATCTTTGGATTCGTAAAAGGTCAGCCACCCACCCCTTTTACTTATGCCTGACTTTAACCTACCCTCTTTCTTATTTATTTATTTATTTATTCTGACCATTTCGTCTTCAACCACAGTATCACACACCTCCCTCAACTATTTTTGTCATTTATTTATAAATTACAACAAAACATAACACTATGCATCTCCCTTCGGCGCCTGAAGGGAGGACAATCATTTATCTCTTAGTTTTGAGGAAGAAAAAAACATCATACAAAAAAAATTTGCAACAATGTATAACCAGGGGCTTGATTACCTCCTCTCAATAGAAAGGACAAAAATATAAAACAAAAGACAAAAAAACAAAAACAATGGCCAACAGTGCACTGGTACGGGTGGGATCCTCACCCCTTTCAATACGAACACACACACACACACACACACACACAATCAACAAAAATATATATATATTATGGTAATGTTGGGTTCAGCTCTTCGACTTTGCTTCTCCTGTAATGATCTTTGGGGGACTTCTGACTCAACAATCAAGAGTACTTTTTCGGATCACTTCCAAAACTTCACATCACCTTCTGATGAACACAAGGGAATTTTAAGCACCCTTCTACTTAACGATTCAGGAGGGCTTTTCTGGCTCACCTCCAAGATTTCACATCCCCTTCTGATGAACGCAAGGGAATTTTAACCACCCTTCTAAATGATTCAGACGTATTCATTTTTTAAAAATTCCTTATGACTCGGGAACATCATAATTTCCGCAGTTGGATAGGCGCCGTAACAGGAAATATCATTACTTTAGAGAAGCATTGTCGATTACATCTCCGAACCTTGGGGTCTCTACCACCCCTTTTCTTAAGAGAACAACCAACAAACAAAAAGAAACCTCAACAATATATGTCCTGGGTTACTGGAGGTATTGACAGGTCATCTCTTACAGTCTTTCATTAACCCATATACATACAAAAACAATGTTCATCTTAATTAGGAAAGTCCAACAAGTCCAGATTTCACTGCTACCTCCCTCAACCATTTGGTTTTTCTTCCTTTCCTTTTCTTTCTAAGGGATTTACCTTACATCGTTCTCTGCACTGAACATGCAGGTTGCAGATTTCTTTTTCTTATCTCCTTTTTTCTCTTTTTTTTTTTTGCATTTGTCTTTAAGACACCAAGTTACAACAGCTCCTTGGATCCTGAATGAAGTGTCCAGTAGTTCATTATCATGACGGCTGTGTTTCTCTTTTATTTTTTATTTCTTTATTTTTTATTTTTTTTACTTTGGTCCCTACCGTATTTGCTGATATGTCTTGCTATCACGTCCTCATATGGATAACTCAATAAATTTGATTTGACTCCATGTCTCTGAATCGGACTTGATAACTAACCTTCTTTTTTCTGTCGCACTCACTACATGTGGAGGATTATTAACGGTTAGGGTTACGAAATAACTGCATATGGATTGAACTATTCTTGATGCCAGGATCACTACTGATTATTCTTTTTATCTTCATTGGCGGTGTAAGTTCCCCCATGCTTTTGCTATCGGATTCTGCTAGTCTTTTTGATGCTATACAGCACTGGGTAGGAGTCGAGTCAGAGATTTCTTTTAATGAAATAAGACTGTCCTCTTTATCGGGTAACTTTTCACAGGCAGGAGACGAATAAGGGGCTGGCCTTCGATCATTATCCGTTAAATAACTTTTACTAAGTATACTACACTCACTACTGTCTTCAAGCACGGGTTGCATCTCCTCAAGGGTCTGAAGTCTTTTAGTAACTATCTTTTGTTGTTTTTTCACGGCTGACTGGTCAGTGAGAGGGGTTGTCTTAACCGGTAATTCCTCTTTAAACTCTTTGTCATTTGTCAGCTTTCGTAAACTGTTCGCAAAAGGGTATTTGGAAATTTTCGTAATACCGGCAAGGTGATTGGGTCTGTTTCCCCTATAACAATTAGTCTTCTTGACTCTGTCCTGGTGCTTATTTAACAAAATCTCTTTGACAGTATCCGTTTCATCGGACGCGGTGAAGGTAATGACCATTTCATGCCTTTGAAATCTTTAATTGTAGACTTAACATTCTTGAACAGTTTCCGTTTTGTTTCGACATCCCCTTCCACTCTTAGTTCCATGGCCACTATGACCCTAACATCAAGTGAAGTATTATCCTCCACTTTTTGACAAGAATCTGCCCTTAATAACAGAGATTCGGGTTGCATCTCTTGAGTGCTCACTGTTAATTCACTAGATGAGTTGCTTTTGTTATCTTCTTGTACGGCTGGTGGGTTGATAGTCTGTTTTTTATTTGCTTCTACCGATTTCTTTTTACTAACATCAAATTCAGAAGACTTTAATTTTTCGTCGTAACCTCAACAACCTCCTTCCCTTTCGGTACTATGGTCACTGTGTCATTTGTATTAAGTGAAGTTTTACCCACTTTTGGACAATAACCTGTCTCAGATAATAGAGGTTCAGGCTGCATCTTTTTAGAGCTCTCCGGTAATTCACCAAGAGAATTGTGTTGAGGTTTGGTAAGTAGCAGAGGAGTGCATAGTGAAAATAATGCGTGGAATAATAATAAAATTTACAATAGGTAAAAGTATAAAGTGAGTAGCTGGTCACATAGGGTACGGATAAAGATAAGTCAGCAGCGGTTAACACACGAGGTAAATTCAACAAGGGTTTATTACGAACTGGTTCAATTTCATACAAGGGGTAAAAAAGCGGGAACAAACATTTTTGGGCGGAGTCCACTCCTGCTGGTATTGCATCAAATATATTTACAGAAATGTAAGCTTATAAAAAAACTTAACAAATTGCTTTTGCCATCCTTCTGGGGCCCTGATTTCTCTTCTTGAGCGGCTGATGGGTTGATAGTCTGTTTTTTACTTGCTTCTACCGATTCTTCTTTAGTAGCAGTTTCATAATATACCTTCACAATAATACAAGAAAAAATATATCTCTGGATTGGGTTTAGTTTATCTTTTTGGGAATGCAGCAAATACATCTCCGTAACATTTCTTTTGTTTAACAAATCAAAATTGTTATTTTTCGAGAATAAATCACGAACAAAATTTTCCATATGCTGCCTTTCTTTTTTATCTATACTATTCTCCAGTTTTTGACGAGAATCTGTCCTAGTTTTTACCAATTCCTTTTCGATAGTGATTTCGTAACGTACTTTCCTAATAATATCCGGAAAAATGTACCTCTGAAAACCATCCAGGCTATCTTTCTGGGAATATGATACATATTTATCCATAACAGTTTTTGTTAACCATTTAAGATTTTCTGTTTTTAAGAACAAATCACGGACAAAATCTTCTATATGCTGTATTTCTTCTTCATCTATTCTATTCATGATTTACTAATATGCCAGCAAGATAGACGCGCTACACAACAACAATCAGCAAAAAAAAAAAAAAAATAAATAAATTTTCAGCCTACCTGATAGGGATCGATGTCAATTTCCTTGCTTATCTGTTTCTCTTTCTATATTTTCTTTTTTAAACGTTCCAAGTGTTCCTTTCAGGGTTTTTTTTTTCGAAGTTCAAAAACAAAAACAAATTTGTTCAGTCCCTTTCTTCCCTCGTATCTTTTGTGTTTCCTTTTCTTCTCCACGTGTCTGGGTTATGTCTGTTCGCTTTCCGTTTCTTTCTTTCTTTCCTTTTCTTTTCCAGTTGTGTTGACTATTTTCCTTTTCCTTTCTCTGATTTTTCTTAATTCGTCCGTTTGTCTCTCTCTCTCTCTCTCTCTCTCTCTCTCTCTCTCTCTGTTTCTCTTTCTTTCTTTTTCGTTTCCTGGTCACGGCAACCAGTGTGAGATGACCTGTTCTGCACTCTGCTCTGTCGATGTACTTGTCTAGACCCCAACGTTGTGAATTATGTGCTGGCCGAATTTAAGGCACGAGTCAGAAAAACAGGCTCACAAGGATTAAAAACAAAACAACAACAACAACAAGTGTAAACAAGACACATGGAAGAAGAGTGTGTGTGATGCTTTCGCTGTCTATCCAACTGGCTATTACTGCTATCCCTACTGGCGAACTTAACCCTTCGATCCCCGGGTTCTAATTGCCTTTGGGCTCGAGTTTAGTTGTATTTATGTCAAATTCCCCTTCCCAAACCATCTTCTCCGGACCACACAAATGGCCAGCACTTAAATAAATCGCAGACTTTTAGTCGCCATTAACCCTTAAAATTAAAGTACTTAAATATTTTTTCAGACAATACGTCTTCAATACGTTGATCATTAATTTTTTTCAAAAGAGAATTTCTCCTAAAAATCCTTTTTGCTTTTAATACCTGGGTGCCTAAGATATTATCACCAAGTGGTCCCATTTCATGGTGGCATACAGGTCTCTTTAAACTTTACGACCTAATCTTTGGATTCGTAAAAAGGTCAGCCACCCACCCCTTTTACTTATGCCTGACTTTAACCTGCTCTCTTTCTTATTTATTTATTCTGACCATGTTCGTCTTCAGCCACAGTATCACACCTGGACTTTAGTATCCTATTGTATATATCCAATGGCATGCTGTTATTTTGGTTACAGTTGTATGATAATCCAATTTTGATATATTCAAACTGTAGGCCTTTTCTTTCTTTCTTTCTTTTTAAAAAAAATTTTTTTTACAGGAACCTGTTTGTAATATTTCTTTATTTACAAATTAGATTATCTTTTTTTTTCATCGTCCGAGTCATAAAATATAAAAATAATATATATATATATATATATATAAAGTCGGATGGTCTACTGACTGAGCTAAATGATTGCTTCTATTCATAACCATTTCCATATATGAGCATAAATTGAGGGTTCAAATTCTTTCAAGTATTCCCATTTTCAGTTGATAATCGAAGAGATAGAGATAGAGATAGAGTGATGTTACATTATTCATGGATAGTCAAAGAATTATGTAAGTGCTGTAGTCACATATTTTGAATCAGAATTCGTTAGATTTAAAATAACATATGTCCAGTGGAAAGTTACCTTGGCGGTTACTGACAGGTATAACCTTTTTACTTGACCCCTTGAAAAATGCGCCATTAGAAGCATGGGAGATTAGTTTAAGTTTTAGATTAGTTGTGAGCTGTCACTAGCAGAGAGCGGATGTCTTTCAGAGTCACACTCACCGCGCGGTTGAATATGGGCTGGGTTTGTTTTAAATAAAAGCTTTAAAAAACAACAACAAAAGACAATTCTTGTTAACTGATTAATTAAAACAAGAGATGACCAGCCCGAACGAACAAAAAGTAAAAGGAACCCGGAGAAATCAGCCCAAGAAGTCAGCCCTGAAGAATATGGCGGCCGAATAAAAACCCTCATCTGATCATCCTATCTCCTCATCTGTCTCTCTCTCCCATTATATGCCCGAGATAGGTTAAAAGGGGTATATAACAGAGAGATGAAAAGAAAGCAAGGGAACATTTGTACATCATGATATTATAGTGGTAAACACTTGTATACCACTCTCTAAATTTTCATGATTATTATCCAGTGACAAGCCTAAGCAAGATAACTGGCAATCATGTCAATCGCAGGTGTTAAATCAAAGTTGTCCTTCTACTAGTTGGATAACCTAACAAGAAATAAGGGTCCAACACTCCCAGAAAAAATGTTCTAGATGGTCGTTGAGCCAATAGCTTCCTCCACCCTTTGAACGGGTCTTTTTCTCTGAGTTTTTGAGATGAGGCTTGATGATTAGTATTATTTATATTATTCGGACTATTGACCTCATCTTCATTGTCATTTGTACAACATTTTGGCCGGTGTACTCTCCAATTGGACACATAGCGTAGTGGATAAAAGAGTTCTAAGTGACAGTTATCTCTGGGCTGTACAATGTTTTGGCCGATATGACCTTCGGCCTTCTTCAGGTATTTCTTGTCAGATTCGGGAACCTTCTTTTTTTAAACTCTGGAACCTTCTTTTCGAACTCGGGAACCTTCTTTTCGTAATCCAAACCTTCTTGTTAAGACAATTATGAGTGATAGTTATCTCTAGACTGCAGGTTCAATCTTGGTCAAGGGCAGCAGTAACATAGAATAACAATTAACACAGCTTAACGCCTCTACCCTAGCTATCGTTAAAGGAGTGAGAACAGGATACCCCCGTGGACTGAATAAAGAGTTAGGTTCAAAGTTCCGTGATGGCTCCACATTACGACAAGAAGGTTCCCGAGTCCGACAAGAAATACCTGAAGAAGGCCGAAGGGCACATCGGGCGAAACATTGTACAGATAACAATGAAATTGAGGACAATAGTCCGAATAAAACAAATAATACTAATTGTAGATCTTGTAACAATCTATTTGGTTTGATATTTAATGGCATATAAACTCCTTGTGGGTTATTTAATGTCAACATTTGATTAATTTGGGATAATTATGCTTTTTTGTTTTATTTTTCAGGAGGAGTTGCCAGTTGGTCATTTGAAGTTCATACCAATCATGGCCAGTCTTTAAATAAAGAATTATACCAAGGGGAGATCACTCTCGAGGAAAATGTCATTTGTTTGTAGATTTAAATGTGATTAAAGCGTTGAAGAACTTGACGAAGGGATTCTTTGTGCTTCTTTCTTTAGATGAAGGTTGTGAAAATATTTTGTTTGGTTTGGTTCATTTGTTTAACAGTATATCAAATCCCCATGGGTTATTTAATGCCAAAATGTGATTTACTTATGTTTGATCTTAGAGAGAGAGAGAGAGAGAGAGAGAGAGAGAGAGAGAGAGACGTAAATAACAAGGGGAACTGTGACTTGAGTAGTAATGTAGTTACAGACAGACAAACTCATAGATAGCAACAAAACAAAATCTGTGGAAAACTAACTCTGAACAACCTGACGCCCCTTGCACATAATCATGAGCTGAAATCAGGGTATAAATTGTTGTCATTGAATGCTCGCAGTCTATGCAACAAGATACATCTTTTTGATACATACGTCAAAAGTATCAACCCTGATTTCATAACAATCACGGAAACATGGGCTCATTCCTTATTATGTGATGGGGTCTTCAACGTAA
Organism: Doryteuthis pealeii; assembly: GCA_023376005.1. Taxonomy (NCBI): domain Eukaryota; kingdom Metazoa; phylum Mollusca; class Cephalopoda; order Myopsida; family Loliginidae; genus Doryteuthis; species Doryteuthis pealeii. The sequence continues at coordinate 32,678,672 of CM042144.1, forward strand.
CTGGCTACAACCTGTTTCGCAAAGACCGCTCCAATCGTGGTGGTGGTGGTGTCATGATCTACATTCGTTCAGACTTCCCAGCAATTCCTTGAGCTGACCTGAACCACTCACAGCAAGAAGTCTTTTTCTGTGAGATATGGATAAACATGTCATCGCTCCTACTGGGAGTTGTTTACCGTCCCCCAAATTATCACCAGGACACGCAGCTCTGTGATATCCTTATAGCTGCTGCCAGAAAAACAGCCACTTATGTTTTCATTGCAGGGGACTTCAACTATCCTGAAGTTGATTGGGAAACCTTTCAATAGCCACAAGGTGCTAACGATTTCCTCGAGCTGGTGTTGGATTCGAACTGGTCCCAAGTAGTCACCTCCCCGACAAGAGGTGACAATACTCTGGATCTAATCTTCACCACTACCCCTGAAGCGGTCATTAATGTCTCTACTGAGGAACCTCTAGGTGACTCTGATCATGCCATGATCGTTGCCAATCGTTGGGGAGTAACAAAAAACAAAATCAACCCCGTGATGCTCATTTTGACTGGGACAAAGCGGACTGGGACTGTTACTGCACAGAACTGCAACGCCGAAGTTGGTCTGAATTCTACGAGTCTGGAGATGTTAACATTATACTCCAGAATATCCAGAACTCAATATGGGCAGCATGTGTAGCATCAGTAACACGTAAGCAGAAGAAACACCCAGAGAGAGCAATTTGGGAGACTGCAGCAGTCCGTCTCGCCAGGAAGGAACGCCGTAGTACTGAGCGGGAGTACCAACGTCACAAATCAGAGGACAATAGGAGAAAACGGAACAAATCATCCAACCACTTCAAGCAGGTGATAAAAAAGGCAGTACTTGAATTTGAACAGCGCATAGCAACCAGCCCGGACAGTAAGGTGTTCTGGAAATATGTGCATTCGAAACAGAGGCCTCACTCCCCCGTTGGCCCTCTTCGCAATCCTCATACAAACCAAATCACTGATGACCCCAAAGAATGTGCAGAACTTATTGTTGAATGCTATGCAGGCATTTTCACTGTCGAGGACCAAAATGTACCATCTCCTCCACCTCTGATATCAACTTCTATAACTACTATAGAATTCACACCTGCTATGCTGTGACGCCACCTCAAGAGTAAACGCAACCATGCTTCTCAGGTCTTGATGGTGTAAAATACCCGCTTCTCAAACGGGGCGGGTTACTTCCTTCTCCACCAGCTAGCTGTTTTCTTCCAATTTTGCTTGAAAAATGGTGCTACCCCAGAACAGTGGAAAACTGCTAGTGTAATTCCCCTGTTCAAAAAGGGCGACCGCACATCACCTGTTAACTATTGGCCAGTCAGTCTTACAAGTTGCATTGCTAAGTTGATGGAGTCCTGCATCAGAGAGAGACTTTGGAATTTCTGGAACCATCCCAGTTTGGATTTGTCCCAAACTCTAGCTGTTGTGATCAACTTGTAGAGTTCCTAGAGGACATCACCCGGATCACTGATGGGGGCTCATGGGTAGATGTTGTCTACCTTGACTTTGCTAAGGCCTTCAACTCTCTGCCGCACAAAAGACTTTGGAAAAACTCTCTGCAATGGGGGTGAAGGATGATCTTTTTAACTGGTTAAAGTCCTTCATACTCAACCAGAGAGACTTGGGCAACATTCCTCACCATATGAGATGTCATCTGGGGTACCACAGGGCTCAGTTCTTGGCCCCCTTTTGTTTGTTGCGTATATCAATGATATAGATGCTAACTTAAGGAATACCATAGTCCTGAAGTATGCCAATGACATCAAGTTGTACCTTGAAATAAAAAAGACAGATCCTGAATGCTGTAGATCTTTACTACAATCAGACCTAGACACAGTGCAACAATGGATCACTGATTGGCAACTGAAGCTGGCTGTGGACAAATGCACCACCATGCATTTTGGGAGGAAAAACCCATCATACATATACTTCCTCCACAACACTAATATCAAGGAATCTTCTTGTGAACGTGATCTGGGTATTACTGTCAGCAATGATTTACGTTGGATGAAACATCTCCAAAATTGCCAAAAAGGCAGAGGGCGTCCTGGCATCACTCAGCAAGACCTTTGTCAGCCGCTCACCGGCTATCTATTTGAAGCTGTATAAAGCTATGGTGCGGCCACACTTGGAGTTTATATCACCGGTCTGGAACCCCTATCTTGCTCAGAATATTAACCTCCTAGAAACTGTACAGAGACGTGCAACCAAGCGAGTACCCTCCATCAGGAATCTGCCTTACTCTGAACGTCTTGCAGCCCTGGGAATGGATTCGTTGAAACTTCGGCGTCTGGCAACTGACCTGGTAAATGCTCATAAGGTCATTAATCATCTTAACAACAGCAACCTTGAGCACCTTTTTGATCTCCATCTCTCCAATACATGCATGCCTACAAAATCAGAAAACAGCACTGTTCACGTGACTTTCAGAAACATTTTTTCACGCTCAGAATTGCGGAGACGTGGAATAAACTGCCTGAATCGGTTGTAGGCTGCCGGAGCACTGAATCTTTCAAAGCCTCCATGCCACTCTCCACATACACATGCACACACATACATGCATATTACTACTGTGAACTGTTCATGTTCCTGACACAACATTATTCTGTGTACTTGACATGAGACTTTGATGAGTTGTGGTGCACCTGAGCACTGTACACAATAAATTTCATTATTATTATAATCTCCATTATAAGAAGATATGATTGTAATCTTGGATATTCATATTTGGTTTGCCAATTTTATTGTTATATGCATATTTTACAAAATAAATTTAACCCCCGATTGAAAAAAATTTACCAAAAATCAGGGAATTATCCAATTTTAATGAAATGTTCAGTGTTTATTTAGCAATGAATTAATTTTATAATGCATTACTTATTTCATTTAAAATTTTCTGATTTTTTTCAGGTCATTTAACTTTTACCCCCACCTTATTTTTGGGGCGCTTTATATCGGTGGGGATATATACTTTCAAAACTGATTACAGTCTAAATAAAAAGACAAAAGATCGATGGTGTGAATAGAAGCAGAAAAAAATTAAGGAAGCAACTCTGGTAGAAAATAAATAATGAAAATCGGAAAATTAAATATAAAAAAAAACTAAAAAAAGAAAAGAAAAAAAAGTTGTTGATTTTTTTACTCTGTTGCTTAATTATATAATTGACTTTTATATTATAAGTGAAAAAATTATAAATCGATATTTGTTTAAAAGGGTGGGGGCATGACTTTTCAATTGAGTTTTCTCCAAAAATAAAGTAGACTAGTTATCAAATAAATATTTGTTTTAGAATCTAAAAATATGAAATTTAAAACTTAAAATTAGGCATTTCATATTTTAAATGAATTTTCACAATCAATTAGATATATAAATTGTTTTCTCAAGTCACATATGGAGACCACAAATGGTAATATTTATTTTAAAGAATTTCGATTTATTTCCATTGAATCAGTTTGATTGAAACAATCCAGTAATTTAAAAGAATGAATTTGTTGAATTTTGTCAACACTGGAAATTTTATTAAAATCAGATAATTCCCTGATTATTGGTATTTTTTTTATCAATCAACATGGAGGACATTCTGTCCTTTTTGAGGGAAACAAAATTATACCATAGAATATAAACATGAACCTGATCAATATCATACAAAAGTAACTCCTCAACATGATCCTCAATACATACATAACATATATTACTTCCTAACCTCTTGGTGTTACGATTTTATGGGCCATCCTTTATGCTCCAAGAGCGCTTGTCCAGCGGAAATCCTTGGTAAAAATCCTTTGGTTGTTCCTCGGTGCTCCTCAGTATTGCAAGTCCTTCGTCAATGACTGCAAATGGACGTCTCTCAGTATCAGTTATTAAGTAGTCAACCAGCCACGCAGTCAGGTTGTTGATTGGCTGAGGTTTAAACCACATGACCTCGCCTAGTCTATAAATTTAAGTGTTATACCCAAAATAATCCAACACTTGATATGAAATAACCCCAGACGGTTTGATATGCCGTTAAAACCAACCAACCAAACAAACAACTTTTAAATCCAGAGGTTCATGTATATATTTCAAATGAGCAGCTAGAAAGATTGTGTAGCGCCATTGATATTTCATATTGATATATGAGGGTAAGTCAAAAAGTAATGCCATTTTGTTTAGGACAGGTATAATTACCAACACAGGAACATGTATCATACATCAAAATGAAGCTGGTCCTCTGTGGATCACATCCCTACTTTTCCACATAGTCACCGTTTCTCTCAATAGCAATGTTCCACCTTTGAATGAGAGCATGTATACCTGCATTGTAAAATTCTGTTGACTGTACTTTGAACCACTTCTTCACTACAGATTTCACTTCCTCATTACTGGAATAATGTTTGCCTCTCAAACCCTCTTTCCTGGGTCTGAAGAGATGATAGTCTGAAGGCACTAAATCTGATGAGTATGGAGGATGTGGTAAAGTTGTTTACCTGAATGAGGCGATTTTCTCCCTTGTCCTGATGCTTGTGCGTTCTCGAGCATTGTCATGCAGAAGGAGGACATTGTCAATTGGCAAGTTGGGTCTTACTTTTCATATTCTTGCTCTAAGCCTCGTTAGCGTCTCAATGTAGGCCTTAGTTTAACAAAAAAACTTCACATGAAATAAAGAAAATGACATTACTTTTTGACTCACACTTGTACATGTTTCCCAACCCCTCCGCACGAGTAAAGAAGAGACACAAGATCATTTTTTTAAAGTGGTTCTTTGCCCGTCCTATCAGCTGTGGCTTTAGAATACACTGACTGCACTTCTAAAGTCAATGCTTAAGGAAGGAATATTGGTTAAATAGAAAATTTGTTTATTAAAAAAAATTGAGTTAAAAAAATTTTCTTCCAAACTATTGCTACAAATCTTTCAAAACTTTGCTGGCATCAAATGACCCACCGAACAAACAACCAAAAAAACAAAAACAAAAAATAACAACAAGAATAAGGATAATAATGTCAGTCCAAATGATTTAATGAAGAGTTAATGATACCTCAATCTCACAAACAGTCAAGAGGGGGAAATTTCAATTGCAAAAATAACTTATGAATAATGTAAACACATTATCAAATTTAGGAATATACATTTTGAACAATCAAAATAATAATAATTATAACAATAATGATAATAATAATAAATAGCAGCCAATATTAAATATGCCTTATATCCAGGTCAGTGTACAAGCACAAGAGCAAAACAAGTTTTAGACAAATGAAAAGAGCTATTAAAAAAAAAAAAAATGTTTTTTTTTTTTTATTGTTTCCCCACAAAGTTTTGCAGACTCCCAAAACACAAGAATATGATGAAGCGGAGTTATTATTTAAAAAAAAACGAAAAAATTGGAAAAAAAAAAGAATGTAAAAGATATCAAGGGAAGAACCCCTCCCCCCAAAAAACCCCAACCTTTGAAGTTGATGTGATATTTTTTTTTGTTGGGGGATGGGGTGGGAGAGAAAAATATTTAAAGTAAATGGGATGACAAGAGAGAAAAGAAAAAAAAAACAACTTTTGAAGTAGATGTGATTTCAGAGGGGGGGGGTGAAATATTTGAAGTAGATATGATGACATGGGGTGGGGGGAGAAAGGAAAAAAAATATTTTGAAGTACTGAGGGAGAGTAAAAAAAATATTCACATTATAAATATGATTTTAGGGAAAAGAAAAAAGAAAAAAGAATTTTTGAAGTAGATATGATGATGGGGGTGAGAAAAAAAATTTAAAGTAGATATGATGAGGGGGGGGGATTGAAATGTGATTTCAGGGGGAAAAAAAAGAAAGAGACTTGAAATAGAGGTGATTTCAGGAAGGGGAACATCCCCCCCCAAAAAAAAAAAAACAACATTTCAAGTAGCAGGAAGAGTAAAGAATTTATCCCCATTTTCACCATAACATATATCACAGGACAGAGTAATAATTTAAAGAAAAATGAATTAAAAAAAATTAAAAAATGTCAGGGAAAAGAAAAGAAAAAAAAACAATAAAACTTTGAAGTAGAAGTGATTTCCGGGAGGAAAACAAAAGAAAAAAGGAAAAGAAAATATTTGAGGGAGAGTAAAAATAAATTATCCCCACTTTCACCCTAACATATCTTTATTATTGTCACACTGTGTTTGGGCATGCATGATGATAGTTGGCACTTTTGTGGTCACATGATTGAAGTTTGAGCCTGATCACACCATTTTGCTTGCTGTCTTTACAGTATAAAAATGGCCTCTCCACTAGCAGTATGTACCAAGGAAGAACAAAGAGCAGTGACCTGATTTCTCTGGTCAGGAGTGTCAGGGGCTGAAATTCATCAGAGGCTTTTAGCACAATACAGCATATACACACTTTTCCAACCACTTTTAAACTTCTCTATCCACTTAAACACACACTTCTATGCAGTAGTGCTCTGTTCCCGTAATGTACCAGTAATGATGTGATTATTTACATATCATCATTTATGCCTAGGATCAGGGTGTAGTATCTGTGTCACTCCATCTAGAATCAGAATGTCACTCCCCAGCATTTCATTCTAAGATCAGTGTTGTATCTGTGCTCAGAGAAATGACAATTATTTTAAAAACTGTAAGATATATATTATTAGGTATTGTTGGTACGATGAAAATGTGAACCGTGCTAGTTATGAACCGCTTAGCGGTTTGAAGGCGTTTTTACCTACAAGTTAATAAAGATATAAAAGTGATATTTTTTATCGACAAGTAATTATAAATATTTTAACCCTCTCCTCTCTTTTGGTTGTAAAATATCGCTTTCTTATTGCATTAACTTGTTGATTTTATTGCATTCAAACCACTAAAAAAAGATATTTATTGATAAAAACACCTTCAAACCATAAAAAATATATTTTAAAGAGGGGGGGGGGTAAAATATTTACAATTACTTGTTGATAAAAAACTTGGGGATAAATATTGCTTTCATATCGCATTAACTTGTAGGTAAAAACGCCTTCAAACCGCTAAGTGGTTCATAACTAGCATGGTTCACATTTTCAGCAGGCGCTGCTTAGTGTTTTTTAGGGTAGGAAGACAGGACGACAAAATCCGAAATGCACCAAAAGTTTTAGTCTATCATCATGAGAAATTGTTTTTTCAGTTGCATGAATAAGCAAAAAAAAAAAAAGGCTTTTGCTTTTTGGTTGTAGAAAAAAAAAGATAAATCTTACTATATTCTCTTACTGATTATTGAAATATTCCTTAATGCATGTGCCACAATTGTAAGTGCTGGGGTCTTTAAGCTTAATAAAAAGAGGATTGGGTTAAGTTGAACTTAATCAAACTAAATTCCACCACCGCATGTCACCCCGTCGAAAGAAAGAAAATACCAAAAATTAGGGAATTAACTGAATTTTAATAAAATTTTCAGTGTTGATAGATTAATGAATAAAAGATATAATGCACTAGTTATTTTATTTAAAAACTTTTACATTTTTTCAGGTCAGTTAACTTTGAACCATGTATCTTTGAGGCATAACACAGATTCTCAAAGATACAGTATGGAGGATAAACTTGCTATAGCTTCTTACAATATACCTACTGAATTACTCAATCAGAGGTCTGAAATTTTAAATGCTTGCAGACACAAAAGGGCTTCTTAGCCAATAAAATGTAGTGGCTTTACAATTTAAGTTTTAATTTTTAAAGAAGGACAAACTCATAAGTGATATTCTCCTTTAGACTCCTACACATGGACACACTAGTATTGGCTGACCAGCAAAAACACATGTTCATCAGCTCTGTGTGAACTCTAGATATCGTTTAGAGGACTTAACAAGATCAATGGCCAATAGGGACGGATTGCAAGAAAGAGTCAAGGAAATCTACAGTGTCAGCACAGTTATCCAAAACTGATTAACACCTTTCAAGATGATAATATAAAAAAAATTGTTAGAAAACTTGAAAGAAAAAACTTGAAAACAATAAGATTATTTTTAACCAAATTTGTTTGAAATCTATCTATCTATCTATCTATCTATATATATATATATATATATGTGAAATAAAAGGAAATTAATCTGACAGTGTGAATTTGATATAATGAAAAAACAAATGATGTTTACAAAAGCATGGGATCATCAGGAGAGAATGTGCACTGTTTCGGGGCCTACCTCTCAATGGTTTTAAATCGTTTTAAATGTACTTTTTAAAACCGTTGAGAGGTAGGCCCCGAAACGGTGCACATTCTCTCCTGATGATCCCATGCTTTTGTAAACATCATTTGTTTTTTCATATATATATATATATACATATATATATACACATACACACCACACGCGTACAGAAAAGGATGCATGAGTAGGTATACAGTTATTATTTAATGATTAATATATATGAATGTTTGAGGCAATAGTTTGATAGTTCATTATTTCTTTCTTTTTGTAGTAAGATGAAGCTTCTCCCCATATTAATAGAGTGTGGGGGGTGGGTGGTTTAAGAGACCTCACCCAAATGGACGATTTCAAAGGTGAAGCAAGAAAACCATACTGCTGCTGCTGCTGCTGATTTTGATTCATAAGAGAAGCAAGTCAAGAGATTCATAGCTATGAGGAACTCTGAGCCAAGGTGTAGCCAATTATAAGAAACAAGACAACAAGAATATATGCATACTGAATGTATGCAATTTGAGCACTTAAGAAATTGCACTTGATTGCAATTCAAGCGCCAAACACTTGCATTTCCTTTGCTTAATTGATGTATATTATTTTTTTTTATAAGGAATTAATAATGATTTTAGTATTTAGGACTATTGTCCTCATCTTTATTGTGGTATGTATAAACACAACGTACAGGTCGCACATGGACTAATGGTTAGAGAAATGGACTCGTCGACCCAAGTTCAATTCCTGAACAAAGCTGTTTGCATTTCACATGGCGTTAATACCCTATGAATCCAATTCTCCCTCCAGCTATGGGTAAATAGCAGGGCAGACTGGACTCTTTAACCATAAACTATACATAACACAATAAAGATGAGGAGAATGGTCTGAAATATCAAAATTATTCACATCAATCCTCATCTTAAAAATACAGACAAATAATGATTTTATAATAATAATAATGATAATAAGTAATAATAATAATATTATTATCATAGTAATTTATTGTATTATAATAATATCAATAATAATAATAATAATATTGATTACAAATAATGAGTTAATAATAATAACATTGTAACTTTGTAATAATTTGGATGGTTTATTTTTTTATAATAACAACTGTATGTCTACTTTTGCATCTCCAATAAACATATATATTTATTAATAATATAGTTTGCTATATTTATAAATGACGAGTGCTCAATATCAGCAATAGAGCATATATCTCTAATGATAGCAGAGATAGACACAGAGTCAGTGGTGCTTGGTGATTACAAGTTTCTTGCCTATGCAATCATTGAATGATGGTCCGATGATTGTATATATAAGCGATAAACTAGCAGTCACCAAATGACATTGACTCTGTGTCTATGCGATCCTAACTTATATATATCTATTATTATACTAAAGCTGAGTTAATCAACTTTTGCTTCCTAAAGGCTTTTTTACTGTTTAGTTTAATGACACAAAAATTATACTAAATTATTCCTTACTTTTAAGATCGAATTATGTTTGAAAAAAAATCCGTTTTAATTGGTTCTAATTAGTTGTAATTTGTAATTACATCAAAAACTGACCAATCCCTTCCTTTACTTTCTACATATCCCTTTCTTCCCCTCTATGTATCTCTTGATTACCTCCTCGTTATATAATGTTAGTTTCTCTAAGAGAGGAGAGAGATAGAGAGAGAGATGGGAGAATTTTAAATGTATCTCTATGTTAAATTTCACAAGCAGCAACTGGTAACTTAAATTAGGTAAAATATTCCCTTTCCTAGAAAGCTTACAAAATGATTTTAAAGTTTTGTCCGGACGTATTTATTTATTTATTTTTAAAAATTTTATTCGCTTTGCTAACTCACTTTTGCCTAATCTCAATATCTACCCAGAGCTGAATGGGTGACTGAATGGATGAACTAACAGGTCACATTTTGTCTAGTTTACATATATAAGTAAGGGTAACATGGACATGAAGTCAACAGTGCTTGGTAACTGAACTGATAGTTTCTCGCCTATGCAATTTTCAAACCAAACTTGGTTTGAAATTTGCATAGGCGACTATCAATGATATTGAGCACTATATATATATATATTTTTTTTTTTTGTTGTTGTTTTTATAGTGTGTTTGAAGCATTAATCATAAAATGTAATAAGATATTTTTTTGAAGGCAAAATAATGCAATTTATGTTGAAAAACATATTTATTTAAATTTTCTTTTTTTCCTTTTTTTTCTCTTAATATTTTCGGAGCAAAGTCCATCTTCAGAGAGTTGAATAGTTTCCATCTGTGTTTGTTAAAATCAACTGTGGTATTATTCTGTTGAATTTGATGGAGATTTAAAAGTTCGCCAAAGATTGTCAAATTCCGTTAAATCCCATGTAGCTGTTGTGTTTTGCGGGAAGTTTTGAAATCATTTAAGATATATTCTTGTTTTTATTTTTTTTAATACTATTAATTAAAAATACTATTAATTAAAAAAAAATATATATCTTAAATGATTTCAAAACTTCCCGCAAAACACAACAGCTACATGGGATTTAACGGAATTTGACAATCTTTGGCGAACTTTTAAATCTCCATCAAATTCAACAGAATAATACCACAGTTGATTTTAACAAACACAGATGGAAACTATTCAACTCTCTGAAGATGGACTTTGCTCCGAAAATATTAAGAGAAAAAAAGGAAAAAAAGGAAATTTAAATAAATATGTTTTTCAATATGAATTGCATTATTTTGCCTTAAAAAAATACATTATTCTATATATATATATATATATATATATATATATATATATATATATATACACTAAGTATTCCAAAAGGAAGAGTTTTATTCTTGATGGTGAGGTCGACATTATAATGTTTTAGTTTTTAACAAACTTTCATCAGGACTTGAGGTAGGCGACACATTTTTGGAAGTTACCCACCCTCACCACACAACATTTAGCTTACCTCATCTTCTTGGAATACTTTGTGTTTTTCTATTTTCTAATATACTGTCAGATTTAATCACCTATCCTACTCCCATATATATATATGAGGAAAGAGGATTGGAATGAACAATCCACTTCCCCTTCTATAAAACACTTGTATGATACCTTGATAATTCAATAAAGCGACTGATGATGCCGAACTCAATGCTCTAGCGAAATATATCCTACATACGTTTGTCTGAGTTTTGTTCTTGTGTTCCTCATATCTCTACCACACATATATATATATATATATCTTAGGAAGGAAAAACTCAACACCGTAATTCCATAACAAATTTATTTCGACCAAAATTGGGGCCTATATAAATCTAAGTTGATTTAATATAGCTCCTCAAAATTTAGTCTTATCAGATCAAGGTAATTTGAATTGTATAACTGAAAAATTTTACTTCTCAAAAAAAATTAAAAAATAGAATTTTTTTTTTTTTTTTTTACATTGTAAGACTGTCATCATGGCGACAGGAAGTCAAATGAGAAAAAAAGATACTTTTCAAGGTCTGGTTTCTCATGGGGATGGTAGTCAGACAAAATTAAACTATGAATTAAACTATTGAATGAGTCTGAAAAAGTATAGAGTAAGGATAAAACAAAAAATATATAAAATATAAAAATATATAAAGAAATTATATAAATATATATAAAAAAATTTAAAAAATTTTATATAAAAAATATATATAAAAAAAATAAACATATAAAAAAATATATGATATAAAAAATATTATTACTGCTATTGGGGTATGTTGAGGAATGGTTTCTTAATTATGTTATGTTTATAGTAACCTGGTACTGTATTTCATCAGCTGTGTGCCCTTAAATTATATCCATGAATAGGGATATTAAAGTGATATATAATTGATTTAATTATTAATATTTATTAATAATAATTATTGTCAATGGTAGTAGAATAATATTGACTTATTTGGTATTTACCTATGTAAAAGGTCTTATATGGACTCTTAAATTTCTTAACCATTTATATTCTTCCAGCTTAACTATAGAGTGTTTTAATTGAATTGATGTTAATGATGTTTATACATGTTTTTGGAGATTTACTGGACCAATATATATATAGTAGATGTTGGATGCTATACGAGTATACACACACACACACACACACACACACACATATATATATATATATATATATATATATATATATATATGTGTATATTTTTTCTAACTGATAATATATTCTTTAGAAGTGGTTTGTGTGGTGCTCTAATGCTATATTTGATGTTAATTTTAGAGTATACCTGCAATTCATTGTGGGTTTAATCAATCAGCAATTGATTTAAATGCAATATTTTTATTGTATTTATATAATTGATACCTTATATACTTGTTTTTTTATATAGAAGATAATTTATTAAGACCATGAAGATAGTACATTAATCTATGTGATACCTTTTTATATTACAGGACTCTATACAATATTAACGCATATGGATGATATGTAATAATTCATTAAACCCATGTAATGTACTACAATATTAAAATTAGTGGAGTTTGAATTGTTTATCAATGAAATAATACTTTAACATTAGCGTTATGATTATATTAATGAGAGGCTAATTTTACTATGGTTATATGTAATGCAATTTGATATAATATATAATAATAATAATAATAATAATAATAATAATAACGATAATGATAATGATAATAATAATTATAGTAATACTAGTGACACTGATGTTGTAAAATTGCAGTATGATCTGGATGGTATAAATATAAATTGAATATAAGTATAAATATAATATTATTTTTGAAAGGGCTATAACTAGTCTGATTTTAACTTTATTTATTTCAAACCAATTTATATTAATGTATTCTACTTATTTAATTTTTATTTTGTTTTAATTTTAACCTGATTTATATTCTTACTTAATTGTTCTCTTTGTTTATATGTATAAATATATGTTAGCATGTGTGTATTTGTATGTATATATGTATATATATGGGTAGATGTGTAGTATTATGTTTAAAATAATTTTTAAAATTATGTTTAAAATAATTTTTAAAATTATGTTTAAAATAATTTTTAAAATTATGTTTAAAATAATTTTTTTTTATTATTTTTTTTCTTTTAGTATATATGTCTATGTGTATATATATATATGTGAAATATTTTCACATACATAAACTGACCGAAACACATGTGTAAGTGATTGATTAAATTCATTTTATCCATTTACTTTTCTTTTCTTTACTCATTTTTCCTCATATATATATATATATATATATAATTAATGGTGATATTATGATTTCACACTCATAACTTGAAGTTTCTTGGTAATCCAATCATCAGATGAGAAGTGGTTGAGATGTCAAAAACCAGTCGTGAAATGGTTGAGATGTTAAAAATCAAATTTTTAGCGTTTATATGAAGCGTTTTTCACGTGATGGGAAATGTAAAGCTAAAAATTGTTTTTTTAAACTGTGGCTTGTTTAACGTTTATGTGACGTGGATTGTATTCACGTGATGTAATGTCATGACGTTAAATTTGTATTCAAAAAACATTATAATCAAACAAACTTGCATTGGTGTTAATGCACGCGGTGTTCAGATGAATTTTTTTTTTTTTAATAAATAAATAACAAATCTCTGATAATATGGTTTTACCTATTTTACCAATTTGGTTTTTCGTTGGGTTAAGGAGTCTACAATTTGGGTTGTTACGAAAATCCTCCTTATGATCTTTGATGGTGATGAAAGCTGGTTTTTTTATTACTTTGTTAATCCGGTTGTCGATCTTTAATTTAGCTGGGATTTTACTAGCTTCCGTGTTTAAGTGGTTTTCCCAAGTGTTTGGTATTTTTTTGTAGATTTTCGTTATTGAATCTTTCATCAATTTTTTGTATTGTTTTATATCCACTTTGTAGAAATTGTTGGATTTGTCCGCTTTCACGAAAATGTTTTTAGAGTTCCTGATTTTCTTTGCGTCTTTTTGTATTTTGTTTTGAAAATTGCCGTTGATTTTTCTGAATTTTAACTTATTGACAATATCAAACATGTCTTTTTCAAAAGGGGCTACAAAACCAGGGTGTTGCGGTGGATATTTTGTTGTTTTAAAACCATAGGAGATTGTTGATTTATTGGTATCATTGGGTGTGGAATAATATAATTTCCATCTCATGCGCCTAATTAGGCTTTCAATTTTATCCAATAGTGTTTTTTTGTAATAGTGTTCATCTGGTGCCGGAATGTTTTTTGTAGAGTAGTTGAAAGTAGCCACTTCCATAATAGGTGTTTAGCGTACTTTTCTAAAAGTGCTCAACTGAATAAGTAGGAGCTATATGCAATTACATTTCCCATCGCGTGAAAAACGCTTCATATAAACGCTAAAAATTTGATTTTTAACATCTCAACCATTTCACAACTGGTTTTTGACATCTCAACCACTTCTCATCTGATGATTGGATTACCAAGAAACTTTAAGTTATGAGTGTGAAATCATAATATCACCATTAATTATAAATCTGCTCTGCTTTATTAGCATTGAGCACCTTTCCATGCAAATACTTTTCTCATTTTTTCATTCACTATTCATTATATATTATATATATATATATATATGTGTGTGTGTGTGTGTGTGTGTGTGTGTGTGTGTGTGTATGTGTATTTATGTATGTACATTTATGTGTGTATATATATCTATGTATGTATATGTATATATTTGTGTGTATATATGTGTATGTGTTTATCATGTAAGATATGTGTATATTTTTTATTTTTATTTTTATGTTTATTTTTATTTTCATTTTTATCAATATTATATTTATACAATATTATATTATCTATTATATTTAAAAGTTTTACTTTGTCAGGGTTCCCACTCATTTTAGGAAACCATTTTCCAGGACGTTTCCAGGACATTTCCAGGACATTTTAAAAATTTTCCAGGACAGCACTTATTCGCGGCAATTTTATAATTTACTATTATGTCTAATATTGACACATTAAGCCAGTTTTATTCTTACTTTTCTATGATGCCGGGTTAATGAAGTATCTTGAGTTTATTATAGATGATGACTACATGTATCAATTAATTATAGAGGGTGTCCATAAAGTCAGTGTGCACTTGAAAATTATAAATTCATTAAAGTGCAAACAGATTTTATGGACAAAATGTACTATAAAATTGTCAGGCCTCCTGTTTTTGCTTAGCCATGAGCACCATTGCTGTTTTTAAATTGGCAAATCAATTTAGATATTTTGCCCCTCTCCCTCCATGTTTAAAATAATTTTTTTTTTTTATTGAATTTGTACAAATTTCAAATATTTACTGTACTGTGTTTCTCACTTTTTATCGACAAATATATGGAGATATTTCCCAATGCCCCTTCACTTTATATCTATACTATATTTTACATACTATTATATATTAAAGTTATATTTCAAAGTTAAAATATTAGATAGTGAAGCACATTGGAAAAGAAAACATCTCAAAGAAGCATATGTTTGACTGTAGTGACCTAGTATAGAGATGAACACAATATGGGAACCAATTATTAAAAAGACTAAATCAAATTGTTTTAAAGTTAATTACTTTGAAAATAAAAATATCGAAAAAGACTGATGGCAAATTTTATGCCTTAAGTTGCACAGGAAACGCCAATAAACTTTTTCTAAATGATCATGATTCTTCTCGTGACACATGTCAGAATAATAGGCATGCAAAAACAATGGTCATTGTTTTTGAATGAGATCTTTGAAGGTTCTTCAATGCCTGTTTGATCAACTGTCAAACTGTTAAAAATAATTTCCCAGGCTGGATCATTACTATACTTGGATACAAAGGGAACACCTGAGGAAGGCTGGAGGATATAACAGCTGAAACATTATATGTATATACATACAATAAAGATGAGGACAATCCGAAAAATCAAAATTATTCCTATCAAACCTCATCTCAAAAATATAGTTCATGTTTATTTATGTTGTCATATTAGGCAGATGGGGGGAGGGATTGTGTTTTGTACAAATTCATAAAAACAAAACGTTTTAAACAACGGGTTGTTTGATTTGTTTTGTTTTGTTTTACAGCATATCAACCTCAGTGGGTCATTTAATACTGACAAACTTTTGAAATTAAGTAATTCTTAATGGATAATCAATTTTTTTATATATACATTTTTCTATTCAACCTATAAATGGACCATAACAGGTACTACCACTCCGGTAAAGAGTGGGCCAGGAAGCAAATGGTGATGAAGGGGTGCTCCACATTCCCCAGACCTCCAGAACTGGAACCTCACCATCAGATGGGACCTTCAGCCACCACCACCACATATAAGAAGGGTTGATCATGGATTGATCGGAGGGGCTCTCTCCGACCGCCCATCTAAACTAAGTAATGGTCTAAGCTAGGTATACCAATTTGTTAAAAGTCCATGTTTTACAATACAAATATACCCCCCCCCGTTTCCAATAAAATAAAGATGCTACTCAGGTAGAAAATAAGTATCGAAAATCAGAAAATCAAATCAAAATAAATAATTTTTAGATATTTTTCAATTTTTTTTCAATTTTTTTTTTACTCATTTCGATAATTATTTAATCTATTTAATTATTTATCTTATAAAAGAAAAAAGTATACATCAATATTTGCTCTGTTTAAAGAGGGGGGGCACTAATTTTCAATAGAGTAAGTGACAAAAAATTATTAGAGATTGATACTAAAGTAAAGTAGTTATTAAAAAAATATGTTTTTTAAAATATAATAATATGACATTTTTAAACTTAACATCATGATACTCTTTTCTTAAATGAATTTTATATATTAATTTATCATAGCAGAAATACCTAATTAAATCAAAAAGTTTTAAAATAAAATAACTGATGCATTATAAAATCCATTCATTGATAAATCAATACTGAAAATTTCATTAAAATCAGATAATTCCCAGATTTTTGGTAATTTTTTTTTTTTCAATCTAGTGTTAAATTCATTTTGTAAACACGGATTATACGGCAACTCTAGTGGCCATATTAAGTCATATTTGATAAAAATTGACCGAAAAAATAGTTTTAAAATGTATTAAAAATAAATTACATGTGTAATATTTTTGCTTTTTGTACTGATGCTCCTTATGTTACTACTTTTCGACTGAGACAAAAATTTGACCATAAATAATCAATTTAATTTTAATTAGTTTTTAAAATGAAAAGTAGACAAAAAAATAGGTATCCTTAGTCTAAGCAGAGTGTTGCATCATCCACAAAGATTCCATCCACAAAGATTCCATCCTTAAGCATCATGGGTCACCACACTATGGCCAACAGGTGGCCCAATTGCAGTCGGTGTATTCTAAAGACCCAGATGACAGGGCTAAGAGCGGTTTATAAATATCTAAATTGATGTGCCAATATAAAGCTGTGGGGGGCATATTGTAGAATATCTACATATATTTCCTGATAAAAGGTGAAAATACAGCACGTACATATTTGAAATTTGAATTTGTTTGTAAAAATTCATGTAAAAGAATTAAACCTGGGAGGGGTAAAATATCTAAATTGATTTGGTGATGAAAAGTGGGGTTGGGGTGGGGCATTGTAAAATATCTCCATTAATTTGCTGATAAAATGTGAAAAACATGACTCGGAAAATATCTATATTTGGCTAGAATTATGTCTTATGCCAGCAATTAAAAACAGCGTAAATTAGGGCAGGAATCCGGGATGATAAACGTTAAAATGACCAATAGTACTATTCGCAGAGTTCCGTCCCGGCCTCCTGCCTTAAAAAACGTTAGCCAGTGATAGGTCAAAAAACAAACCCACCTATGAATGAAGTCCCTAGCTGAAGTGGTGCCTGCTGTATATGAAAAAATAATTTGTCAACTGAAAGGCGTTTTTATCGACATTTTTTAGTTTGAAGACGTTAAAGTCATATTTTTAAAAAAGGTTAAAATATTTACATTTACTTGATGATCATATATTCGTGTGTGTGTGTGTGTGTGTGTGTGTGTGTGGTTGTATGTGTATTTATGTATGTACATTTATGTGTGTATATATATCTATGTATGTATATGTATATATTTGTGTGTATATATGTGTATGTGTTTATCATGTAAGATATGTGTATATTTTTTTATTATTTTATTTTTATTTTTTCATTTTTTTATCAATATTATATTTATACAATATATATTATCTATTATATTTAAAAGTTTTACTTTGTCAGGGTTCCCACTCATTTTAGGAAACCATTTTCCAGGACGTTTCCAGGACATTTCCAGACATTTTAAAAATTTTCCAGGACAGCACTTATTCGCGGCAATTTTTATATACTATTATGTCTAATATTGACACATTAAGCCAGTTTTATTCTTACTTTTCTATGATGCCGGGTTAATGAAGTATCTTGAGTTATTTATAGATGATGACTACATGTATCAATTAATTATAGGGGTGTCCATAAAGTCAGTGTGCACTTGAAAATTATAAATTCATTAAAGTGCAAACAGATTTTATGGAAAAAATGTACTATAAAATTGTCAGGCCTCCTGTTTTTGCTTAGCCATGAGCACCATTGCTGTTTTTAAATTGGCAAATCAATTTAGATATTTTGCCCCTCTCCCTCCATGTTTAAAATAATTTTTTTTTTTATTGATTGTACAAATTTCAAATATTTACTGTACTGTGTTTCTCACTTTTATCGACAAATATATGGAGATATTTCCCAATGCCCCTTCACTTTATATCTATACTATATTTTACATACTATTATATATTAAAGTTATATTTCAAAGTTAAAATATTAGATAGTGAAGCACATTGTACACACACACACCACACACACACACACACATATATATATATATATATATATATTATATATATATTATGTGTATATATTTTTCTAACTGATAATATATTCTTTAGAAGTGGTTTGTGTGTGTGCTCTAATGCTATATTTGATGTTAATTTTAGAGTATACCTGCAATTCATTGTGGTTTAATCAATCAGCAATTGATTTAAATGCAATATTTTTATTGTATTTATATAATTTGATACCTTATATACTTGTTTTTTTATATTAGAAGATAATTTTATAAGACCATGAAGATAGTACATTAATCTATGTGATACCTTTTATATTACAGGACTCTATACAATATTAACGCATATGGATGATATGTAATAATTTATTAAACCCATTAATGTACTACAATATTAAAATTAGTGGAGTTTGAATTGTTTATCAATGAAATAATACTTTAACATTAGCGTTATGATTATATTAATGAGAGGCTAATTTTACTATGGTTATATGTAATGCAATTTGATATAATATATAATAATAATAATAATAATAATAATAATAATAATAACGATAATGATAATGATAATAATAATTATAGTAATACTAGTGACACTGATGTTGTAAAATTGCAGTATGATCTGGATGGTATAAATATAAATTGAATATAAGTATAAATATAATATTATTTTTGAAAGGGCTATAACTAGTCTGATTTTAACTTTATTTATTTCAAACCAATTTATATTAATGTATTCTACTTATTTAATTTTATTTTGTTTTAATTTTAACCTGATTTATATTCTTACTTAATTGTTCTCTTTGTTTATATGTATAATATATGTTAGCATGTGTGTGTATTTGTATGTATATATGTATATATATGGGTAGATGTGTAGTATTATGTTTAAAATAATTTTTAAAATTATGTTTAAAAATAATTTTTAAAATTATGTTTAAAATTTTAAAATAATTTTTTTTTATTATTTTTTTTCTTTTAGTATATATGTCTATGTGTATATATATATATGTGAAATATTTTCACATACATAAACTGACCGAAACACATGTGTAAGTGATTGATTAAATTCATTTTATCCATTTACTTTTCTTTTCTTTACTCATTTTTCCTCATATATATATATATATATATATATAATTAATGGTGATATTATGATTTCACACTCATAACTTGAAGTTTCTTGGTAATCCAATCATCAGATGAGAAGTGGTTGAGATGTCAAAAACCAGTCGTGAAATGGTTGAGATGTTAAAAATCAAATTTTTAGCGTTTATATGAAGCGTTTTTCACGTGATGGGAAATGTAAAGCTAAAAATTGTTTTTTTAAACTGTGGCTTGTTTAACGTTTATGTGACGTGGATTGTATTCACGTGATGTAATGTCATGACGTTAAATTTGTATTCAAAAAACATTATAATCAAACAAACTTGCATTGGTGTTAATGCACGCGGTGTTCAGATGAATTTTTTTTTTTTTAATAAATAAATAACAAATCTCTGATAATATGGTTTTACCTATTTTACCAATTTGGTTTTTCGTTGGGTTAAGGAGTCTACAATTTGGGTTGTTACGAAAATCCTCCTTATGATCTTTGATGGTGATGAAAGCTGGTTTTTTTTATTACTTTGTTAATCCGGTTGTCGATCTTTAATTTAGCTGGGATTTTACTAGCTTCCGTGTTTAAGTGGTTTTCCCAAGTGTTTTGGTATTTTTTTGTAGATTTTCGTTATTGAATCTTTCATCAATTTTTTGTATTGTTTTATATCCACTTTGTAGAAATTGTTGGATTTGTCCGCTTTCACGAAAATGTTTTTAGAGTTCCTGATTTTCTTTGCGTCTTTTTGTATTTTGTTTTGAAAATTGCCGTTGATTTTTCTGAATTTTAACTTATTGACAATATCAAACATGTCTTTTTCAAAAGGGCTACAAAACCAGGGTGTTGCGGTGGATATTTTTGTTGTTTTAAAACCATAGGAGATTGTTGATTTATTGGTATCATTGGGTGTGGAATAATATAATTTCCATCTCATGCGCCTAATTAGGCTTTCAATTTTATCCAATAGTGTTTTTTGTAATAGTGTTCATCTGGTGCCGGAATGTTTTTTGTAGAGTAGTTGAAAGTAGCCACTTCCATAATAGGTGTTTAGCGTACTTTTCTAAAAGTGCTCAACTGAATAAGTAGGAGCTATATGCAATTACATTTCCCATCGCGTGAAAAACGCTTCATATAAACGCTAAAAATTTGATTTTTAACATCTCAACCATTTCACAACTGGTTTTTGACATCTCAACCACTTCTCATCTGATGATTGGATTACAAGAAACTTTAAGTTATGAGTGTGAAATCATAATATCACCATTAATTATAAATCTGCTCTGCTTTATTAGCATTGAGCACCTTTCCATGCAAATACTTTTCTCATTTTTTTCATTCACTATTCATTATATATTATATATATATATATATATATGTGTGTGTGTGTGTGTGTGTGTGTGTGTGTGTGTGTGTGTATTTATGTATGTACATTTATGTGTGTATATATATCTATGTATGTATATGTATATATTTGTGTGTATATATGTGTATGTGTTTATCATGTAAGATATGTGTATATTTTTTATTTTTATTTTTATGTTATTTTTATTTTCATTTTTATCAATATTATATTTATACAATATTATATTATCTATTATATTTAAAAGTTTTACTTTGTCAGGGTTCCCACTCATTTTAGGAAACCATTTTCCAGGACGTTTCCAGGACATTTCCAGGACATTTTAAAAATTTTCCAGGACAGCACTTATTCGCGGGCAATTTTATAATTTACTATTATGTCTAATATTGACACATTAAGCCAGTTTTATTCTTACTTTTCTATGATGCCGGGTTAATGAAGTATCTTGAGTTTATTATAGATGATGACTACATGTATCAATTAATTATAGAGGGTGTCCATAAAGTCAGTGTGCACTTGAAAATTATAAATTCATTAAAGTGCAAACAGATTTTATGGACAAAAATGTACTATAAAATTGTCAGGCCTCCTGTTTTTGCTTAGCCATGAGCACCATTGCTGTTTTTTAAATTGGCAAATCAATTTAGATATATTTTGCCCCTCTCCCTCCATGTTTAAAATAATTTTTTTTTTTTATTGAATTTGTACAAATTTCAAATATTTACTGTACTGTGTTTCTCACTTTTTATCGACAAATATATGGAGATATTTCCCAATGCCCCTTCACTTTATATCTATACTATATTTTACATACTATTATATATTAAAGTTATATTTCAAAGTTAAAATATTAGATAGTGAAGCACATTGGAAAAGAAAACATCTCAAAGAAGCATATGTTTGACTGTAGTGACCTAGTATAGAGATGAACACAATATGGGAACCAATTATTAAAAAGACTAAATCAAATTGTTTTAAAGTTAATTACTTTGAAAATAAAAATATCGAAAAAAGACTGATGGCAAATTTTATGCCTTAAGTTGCACAGGAAACGCCAATAAACTTTTTCTAAATGATCATGATTCTTCTCGTGACACATGTCAGAATAATAGGCATGCAAAAACAATGGTCATTGTTTTTGAATGAGATCTTTGAAGGTTCTTCAATGCCTGTTTGATCAACTGTCAAACTGTTTAAAAATAATTTCCCAGGCTGGATCATTACTATACTTGGATACAAAGGGAACACCTGAGGAAGGCTGGAGGATATAACAGCTGAAACATTATATGTATATACATACAATAAAGATGAGGACAATCGAAAAATCAAAATTATTCCTATCAAACCTCATCTCAAAAATATAGTTCATGTTTATTTATGTTGTCATATTAGGCAGATGGGGAGGGGATTGTGTTTGTACAAATTCATAAAAACAAAACGTTTTAAACAGAACGGTTTGTTTGATTTTTTTTTTTTGTTTTTACAGCATATCAACCTCAGTGGGTCATTTAATACTGACAAACTTTTGAAATTAAGTAATTCTTAATGGATAATCAATTTTTTTTATATATACATTTTTCTATTCAACCTATAAATGGGACCATAACAGGTACTACCACTCCGGTAAAGAGTGGGCCAGGAAGCAATGGTGATGAAGGGGTGCTCCACATTCCCCAGACCTCCAGAACTGGAACCTCACCATCAGATGGGACCTTCAGCCACCACCACCACATATAAGAAGGGTTGATCATGGATTGATCGGAGGGGCTCTCTCCGACCGCCCATCTAAACTAAGTAATGGTCTAAGCTAGGTATACCCAATTTGTTAAAAGTCCATGTTTTTACAATACAAATATACCCCCCCCCCCGTTTCCAATAAAATAAAGATGCTACTCAGGTAGAAAATAAGTATCGAAAATCAGAAAATCAAATCAAAATAAATAATTTTTAGATATTTTTTCAATTTTTTCAATTTTTTTTTTACTCATTTCGATAATTATTTAATCTTTATTTAATTATTTATCTTATAAAAGAAAAAAGTATACATCAATATTTGCTCTGTTTAAAGAGGGGGGGGCACTAATTTTCAATAGAGTAAGTGACAAAAAATTATTAGAGATTGATACTAAAGTAAAGTAGTTATTAAAAAAATATGTTTTTTAAAATATAATAATATGACATTTTAAACTTAACATCATGATACTCTTTTCTTAAATGAATTTTATATATTAATTTATCATAGCAGAAATACCTAATTAAATCAAAAAGTTTTAAAATAAAATAACTGATGCATTATAAAATCCATTCATTGATAAATCAATACTGAAAATTTCATTAAAATCAGATAATTCCCAGATTTTTGGTAATTTTTTTTTTTTTCAATCTAGTGTTAAATTCATTTTGTAAACACGGATTATACGGCAACTCTAGTGGCCATATTAAGTCATATTTGATAAAAATTGACCGAAAAAAATAGTTTTAAATGTATTAAAAATAAATTACATGTGTAATATTTTGCTTTTTGTACTGATGCTCCTTATGTTACTACTTTTCGACTGAGACAAAAATTTGACCATAAATAATCAATTTAATTTTAATTAGTTTTTAAAATGAAAAGTAGACAAAAAAATAGGTATCCTTAGTCTAAGCAGAGTGTTGCATCATCCACAAAGATTCCATCCACAAAGATTCCATCCTTAAGCATCATGGGTCACCACACTATGGCCAACAGGTGGCCCAATTGCAGTCGGTGTATTCTAAAGACCCAGATGACAGGGCTAAGAGCGGTTTATAAAATATCTAAATTGATGTGCCAATATAAAGCTGGTGGGGGGCATAATTGTAGAATATCTACATATATTTCCTGATAAAAGGTGAAAAATACAGCACGTACATATTTGAAATTTGAATTTGTTTTGTAAAAATTCATGGTAAAAAAAATTAAACCTGGGGAGGGGGTAAAATATCTAAATTGATTTGGTGATGAAAAGTGGGGTTGGGGTGGGGCATTGTAAAATATCTCCATTAATTTGCTGATAAAATGTGAAAAACATGACTCGGAAAATATCTATATTTGGCTAGAATTATGTCTTATGCCAGCAATTAAAAACAGCGTAAATTAGGGCAGGAATCCGGGATGATAAAACGTTAAAATGACCAATAGTACTATTCGCAGAGTTCCGTCCCGGCCTCCTGCCTTAAAAAAACGTTAGCCAGTGATAGGTCAAAAAACAAACCCACCTATGAATGAAGTCCCTAGCTGAAGTGGTGCCTGCTGTATATGAAAAAATAATTTGTCAACTGAAGGCGTTTTTATCGACATTTTTTTAGTTTGAAGACGTTAAAAGTCATATTTTTAAAAAAGGTTAAAATATTTACATTTACTTGTCGAAAAAAGACTGGAGGTGATAAAATATCGCATTAACTTTTTGGGAAAAAGCGCTGTTTTTTGTGTTTTTTTTAATATTTTCAAAAATATGGCTTACTTTTAACACCTTCAAAACACTAAAAAAATAATAATTTGTCGATAAAAACGCCTTCAATCAACAAATTATTTTTTCATATACAGCAGCCACCGCTTCAGTTAGGGACTTCATTCATAGGTGGGTTTGTTTTTTGATCTATTACCACAGGAGACCGGGATGGAACTTTGCGAATAGTACCTGACCAATATTTCCAGGAGTGGGTGGGGGTAAAAAAGAACAATTTCCTCGTATATTCCTTTAAAATAAACTGAACCCTCATTTTATATCCGTGTTTTTGCAATAAATGTTTTATTTTTTTTGCACCCGTTATTTTACAATACTAAATATATTTTCTTTATTTTAATATTCACTTCAATGTGTATATTCTAAAAGATTTTATTTTGTGAGAATGGTTAGTTTAAAAGGTTAGTTTTAAAGGTTAGTTTTAAAGGCTCGTTTTACAATTTAGGCATAAATTGGATCCTCTTTTTATGACCGTAATTGTTTTTTCGTCGACGATGATTAAAATCTGACGTTTTTATTTTAGAGTACCAAAGCCAAAAAGAAAAGAAACAACAACAAAGGGTAAACTTCAACTTTTTTACTCGTAAATTCCTACCATAAAATTAGGCTTTAGCATTTTATGGTAGGAATTTACGAGTAAAAAGTTGAAGTGTAAAAGTGAACCCCCACTTTAAAACTAACCATTCTCACAAAATAAAAACTTTTAGAATATACACATTGAAGTGAATATTAAAATAAAGAATATAAAATGAGGGTTCAGTTTATTTTATGGTAGGAATATACGAGGAAATTGTTCTTTTTTTTACCTGGGTGGGGAGTATTATCACCGTAAAAAGAACACTTACTTTAACTGAGTTGAAATTGACATTTGATGTCCTTGAATATTATGCTTGAAGACTTGCTAGGAAGGTGTGTTCCCCAGTCCCACCCCGTCAACATGACTAAAGACGCTAACACTGCCAATCCTACATTGTTGACAGTAGCTTGATCCCAACCCCACATCTGACAAACTACCGAGACTAAAATGGTTATCAACTTTTGTCTTAGGAAATGTTTTTACTTTCCAGTGTTTCCAAAAAATGTTTAACAAACTTTTTTTGAATGAACATTAATTTTATTTAATTCTTAAATGTATCTTTTTTTTAAATTGTTCATTTTCAATTAAAATTTTGTGTGTGTGCTATTCTATACAAGTACAGAAAATTCTTTTTAAATGTTCTAAATTTTAAGAGGCAGAGGGGGAGTTTTGTTAAACGTAATTTATTTTTTAACCTTTCTTTAACAAATACCTTATTATCTTTAGTCTGATGACAAATTCCTGACTTGTTCACTGTCGTATAAAAATAAATCAAAATATTGCTACATGATGAAAGCGAAACTTCAAAATAGCCAATCAGAAGCATTTTTACTGTTTAATGAATATTTATGGCCAGTTTGGGAATTGTTGGGTAGGTTCATTGAGCAAAAACAAAACAAAAAAATAAAAAAGCGTCCTTGTTATTTTACTAGTTATATTTGTTAACGGTAACAATAACATTAATTTTGTCTCAGATAATTCAATTTTTCCAGGACAAAAAAACGAAAATTTTCCAGGATTTTGAAAAAATACCCCTATATTTTCAAGGTTTTCCAGTACTGGAAAACAAAAAAAAAAATTTTCCAGGTTTTCAAGGTTTTCCAGGACGCGTGGGAACCCTGAATTTGTGTATTTGGTTAATAGCAGTAATAATATTTTTTATAT
The DNA here is from genome assembly GCA_023376005.1 of Doryteuthis pealeii. Lineage (NCBI taxonomy): Eukaryota > Metazoa > Mollusca > Cephalopoda > Myopsida > Loliginidae > Doryteuthis > Doryteuthis pealeii. The sequence continues at coordinate 32,705,282 of CM042144.1, forward strand.
CATATATTTTTTTATATATTTATTTTTTATATATATATTTTTTATATAAGATTTTAAAATTTATATATATATATATATATATATATATATATATATATATATATATACATATAATTTTTTTATATATTCTTAAAAATATATTTCTTTATATATTTTTATATTTTTATATATTTTTTTGTTTTATCCTTACTCTATACTTCTTCAGACTCATTCAATAGTTTAATTCATAGTTTAATTTTGTCTGACTACCATCCCCATAAGAAACCAGACTTTGAAGAGTATCCTTTTTTCTCATTTGACTTCCTGTCGCCATGGTGACAGTCTTACAATGTGTAAAAAAAAAAAAAAAAAAAAAAAAAAAAAAAAATTATTTTTTAATTTTTTTTGAGAAGTAAAATTTTTCATTTATGCAATTCAAATTACCTTGATCTACCATCTGATGAGACTAAATTTTGAGGAGCTATATTAAATCAACTTAGATTTATATAGGCCTCAATTTTGGTCAAAATAAATTTATTATGGAATTACGGTGTTGAGTTTTTCCTTCCTTTCTATGATAAATATTGCTTTGTATATAATCTAAAAAGTTTATTATAGATTGAGCTTTCTTTAGTGATTTAAAGATTCACTGTATTTACACATACTGGATCATACAATAATAATACAGTGTATCTTAGAAATCACATATAAAATCATCCCTTACTACCAAGTTTTGGATACCTCTCATATATATATATATATATATATATATATATATATATGAAACTTATTGGCCTTGTGGTAAGAAAAAACCCGGCAAATAGTTTGATAGTAAAAATATACTACCAACCTTCACCTGGGGAAAAATGAAAAAAAGAGAAGACCAAGAGGGCCGTACCAACTGAAAATAATTGATTAATACTATAACACTTGGCCGAAAGAAAAAAAATTATTATATATATATATATATGAAATATATATATATATAAACTGCTAGGATTATCTAAAGCTAAAATGTAAAAAGTGCTCAATACCTAAGTAGAGCAAATAATAAAGTTAAACCTAATGAGTCAGATATACCTACTAATAGTTTCGCTTAGTAGCTCATCAGGGCAAGACTCTTGCCCTGATGAGCTACTAAGCGAAACTATTAGTAGGTATATCTGACTCATTAGGTTTAACTTTATATATATATATATATATATATATATATATATATATATTTAGAGAGAATATTTTATTAAGGAATAAAATATAAAATAAAGGGGGGATACACAAAGGCCTTTTCAACCGGTACTTTTCAAGTGATACACTGGTGACGAATAAAAGTCAGATTGTATAGGAAATTAATAAGAAACGAATGAGGGTGTAAACAAAGTTAGATTGATTGTTTTAGTGATTATATCATCACTAAAACAATCAATCTAACTGTAAACAAATTTAGAAATGACAAGCCTTTTAGCCCCTCTAAATGTCTCCCCCCTTTATTTTATATTTTATTCCTTAATAAAATATTCTCTCTAAATATATATATATATATATATATATATAAAGTTAAACCTAATGAGTCAGATATACCTACTACTAGCCAAACCATTGCTAATAAGATCTCCTCCTCAGTTATGCGTTGCTACAATGCAGTGAAAGTGTGACCAATAATTACTACCCGACCTGCATTTCGGTCCTTTCATAAGGATGTACTTCCAACCTTCCAACAAAGTAATTTAATAAGTTTAAATGCCGGTGTAGTTCGGTATATGTTGGACGTACATCCCAGAGGCTCGATTTTAGAATAAAGCAACATGTCCCCCGAACACTCCGTAATGCTATTGCTAATAATAATACATCCGGGCTTTCCCAAGCTTTTGACTCGGCCATAGGCGAGCATTTATCTATAAATGCTTGTAGAAAAGATTATTCAGATGAGTGCTTCTCCATTTTGCACAGAGCTAGGTCCAAACAGCATTTAACCATCCTCGAAGCTGTTTATATTTCTTTTATTCGGCCTACTCTGTGCAAACAAAATCCAAAGCACTCCCTCTACTTAGGAGACACTTCTAACCCTGTTTCAACCTAGGGTTCATACATACCCTTCTCCTCTTTCTCCCTTTTCTTCTTTTTTTATTTGTCCCCCTCTGGCTCACCCCCATTCGTTTCTTATAAATTTCCTATATAATCTGACTTTTTCGTCACCGATATATCACTTGAAAAGTACCGGTAGAAAAGGCCTTGTATCCCCACTTCATTTTATATTTTATTCCTTAATAAAATATTCTCTCTAATTACATATGATTTCTCCACTTTTAGTGTTATACAAATTCTCCTGTACCAAAAACCTATATATATATATATATATATATATATATATGAAACACTTCACACAGGAAGCAAATGAATCCTTTATGGAGAATTGAATTATGTTTTGGAAGAGAACAAATCCTTAAGGTTTTAAAGTTGTTTTTGTAGCATGTCCACTGTTCATTGGTAGTTTTGTACATATTTGTCAGCATAAAGTTTCAAACAGAATAAAAATGTTTTTATCAATGAAGCTAATTGAGGCTTGAACAATGTAGTGTTTTTTTAAAGTTTTCAAAGTTCAGAATGTTTTGACTGATTGCAGGATGCATATTGCAGGGATGCAACAGTTTTTGCTTTGCAGGATGCGAAAGACTTTATGACTATAGAAAATATAATTTGAAATGAACAAAAAAAAATCCCCCAAAAAACAAAGAACAGAAAAAGAAGATTGTGCATTTTGGGAGTTTGTCAAAGAGAATTCAGGCACAATCAGGATGAAATAAAGTGTCCTCATGATGAACAGTCAACCTTTGTCAGGTCGCTGGAAATACTTTGTTTTTTTGTTTTTTTTGAGGGGTGTAGGGGTGGTGGGTGAAAAAAAATGGATAGAGATTGTGAAAATATCAATTAAATAGCAACATAGATAACATTAATTATTTTTCTTTTTTTTCTAAGTGTATTTAAAAAAAAAACAAAAAAAAACAAAGACAAAAAAAACAAAAAACAAACATGGTCGTCTAAAACAGTTACATCATTTGGGCACCTGCTGTTTAATCAAATGATGAAGAGAGAAGAATTTTCGATCGGAAGATATTATGCATCTTTTAACTTTTTTTCAGAATGATGGTACCGACCTGAAATCTTCACTTTTCACCATTCCATTTACATGGAACAAATTGGTGATTCCATGATTTCTTTAGATCCAAGTTGAGTCTTGAATTCTCTTTTATTATTGCAGATGTTTACCGTTGAATTTGTTGCTGAATTTGTTGAATTTTCATCTTTTTTGCAAATTTGGCATTGGCTGAAGTGATCTTTGACCACATAGCATCCTTGATGGCACTCTTTAACGTTGTTGAGTTCACTTGGCAATATGCTGTCAAAAAAGAAAAGAAAAAAGTAAAATAGATTTAAAATGCTTCTCTCTCTATATATATATATACATACCAACCCCTCTGCACAAGCAGTGTGCGACACAAGGTCAATTTCTTAAGCGGAGGTTAACAGGTTTGAATTCAGAGTTTTCCTTCTCCTAGACAGGTTACCTAACCAAGGTTGAAGAGCCCAGTCTGCCCTACTATTTACCCATAGCTGGAGGCAGTATAGTTGGATTCATATCTTTCCCAAGGGTATTAGTGCTATGTGAAATGCAAACAGCCTTGTCCAGGATTCAAACTCGGCTTGACAAGTCCATTTCCTATTATGCCACGCACCTCTCTATATAAAGCAGTGTTTCTCCACCGGGGTTCCTCGGAACCCTAAGTTTCTGCAAAAGGTCCCTAAGGGTTCCACTAGAACAAGTGAGATAAGATTTTGGTGTGAATAAAAACTCCCGATGAAGTATTATAAATGAACAGTATGAATTTTATTTAATATTACCAAAATATTTGACAAAGAAGTATTAATTTTTCCTTAAACCAGTTATTCAAAAATATATACTGCGATATTTACCATGTGAACTATGATGGAAATACAATGAGAAAGATATGGTATATAATTTTGTTTTTGCACAGGGCTTCCTTGAGAAATGTAATTTATTTTAAGGGTTACACAAGGGTTAAAAGGTTGAGAAACGCTGATATATAGGAAGGACATTTATATTGTTAGTCATTGTTTTGTTGTATAATAAACCTTTAGAATTAAACTAAGTTTTAATTCATTTCTTTGTTGTTGATTGCTTTAGAATAAATGCTACACAAACATGATAATACTTTGCTCTTGAAAATTCAAATTAACCTCAAAATTCATAAGGACAATTTATCTATCTATTTCAATATGTTCTTATATCTATCTATCTCAGTATATATATATATATATATATACTAGCAAAAGTACCCGGTCCATGACCGGACTAAAAATTTTAAAGAACACCAGGAAGTGAGTGGGTAAGAGAGAGAATGAGCGGAAAATAATTTATAGAATTAAAAACATCACCGAGAATTTGTATATTACAATATTTATTTTTGGATTTTCTTTTTACCATTTAAAATATTTTAAAAATGTAATCCTTAACTTATTTTTCTAAAAACTCAAATTCATTTAATTTATTTTCTTTTTTACCCTCAAAAAGTAACAATTAAAAAGAGCTAAGTATTTATTTAAGCACATCTGCTGTTTAGTAGTTTTCTGTACATAGTGTATTTAATTTTTTTGTTATTGTTTTCTAAGAAGAAACTGTTATAAATGTTTTAAAATCTTAATAATGTGTTTATTTAGTACGTAATTTATTTTACACAAAGCACCCATTTTCGTCAAATTTTTGGCAGAATTTAAAATGTATCAAAAATTAATTACATATATTATATTATTTTGCTTTTTTTTAAAATTTATTTTTTTTACTGATGCTCATTATGTTACTACTTTTTGACTAAAACAAAAATTTAACCTTAAGTAATCGATTAAATTAATTTTAATTCGTTTTTAAAGTGAAAATTGGCACTTAAATTGTCGATACCTAATAATAATACATATTAGTAAAATAAAATCATTTCCCTAAAATCATGTGCTAAAATTATATGCTTAGAACAACATTATTTTAGAAATAAAAAAAATTGTCGTTCTTTTTAAAATAAGGTTTCTGTTTTAACAGCAAGTTCAAAACATGTGCCATTGAAGGTTGGGGTGGAAGTATCTTTTAACGGTAGTTTTGTTTATTCTAGAATACTTTTTTTTTCTCTTTTTTTTACAGTAAGAGTCTTGGTGAGGCCTACAGATAACATTAGTCTGAGGTGGCTCTCTTGATGCCAGTTCAAAGGTGCCGATGTGGGACTGGGAGTTGAAGGATCTGTTAACAGTAGTTTTTGATTTTTCTGTCTTGAAAGTTAAAAACTCGACTCGTGTCGACAGTAGTGGAGTGGGAGTGAAAGTCTGTATACAGTATTTTTTAATTTTTTAAATCATTGAATTATATCACTTAATTAGTAAAAATCGAAACCAAATTTTGTGTGTTTCTTAGTTATATTAATCTGTATGCAAGATTTCGAATCTGAGTGACATCTCTTTTTTGAGTTATAAGTCAATACGTACATACCAAACTTTCTTTTATATATATAGATATATACATACGAGGGTGAATCAAAAAGTAATGCCATTTTGTTTAGGACAGGTATAATTACCAACACAGGAATATATATCATACATCAAAATGAAGCTGTTCCTCTGTGGATCCCAACCCTACTTCTCTACATAGTCACCATTTCTCTCAATAGCAATGTTCCACCTTCAAATGAGAGCATGTATCCCTGCCCCATAACATTCTGTTGACTATTCTTTGAGCCATTTCTTCACTACAGATTTCACTTCCTCGTCACTGGAATAATGTTTGCCTCTCAAATCCTCTTTCATGGGGCTCATGAAACTAACTCTTCCATCATTTTCCATCACTCCCGTCTTTCATTGCTCTTTACATCCTAATTTAACTATTTAGTTAAAGAATAAAATTACAGTTATTTTTTCTTGTTAATTGATTTCTTTTAAGATTTATCCCCGAGATTTTTACTAATATTCATTAAGATAAAACCAAACAATTAGAAATCAATAATTATAAGCACATATTTATTAAAATCAAAATTTTAATATCAATGTGCAAATTAACCTTCCCGTTCACACTGTAAACCTCTATTTTGTTGTTTATATAAATACAAATGCGTGTTATTAGTATGTAGATATGGTCAATAGTATTAATAATGTAAAATAATTTTAATCATAATTGAGGTTTAAATAAAAATAAAATCATGGAGAATGTGACATGAGAGAATTGTGACTTGAGTTGTAATATAATTTCAGTTACAGACAGAAAAACACACAATCTCCATTATAATAAGATAATACTATATATATTTGTATATATATATATATACTTACATATAATGCTGTTTACTAACACAGGATTGAGCTGTGTTTTACCAGCAGCTGGACTAGAAGAAATTGAGCAATTGATGAGTTCATTTTTCTTGAAGAAAATATTCATTAACTGTCGAGCCATTCTCCGCCCATCAATCTTGCCCTTTTTGTCATAGGCTCTTTTCCTCACTCCATCTAACTGTTCATCATACATGTAGATACTGGACCCTGGTAATAACTCCTTCATCTAAACACAACAAAAAAAAAGAAAAAAAGAAAGAATAATTTTTAAATAGGTTTTTAGTGGCACAAAAGGAATACAAGATTAGGCATGATTGGGTAGGAAAAGTGATCCACTGGGAACTGTGCAAGAGATAAAAATTTGACCATGCTAACAAATGGTATATGTACAAACTAGAATCTGTCTTAGAAAATGAGACCCCTAAAATTATCTGTGTTTTTAGATAAAAACAGATCACACAATCCTGTTAGAAGACCAAATCTAGTACAGTGGAACCTCAGTTCTTGAACATAATTCATTCCAAAATTATGTTTGAGAACCGATTTGTTTGAAAATTGAAACAATATTTCCCATAAGAAATAGTGTAAAGTGGATTTATGCATTCTTGACCATCAGATGAATGCCTATTTATGTGCCTATAGTTGTATATAATATGAACAGACATGTATTTAAACAACAGATAACACATAAAAATGTGAATACAAAAAAGAAAAGCATAATAAAAGTAATATTTCACCTAATTCTTTATCATTTTTACATATCCTTTTTGGCTTTGATGTGATGGCGTATGTGGAGTCATAAAATGACTGGGTAATTATCCTTCTGGGTTTGTTTCCCTTCACTGTCTTTTGAGCTCTGTTCAATCAGAGAATAAACACAAATGAAATGAAGAATTTGCACAAAAACAATATCAGACACTTGTTCAAAATAGTGACTGACGCTAACTGACGCTGCTTGGGTCGATTCAACCAGCCGTTCGTCTGTCCTTGGTTTGCCTTGGCTGTTATTCACGTGACTTCTGTTTTCATCGGTTTGACTCATGTATTCTAAATCCGGAAATTTGTTTAAAAACTGAGGCCTTTTTCAATCAAATTTTTTGTTTCAACTCTGAGCCGTTCAACTTCAGAGTCGTTCAAGTGATAGGCAGAATGTGAAGTGAGTGACGAGCCAGTTTCTGATTTAATTGCAAATTACAACAAATTAAAACCAATTAAAATGGTATTTTTTCCAACATAACTCAATCCTAAAAGCAAGGAATATTTGAGTATGAATTTTGTGTTAATTAACAAAACAGGAAAGAAGCCTTTAGGAGACAAACATTGATTCACTCAGCTTTAGTATAATAATAGATATCTAAGTTATGGTAGTATGGACATGGAGTCAATGGCGCTTTGTTATTGACAGTTTCTCATTTATGCGATCTTCAGACCAAGTGAGAAAATGATTCAGCGTTTAAGCTGTATATGTTTGGTTTGGTCTTTTAAAGGGAGAGGGTGGATTTTGATTGGATAGATGCTATGTGTAAGAACAAAGTGTAGTCGGATGTACAGTTATTCAATTAGGGTTTTTGGTTATCTACTCTCAATAGGGAATGATCGATTACATTGCCTCAGGGTTTTATTGCCCTTTGCTGAGCAATTGTCCTAATTGACTCCATGTCCACGTGCTACCTTAACTTAGATATAAATAAGAGAGTTTCATAATTTGCTTGAAGCATTGTGTATGTATTGGTTAGGAGGTAAATTTAGAAGGCCATCACAATGCAGTTTGGAATAAATAAAAAATAATAATACGGTAACAATGGTGGTGTGTGTTGACCTGTATTTTTTTATTATTTCTTGAATTTTCGAGGTAATACCTCTTTATCAAAAGAATTGAACTGAAGCAGTACAGCTATGGCATTTCTTCCTAAATGAATTTTTACTTTTTTTAATATTTTTTTTAGATATAAATGCTCTATCCATGATATTAAGCACGGTTTATTTATGAATATAACACCCATATTATCTACATGATATTAATATATATATATACAGAGATGCTGATAGGTACGCATCCTTTGTCACTGGTGCATAAAAATCTAAAAAGATGCATAAAAATCATATCCATGTGTCCTAGTGTTTTTTTTCCCATCACCATTTCCAGCTAACTGTAAAAATATTTCAATATTTTTTTGGAAATGAATTACACTGTATGGGGTACAAGTTAGGGGTTAGATGGCTTTAAAAAATTCAAAGTTATACTTTTTCAGAGTATATTTTATAATTCTCTTTTTCATATTTTGTAAAACTTTTAAAATTCCTTATTTCTGCTTTGGGAATAGTTTGAACACTTCATGGTATATTATTTTACACTGTAAATTCCATATTTGCACCAACAGATGCCAGCACTATTTATTTGAGGGTAGGGTTTCTGCTTTTAAACATTTTTTTTTGCAGATTATTAAAAAAAAAAAAAAAAGAATGAAAAAACAAATCCAATTCTGCAGTTGTAAATACAAGGATGAGTCAAAAGTTTTGCAATAGTTTGGAAACATCACACACAATTCGGTTGCTTGGTGCATGTGTGTGTGTATGTGTGTGTATGTGTGTGTGTGTATGCTTTTGTTGAGTATAATTATGATTTTTTGAACTGTTGTCCTCATCTTTATTATCGTATGTAAAATACAACCTTTTGGTCGCTGTATCCTCCGACCTTCTCCAGGTGTTTCCAGTCTATCCGAGCACAGCAATAACCCAACCTAGGAAATCATTTTGAATAGTTTGGCTGTTGATCAAACAAGCCACCAAAGAACTTTTGAAGATCTTCATTCATTTAATGATATCATTTTTTTTGCATGTCTATCAACCTGAAATATGTCATGAGATTTTTTAATATTCTGCAACAAAAATGTGTAAAAGTAGAGACTCTACCCTCAAATAAACAGTGCTGCCATCTGTTGGTGAAAATATCTATGGAATTTACAGTATAAAATAATATACATGAAGACATGCTACATCAACACCAACACATGGGAGGCTTGTGCAGAAGACCTGGCGTCTCCTTGTCAAACAAGAAACGAAAAGAAATGAAAAAGAGAGGAAAAAAGCTGCCACAGAAAAGAGAGCCAGAAGGAAGGAGAGACAACAGCAACTCCATCAAGCACCAGTTTGTTTGCAGTCATTGCACCAGAGATTGCCATTCAAAAATTGGTCTGTTCAGCCACTCACGCAGTTGCAGATAAAAAAAAAGAAAAAAGGTAGACACTACGCCATTGTCTTTAGTAGATGGAAGGATGCCAACAAAAAACATCTGTTGGGTGCAAATGGATTTTACAGTGTAAAATAATACACCATGAAGTGTTGAAAATAGTAAATGTTACATAATCTATGCTATAGGGCCCCCGATTTTCCGTTTCAAATTTTTCTAAATTCCGTTTCCACTTTTAGTCAATTCCGTTTCCACTTTTGGTAATTCCCATTTTTATTGTATTTTGTGAAAAAAATTGAAATAAAATTTGCTATAATTATTAAAACTGAAAACAAAAGCATAATTCAAAGTTTTATTACATATAAAGAAATAGCAAATGTCTACAATTCTTTTTGAAATTGTGAAATCAAAGTCCAAAAATAAATTATATATAAAAATAAATATGTAACATGACTAAACAATGAAATGTTGCAGTGCATAATTATCTTTGAGGTAGAACTTTTAATCAGAGCTTCCTTCTTTAAAAAAGAACACATTCAGATTGTTTTTGTGTTTTTAAGTAAAGAGATCCATATTGATTTATAATCATTGATTCGCAATATTAAAATTAACAGAAAAATTACATTTAAAGAATTAACAGCAATTAACTTGCATCTTAACAATAAATATCTGAGAAAGTCAAACATTTTGACTAAATTTTTACAAAACAGGAATTAAACCATAATAATTGAATCTTTGTAACAAAATATAAAAAACAAATTTGATATATTAATTCAAAATTTAAATTAAAAAACTTATCTCAAGTTGAAATACTCATGAAATTTAAAATTGGATATTTCCCAAATAAAGAAATTAGCAATCTTCAAATCTATTTTCTAAATCTCCATTGTAATACAACATTGTAAGTTGCTTGGTGTTTTCAGGGGGTAAGACTTTCACATTCTTTATTTAGTAAATGTTTATATTGAGAAAATGAACGTTCAACATCTAAACTGGTAACAGGCATCCATATGACCTTATTGGTAATCTGTTCCAGAAGGGGAAATCTACTCTTATTTGCATTCAAAAATGCTGGGATGCAAAAAGGATTTTGGTAAGTCATCTTGGTAATTCACATAAATTTGGAATTCTTCAAGAAGATCAGTAGAAGGATCTTGCAAGTTTTTAATGGCTGCAAAACTATCAATGTCATGGCTTATACAAGGTAGATGTCTAGGATCAAACAGACGAGATGCCTTGTAAAAGTTATATACAGGGTGAGCATCCAGGTATTTATTCAGTTTTGAAAAAGATGTGCTGAACAAATCTTGGAAATTTGAGATAACTCTCTCCCCCTCTTTGTATTTTCTAGTTCAGACAGAAGACAGTCTATTTCTACATCAAATGTTGATTTTGATGTACCAGTATACAAGTTTTTTCTTTATTTCTAAATTGTATGGTCACATGATAGTAGCATTTACTTTTCTTTCATCATATTTATAAAACAAGGTTACAAGTTGTTTAGAAGCTTTTACTTGGAAATTTTGTAAAAAATCAAATGGGGCTTCAGCCGGGGTCCAGTGAGTTTCGGCCTCTGGACCTGCCAGAGGTTAAATTATAAGTGTTGATCCAAGGGGGCTATCTCCCTAGGCAATACCTGCCCCCTTGATTTAAAGGGGAAGGGCTGGGTTTATTGCCCAGCGCCTGAGGCGCACCCCCTTGAGGAGGAATGCCGATGGGATTGACGCAATATTTCCACCTGCCACCCATAAGTCTCGGATTATGGGTGGTCCCAAGTTAATAGGGCCTTGTGCCTAACCCATACAAGTGGGGTATGAGGTAAATATACATCAAGGAAATGAATGTTAAACTTTTTGATCTTAGTATCTCCCCATTCCAATTTCTATATGTCTACCTTCCCATTTCCACTTTATGAGGACTGACCGACTTTCATCTCTTTCTTAGAAAAATATAAGACTAATCAATTTCATCAGAAAATCTACGACCCACTTTTCTTTTTTTAGGTAAAAACTTTTGCTCTTAATTCTTTTTCGGATCTTAAAAGGAAAAATAACTCATATTTGTAAAATCAATTTTAAAGGAAATAACTAGGTTATGTTATATTCTATTTATTAAAACGTTTAACAAAAAAATCGGAGAGATAGTCAAATTTTGAAAGAATTAAAACGAAAATTTGAAAACCCAAAAATCAATTTATTATTGAAAATTTCATTAAAAATCTCAGATTCCGTTTCAGATTAACGATTCCGTCTGCGATTCCGTGATCGCGGAAAATTGGTCCCCCTATATGCATAGATTATTCTCAACCCCCTGTATTTCTGAAGGTATCGCCCCTTTTCATATCATGGGCGGGACTTTCCATGGAATGTTACAGAAAGCCCGCGAAATACATGAAGTCACGTGGGACCTGGTTGGCTCTCAGTTTCAGCTTGGACGTCAGGCAGAGAAGATATAACTGCCCTAGCTGGGACTCACCTGCATACACGAAATATGTTTAGTTAAGTAAATATAAGTTTACATAAATAATATGGTTTTGTGGTTTGATGTATGTCTTGGCAACAAGACTGATCTAGAAGAAATGAATTAAGTGTGACCGACCACCAAGACGAAGTCCAGATCCTAGAAGAGATGCTAGCAGAAGAACATAAGACACCAAAGATGAGCAGAAGAATAATAGAAGTAAAAAGAAGAGTATACAACATAAATAGTAGGGCAGAGTGGACTACGTAATCATTCTAGGAGATGGCAAACTCTGAAAAACTGTTAAACTGCTAGTGGAGCAGCCATGTTTATACTGTAAAGACAGCAAGCAAAATGGCATGATCCAGCTGAAACTTTGATCATGTGTCGGGGCCAAAACAGCCTTGACCCTTTTCTCTGCACGTAGGCCAACGCGCGTGTGCGTTAAGGCACGTACGCAAACCCTTTCCAGCCAAATCCAGTTTTTGACCAGCTTTAACCCTTTAAGCTCCACCCCTTTGCGTGTATTGGGTCATGTAGCCAAAACTATTTCATCATCATCGCTAACAAACTTTTCCCTGACGTCATTCGATATTTCCGGTAAATTTCGTGTATATAAGAAAGTCGTTTGTGATGACAAGAACAGTTCCAGCCAGCCACCAACAGTTGATGATCCTGATTCCTATTCTGAACAAATGGCCTTTCCTGATTCCTGACCGCCCTGCCTCTCTCCGCTGCTGGAACGACCTGCCTTTTCTTTGCTGCTAGACGACCAGCCTCGTTCTTTGCTGTGATGACACGAACATTTCCAGTTCAGCAATATCAGCCTTTTTCAAGGCTAAACAAACCCAGTTCTTTTCAGAGCTAACCAGTCGGCCTTTTCACCTCAGTCTTTCCTTAACCACGAATGCAATCCTAGGGCGAAATCCCTAGAAGATCTGGATCTTACGATCGGATAGGCGTCCCTCGCCGACAGTACGCTAAGTCCTAGCTTGGTAGATCCGACTCGATCTTCCGCCAAGCAAACACCTAGCTACTCGAGGCATTTGCGCACACGTACCAGCTGGTCTGAAATCCCGCATAACCGCGGCCAATCAGACCCAAGCAATGCACATGCTAAGCGAACGGTCCATTGCTGTTACGTTTCACGCTCGTATCCGAACAGTCCTCGACGGGACTACGACCGGGGCTTGCAGCCGATACAACCGCAAGCCGAGACCGTTACCAACCGACCACGACGTCAACCGAAACCCGTAGACACACTGTATCCCGAATCCGGATTCCAGCTGCCCATCCGACAACTGACGACCTATCCACCCAGATCGACGAAAGACTGACCGAACATTGAGCGACACCAACCTCGAACGACGAAAACTCTCAACTCGCCGATTTACCTTTGTCAATTCTCGATAATAAATTGACCACCTGGTTACTTCCTGCCATCTAAATCCTCTGCCTTTGTCTCTTTCATTGCCTCCAGTCGTTTCACTTATTCAAAAGTCTGTGGGGTCGACATCCTTATCGGCCCCGCAACACATGTGACTACAACAGTCCCAATTATAAGCACGCATGTGCAGAATGCAGTGTAACAATAATAAAGACTAGTGGGATCTGTGGATATACCACAGTAGGATGATAATTCAATTATTACAATGTTTGATATGTTTACTTAAGAGCTATTGCTTAATTGTTCAATATGTAAAAAGTAAATAATTTTGATTTAACTCTCTCTCACTCTTTTTTCTTCTTTCTTTCTTTCTTTTCATTATGTTCGATTGAAACAGATTAGTGTTATTGCTTCTGTGCACTCACCCTCTCTCTATCTTTCCCCAACTCTCTTTCTATCATATTATATTTTTTCTGTGTAGCATGTCCTTTTTCTTCCCTTTCTTTCTTTATATTAAAAACAGAATGGTCCATTATTTAACTGAGGTGATGACACTCATTTGGACTTATTTTTAATCAGAGGGTGTTGTAATATGATAATGGTCATACAATTAAGGAACACGAGAATTAATACATAGATGTTATGGCGAAGGTAGTGGGTGACTACAGAGACTGAACCTGTAATTTCCTGATCATGAGTGGTGGCTCCTAATTTAAGGAAAACACACTACTGAGCCTCGAGATTGTGTTGGTGCATATGCAAATTTCGCACAGGTTGGGCAGCGCTAAGCATAATAAGCCCGGATGTAAGATCTTGGTGAGTGCAGTTGTCTGTCATTTATAATTTAAGGCCTACCTACGCAGACCACAGAGCTGTCGTGTTTCATTTTCCTACCTAGAACAGAGACATGCATTGTACTAGAAACAAGTGAACATTTACGTTGGACTAGAGATTAGTGTGGTTGTATCGACGACAGTGATTACCGTGGTTGTGTTCGGTCATCACTTCACACCTCTATTTCGAAATAATAGGTTTATTTTGCAGAGCAAAAGTGCAGATAATTTTTGACACTCCGTAGTAGATTATAAATGAAAATTGCTAAGAATCAATAAATTGTACGTACACTGTATTTATCTGCAGTTTCCTTGTTCACAAATCCTGCCTGTGGTCGATCACAATTTGAAGCAGTGCTGTCATTACTGCTACTATTATGAGGACATGATGCTGTCAATGGTGTGATGGTAGTTAATGTTTTCTCAACTTGGGTGGCATATGTTGTTAATTGCAGATCTGAAAAATGTAATTAAAAAAAACAAACTTAATTACAAAAGGATATCATACAGGAGATGGTAAATAAATATCAACTTTATTTGTTTTGTCAATCAAAAAGTAGCAACACAGTTTGTCAAACAAGGCACGAAAAGGAGTGAAAAAGAGTGGAAAGAAGCCGTCATAGCACAGAGAGCCAGAAGGAAGGAGAGACAACAACTTCAGCAAGCATCACTGTTTGTTTGCAGTCACTGCACCAGAGATTGCCATTCATAAATTGGCCTGTTCAGCCACATGCGCAAATGCAGTTAAGAAGGGGAAAAAATGGAACACTACACCATTGTCTTTAGCAGATGGAAGAATGTCAACAAACAGCAACACAGTTGAACCCCCTTTCACATATAATGTTGAAAATGTTGTATAAACTTAAAAAAACTTATGGTAACTTGTGCTAAATTAAAAAAAACAAACAACAAATAATGGTTTACAGCATATATATACATACAATTTGAGTGCAGAATCAGAAAGAACATACAATTTTACATTAGAATTCCAAGGTTTTATCAAAATTGCTCTAAAAATAAAGAAATAGTGAAAAAATTACCAAATTTCTTTTTTTGAATTGGTCCATGATTTGACATATTTTTTTAGCAAAATCATGTCCACTTTTGTACCCCCAATTTCGGGGTTTTAAATTCTCATAACTTTTGAACCACTGGGGATATTTGCTTAATTCAAACAGTTTTGAACTCCATTTACATAGCTCTACATAACTAATATGATTAAATAATAATAACCTCAAATTAAAAAAAATCAACTGTGAAAGCTAATAACTAAATATTGAATAGAAAAAAAAATTGATTTAATAGAAATAAATAGTTGGAAATACAATAAATTAAGAATTTGTAAGTGTATGAATATTGGTCCCCCCCACTGTAACATACCAAAGCAATTAGTATGATGGCTTTTCTGTATGTCTATTGTGTAACATGACAATGTAAGTGTTGGTTGGTTGGTTGGATTTTACGGCATGTCAACCCTTGTTGATTCATTCTTGATGGGAACTCAATTTTTTTAAAACTCATTAATTTAAAATTAATTTTTTCTCTCTATTCAACCCATGGATTTACCCTAACAGGTACTACCACTCTGGGTCAGAGTGGATCTGAGAGTAATGGTGATGAAGGGGTGCTTCATATTCCCCAGGGCTCCAGGAATTGGAAATTCACTATCAGATAGTTTAACGTCATACTCAGGACACTAAGACCATCAGACACCACTTTTTAGCACATATATCACAAAAATGGTTGGGGCTTGCCATAAGGGCAATAGTGTTGGGACGATCATATAGGTGCTAGGTCTTGACATGACCAGCCGATTGATCAGAAGGAGCCTCACTGACTGCCCGTCTAGCCTAAGTATGGGCCTAAATAGAGAGTTGCATGTCAATATATGTATGCATGTATATGTACATGCATGTGTGCGTACGGACTAAAAAAAAAAGAAAAGAAAACAGTAGGATATATTTGTGTATGTGTGTACATGTGTCTATATATGTATAAGTGTGTGCATGATAAGTTGTTTTGAGAGTTCACAAAAACCATTAAATAGAAGATCACTTGAAAGAAAAAAGAAAGTAATGGTCAAAGAAATGGAGACCACTTGACAGGAAATAATTATAATGTCCAGATTTTTAAGAGAAGCCGGATCCCATGAAAATGAGATTAGTTAAGCTGTGTGTGGTCTCTGACTGGAAAAAGGGAACTGTCACTAGATGTGATTTGGCCTGGAATTCTGGGAAGGAAAAAGTCATTGCTCTTGGGTCTGGGGAGACATCCTGAAGAAACTGGAGGCATTCCACATCAACTGCCTCTAATGCATACTGGCCGTAAAGTGGTGGCACAAAATCCCCCACTCAGAAATTCGAGGCAGGGCAGTCATTGACCCAATTGAGACCATCCTCAATGCCAACTACGATGGTTGGGTCACACCATCTGCATGCCTGTAGACAGACTCCCTTGTAAAATACTTTATAGTGAACTCGCAGAAGGCACATGAAGGTTCAAAGACCATATGAAGACGACGCTTAAGAAATGCACCATCACATCTTCAAGTCTGGAAGATCTGGTCTCCAACAGACACAGTTGGCGAGACACGTGCCGTACAGGAGCTGAGCGGCTCAATATAAAAATTAACAGGTCTACAGAGCGGTAATGTCTTTGTCATTATGAACCACCAAATGCAGATGGAAATTTCCCGTGCAATGTGTGTGACCGAATCTGCAAGTCCAGAATTGGACTAACTAGATACCAGAGGGTCCACAACTGATGAACGACATGGAGTGACTTCATTGTCGTCTTGCGGACTTCTAAAAGGAAAATGAGGGGAGACATGCAGTGAGAGTTAGTAACATAATGACTGAGCAGAAGATATAGCAGCAAGAAGTTTGGACCACGTAACCAATAAGCACCCCAATAAGTTATTTATTGGTTACTTGGTCCCAACATTCTTTTTATAAACATTTTATAAACATCAAAAATATTTTGTAAATAAAAACTATTTTCATTTAAATAGACATATCTGCATTTCTCTTCTGATTAAATAAAAACTATTTTAATATAAAAATGTGTCTTTCATTTAAAGTTTTTAAAACTCAAAAAAATTTCCTATTGAATTAACAACAACAACATAAAATAACTATTTTTTAAAAAATTAAAATCGAAAACTATTTTAGTATAAAAACGCGCCTTTGGATGGTAAATATACATGAACAAACTTTAAAAAAATCTTACAGTGAAATTCTAATGCAAAAAAATTGTCTGTTGTTTGTAAACAAACAAGCGGGAATTTATGGTGAAAAGCTAAATGTGTTCCTTTCAAAAAAGTTCCCAGCTGGGGTGCTTATTGGTTACTTGGTCCAGAAGTTTTATTGAGTGTTACACATTTCCTCTGACCAGAAATGTTACACCCTACTTCTGTCTTGGTATTGTTGTTCTCTAGTGTTTTGTTTTTATTTTTCTCTCTATGATGAAAATCAAAGACATAATGGAAAAGGGGTCAGACGACATGGCTGATGGACGATACGTTGAAAGGGTCCAAGACAATACAAAGTAATACAGTGGAAGAAAGCAAAGGAATGCAACCTAGCTGGAGAACTCAACCCCCCACACAATGTTAGATTGGGGGGGGGTCTAGTAACTAAAATAATCATTTGTAAATAATTATAGTGTCAAGTAACTATTCATAATACAAATAATTTGCACAGAGACATGTCCACATTAGATGGTGCTCCCATTAATTCTTGTAAAAATGTTTAAATGCATTTAGTATTTTTATATAATTTAGCTGGACCCATGGAAATTCCATGGAAGTTGATAATAAAGATTATCCGTCTGAAGCATAAAATAACCCAACAAGGGTTGACATGCCGTAAAAAACCAACTAACCAACATTTAACTAATTGAACCCATGGAAATTCCATGGTAGTTTATAATAAAGATTATCAGTCAAGTTAAAACTCTCCTTTTCGTTCTACCTTTGCTTGTATCTCCTCATTCTCTACCTCTGTCATCATTTTCTTTTGCTTTTCAATTTATTTCATGGAAATACAATCTTAGATGAATCGTTGTAGATTTCTATTTGTATTTAACAATTTCCAACACTTTCATGTGTAAGCATTCATGACATAGTTGATATTCTCTTGCTGTTACTTGATTTTGCTCTTTCACTCTTTTCTTCTCTTTCTTTCACACTTCTCTTTTCTTTTTTCTCATTTATGTTATTTCTTATTATTTATCTGAGGTGATGACAAGGAGTGATACACGTAGGTAGGTACTAGCATATTGATATATGTATTATTATTGATATAAAAACAAGATAAGTGTTACTTTCCTTAATTAGACTTTAGAGTCTTTTTTGATTTTATGTTTAGGATCAAATTAATAACTGAAAACAATGGAGAAATTTTGATTAGTCATTTGCAATTTTGATTTGTTATACGACACTATTGAGACCATTATTTCTTTTAACCTTTTATCTACAAGAGTGCCCCAAACTGCCCAATGATCAAAATGCTAGACTGCCTAAAAAATGCCCGAGATCAATAAACAAAAGTATTAAAACATCTTTGTAAATTATCATCCTACAAAGTAGTTTTTTTTTTTAATAAGTTAAAAAAAAAAAAAAATACTTTAAGGGAGTCAACTTTTCATTAATTACATTAGTTATTTCCCTTCATTTTGTAGAAAATTCAATGGCTATTGCAGAAGGCAGTGGTAAGTTAACACACCGTTTTGATGTTATTGGGAGATAATTATAGCTTTGATGAGTGGAGTGTTGGATTATTTTTATTAAGATTCTTGTGGCCATTTTTAAGCTGCTGGTAAGAGCACTTTACAGTGGAGATCCTGGTGGCACTAAGTTTGATCCGGGTTGTGTAGTATCCTGTAATGCTTTTCCATTGGTCCATGTATCTTATTAAGTATTATTAATTACATGTTGAGTCACTTCACAGTCGACAAGCAAACTGTTTTTATCTGAAAGGATATTGTATCCAATAGCAAAGAAATAAGTTTGGAGAGAAAAATATATTTAATATACAAAAGAAAGATTTCAACAAGCTCTATTCAACAATACAATGGGAGTAAAACACAAAATAGGCCTCCCCAATGGTCTACAGAAATAAACTAGTGAAAAAGTATATTTTTATATTTTGAAAATAGTAACTAAAACACACCACAATTGCTAAAAAAAAAAAAAGTACTTGAGACACACATAAAAACCTTGCGATTCATAGACAAGTGCTTTACCAACTGAGCTAAACCGGCCCTTACATATAAAACACAATGAAACTTGTGTTTATTTCAAGTCACATAAGCTGTTCTTCTCGTTTAAGAGTAAATGAGAAGTCCTGTTGTTATGGTAACAGCAGACATTTCTTTCATGGAGAAGAAGGTGATTTGCTGTCATCCCGGTGTGACACGCTAGGCAGCACCTGTTGAATTTATTTCAAGTCACATAAGCTGTTCTTCTCGTTTAAGAGTAAATGAGAAGTCCTGTTGTTATGGTAACAGCAGACATTTCTTTCATGGAGAAGAAGGTGATTTGCTGTCATCCCGGTGTGACACGCTAGTGTTGAATTTATTTCAAGTCACATAACTGTTCTTCTCGTTTAAGAGTAAATGAGAATCCTGTGTTATGGTAACAGCAGACATTTCTTTCATGGAGAAGAAGGTGATTTGCTGTCATCCCGGTGTGACACGCTAGGCAGCACCTGTTGAATAAGTGAATTGTGCTAGTTATGAACCTTATAGCAACGTGACATTTGTTTTGAATTAAAAATAAAAAAGAATATCTAAATATTTTGATTTTTTATTTGGATTTGTTTAATGTATTGATTGGTTTTATTTTTGAAACTCGCTCGTATTTTTTAAAAGAACGTGACATTTGTTCTGAATTAAAATAAAATGAAAATACCGAAAACAAAGATATTTTAAAAGGGGTTTAAATTATTTACATTTACTTGTTGATAAAAACCTGGGGGGGGGGTGAGTCTGTAAAATATCACTAATTGCATTAACTTGTCAATAAAAACGCTTCAAACTAGCTAAAAAAAAATTTTTTTTTAAAGAGGGAGTGTTAAAATATCTACAATTACTTGTCGATAAAAAAATTTGGGAGGGGGTGAAGGGGTTGTAAAATGGAGACGCCTTTTGGGATTTTTACCGAACCGGTAAAAATCCCAAAAGGCGTCTCCATTATTGTCAGGAATCAACGGCTTTTGGTGGACTTGTCACTGCATCTGTAGAAAATTTGCAGCAAACAAGAGCATCTCCTTCCCCTGACTGGAATATACATTCAGTGTTTGGGGACCACTTGTGAATTTCATATTCCCTTGTTACTCTTTTCATGAATTCACTAACTACCGTGTTTCCCTGAAAATAAGACCTACCTGCAAAATAAGACTTAGCATGATTTTTGAGGATGATTTTAATATAAGCCCTAGTTGAGAGCGGTAGACAAATAAAAGAAATAAGCATTCTTCACAAACACATTATGCGATGCAAACACTCCACATCCCATGAAAATAAGCCCTAGTGTTATATGTTGGAGTGAAAATTACTATAAGTTGTCGGGGTGGCCTATACTCAGTACCAGCCAAACAGTGTTGGAGTCTATCCCCTTTTCACTAGTGCTAGACCAAGGAGATTGTTTTTACATCTGAGGTGGAGCGCCACACCTACCATCAGCTCCTTACTTTACCTGATCCCTGAGCTACTCATACGCTGAGTTGGCGAGGACTGGTATTGAACTAGGAACTTTGTGGTTTCTAGCCAAACATTCTACTGACTTAGCTAACCCGTCCCTTTAAAATTAATATTTTTGGGGAAACAGGATTTCTTGTTCATTTGATATGGTGATACGTTGGATGGAGCCAGCTCAACTGACCCAGGGTGAATGCTATCACAACAACAACAACAACAACAGACCATGTGATATTTACAGAAGAATGTGTGATGTGGATGGAGAAGCAGGTTTTAGTAAAAAAAACATTTGCAATTTACATAATAATGATTAAAAAATAACAAATCTGATTTATACAGAAGGGGAGCAACTAACAGCCGTGTCCTAAATATCTGTTATTTATCCTTTGCTACAGCGGCTCCTGTTTGCTGTTAGTTGCTCCTCCTCTTAATAAATTGCCGAGTTTTTAAAAGTTTCGAAAAGAAGGTTTCCAAGTTTGAGAATTCTCCAGAGTCAGACAATAAATACCTGAAGAAGGCCGGATGGCACACTGGCCGAAATGTTGTACAGATAACAATAAAGATGAGGACAATAGTCTGAATAATCCAAATAATAATACTAATTATCAAGCCTCATCTTAAAAATTCAGAGAAATAGAATAGCCTATTGTTGTGAACTTTTATAAACTTGTTCTCATTGGAATTGCTTGCTAGTTGGTTGGTTGAATTTTACGGCATATCAACAACCTTGTTGCGTATTCAATTTTTTTTTTCCAAACTGTTCACTTTTTTTAAAAACATTTTTTCTTTTCATTTTTTAAAATCTATTTAATATGGGACCCTAACAAGTATTACAACTCTGAGTGGACCTGGGAGTAATAGTGATAAAGGGGCACTCCACATTCTCCAGAGTTTTTTAAAAAATTCATTTTTTGATCTATTTAACCCAAAGATGGAACCCTAACAGGTACTACCACTCTGAGTCAGTGGACCAGGGAGTAATGGTAATGAAGAGGCAATCCATACAGCTCCTGATTCAGAACTTCACCGCTAGATGTAGTTTAATGTCATAACCAGGACATTAAGATCCTCAGTCTCTGGTTCTAGCATATATATGAACCACCATATTACTGGTTTGTTAATACTGTAGATCTATTAATCAAAACACTTAGTGTTGGAACATTTTACCAAATATCAATAAATCATTCTCATTTTTTTTTATTTTTCACCCTTACTCATTTTTAATTGTTGGATTTATTTCCATTTTTTCTTGTCTACATATGTGGATAAGTATTCTTTTATCAAGTTATATCCAATTTTTTATTAAATAACTTTGGACTTTTTGTGATCATGGGATATCCTGCCAAATGATAAAAAAAAAAAAAAAAAAAAAAAAAAACAAAAAAAAAAAAACAAAACACAAAAAGCAACTAAATGTCGGTATTGTTTGAAAGAAACTATTAAACAACATTCATTGAATAATTATTTATTTTTATTAATTTATATATTCAAAAAATAATTGCAATTTTTATTCTACAATTTCTTTTTTGCTGTGAAAGAAAACTAAAATGCCATTTATACAAAGAAGTTGAATTTTTTTTTATTTTCAAATTTTATAATGAAACCAAAAAAGCAATATCAACTTTATGATCTATTCTGAGATTTTTTCACTTCACAACAAATTCAAATTAACAAAATAAATTCTTTAAAAAATTAACACTTAACTTAAGATTCAAAACTTTTTTTAAACATCAAATTCAAGAAAAATAATATTTCAAAAGTTTCATAACATTAATCATTTATTTGTCTGAATTATTGAGATCAATGTCAGATATTACAATGAAGGACGTTAAAGACGAACATTCCTAAGTCGTCCTTTTCTCCTTTCCTTTCAAATAATGGCATAAATCAAAATAGTAATAAAAAAAATACTATCTCTGTCTGATTTGTATTATTTAGATTTTTCGGACAGTTGCCCTCATCTTTATTGCTATATACACAACATTTCAGCTGATGTACTCTCTGGCCTTCTTCAGGTGTTTCTTGTCGTAATCAGGAGCCTTCATAGAATTTTGAACTGATCCCTTTATTCAATCCATTGAGGTAGATTGTTCTTATTCTGTTAATATTTACCAAGTACTGTGGATCCATTAATTGAAACACTTAAATATTAAATATTCTGTTATTTTCACCTGTGGTCAGGATTGAACCTGTAACCTCCAGATAATTGTCAGTTAGAATTGTATTAACTCAACCTTTATATCCATTGCACCATGTGTCTAGTCGGATACATGGCACAATGTCATGGTTAATGGAATGAGAAAACATCTACCACAGTAGATTAAATAAAAAGTTTGGTTTAAAGTTCCAGGAAGGCTCCAAAGTTTGACAAGACTGTTTACAATAAAAAGATAAATTTACATATATGTTCATCAATACTTTAATAATATTTTGAGGATAAAAAATTATTAAAGAATAAAACAGATTGCTTTTTTGAATGATGGTTTACAAGAAATATTTTTCTGATTATTCAGATAAATAACACTGGCCTGCGATTTTTTTCAAGTTCGAATATATAATAGCTAATTTTAAAGCAGTTTTTTTTACGCTGAATCAAAAATCATATTCATTTTTTATAATCAGATAAAATCTTAAAGATACAAGCTCTTACTTGAAATGTATAAAACAGTATTATAACTACTTATTTGTGACAAGTAGAGTCTACAGGCTTTTGAATAAGTATTATGTACAAAAAGCACATCTCATGAATTTGAATTCAACATAAATATATCATTTAGTAAACCTTTGACCTTTAAAAAAAATCTTTTTAATGCAGGCCAGTTTAATCACTGAGATCAAAATGTTTGATCTTAAAATTAACTTTTAGGTTATCTTCAAACTATGCACTCCTGTATTTTAAGGAATGCTACCTTCAAATTAGCAGCAGGAACCATATGTTCTTTTACATTTTGATCTGATTTTTTTTTTTGGAAAATATCAAGTGAACAAAAATAACTCATCTTTTTAAAAATCTAAATTTGTTTTTCCTTTAAAAATAGAGATCAGTTGTAGAATCACCCCCACCCAACCTGTAGACCCCCTCCCTTCATCTGTAGACCCCACCCTTCATTTGTACACCTCCCTTCATCTGTAGATCTTTAAAACTTGTAAAAAGATTAATCTTATTATTTTTTAATTGGTTCTTTTCATGGAAAAAAAGATTAGAGAATTTTCTTTTTAAATAAAAGAAAAACATTAGTAAAGTAGAACCAGAAAACATTGAAACTTTTAGAAATATTTCAAAGAAGAATTTGAAGAATACAGTTGGAACTTAATTATATAAATGTGATGGTTTGACATCACCAGCTAATTGATTGGATTGGCTGCTCAAGTATGGGTTGAAGTTGAATGTTGCAGTTGAAGGGATCACTTAATACCTGGATTACACACTGATAAGCCACCTATATGATTGTCCTGACCGTATTGCTCTTATGGCAAACCCCCAACCATTTTTATTGTATATGTGCTAGAAGGCAGTGGTCCTGCATAAGATGTTAAACAAATTTGTTCGAATCAATACAACTGCACGTTTTAACATGAAAATATCATAAAATGTGTTCTTAATTGTGCTTGCGCATTATTTGAAATCAACTTAATTGTTATTAAGAACACATTTTCTGATATTTTCGTGTTATAACATGCAGTTGTATTGATTCAAACAAATTCGTATTTTCAGTGTAGATTTACAGTGAAAGGAAAATGGCCGACCAAAACATAAGGCTTCCTCAAAGGGAAAGAAACAAGCGGAGCTTACTCTCATTTATGTAGCTAATGTTCAGATTACCAATGTCTTTTCAGTAGTAACAGATTTGCTAGACTAGCTTGTTAATTATTACAGATATGAACAATACAATAAGTGCTATTCCCTCTAGTCATAAAATAACCCAAGACGGTTGACATCCCGTTAAATTCAATCAATCAATCAAAAAATTTAGATGATTTGCTGCAGAAATCAATGATTTCTCTCAATGCAAATTTAACTCTTTGCCTACTTTAAGCCACTCACAGCGGTTCTTCAAAGACCACTGACTGCGGCTCTTGCATGTGTCACTTGTTTACACTGAAATTACTACGTAAACACATAAACACATTTCTATTTTTTGTTTTGTCTGCGAACCAACTAACAACACCAGCAGTTTCTTGATTTTGGTAGACATTGACAAATTCCGATCTTAATCGGTTTAAATCACAATTTCTCGCATATTACTGGTCCAAACTTTAAAATATTTATATGGTTGGAAAGAAAATAAAATAATCTTTCTAAATATGTAATTTTTATGTGTTTTTATCCATTGCATTATTTTCATGTTAAAACAATAAACAGCCGGAAATTTGTAATATGAGTTTTTTTCCCCAGACTAAAATTCACACAGTGATTTCTTTCGTAATATCAAAGTGACTAATCTTTATCAATATTTTTGAAAATTTACACTTAATTAGCACACACCGTAAAATACAAGTCGGAACTTGTTTTTTTCCTTTCCGACCTTTGGAAGCGAAAATATGATAGACAAAAGTTGACGGAGATTTCTTCAAAAAGTATAAGATCAGAAAAAAAAAAAAAAAAATACTATATCACTAATAGAAGATGTAGTGCTGTCTCAGAATTATTTTCATATATAACATGTGACATAAGGATGTTGCTTTACATTCTGGGTTTCTTTGTCAAACTTTCAATTTTGGAACAATACAACTTAAAATTACGAGAAATGTAAAGAAAACCGAACGCACGCCAGACCGGCTTTGTTTAAAAACATATGTAAATAGATATTCTATTTCTTGTATGTAATTCAACATAAGCATTTAGAAATGTAATTTTAAGTTCAAAGTGATGTTATATATTTAAATTGATATTATATATGTGAATACATGCAATATTAAAATGAAAATATTGAATAATCTTGTGATAAACTTAAAAAAAACCCCAAAAACTTGCTATCGGTACCTCTTATTCTCTAAATAATGGGTTACAGCATAGAGATACATACAATTTGAGTGCAGAATCAGAAAGAACATACAATTTTATATAGGAATGCCAAGTTTTATCAAAATTGCTCCAAAAATAAAGAAATAGTGAAGAAATTACCAAATTTCTTGTTTTGAATTGGTCCGTGATTTGACATTTTTTTTCAACAGGTCTACTTTTGTACCCCCAATTTCGGGGCTTCAAATTCTCATAACTTTTGAACCACTGGGGATATTTGCATAATTCACACGGTTTTGAACTCCATTTACACAGCTCTATTTAACTAATATGATTAAATAACAATAACCTTCAACTGCTAAACCAGCCCTGAGACTAGTACTTGATCCTTTGGCAATAAGGGAACCAGTTGAATGGAAATACCAGCGAAATTTGGTAGGCAACAAATTTTTAAAAAAAAATATTATGTTGCTAATTTCTAAATAATACAAAATTTAAAAAATATAATTACAAATAATATATTGATAATAAATCTTTTTGTTCTTAGCATTTCATGATTAGAAAATTATTATTATTACTAGCAAATATATTCACACTCCGTAGGGTGCAAGTATTTAAATTTTGATGTAATTACTCCAGTTTTTCATTGCTAAATTTTCTTAATTTAACTATTTAGTTAAATTAGGAAGTAAAGAATAAAATTACAGTTATTTATTCTTATTAATGGATTTATTTTAAGATTTATCTCCAAGATTTTTGCTCATATCCTCCAACTGTGTTCTTGATTTTGAGCAGGATGCAAAAAAAACAAAAACATGAAGTGTAAATAAAGTTTTCCCGGATCTCATGGAACCGGCCATTGGGACTAGGGTTATTTTTGGATTTTCTTCTGTATACATACACTGGCCAATCCCATTAAACTTACCAGGTCAGATATTACAACCAAAGAGGTATAGTTTAATCTGAACATTTCTAAGTCCTCCTTTCCTTTCAAATAATGGTATAAATCAAAATAGTGAAAAAAAAAAAATACTATCTCTGTCTCATAATATTTATTAATAGCAGGACCTGTGGATATACCACAGTATGATGATTTAATTATTAAAATGTGTTGATATGTTTACTTAAGAGCTATTGCCAAATAGTTGAATATGTAAAAAGTATAATAATCTTGATTTAACTCTCTCTTACTCTTTTTTCTTTCTTTCCTTCTTTTCATTATGTTCGATTGGAACAGATTAGCATTATCACTTCTGTGCGCTCACCCCCCAACTATATCAAAATATGCCAAATCTTTCTTATTATATATTTTCTGAGTAGCATGTCTTTTTCTTCCCTTTCTTTTTTTATAATAAAAACAGTATGGTCCATTATTTAGCTGAGGTGATGACATCTCAGCTAAATAATGGACCATACTGAAATAAAGATTTGGCAAATAAGCAACACTAGATAATCAGGATTTACATTTTTGCATTTCATTTTGGATGATTTGGACAGTCTCATTCTTAACCAGAGGGTGTTGCAAGATGATAACATTTGTACAATTAAGGAACACGAGTATTAATATATAGATATTTCATATAAGAGGTGTTTGTGGGGTAATGGTTACCGTCGTAGGAAATGGACACAGCGAGATGAGTTTAAATTCTGGATGAGGCTGTTTGCCTTTCACATAGCACTAATACCTCTGGGAAATGTATCACTCCAACTATTAATTATTTCAAGCTATGGGTAAATAGTAGGGCAGACTAGGCTCTTTAACCTAGGTTAGGCAACAGTCGAAAACAGAATGTGCCTTGTGTTGGCATATTTGGATATAAGATGTGCTCTAAATACCCACCTAGATTTATAGACTAGCCAAGGTTATGTGATTGACTCTTGTAACCAATCACTAGCAATACTACTGGCCTGATAGAATACTTTAACCCCCAACATTGGTCATAATTAAAACTGCACTCTTTGAGGACGGACAGACATAGGATTGCTGGGATCTTTACCAATACTCAGGAAGGACTTTATACCAGTAACTGAGAACACTTTAGTAACCAAAGTATTCTTTATGAAGGATCCAATTCCACCAGATAAGCACTTCTGCTATAAGGCCAAGGAATGGCCCTTAAAAACGTAACCCCTTGATCCAATGAGAGCTGGGCATTTTAGTTTCAATTTGAGTTTGAGCTAACTATTCCAGAGTTGTTGGCTAAAGAAATTTTTATTGAAATATGGAAAATCATTATTATTTGAACTAACAATACCCTCCAGGTGGTGTAACAATTAATTTTTGAAAGATTTTACCTGAGGGGCTGGGAGTTAAAAATTCAATGTTAGAGGGTTTGTATCATAAGTAAGCAAAATCATCAAAATTATTAAAGAAGTAATAAAAATAAAACAATTTGAAATTGAAACTTAGTTCTGTTGCGTGCATCTATTAACATTTATTATTAAATAATTATTTTGAATATTTTACACAAAATTGTAGGTATTTATTCATTTGTAATTTTTTTAGTTAACCTCTTGGTACAGAAAAAATGACTATTTCTTGTTTGTAAATAATTTTCTTGTAAAACTCTATGCGTTAGATAACTTTAAATATATATCAAAATAAAACAAACTAAATAAGAATATATAATAGCAGGCATGTATTTATCAAAACTGTTTTAAAAAATAAGCACCATCTAAGTTTGCATACTCAAATTTTGAGTGTATATACTATAAGGTTGTTCTTTATTCTACGTATTGACAATTTTGGGTAATGTGACGTAAGCAGTGACATAGTTTTGGTTACAAACAAAGAAACCGAATCTCCATTATTAATAGTAAAATGGTTCGGTGAGACCTGTAAATAGTGTGAATGTTTCTGTTTCAACATTATGTAGATCATATCTTTTACCAGAAATCTTAATTATCTCTTCGTTTTTCTAAATAATACTAATCTCTTTGTTTTGTTTAATACTTATCAGTATCCACAACAATATTACAGATTTGAATTCATTTAAATTTCAGCACATCTTATTATTCTCAGGTATTGGTCAAATTGTTATTCTTGATCAGGGGTCGGCAACCTTTTGGAGGGAGGAGGCCAATTGGCTATGCAGTGTCTCAGTGAAGGGCTATGGCATTAAATATGATGCAAATACATTTTCTCAGACTCAAATCGCACTGTCCAAAAAAACATTTTTTTTGAAGGTTTAAGTACAAATTCTTTGCCTCTGGTCTTTAAAGGGTTAACCTGAATCGAACTACTGTATTTCTATTTAATACTAATTGGATATTCAGAGTCCAGCTGTTAAGCTGGCAGGTCGGATAAAAACCACTCGAGAGCCAGTTGTGGCACGCGGGCCGGGGGTTGCCAACCCCTGTTCTAGATAATTTCAAAAATAGTTAAATTAATTTTCATTAGGTCTCCAGTCCTGGCTTATGAACCCACAGCAATTTGAACTGCACAAAGTAATCAGAGAAATATCTTAGAGATACCAGATACTTTTTAAGATATCAACATTTTCCTTAAGTTTGGTAGGTTGGGTGTTTTGTTTTACGGCATATCAACCCTTTTCAGGTCATTTAATGCCGAATCAAGTCATTTTGATAAGCGGTTTATTTACAGTACCTGCTGTTGATTAGATGGTCACCCATCTAAGTATTGAACAGGCTCATTACTTTTCCTTAAGGGGACTCCACCCCTCTTTTTGGCATATATGTCCAGTAGCTAAACTTTGACCCCACCCTGGAAGAACAGTAATACTGGTTGTGAACACCCCCACCCAACCCAAGGAGGAGCTTAACTGTCTAAACAATTTCCTAGTATCAATAAGTAACAAAATTATTCAAATTTTTCTTTTATACAGTAAAAAAGAAGAAAGAAAGAAAACAAAAAAAACAGAAGTATTTTAGATATTTTTTAAAGTGATGGACATTTATATAGTATCGAAGTGTCATACACATTTGTTAGAGGTTAGAATTATTTTTTCATTGCTAAAAAATCAAACTTAACAAAAAAAAACATTGTTATCTTCAAGATAAGCACTCCAGAATTTTCCAGTTTTTTTTTTGAAAGGATTGTTCCCTTCAAAAAAGCAGCAGGCCAGGCTCATACACTGTTTATCTGCTTCTTTTTTTTTCAAGCAAAATAAACGTTTTTCATCTGAATTCTGAAATAATTTTCTTTTGCAAGAAATTATTTTGGGCATTTTTCAATTAAATTGGGCATTTTTTTAAACATTTAACATTTTTTAAACATTTTTTAACAATGAATTAACTTTTTTTTTCTTTTTCAGTAATGTAATTTGAAACCTTTTTTTTTTTTTAACAATGAATTAACTTTATTAACTTA
The DNA here is from genome assembly GCA_023376005.1 of Doryteuthis pealeii. NCBI lineage: Eukaryota > Metazoa > Mollusca > Cephalopoda > Myopsida > Loliginidae > Doryteuthis > Doryteuthis pealeii. The sequence continues at coordinate 32,735,504 of CM042144.1, forward strand.
TTTCATAGTTCAGATGAAAAACAACTTCATTTTTAAGGTGAAAAAAAAGAAAAGAAAGATCAAAAGAGCGTACAAGGCTGCTCCTGCTGTGCTAATTGGAAGGGAGGATTCCTTAAAAATAAAAAAACAATAAAACTCTGAAAAATTTAGGAGTACGTATCTTGAAGATAACCAAAACCTTAATGAAAAACGAACATCTTAAATAAAGAAAACAGGAGTTTTAATGTGAAAAAAAAAAAAGACAGAAAATTGTTAACAAATCTATTTGAATATTATAGTTCTTTTTTTTTTTTTTTTTGTCTAACCTGGGTTTTTGTCAATATAACATTTGCGTTTATGACGTAATAGGCTGATCTTGTTGAAGAATGTGTGTCCACAACTTGTACACTTGTGTGGTTTGCACATATAATGAATGTTCATGTGGTCTCGTAAATGTTGAGGACGTGTAAAACGTTTACCACAAATACAGCATATAAACTTATCATTTGTGCGATCGTGGACATCTTTCTGGTGTTCGTTTAGCGAGGATTTTCGAGTGAAATATTTTCCACAGGTAGTGCATTTGAATTTGGAATTGTATTTAGCATTTCTCGTTGTTCCATAAACAAAGCTTTCGTTATCAACAGTCAGGTCTATAGACTCGACTGATTCGGGATTGGCTAAGGGTCTATGAGAAGACGACGAGAAGAGAGTAAATTTTCTATTTTATTTGATTCTGTTGGTAGACATGGTGAGAATTGGATTAACGCTGCCTTTTTGTGCCTAGAGGAAGAGGAGGAGGAGGAGAACATTGCCGATTTTAAAGATGATCTCTGTTTTGTGTTGGAATCCATATTTTGCGCAGACAAGGGAGGGAATTTAATAATACTAGGGGAAACTAATGACTGGGTTAGATCTGATGATTTTAAATCATGTATCTTAGCCAAAATGATATCCTTGTTTGTGCTTTTAAAATGTTCCGTTGATTGTACATTACGCTTGGAAGGAGAAAGAGAAGAAGGAATAGAAGTCTCTGCAGTTCGGGTTCGGCCATTAATCAGCAGAGTAGATTCAGTGGTTGGTATGAAATTTGAACTTTTTGCACTAAGGTTCATTGCCTTCTGGTAGGATATTCGTAGGGCTTTATTTAGAGTCTTTCTGAAAACTTTTAAAGAAGGGCTAGCAGTCTTTCTAACCAGTGGCTGCTGCTGGTGCTGCAGAGGATTCACCGGCAAGGTGTGAGGGTCAGACTTGAATACAGAACGTGATAAGGGTGATTTAAGAGCTTGAGCATTTGTCTGGGGTGAGTTGGATTGAAGTGAGTTTGATGGAAAAGACTTTGGATGTTTATCTTTTGGGGGGTCTTTGAGGGAATGAGGCAGGTGTGTATTGAATGTAGTGTCTTCCGTGTCTGAAATGGGTTCTTTCTTAGTAATTATTTGGTCAACAAACCTCACCCCATTGATAACCGATCCAACTGACGAGGTGCCTATGTGATCAGTGAAGTGTTTCACACTGTTAATAGGTTCCGATTTGGTTGTGCTTCTGTCAACAAACTGTCCCACACTACCAACAGGAATTTTCATGTCTATAAGAGAAGAAAATGTGTAAGTAATTGGTGCCAACTTTAGATGTTAAGTGAAGGAGAATTCTAATTAAATGAACATTTTTAGTAAATTTGGTTTTCAGAATACTACCTCAGATATAAGTTCAAAGGGAATTTGGAAGAGGGGTGGGAAAGGGTTAATAATCAAGTCACATTTAATTGACACTATTAAAAATACAGACGAGATACAAATATAAAAATTAAGAATTTGATAAAATCTTAAAATGATTTCAGGAAGTGACTGTCATTATGTCTAAGAAGATTCTATTTTAGAATTGGGTTGTTAGATCCAAGCAAGATTTTATTTTGGAATTGGGTTGTTTAATCCTTGGCAGATTCTATTTTGGAATTGAATTTCTAAATCCAAGGAATATTCTAATTTAGAATTGGGTTGCTAAAACCAAACCAGATTCTATTCTATTTTGGAATTAGATTGCTAAATCCGAGGAAGATTCTATTTTGGAATGGGTTGGTTAAATCCAAGGAAGATTCTATTTTAGAATTGGATTGCTAAATACGAAGAAGATTCTATTAGGCTATTAAATCATTCATAGTGTAATTAATTATTTTTTGGTTAAAATGAGGAGTTTATAATAAATTAAAAAAAAAACTAATTTCTCAAATTAAACCTTAAAAGCTGATGGCATTACTTTTTGTTTCAGACAATAAACAACATGAATAAAATCAGTTAACATCTTCCTTTAATTGATTATTCATATGAGGCAATTTACATAACCATCAGAATTACTTTGACAATTTTTTTTAATAAAAAGATCACAAACTTTGTAATTTAAAAAAATTATCATCTGCCAAATTTTGAAGATTTCTATTTTGATTCTAGGGTAAAAAAAATATCACAAGAATCCTCCAATTAAAAACTTAAATCTAAATTTATCAATCAGAAGAGTCTAAATCTTGGTCACTTTTATAAAGAACATTCATTTAGGCCAGAGAGAGAGAGAAGTGACATTTTGGGTAATTTATGAGGAAGTGTGTCCCGGTCCCCTGCCTCCGAAATTGCTGCCTGGTGAATTTCAAAATAACAACACCAAGCTTCAGTGCCACATCGGTGTTAATTGAAAGAAAACAACCAACTTAGGGAGTTAAATGTATTTTTTTTGGGGGGGTCTCTTTTTTGTCTTAATTCGTGTTTATTTATCGTAATTTGTCGTAATTATTGTTATTTATAAACTAGCAGAAAAATTAATATTTTCTTGAAAAAATTTTTTCCAATCGAAAAAAAAAACATAAAACAAACTCATAAATTACCTCTTATTTTTCTTTTTTTGTCGTAATTCTTATTTTTCTTTTTTGTAATTCTTATTATCATAATTTGTCGTAATTCTTGTTTATTTATAGAAATGTGTCATATTTCTTGTTTAGATAGTTTTGAACAGACTGAGATAGATAGATATTTTCGACAAGTAAATGTATTTGGAGGAGGTCACTTCTTTTTTTGTCGTAATTCTTATAAATAGATAAACAAACAAAATGATATAGATCGATATGAACAAATAGAGATAGATATATAAATTTTGTTTATCTATATCATTTTGTTTGTTTATCTATCTATCTATCTCCATTTGTTCATATCTATCTATATCATTTTGTTTGTTTATCTATCTATGTATCTATCTCCATTTGTTCATATCTATCTATGTATCTATCTCCATTTGTTCATATCTATCTATATCATTTTGTTTATTTATCTATCTATAAGAATTACGACAAAAAAAGAAGCGACCTCCTCCAAATATATTTACTTGTCGAAAATATCTATCTATCTCAGTCTGTTCAAAACTATCTAAACAAGAAATATGACAAATTTCTATAAATAAACAAGAATTACGACAAATTACGATAATAATATAATTCTTATTATCGTAATTTGAAAAAAAGAAAAATAAGAATACGACAAAAAAAAGAAATATAAGAATTACGACAAAAAAAAGAAATATAAGAATTTACGACAAAAAAAGAAAAATAAGAATTACAACAAAAAAAAAAGAAAAAATAAGAATTACAACAAAAAAAGAAAAATAAGAATTACAACAAAAAAAAGAAAAATAAGAGGTAATTTATGAGTTTGTTTTTCTTTTGAATGGAAAAATTTTTTTCAAGAAAATATTAATTTTTCTGCAAGTTACATTGTGTTAAATATAGGGGATGGGGGGGGGTGGGGTAAATTTCACGGGGTAAAATAGGTGATATCTATTGTTTATCTATCCATCTCAGTCTATTCAAAACTATCCATCTTCATATTTATCTATCTAGTTAATAGTTGTAATTATTGTTTATTTATTGTAATTTATCGTAATAAAAAAATCTTAGTATTTAATAATTCTAATAAATAATAAGATTTTCTTTTATTGCGATAAATAAACAATAATTACGATATATTACGATATATAATTACGACGATAGACAAGAATTATGAGAAATACGATAAATAAAACAAGAATTATGAGAATTACGATAAATAAACAAGAATTATGAGAAATTACGATAAATAAACAAGAATTATGAGAAATTACAATAAATAAACAAGAAATGAGAAATTACGAAATGAATTATGAAAATTACAATAAATGAGGACAAAAAAGAGCCCCCCCACTTAATACATTTAACACCCTAAGTTGGTTGTTTTCTTTCAAGTAACACCGATGTGGTGCATAAGTTGGGGCTCGTTATTTTAAAATCCACCGGGCAGCAATTTCAGAGGCAGGGGACTGGGTCGCATTTCCTCATCAATTACCACATTTTGTTTTAGGATCAATAGATTTATTCATAAGTAAACAGAACAGTCTTTTTGATTTAGTATATCTAATGCTTGCTTAAAATAAAAAGATTAAAATATAATACTCTGTTGTGTACATAGTGAATTTTTGTATATATAAATGTGTGTGTGTGTATGTATATATATTGTTGTATATGTATGTATATTGTGTGTGTGTGTATATGTATACGTATATATATATATATTGTGTGGTGTATATATATATATATATATATATATATATACAATGATATATGAGTGTGTGTATATAATATAATGTGGTGTGGTGGGTGTGTGGGTATATATAATATGTGTGTTGGTGTGTGGGTGTATATATTATACGTGTGTGGGGTATTATATATATATATTATATAATATTATTATATATATATATGTGTGTGTGGTATGTATATAATATTTATATATAATGTGTGTGGTGTATAATATATTATAATATATATATATATATATGTGTTGTGTTGTGTATATACATATAACTATATATCATGTGTGTGTGTATGTATATATATATATAATATATATCGGTGTGTGTGTGGTATGTATATATATAGTATATGATTATTATGGGTGTGTGGTTGAATATATATATATAGTATAGTGTGTGTGTGGTATATATGTATATTGACTATAATTATAATAAGTGAGTGTGTGTATGTATGCATATATAAATACACTATATATATATATAAATAGCTATAGCGTGTGTGTTGTGTGTAAGTATATATATATATATTAAGTGGTATGATATATATAACGTAGTGGTAATGTGTGTGTGTATGTATGATATAGCTATATCTAGTATGTACTACTATATAGTATGTGATGTGTTGTAAGTTGTAATATAATATATATGTGTATGTATATATATGAGTATGGTGTGTGTGTGTTAATGTATAATATAGTTATATTAAGGATAAGACTGTAGTAAATATATGTGTGTGTGTGTAACATGTATATAATAATGTATAGATATATGGTGTATATATTAGTATGTGAGTTGTGTGGTGTATGTCATGATATATAAGTATGTATACATATATGTGTTAGCGGCGTGAATGTATATTATAATAAAATATATATAAATATATATATAATGATAATAGTATATGTGCTTGTGGTGTGTGTGTGTGGTATAGTATATATATGTATAGTATAATGTGTGTGTGTGTGCTTATAATACTAATCATATATAGTTGTATTATATATATGTGTGTGTGTAGTATTATATATAAGATAATAAGTATATTATGAGTTATAGCATTAATAGTATGTGTGATGTGTATATATTATGTATAATATGAATATATATAGTACTATGTATAATATATATGTCGTGTGGTGTATATAATAGTATATAATATATAATATATATATTGTTATGTAATATGTGTGTGTGTATATATATATAGCTATAGTATATATATATGTGTGTGTGTGGTGCTGTAATACTATAATATAGTAATATAATATGTAATTATAGAATAATGTATGTGTGTGGAAGTGCGTGTGTGTATATATATAATATAGTATGATGTATATATATATGTATGTGTGTGTGATGGTGTATATATATATATGGTAATATACTGACATGTGTGTGGTGTAGTGTGTAGTGTGTGTGAATTGTATATGTAATATAATTTTAATGTGTGTGTGTGTGTGTGTGTAATATATGAATAATCTATATAGTAATATATTATATATATAATATATTAGTATATATATAGGTGTAAAGTGTGTGTGTAGTGTGTGTGTGTGTAAATAAATATATATATACATATATATATATGAATATATATACTAACTGTGTGTGGTGTGTGTGTGTGTGTGGTGTGTAAAGTATATATTAAGTAACATATAATATAATATATGTGTGTGTGTGTGTGTATATATATATATAAATATAGTATTTATCTATAAATAATATATATGGTGTTGTGTATATATATAATATATATATACTAATATATATATATAAATATATATGTTGTGTAATATATAATATATATATATATATATATAATATATATATATAATATTATGTGTGTGGTGATATATATATATATATAGTATTATAAGAATATATATATTATACATGATATATGGTAGTGTGTATTAGTATATTATATATATATACATATATGATAATATATTAATATAATATGTGTGTGTGATATATAATATATAGTAGTATACTATACCTATATAGATATCTATAGTATAATATATATATATATAAATATATGTGTGTTGTATATATATATATATTTATAATATATACGCTGATTATATAATGATATGTGTTGTGTGTTGATGTATATAATATATAAGTAATTACTATAATGTAATACTAGTATAGTATAGATATATGTGTCGTGTGTGTGTATCATATTATAATATAATTTATATATATAATATATATATATATAAATAATATTTGTGTGTTATATATATATTAATATATATAATAATATATATATATATATATATCATGTGTCTGGTATATCAATATATAATATTACGGTATTAATCAGCTATAGTAATATATATATATAATATAGTGTATGTGGTGTACTATAATAATATATAAGTATAGCTATATATATATATATATATATTAAAATATAAATGTGTTGTATATATACTATAATAATATATATATATATATCATATATATATAATATATATGTGTGTGTATATATATATAGTCATATATATAATATACTATATATATATATATATATATATGTGTGTGTATATATATATATATATATATATATATATATAATATATAGCGATATATATAGTATATACTATAGATATATATATATATATAATATATATGAGTATATAATATATATAATACTATATGTGTCGTGCTGTAATATGATAAGTATATATAGTATAATATACTATATATAAAGATGATATATAATATATAATGTTGTGTATAATATATATATAAATAC
>CM042144.1:32742954-32767954 GCA_023376005.1 Doryteuthis pealeii
CTGTCACATGTAAGTAGTAGGCAATTTACCTAGCATCTATATATAATAAAATGTTTTGTATGTAGGTCAGCTTTAACTCTGAAAAGAGATGTTATTCAGATTTAAACTTGCATACACCTTAATATCCTTTATAAACTAAGAAACACACCAAATTTAGTTATGATTTTTACTAATAAGTATTATAATTAATTAATTAAACAAAAATCAAACGATGTTGAATTTTCACATGCGCTGCCTGTAATAATTTTAATTGTTGCCTGGGGTGCTGCGTATTGAAGCATTATACTAACTAATTTAGTAAACAAATAGCACCATAATAGGATTCAAAATCGGAATTTCAGCGCCATATTTCTGGGCCACGTTAAAATTATTTATTGGTTAGAAAGAAAAGAAATAATTTCTTTCTAAATATGTAATTTGTATGTATTTTTATCTATTGAATTATTTTTTTACAGTGAATTAAATAACAAAATAACAAATTAAACAAAAATATTTAACGATAACTCAACTATTTTTAAAAACTATAAATACATTCATTTTAGAATAAAATATATCCATATATACTGATTAAAAAATCAGTATAACTCAAATCTTTTTTGAAAGAAACTATTCATGAAATAAACATTATTAAATTAATACACAAAATATTTCACCTACAAGTAAGGTAATGTTTAGTTATTAGCTTCTTTGTTACTTTTAGGGGTGAAAAAAGGAAATAAATTCAACTGATACATTTTATCACTTTAGAGGAATTAAGAACTGAGTTTAAATTTGTCATATATGTACAAAAGAGTTTTAGAAAAAAGAAAGAAAGAAAAGAAAACACTATTATAAACCAAAAAAAAAAGAAATTGTAACACGGACAATTATAAATAATTCTTAGCATTTTATTGTTACATTTTAATAGGGTAAAAAAAAAAAAAAGAACAAATTAAATGAATACATTTTTCTACCATTGTAAATCAACAGGCCCAAAGAAGAACTAGCTTTTAAAAAAATAAAATTGTTTCAAAAATCTAAACAACAAAAAGAAACTATTCTTAAAATAAACAAATATTATTCTAGTGGGAATCGAACTCGCTCCTCAATGACACTAGCAATGATGTCACAAATATATCCTCGAAAGGCCTCTACCTGTCGCAATAGTCAAAATAATACTGCTAGCTGTTTCTCAGTTGTCGTACGTAATCGCTTGACTCCCTGTCTCTCCCGTCGCCGTATATTTTTTATACACACCCGATCTCGTGAGAATTTGCATACGTGCAATATTATTCTCGCCGGTTCGAGATCGCCCATTATTAAAGGTAGTGCTTACAGCAGCCATGTTCTTTCCTGCGATGCAAGCCAGACTCGTCCTGCGCACGCTTTGTGTTCCGAGGTACGTTACTTTCAGTACATCTACACTCCTCCCTGATCTGAGGATCACACAAAGTGCAGTGTGGAGCAGGTCTCTTTAGTCTGCTACTTCGTCTAAGCGGGACACGCTCGGTGGTATCTTCATCCTCAGTTGTATCATCGGATGTGTCTCTCTCTGTGGTATCTCCGTCCTCAGTTGTAACATCGGATATATTTCTGGCCCATTCTGGCCACACTCGTGATCGCTTTCAGATGCTGCTGAATCCTCCTGCGTCAAATCCTCATACAGCCTCGGTGCTTCTTCATCGTCAGAGGAGTGGTGCGACAACTAGTGGCGTCTGCTCCACGCAGAGGACGAACATCCTTTATGTGGCGAGGTGTCCCGTCGACAAGGACCGAATGTGGGCTGTAGACCTTGGTTATCCGTCCCTTTCCAAACTGAGTTGTACATCGCCCATGCGGGATCTTGACCCAGACGATATCACCCACTTTGTAATTGCTGGGACCAGAGTCTTCTGGTATCGATGCTACATCGATGCCCTTTATACGGGCCGTGTATGTATGTATCGCATTAGCTGGTGCAGTTGAAATTGTTGTATCATCCTTGGGAGTTACATTATACCAGTACACTGCTTCCATCACTGAACACCGGGTTCTTGTAACAATGCGCTTGATCTGTACGATGGGATCTCTCTGCAATCCCGTTACCGACGGCACGTGTGCACATCGAATCTCATCCGGACACCCCAGCGCTCGGCAAAGTTAGTGAATGTCTCTCCACAAAGGCCGTGGCGTTGTCCGTGAGTAATTCGGCAGGCGCCCCCCTTTCGTAGAATATAGTCTCTAGCTGCCGGATGATGCTGGCAGAGTCCTGGCGCAGTGTCTCCAAATGGCAAATCGACTGGGACCGCAGTCAACGTTAGGTAATGCCGACCTTCAAGGTGGGTCACGTCATCCCGACCCTGCTCCAGTTCTCACATACGTCCAGTCTACCCGTCCTCCACCTTACCGAGCCGGATCTATGGATTGACATTCCTCGCAGTCCCTGACTACTTCCCGCACAGCTGCCTTAGAGACCTTGGGACGAACCAACCTTGCGAAGTAGAGTGTGCGTTTTACGCCGGGATGTCCACAAGATCGGTGAATAGTCCGAATGCGACCGGGATCCAGTTCTCCTATGGACGCGGCGCATACTGGCTCAGTGGGTTCCGTTTCTTTACGGATTGCATCCAACCATCGCTGGGGCACTCTGGTAAGTGGATCAGCTCGGTTTGCGTGAGATTTGACGAGCACCACGTCGATTGTTAGTCCATACTCCGCAGCTAATTCATGGAGCGTGCTCAGCCGGCGTCTTATTAACATCTCTGATGCTGCTTTAGTCCGTATCTCGTTTTCCCAGACAGAGTGTCCAAAATCCATCTCTGCACACAGGCGAGTCCGTCTGCAGGTGAATCACTCTCGCCTTCCATTGTAATGCCAGGTTAACACCCCTTAACACTGCATCAAGCTCTGCCAGATTTATGTGCTGATCTGAGTGTATTGGTCGTAGCCAGCTTGCGTCTTCAACTATGGCTCCGCCATATTCAATAGCCACACCGGTGGCCAAGGAACTTGCGTCTACCCACACAGTGACATCCCGACCGTTCACGCACCAGTCACCGTGTGCCGGATCAATTTGTGCCGTCCTCACAATAATCTCCTCCATCATCCGACGCAGTGGAGGGTCTTCAACTTCGTCATCCCATCCTGTTGTTACGGCGTTCGCTCTCCGTTTCAAGAAACGCTGTTGCAACACGGAGCCAGCCGCACACTGGAAAATGCCCGGTCAGCCGCCCACACACTGAAAAGATGCTTCGACGTGTAAGTACGTCAGGAGCTGTCGGGTACTCGCCGTCTCGTCGCCATTGGAGTCTGCCGTGCTCCTCCCAGACATGCAAGCCCAACACACGAGCGCCACTACTCAGTTGCTCCGGATCCTTACAGGTCAGCCCAAAAAGCTCAAGATGCGCCTTCACATGAGCCGCCAGACATACACTCTCGTTGACGAATATGTCGTCGATGTATGACGAGGTAGCGCTGTTGATTGTTTCATCCTGCCGATCACAGCTTTGACAACGGATCGCATGATCTGTGGAGCCACGTTCAGCCCGAACCCAAACGGGTAAGGCAATACCTTTGCCCGTTAACCTTCACCGTTTGGAATGGCTACAAAGACTTGTCAACGTGAATTTGCAGGTAAGCACGGCGCAGGTCTACTATAGCGACCTTTGACCCTTGCTGTCGCCATTCCCTCAGCTTTTGGGCGCAAACGTCTGCATTGGCTGTGTACGCATCCACATACGCATTCAGCTCGCGATAGTCCATGACTGGTCGAACTTTGTGTTTATTCTCCTGTACTACAGCCATCAACGGAATCAGACCCTTGGGGGTCCAAGCTCGTCTTCAGGGTACGGAAGCAGCCAGCCATTGTCTATCCAGCTCTGCAGTTCGCGATTGTACTCCTCTTGGAGATGGATAGGGATGGTATATCCTGCTAGCCTGTTTTTCAACGCGGCTGGTGGCTGGTTGTCGGACCACTTCCACGATGCAGTCCAAATTCTTTCACGTGCATCATACTCTGCACAGAAGTCAGGCTCACTGATCCGGATGGCAGCGCAGAACGGTTCGCTAGACTGGGGAAATTTGACGTCGCCGGTGCTAGTAATGATCACTCCGCCCAGCTGCTTGATTGCGTCCAATCCTAGCAACAAGTCAAATCCTAGTAACCCCCCATCCACGACGAGAACTTTAATGTCGAGGGGTTCCTGTTGCTTACGCCAAGTTGGACTATTCCAATTCCGCAGCAACTGAGTGTCCTTCCACCCACTGTTAGTACCTGCACCTTCTCTTTTCGCCACGTCTGACAGCATGCCATGCGTATCAGTGATTGCGTACAACCAGTGTCCACGAGGGCGGTACGCATCCTCCCATTGATCCGTACAGCGATCACAGGCAGCGCGCCGCTCAGTTGAGGTTTGGGGAGGAGACTGGCGCTGAAGAATCGTCCCCTTTTCCGTTTCCCGGACAATTTCGAGCAATGTGACCCTGTCGCTTGCACCGGTAAGAGGTAAGGGTTGTTCGCGGTCTGGGACTTTCACATTGCATGAGACAATCACGAGCCAGGTGATTGGGTCCGTTACATGCGTAACACTTTGTTTGGGCAGCAGTTTCCTTTGCCTGACAACATGGTGGATGTGTTGCTGCGGCTGCCAGCCCTATACCTGCAGAGCTGTCTTTTAATATTGCTCGGGCGCGGGCCAATATTTCTGATATGCCCAGGTCATCCACCCGGGATGTGGCCTGGAGAAGTTCCTCTGCGTGTTCTGGCAACCCGGCAATGAACGCACATATCAAACCCCGCTCTGGCATAACTCCGAACAGAACTGCAAGCTTGCGCAGCTCTGCCAAGAAAACATCGACCGTTTCTCCCGGACGCAAGCGGCGTGCTGCAAACTGCTTGTAAGCTGTCACAGAGTTAAGGGCAAACGCTGTGTATAAGGCTTCTTTTATACAGGCGAAGTTGGCCCTCTTTTCGTCGCTCAGTTGTTGGTAAACAGCATATGCACCACCTGTAAGGCGCATCGGAACCACACACTCAATTCTCTTCACGTCGCTCAGCTGACACACTAGTTCCGCCTTCTCTACCCATTCAACTACCGATTGCCCAGACTCGGTCCCGTCAAAAAGGGGTATCAACTTGGGGTCGAAGACCATAATGCCGAAATAGCTACTAGTGGGAATCGAACTCGCTCCTCAATGACACTAGCAATGATGTCACAAATATATCCTCGAAAGGCCTCTACCTGTCGCAATAGTCAAAATAATACTGCTAGCTGTTTCTCAGTTGTCGTACGTAATCGCTTGACTCCCTGTCTCTCCGTCGCCGTATATTTTTATACACACCCGATCTCGTGAGAATTTGCATACGTGCAATATTATTCTCGCCGGTTCGAGATCGCCCATTATTAAAGGTAGTGCTTACAGCAGCCATGTTTCTTTCCTGCGATGCAAGCCAGACTCGTCCGCGCACGCTTTGTGTTCCGAGGTACGTTACTTTCAGTACATCTACAATTATAATACACTAATTCTTAACTTTGTTTATCATTAAATCTTTAATAAACAATCTATTTACATTCGAATGAATCAATACAAGAAATTTTCTACCTACAACTAAAGACACATGTTTGTTTGCTTGGATTTTACAGCATGTCAACCCTTGTTGGGTTATTTTATGCCAAAGTCATGTTTGTTTTATTCATTATTGTTGGGTATTCAATGTTTTAACTTTTATCTATTTACCCCATAGATGGAACGCTAACAGGTACTACAACTCCGGGTCAAAGTGGACCTGGGAGTAATGGCAAGGCAGGGATAATCCACACTTCCAAAAGCTCCAGAATGGGAACCTCACCATTAGATGCAGTTTAATGTTAAAACCAAGGCACTAACACCCTCAGCAACCGCCTTTTAGCATATATATGATAAAAAAGTAGGGTAGTTTGCTATGAGCAATACGGTTATGACAATCATATAGGTGCTAGGGCTTGAGACTGGAATGGAGGCCTCTCTGACCAGTCATCTAGCCCAAGTAAAGATCAAAGCAGAGTGTAGCATGTCATGAATTGCTGAGCCACCAGGATTCCTTCCATAAGCATCACGGGTCGCCACCTACAACCTACAGGAAGCCCAATTTGAAGGAGGTCTTAGTCCTCAAAAGAGGTGCAGTCAGTATATTATACAGTCAACAAAGCTAAATAAATAAGGACATGTTTAATAGCTAGCTCCTTCTAATTGTTTCTTTTTTTTAAGGGTAAAAAAGAAAATAAATTAAAGAAATCTATTTTTATCACTTAAATAAAACACAACAAGCAATTAAGAACTGAATTCAAGTTTTTGTCATATGTACAAGAAAGTTTTTAGAAAAAAAAGATGTTTCAAAACACCAAAGTTTAAGAATACATTTTTTAAAATAACATTTTAGATGTGAAAAAAAAAAGAAAAAAAAAACAAATTCCTAAAATAAACAAACATTGTACTATACCAAATTCTTTATCTATTTATATATCCCCACCCCCAGTTCGTTCAACACAAGCCAAATCGAGAACACAAAGGTAGGTTGATAGTTACAACAGTAGGGGGACCAATTTTCCGCGCGGGGGGAATCATTAATCTTAAACGGAATCTAGGATTTTTAATAAAATTTTCAATAATAAATAAATTGATTTTTTGCTTTTCAAAATTTTGTTTTAATTTTTTGAAAACTTGACTGTCTCTTCAATTTTTTTGTTAAACGTTTTAATAAATAGAACATAACATAACCTAGTTATTTCCTTTAAAATTGATTTTACAAATATCAATTATTTTTCCTTTTAAGATCCGAAAAAGAATTAAGGGCAAAAGATTTTACCTAAAAAAAGAAAATGGATTGTAGATTTTGTGATGAAATTGATTAAGTCTTATATTTTTCTAAGAAACTGTGATGTAACAGATGAAAGTCGGTCCTCGTACCATTGGTAAAGTGGAAATAGGAAGGTAGACATGTAGAAATTGGAAGGGGGAGATACGAAGATCAAAAAGTTTAACAAATTCATTTTCTCGAGGCTTTGATTTTTTTACAAAATTTACAAGTAAAATATTCTAAACCACTTGTAACCTTGTTTTATGAATATGACAAAAGAAAAGTGTTGTAAAGGGAAGTAACCAGATAATCCCTCACGTATGCAAATGAATACGTATAAAAGAACAACAGAAAGATTAGCTCAGTATGTGATATGAGTTGATCTCCAACCACAAACGTTGTTTCATATTCTCGGATGTAAACACACATGTACAACTCTCCAGAAGATAAGTAATCTTTACCAATCCTTCTTTTACGCGCTGAGACTTTTTACCTTGCCGGCCAGAAGCCATTTTTTGTTATTTGTATTTATTGTAATAATAAACTATTATTACAACCACTCGAAATCTTCTCGTTAATGTATTTCTAATACATAACAGTTGGCGAACGAGGATGAATGATCTTCTAAAAAGGTCTAATGACGAACTCGTGTAAAATATTTAATGCAATAACATAAAAGCGACGAAGTGAGAATTTTAAATCAAGGATTTTGTACAAAAAAATTACCGTCAGGATTTTTTTTAAAAACCACAGTGGCAAAAGAATTATTCGAAGGACTACAGTATTTCCTTTGTAAGTACTGGATAAAAGTCTTCAAATTGAGATTCGAGATATCTACAATATCAAGTGAAAACTACGGATTTCTTTTAGATAAAGACTCACGCAAGGTAATGAAACATTTTTGTTCTCTGAAATATCGGCATGCGACATAAATAAATATCCCGGAAGATATTATTGTACATTTGTTGATGTGTACAACGGAAAAATACTTGGTAAACGCGAGCTGGATTCGAACATAAAACGTAAAGTTAAGAATCATTGAGGAAAAAGCTCGTATGTACTTATTGTTTGGTAAATATTGAACAAGACATTTTGGAAGAAATTTTGTTTCGTATTTTTGGCACGTGTAAACGTATTTTTGTTGAAAAAGGTTTTTGTTCATCGTGTTTGTGTAAACTAAAAATAACTTTTTGCAAATTTATAAAAAGTATTGTTTTTTGCGAATTTTTGTAAAATTACAGTTGTTGAACTTTAAAAAGACATTTTGAATTGAACTTTGTGTAAAATTATTACTGTGTTAAGCTAATATGGAGCAGTTAGCTGAACTTACGAAGATGCTAACTATTAGCATTCAAGAACATCAGAAACAAACTTTGTTAATTCAACAAGCACAAAAGGAACAAACAGAAAGGTTACAACAACAAATTTTACTACAACAACAAAAGCAACAAGAAGAACAACAGAGACAAACACTGTTAATTCAACAAACACAACAAGAACAAGCAGAAATGTTACAACAACAAATGTTGACACAACAGAAAAATTTTGAAAAAAATAATGCTAGCCTCGATAGGTGAGAAAAAACGAATTTTTTCTCTGCAGAGGGAATTTCAAATTTATTATCTGAGTTTCATTATTCCCCAGACACGGGAGATACATTCACTGCATATTTCAGAAGGTTTGAAACAATTTTTACGAAAAGGTGCAGTGACTGGACTGACGAAGAAAAAGTGACACTTTTACTTCAAAAACTTGGAACAGACGAAAACACCAAATATGCAAATTTAATTTTGCCAAAGAAACCAGAAGAAATATTGTTTCAAGAAACAATTCATACGTTGTCTACAATTTTTGATAAGCAAGACAGTCTTTTCCATTCTAGGTATAAATGTTTAAATATACAAAAATCTGAGATTGAAGATTATTTAGAATATGCATGTACTGTTAATTGTATATGTGAGCCGTTCAAACTCAGTGAAATTTCGGCGGATCTTTTTAAATGTCTGATTTTTGTTCAGGGATTAACAGCACCAAAGACATTAGATCCAGGATCTTGACAATAATGGAGTCAGACCCAAATATAACTTTACAAAAAGTTACAGAAGAGTGCCAAAAACTAATTAATGCGAAGAGAGACAACACCCGCATTGAAGAGAAAAATGTATGAAAAGTACAACGCGTTAAAGGACAAAGGATCCCTAAAACTTACAAGACCCAAAATTGTGAATGTTGTGGGAGTACGAGACACACAAGAAAAAGTTGCTGGTACAGAAATAAAACTTGTTATAATTGTGGATTTAACGGCCATAAGAAGAAACGAAAGACCGACAGAGTAAATGCACTTCGATCAAAGAAAGTAAAGCAGAGTGAAAAACGAAGTAGTGAAAAACAAAAGTATGTGGATGTACTTATTAATGGGCATACTGTGACCTTACTACTGGATAGCGGATCAGAGATCAGTATCATTGATGAGGATATCTGGAAAAAGATCGCTCGTCCGAAGTTAATGGAAACCAGCGAAAAGTGTGTGTGGAAGAAATTTGGATTTCAAAAGAGAACTGAGGTGCAATATTTCATTTTTGGACCAAACGTACAAGTCTAAGGTGTATGTAGTACCAGGAAGGAACACTTGTCTATTCGGAGTCGACCTGATAGTACTGTTTAACTTATGGGAACGACATGCTATGGGAACGACATGCTAACTCTTTTTGCAACAAGTTAAATATGGTAAAATCTAGCCAGATGAAAAGTTTCCTGGAGGACTTGAAAGCTGAATTTCCAAGAGTATTTTCAGAATGTTTTGATCACTGTGTGAAGACAGAAGCTAAATTTGAATTAAAAGAAAATGCCACACCAGTTTTTAAACCAAAAAGAAACATACCTTTTTCTTCGATGGACACGATCGAAAAGGAGTTGGAAAGACTTAAAAAAATGAATGTAATTGAGAAAATTGACCATACTGATTGGGCCAGTCAGACAGTTTATGTCAAAAAGAAAAACAATAAGATAAGAGTCTGTGCAGACTTCTCAACTGGTTTTAAACGAGTGCTTAAAAGGACCACAATTACCCACTTCCTTCAGCAGAAGATTTATTCTCGAAATTGAACGGTGGAAAATCTTTTTCCAAGATTGACCTCTCTGATGCATATTTACAAATTAAAGTAAATGAAGAATGTTCTAAATTCCTGTGCATTAACACTCATAAAGGTATTTTCAAACTTAAAAGACTGCCTTTTGGTTTGAAGGTAGCCCCTGCCCTTTTTCAGCAGGTGATGGACACAATGCTCGCAGGACTAGAATTTGCGATGGCATATCTAGATGATATACTGATCAAAAGCAAAAAGATGCAAGAGCACAAGAAACATGTCAGAGAAGTATTCAAAAGAATAGAGGAATTTGGATTTAGGTTGAGTCCGGAAAAATGTGATTTTTTCATGGAAAAGATCAAATACTTAGGCCAAATCATTGATAAAGATGGTCGGAAACCGGATCCACAGCGATTTTTGGGCTTGGTTCAATACTATGCCATATATATTCTAAATATAAGCATTACAAGCATTTAGCTGAAAAACGCTGACATTTTCAAATTTGCGACCTTAATCAGTTCAATTTGCAATTTCTCGAGTATTTCTTAACCAATCTTAAAAAGATTTGTATGGTTGGAAAGAAAATAGAGTAATCTTTCTAAATATGTAACTTTTATCGGTTTTCATCAATTGAATTATTTTTTACAGCGAGTTAAAACCGTATTTTTCAGTCGAACAGCTGAAAACAAAAATATTACCGTTTTTTTAAGGATAAATTTTACATACTGTTTTGTTTTTCAAAATCAAAGTAGTTAATCTTTATCAATATTCTTGAAATTTTGCACTCAAATAGAAGACACCTGGAAGTACAAACAGGGTTTTTTTTTTGTTTCTAGGATCAGTGGAAATAAAAATATGAGAGGGCAAAGTTAAAGGTTATTTGTTTAAAAAATATGAATGACATAAAAAAGACGCACTTTCTCTCTAAGATTACAGTCTTTCAAAATAATTTTCCTATAAAATTTGTGAAATTTAAAGATTGATAAGTGCTTCGCGATTTGATCCGAAACTTTTGATTTTGAAGAAAAACCTCGAATTTACGTAACTTTCAGTTGTAAAAACAGCCTGTCAACTGACGTCACAAATCTGACCTTATTGATTTAAAATCACAATTTCTTGTATATTTATTATTCAATCTTAAAAATATTCATATGGTTGAAAATAAAATAAAACAATCTCTCTAAATATGTAATTTGTATGTGTTTTTATTAATTGAATATTTTTTTACAGTGAGTTAAAAACGTATTTTGCTTAAAAAAAACGAAAATGCGTGATAGGAATTTTTTTCCAAGAATACATTTTACACTCTACATTTCTTTGGAAAATCTAAGTGGCTAATCTTTATCAATTTTCTTGAAATTTTGCATTCAATTAGAAGAAACCTGGAAGTACAAAAGGGAGCTTTTTTGTTTTTGTTTCTAGGACCCATGGAAGTAAAATTACAATAGTGCAAACTCCAAGACTATTTGTTCAAAATGAGGATGATTAGCGAAAAAGATGCACTTTGTGTGTAGAACTAGAAAGTTTCAGAATTATTTTGATATATGATGTGTAAAATGTAAATATTGCTAGATGCTTCGGGATTTTGCTTCAAAAGTTTGTATTTTGAAAAAAAAATCTCAAATTTATTTGTCCGACGGGCGTAAAATCCTGTCAACAGTTGAGAATGTGCTTCACAAAATCAGACCTTATTGATTTAAAATCAATTTCTCGCATATTTATGGTTCAAACTTAAAAAATATTTTTATAGTTGCAAAGAAAAGAAAATAATCTTCCTAAATATGTAATTTGTATATGTTTTTATTCATTGAATTAGTTTTTACAGCGAACATGAATTTATCCGTTTTGAAAAACAAACAGTTTACATAGTAGTAGTTTGTTTGTTTGTTTTTCTTACGTTCTCTTTTCCACATTCATTGCATAAATATTAAGAATATTTTCATACTAAATGGTTTTAAAGAACATTGAATTGTTAAAAAATAATATTCCATTTTGAAAGGAATTTTGTCAGACTTATTTTGAAAAATGGTATTTTTATTTTAAATAAATGAAGTTCGATATTCAACATAAATAAAACATATTCATGGTGGTCTGTTTGTATTATTAGATATACAATTGTGCTTGATACATATGTAAATATAGATATGATCAAAAGTAAGTTTTAAAATAAATAAATAAGATAAAATAAAAAAGAAAATTAGAAAAAAAATTTTTTTTTTCGAACCTTTGAAAAATATTTACCTTTGAAAATTTCAAATATTTACTTTTGAAAAATCAACCAGTGTAAAATTTGTAAACGTATGGACAATGTACATTTCTTTGAAATGTACATTGTATATTTTAAAAATAAACTATGACCCAGAAAAAACAGAACCCACAAATTTTGTAATAAAACTATTAATTTTAACTAGGGGGTTAGTTTAATGGGAAAATAAATAATTTGGGTTCTGTTTTTCTGGGTCACCCTGTAATATAATGGGATTTTGATGAGAATTTAGCAGTAATATAATGGGATTTTGAGTATGATTTGCAAGTTTTACCCAATATTTACTTAACATTAATTTTTGGCATGAGAATTTTCAGATTCACACGTAAAAAAATTTGATAATTATCCTATTTTATGGAAATTTCTGCAACAATGAATTACTTTCTTCTTTTTCTTCCTGAACTTTTTTTTGGTATGTTTTAAAGTGAGTAATCCTTAACTTTTTCCTCGTAAATTCCTACCATAAAATAAACTGAACCCTCATTTTATGTCCATGTTTTTGCAATAAATGTTTTATTTTTCTTCAAAGTCTTATTTATTTGAATTAATACTATACATATATATACATGCAGTATTATAATGAAAATGTTGAATAATTGGGTGTTAAATTTTTAAAAAACCCAAAAATCGCTGCTATCTGTATCTCTTATTCTCTAAATAATGGGTTAAAGCATAGAGATACATACAATTTGAGTGCATAATCAGAAAGAACATACAATTTTACATAAGAATACCAAATTTTATCAAAATTGCTCCAAAAATAAAGAAATGGTGAAGAAATCACTGAATTTCATTTTTTTAAATGGTCTGTGATTTGACATATTTTTGAAACAAAATCATATCCACATTTGTACCCCCAATTTCGGGGCTTTAAATTCTCATAACTTTTGAACCACTGGGGATATTTGCATAATTCAAACGGTTCTGAACTCCATTTACACAGCTCTATATAACTAATGTGATTAAACAACAATAACCTCAAATAAAAAAATCAACTGGGAATGCTACAAATATACACAATTTAAGAGCCCCACTGAATGAGTTATTAAAAAAAGGCGTTAAATGGCAGAGGACGAAAGAATGCGAATGTGCTTTTCAGAAAATTAAACGTTGTCTTCTATCAGATTTAGCCTTAGCGCATTTCGACCCAGAAAAGCAAATTATGCTAGCAACAGACGCAAGTGACTATGGAGTTGGTGCTGCATTGCTCCATAAATATGAAGATGGAACTACGAAAGCCATCGCACATGCCTCCAGAACTCTCATCTCAGCTGAAAGAAATTACAGCCAAATTGAGAAGGAAGCGTTGTCGATAATTTTTGGAATCGAAAAATTTAATCATTTCCTTCACGGACGAACATCTATCCTTCAGACGGATCATAAACCGTCATTAACGATTTTCGGATCAAAGAAGGGTATCCCAACCCATACGGCGAACAGATTACAGCGATGGGCCGTAACTCTGCTAAACTACCAATTTAAGATGGAACATGTGTCATCTAAAAAGCTTGGACATGCAGATGCATTATCCAGATTGATTCCACAGTATAGTGAAAGTTTTGAGGAAACAGTAATAGCAGCACTCAAGGACAAAAATGAATGTTTTATTTCAGTTTGTAACACAATTCGAGAACTTCGAGTGACCCTAGAGGAAATTAAAAAAGAAGCTGTGAAAGATGATTTCATAAATAAGATGAAAAATCAAGTAAGATGGACTGAAAAGAATAAAAAGGTAAGAAAAATTTCACCTTTTTCCATCTGTGAAGACATACTAATGTATGCAGAAAGAATTGTAATTCCACAAGTCTTACGAAGAGAAATTCTAAAAGAATTTCATACAGGCCATCCTGGCATTTCAAGGATGAAATCCCTAATCAGAGGATATGTTTATTGACCTGGTATGGACAAAGAAGTGGAAAACTGGGTAAAAGTTTGTAAAGGATGTCAATTAACGGCTAGAGATCCTCCAGTGAAGACTAACCCATGGCCAAAATCGGACATTCCCTGGTCACGTCTACATATTGACTATGCTGGACCTTTAAATGGATTTTTTTACTTAATCGCCGTGGATTCATTTTCCAAATGGCCGGAAATATTCAAAACCAGACATCCTACATCAAAGAACACTATAAACGCTCTGGATGAAATATTTAGTCGTTTTGGTGTACCTAGAACAATAATCAGTGATAATGCTACAGCATTCACGGGATATGAATTCAAAGAATTCTGTAATTCCCTGGACATACAACATATCATTACGCCAATTTACCATCCTAGATCAAATGGATTGGCAGAGAAGTTTGTGGACACATTTAAGCGTGCATTACAAAAGAATAGAAATATTGACACAGATGGTCGAACTATTCAGAAGTTTCTAGCCATCTACAGGGTAACACCAAATCCAAGCAATGATTTAAATTCGTCCCCTGCAGAACTTATGTTTGCTAGAAAGATAAGGTCAATATTTGATAGACTATTACCAGACAAAAAGAAGAAAGGTACCAGAAAAGAAAACTTTCCAGTACGGCACTATAGTACAGGAGATAGAATTTATTTTTAAAATTTTCAGAAAGGAAAAAATTATTGGATGGATGGAATTATAAAAAAAGGCCCAAAGTTTATCTGCAAAAGGCATATAAATCAAATCCGCCCAAGATCTTCTGAAAGTGAAGAAGAAATTCTGATGGAAATTTTTTGTGACACATTTGATATTCCCAAACCCTTGTGTACACAGGAACCAATGAATGTCTCTCCTGAGCCTGCCATATGGGCTGAACAGAATTCTTTGCCACAGGAAACGCTGCCCATAAGGAAAAGTGCCAGAAAAAGAAAAGTCGTCAGGCGTCTGAGCCCTGATCCCAAACGAAAGCGGTATTTTGAAGCTAAAATCAAGAAGATTTCAGCTTCAGGGGGAGGTGTTGTAAAGGGAAGTAACCGGATAATCCCTCACGTATGCAAATGAATACGTATAAAAGAACAACAGAAAGATTAGCTCAGTATGTGATGTGAGTTGATCTCCAACCACGAACGTTGTTTCGTATTCTCGGATGTAAACACACATGTACAACTCTCCAGAAGATAAGTAATCTTTACCAATCCTTCTTTTACGCGCTGAGACTTTTTACCTTGCCGGCCAGAAGCCATTTTTTGTTACTTGTATTTATTGTAATAATAAACTATTATTACAACCACTCGAAATCTTCTCGTTAATGTATTTCTAATACATAACAGTTGGCGAACGAGGATGAATGATCTTCTAAAAAGGTCTAATGATGAACTCACGTAAAATATTTAATGCAATAACATAAAAGTGACTAAGTGAGAATTTTAAATCAAGGATTTCGTACAAAAAAATTACTGTCAGGATTTTTTTTTTAAATCACAGCGGCAAAAGAATTATTCGAAGGACTACAGTATTTCCTTTGTAAGATAAAAGTCTTCAAATTGAGATTCGAGATATCTACAATATCCAGTGAAAATAATAATAAACTATCATTATAACCACTCAAAATCTTCTCGTTAATGTATTTCTAATACATAACAAAAAGTAAATGCTACTATCACGTGACCATACAATTTAGAAATAAAGAAATCTTTCTCAAATGCCATTTTATGAAACAACTGGCTCGTCTACTCCAAAGCTTACCGTTACACAGGGATTTTCCTGGATTCATAATTGCATCACTTCACCATTGTAAAAAAAAAAAAATTGAACAAAAAAATCCTCTAATATCATTAACTATCAATGATTATTTTTTCATATATTATCTATTTTTCAAAACCAGTTGTATGAATAAGCAACAAATTACCAAGATGGCTGAATCAAATCAATATAGTGAATCACCTTCAACCTCAAAAGTTGGACCTGCTCCTCTAAAAAACAAAACAAAAAAATAAAAAGACCCCAGTATCTAAAATTTGTGCTAAAGCCAGAGTAAAGCAATTTCCTGATGACCTTTATGCGGAAGAAAATATGTTATTTTGCAAATTCTGTCTTCATAGTGTTGACATTTTTAGGGTTGACACAATCAAAGATCATATAAAATCCAAAAATCATTTGGTAAAAAAGTCTTCAATAAAGTCTTCTCAACTAAAACAGGAGACAATTACAACTTTGTTTAAATGTAAAGAAATATGGGATGATTTTGTTCTTGATTTAAAAAAAATGTGTACTTTGTCTGACATTCCCCTACACAAAATTGACAAAATGAGGCCATTTCTATTAAAACACTGTAAGGAAGGTGGTGCTATTCCAAGTGTCAATTGTGTAAGGCAACTTCATCTGCCAAAATTGTTTGCTCTTCATTTTGCTGCCCTGAAAACCAAGCTTGCTAATTAATCTGTTAGCATCATAACATGAAACAACTGACTGTCGTGACCACAGCATTTTGAATGTGATTGCAAGCATTCATGGGGAGTCATTTCTCATTGATGTTGTAACCTTGGGAGAATGCAATTATCAAACCTTAAGTCAGGCATGCATCCGAGCTGTAACTAAAGTGCATATTGCATTTGATGATATTGTTGCATTTGTAACTGATTCTGCAGCTTATTGTAAAAAAGCTCATAGGGAAGTGTTATCAAATGTCTTTTCTAACAGTTACCATGTGTTGTGCTTAGCCCATATCATAAATCTTGTTGGTGAAGTATTTTCACACTGGTCAGCATTTGATAATGTTACCCAGCTCATTACATTAATCAAGTCAGCCTTTTTTTAAAAAGGCTAGTTGAAAAAAGTGATACCTTAAATGGCTTGAAGGTTCCTTGCCTAAGGAACATGTGAAATTACCCCCTGTGCCAGTGGCAACCAAATGGAATTCCTGGTTTAATGCAGCCAAATATCACTCATCTTTTGTGCAATTTTATGAAGGGTTCTTTAAACAAGAAGAGCCATGGCCTTGCAGTAGATAGGATTCTGGAATTAGTAGATGATGGTCGACTACATCATGCCTCTTACCATAATATACACCTGAATCTGCCTTTTATAAAAGAGAACTGCATCCGTTTAATAACAGTTTTGACAAGCTTAGAAGAAACCAAGTCTCAGCCTTGCATGTATTGTTTATAACATGATGGAGGATGTAAAACATTATTTGCATACTGGTACATCAAAATCAACATTTGGTGTAGAAACTGACCGTCTTCTGTCTGAACTAGAAAAGGGAGAGAGTTATCTCAAATTTCCAAGATTTGTTCAGCACATCTTTTTCAAAACTGAATAAATACCTGGATGCTCACCCTGAATATAACTTTTACAAGGCATCTCGTCTGTTTGATCCTAGACAGCTACCTTGTATAAGCCATGACATTGATAGTTTTTCAGCCATTAAGGACTTGCAAGATCCTTCTACTGATCTTCTTGAAGAATTTCAAATTCATGTGAATTACCAAGATGACTTACTAAATCCTTTTTGCATCCCAGAGTTTTGGAATGCAAATAGGAGTAGATTTCCCCTTCTGGAACAGATTGCCAATAAGGTCATATGGATGCCTGTTACCAGCGTAGATGTTGAACATTCATTTTCTCAATATAAACATTTACTAAATAAACAATGTGAAAGTCTTACTCCTGAAAACACTAAGCAACTTACAATGTTGTATTACAATGGAGATTTAGAAAAGAGATTTGAAGATTGCTAATTTCTTTATTTGGGAAATATCCAATTTTAAATTTTAGCACTATTTCAACTTGAGATAAGTTGTTTTATTCAAATCTTGAATTAATATATCAAATTTGTTTTTTTTATATTTTGTTACAAAGATTCAATTATGGTTTAGTTCCTGTTTTGTAAAATTTTAGTCAAAATGTTTGACTTCTCAGATATTTATTGTTGAGATTAAAGTTATTTGCTGTTGATTCTTTAAATGTGATTTTTCTGTTAATTTTGATATTGTGAATCAATGATTATAAATCAATCTGGATCCCTTTACTTAAAAACACAAAAACAATCTGAATGTGTTCGTTTTTAAAGAAGGAAGCTCTGATTAAAAGTTCTACCTCAAAGATAATTATGCACTGCAACATTTCATTGTTTTAGTCATGTTACATATTTATTTTTACATATAATTTATTTTTGGACTTTCATTTCACAATTTCAAAAAGAATTGTAGACATTTGCTATTTCTTTATATGTAATAAAACTTTGAATTATGTTTTTGTTTTCAGTTTTAATAATTATAGCAAATTTTATTTCAATTTTTTTCACAAAATACTATAAAAATGGGAATTACAAAAGTGGAAACGGAAAAAAACCCGGAATTGACTAAAAGGGGAAACAGAAAAAAACGGAATTGACTAAAAGGGGAAACAGAATAAAATGGAATTGACTAAAAGGGGAAATGGAATTAAGAAAAATTTGAAACGGAAAATCGGGGGCCCTACAAATGAATACATATAACATAATAGCAGTCAATAAAAAAAGTGACAAGTTTTGGGAGGTGAGTTTAACTCTTTACCTACTTTAAGAGCTGCTCACAGTGGCTCTCCCACCACTGCAAAAGCAAAATACAAAAACTGATGGTTAGTTCATTATAATTGAGCAGAAGGACTCAGATTACCATATAATAAGACTTTATTTGTATAGAGCTTCTTCTAAGGTGAATAGATAATGAACTTTGAAATATCCCATCATACAGGTAAAAAATACCAAGAAAATTTGGTATAGCCGTAAGGGAAATTTGGTAGGCAATTATTTGAATAGAATGATTTCCGTGTTGAATAGATAGTGAACTTTGAAATATCCCATCATACAGGTAAAAAATACCGGGGAAATTTGGTAGTTAAAATTTGTTCATTGATATTTGGAAAAAAAAAAAAAAAAGAGAAAAGAAAAACTACTATTTTTTCTAATTTCTTTTATGAAAATGTCAAAAACTGTTTTTCCATGGTACAGTGATCCTTTGACCATTACTTCCATTTTTAACCCCAACCCCTTCAAAAAAAAAAACCAACAAAAACAAACAACTTTGAGCATATATCAAAGCTTCTCTGGGGCATCCCATTGTGGAATAATGGTTAACAAGCTAGTCTTGCAGATCAATTACTACTGAATAGCGAGTTCAATCCTCACTGGATATCCCATACTTGTGATCTTGCATCACATCCTAACTGGTGAACAGGTTGGGTAAATACTAGGCAGCCCCATTGTGATGTGATATGGTTAGCAAGCTAGTCTTGCAGATCCATTACTACTGAAAAACGAGTTTGATCCTCACTGGACATCCCATACTTGTGATCTTGTGTCACATCCTACTTGTGGCAAACAGGTTGGGTAAATACTAGGCTGTCCCATCAGGTTGTAATAGCTAGCAAGCTAGTCCCACAGATCTTATTACTACTGAAAAGAGAGTTTGATCCCTGTTGGATGTCCAATTGTTTGTGATCTTGTATCCCATCCTACCCATAGCTAATAGGTCAAATAAATACCAACATCAAACTTTCTTTTTTTTAATATATAAAATAAGAACATTAGAAGAATTTCTATTAGAAATAATAAATCTAATTTGATGCACAAAAAAGACATCTTAATCTGATTTGAAGTATTTATTAAAATAAATTTTGAGTTTTCCTTTAAACAAAATTTCTAATAAATTTCTGTAGTAAAGTCATTTCCAATGAATTTCTATATAAAGTCATTTCCAACGAATTTCTATAGTAAAGTCATTTCCAACAAATTTCTATAGTAAAGTCATTTCCAACAAATTTCTATAGTAAAATCATTTCCAATAAATTTCTATAGTAACATCATGAAAAGTTATTAGAAATGATTTTACTTTATTAAAACCATTTCCAATGATTTTTCATAGCAAAACCATTTTCAATGAATTTTTATAGTAAAATCAATTCTAAGGAATTTCTATATAGAAATTTGACTACAGAAATTCATTAAAAATGGTTTTACTATATAGTAAAATCATTTTGAATGAATTTCTATAGTAAAATCATTTCTAATGAAACCCTCTAAGAAAAAAGAAAAGAAAAAAAAAATTTTTTAAATAAAATTTTGGACTGCCTTCAGTGTTAAATCCTATAAATATAACTTGTTATTGCCGATACTTCCACAAATGGTAGATCTGTTTGAATGATAAAATATTATCTATTCATAGTCTGTACCAGTTTATTGACTATACTTGAAATAATTTGAGAAAAAAATTACAATATTTAATCTACCTTTTCTGATCAAGGTATTTTTGGTAAAAATCAAAAAATGAGTCAATATGAAGTTAATATTATTAATTTTCCAGCAGAAAATTACAAGGAAAAGCAAAAGTTCACAAAGAAACAGGAAAGAAATTATAAGAAATAGAAACATCATCAAAAGTAACAACAAAAAGGAAAAATATAAAATAAAGACTTAATATAAAACATAAGTAAAAATTACTTATTTCGAAAAAAAAAGACAAGAATATTATATCTTCTATGCATATAAAAAGAGCAGCTGGTATGTATGTATGGATGTCCAAATGAAACTCTGAAAATAAAACGATTAACAACAAAGTATATATATATATATATATATATATATATATATATATATATATACACACACACACACACACACACACACACACACACATTAAATATCACCGTTCTTGCTTTTTGTGCAAAAATTATGAAGATTTGATTTATATACAAAGATATTCAAAAATTAAAATATACATAGAAATAGCAATGAAATTCTACTTAAGTGTCTAGCATTTGTAAATCTCAAAAGTAAACAAATCAATACACCAGGGTTTTTCTTACCCCCCCCCCCCGCCTCTACTCAAACAATGCCGGATAGCTTCTTCTAGTATAATACTAAACAAACAAAAAAAAAAAAATTGATGAAAGAGAGTAGATATTACATTACAATATCTAGATGAAACTTATTTATCTTCACTAACAATGTATTGTGTGTATATAAGTCGTCTGGGTGGCCCAAAGTCAGTATCAGCCAGACAGTGATGGAGTCTATCCTCTTTTCACTAGCGCTAGATCAAGGAGTTTGTTCTTGCATCTGAGGTGGAGCACCACGCATACCACCAGCTCCTTACTTTACCGCATAGATCCCTGTGCTACTCATACGCTGAGTTGGCGAGGGCTGGTATTGAACCAGAAACCTTGTGGTTCCTAGGCTGACACTCTACCGACTGAGCTAAACCGGCCCCAATTGTGTGTATATATGTATTAATTTTAACTAGTATTTCCTTCAGGGCTATTTACTGGCTTGGTTTATTTATTTAATGGCATATCAAACATTTATTTAATGCTAAAATTCGATACAAATAATTTGTACAAAATTATATGGCTTAAAGTGTGTTCCTATTTAATACAAATAATCTATACACAATTATATAGTCTTAAGTAATTAATAATAATCATTTGTAAACAATTATAACTTCAAGTAACTATTCTTAATACAAATAATTTGGTTGGTTGGTTAGATTTTATGGCATGTCAACCCTTGCTGGGTTATTTTATGCTGAAGACGTTTTGTTTTATTCATTCTTGATGGATATTCAAACTTTCTTTAAAACTCAATTTTTTTAAAAAATACATTTTTTTAAACTCATGTTTTTTTCTATTTAACCCATAGATAGGACCCTAACAGGCACTACCACTCTGGGTCAGAGTGGACCTGGTAGTAATGGTGATGAAGGGATACTCCACACTCCCTCAAGTTCCAGAATTGGAACTTCACCATTAGATGCAGTTTAACATCATACCCAGGACACACAAATAATTTTCGAGGCATGTGCAGGTGCATGCACAACAAAGACAACAGTGTTGCCAATAGCCACCTGAACAGTTTCCCTGCCACCCCAGCATTTGGAGCCTTACTTTTGGGATTACCATTGTACAATCTTAATCAGACATTTTTTCCTAAAACTTCACATAAAAAATATGTTGCTTATTTTGGTCTGAAGATCGCATAGGTAAGAAACTGTCAATAACCAGGTGTTGACTCCATGTCCATCCTACTTAACTCAAATATAAATGCTCTACCAATGATATTGATCACTATCTGCTTAGAAATATAGCACCCACATTATCTACAATAGGGCCGGTTAAGCTCAGTTGGTAGAGCGTCGGACTAGGGACCATAACGTTCCATTTTCGATACCGGCCCTTGCCAAAGCGTATGAGTAGCACAGGGATCAGGTAAAGTAAGGAGCTGATGGTAGGTGTGGCGCTCCACCTCAAACGTTAAAACAATCTCCTTGGTCTAGCGCTAGTGAAAAGGGGATAGACTCCCTCGCCATATGGCTGGTAACGACTTACTTTACTTATTCAATACAAATAAAATGCCACTGTTAATTTGTCCATTTAGATTACATTCTGTTCCACAAAGTTTTGCTCATCCAGCAAACAAAATAGAATTACAAAAATCAGCAAAATTTTACTGAAAGGTTTTTGAATTTTGCTAATCTCATTTTGTTTCAAATGTTTATGACTAAGGGAATTCGCTTTCTCTCATTTAGCCCTGTCAGCTGGGGCTTTAGAATACACTGACTGCACCTCAGTAGAGGGGCAAGATCCCCCTAATGGGGTCACCTGTTGACCGTGGGTGGCGACACGTAATGCTTAAGGACAGAATCTTGGTGGCTGAGCAGTCAATGACTTGCAACACTCTACTTAGACTAGACGGGCTGTTGGAGAGGCTTCCTCCAAGTAATCGGCTAGTCACGTCAAGCCCTAGCACCTATATGATTGCCCCAAACCTATTGCTCTTATGGCAAGCCCCAAACCTTATCATATATGTGCTAGAATGTGGTGGCTGAGGGAATGTCCTGGGAATGACGTTAAACTTTATCTGATGGTGAGGTTCCAGTTCTGGAGGTCTGGGGAATGTGGAGCACTCCTTCATCACCATTACTCCCTGGTCCACTCTGACCCAGATTGGTACTACCTGTTTGTTGGTTTTATTTTTGTTGGTTTTTTTTTTGCCTAAGAAATTCTGAATCATGATAAATTTTCACCAGATATTTAAAAATTATAAAAGGGAATTTCATGTAAAATTCATTGTGGCTGGTATATTTGTGTTTAAGGTGTGATCAAAAAGTTTGGAGACAACAAATTTTTTTTGGAGGTGGGGGGGGGGGATGTGGGATGTTGTTCGTAACTTGCTGGACTGCAACATTATAGTAAGATAGTTTGAACTCTAGTCATACTATTAAATTCACAGTCAATAACTTATGTTAGGATGAGAGTGTAGTATTTGTGTGCACTGCCTCAAATCAAGGTGTTGTTCTCCTGCATTTGTGCCTCAAATCATTTAATGGGTGATACTGTATATATATATATATATATATATGCTGATAGGTATGTGTCCTGTGTCCCTGATGCACAAAAATCTAAAAGGACGCAGTAAAATCATATCCATGCGTCCTAGTATTGTTTTTTTCTTCCCTCCCCATTTCAAGCTAACTGTAAATACATTTCAATAGTTTCTTAGAAAGGAATTACACGGGATAGTTTACAAGGTAGGAGTTAGATGGCTTCAGTTGGGACCCATAAATTTTCCCGGGGACTCACTCAAAGCAAATATGTGCACCTCAGGACGCACTAAATCAAAAAGATATCAGCATCACTGTATATATATATATATATATATATATATATAAAAATTAAGTTTCCTGATAAAGGCAGTTTACGATATATTGCCAACACCAGTCAATCTTCACGTCTGGGGCTTAGCTACGTCAGACCTATGTAAAGCATGTGGGAAAACTGCTAGCCTGAAACATATTCTCACGGGATGTGAGTATGCTCTAAGAAGCTACACGTGGAGACACAATGAAGTCCTCGAGATTGTTGCAGAGGCGTCAAAGATAGGTTGTGAGACTGCAAATAAATCTGATAATAACATCAACAAAGCAATACATTTCGAAATTTTCGCGTAAAAATAGGCACGTGTCCTCTATATTTGACGGCTCCGCGAGCTGGCGCATTGCATGCGACTTGGAACATCAGCTCGTTTTTCCAACTGAAATAACCTTAACGGCCCAGCGTCCTGATATTGTCATTTGGTCTGGTAATCAAAAGAAAGTTTTTATCATTGAGTTGACAGTTCCATTTGAAGAAAATCTGGATTGGGCCCATCAGCGGAAGTTGGAAAAATATGAAGACCTACGTGAACAATGCACCAGAAACGGCTGGATAACGGATGTATTTCCCATTGAGGTCGGATGTCAGGGGTTTATTGCCAACTCAACCTCGGCATTTTTGTCTAAACTTGGACTTTCTCTACCAGACAAGAGGAAATACTTAAATAAGATTCAGGAGAAAGCTCTAACCGCATCAGCGTGGATGTGGCAGTCCTATATTGTGACATCAAACCGACAAAGTCTGGTGGTATCGTGAGATACTGCTGGGGCGCTCTGGGTTAGTGGTAATGATGCTTCGGCCCTGAAACCATGCCTGAACCCAGAGTCATCATCTGATGAAGGCTTTGTTGGTTGCAATGCTACTGTGTAAATAGCAGTCATTGTATGAAGATTATTTTTTTTATTTTTTTTAACATTTTTAAAATTGTAAGGATTTCACATATGCTTCACATATTTGATGTCAAGGTTATAAAAAATAAATAAAAGTACTGTTTTTTTTTTTTAGCATGAAAAAATAGTATTTACATATATATATATATATATATATATATATTATATATATATATATATGTAAAGCTTTAGGGAATGAACTCTTTGATCCGAGTTCCAATGCTGGATAAGGCTGTTTGCATTTCACATAGCGCTAATACCCTTTGGAAATGTATGCATTCAACTACTCTCCCTCCAGCTATGGGTAAATAGTAGTGCAGACTGGGCTCTTAACCTTGCTTAGGCAACCAGTCTAAGTGAAGGAAAATTTAATTC
>CM042144.1:32770454-32807954 GCA_023376005.1 Doryteuthis pealeii
TACTCCACACTCCCCAGTCTCAGAATTGGAACTTACCATTAGATGCAGTTTAACATCATACCCAGGACACACAAATAATTTTGCGAGGCATGTGCAGGTGCATGCACAAAAAGACAACAGTGTTGCCAATAGCCACCAAATGACAGTTCCCTGCCACCCAGCATTTGGAGCCTTACTTTTGGGATTACCATT
Source organism: Doryteuthis pealeii (assembly GCA_023376005.1). Taxonomy (NCBI): domain Eukaryota; kingdom Metazoa; phylum Mollusca; class Cephalopoda; order Myopsida; family Loliginidae; genus Doryteuthis; species Doryteuthis pealeii. The sequence continues at coordinate 32,770,647 of CM042144.1, forward strand.
GTACATCTTAATCAGACATTTTTTCTAAACCTCACATAAAAAATATGTTGCTTATTTTGGTCTGAAGATCGCATAGGTAAGAAACTGTCAATAACCAGGTGTTGACTCCATGTCCATCCTACTTAACTCAAATATAAATGCTCTACCAATGATATTGAACTATCTGCTTAGAAATATAGCACCCACATTATCTACAATAGGGCCGGTTAAGCTCAGTTGGTAGAGCGTCGGACTAGGGACCATAACGTTCCATTTTCGATACCGGCCCTTGCCAAAGCGTATGAGTAGCACAGGGATCAGGTAAAGTAAGGAGCTGATGGTAGGTGTGGCGCTCCACCTCAAACGTTAAAACAATCTCCTTGGTCAGCGCTAGTGAAAAGGGGATAGACTCCCTCGCCATATGGCTGGTAACACTTACTTTACTTATTCAATACAATAAAATGCACTGTTAATTTGTCCATTTAGATTACATTCTGTTCCACAAAGTTTTGCTCATCCAGCAAACAAAATAGAATTACAAAAATCAGCAAAATTTTACTGAAAGGTTTTTGAATTTTGCTAATCTCATTTTGTTTCAAATGTTTATGACTAAGGGAATTCGCTTTCTCTCATTTAGCCCTGTCAGTGGGGCTTTAGAATACACTGACTGCACCTCAGTAGAGGGGCAAGATCCCCCTAATGGGGTCACCTGTTGACCGTGGGTGGCGACACGTAATGCTTAAGGACAGAATCTTGGTGCTGAGCAGTCAATGACTTGCAACACTCTACTTAGACTAGACGGGCTGTTGGAGGGGCTCCCTCCAAGTATCGGCTAGTCACGTCAAGCCCTAGCACTATATGATTGCCCCAACCTATTGCTCTATGGCAAGCCCAAACCTTATCATATATGTGCTAGAATGTGGTGGCTGAGGGAATGTCCTGGGAATGACGTTAAACTTTATCTGATGGTGAGGTTCCAGTTCTGGAGGTCTGGGAATGTGGGACACTCCTTCTATCACCATTACTCCTGGTCCACTCTGACCCAGATTGGTACTACCTGTTTGTTGGTTTTAATTTTGTTGGTTTTTTTTGCCTAAGAATTTCTGAATCATGATAAATTTACCAGATATTAAAAAATTATAAAAGGGAATTCATGTAAAATTCATTGTGGCTGGTATATTTGTGTTTAAGGTGTGATCAAAAGTTTGGAGACAACAAATTTTTTTTTGAGGTGGGGGGATGTGGGATGTTGTTCGTACTTGCTGGACTGCACATCTATAGTAAGATAGTTTGAACTCTAGTCATAACTATTAAATTCACAGTCAATAACTTATGTAGGATGAGAGTGTAGTATTTGTGTGCACTGCCTCAAATCAAGGTGTTGTTCCCTGCATTTGTGCTCAAATCATTTAATGGGTGATACTGTATATATATATATATATTATATATGCTGATAGGTATGTGTCCTGTGTCCCTGATGCACAAAAATCTAAAAGGACGCAGTAAAATCATATCCATGCGTCTAGTATTGTTTTTTTCTTCCCCTCCATTTCAAGCTACTGTAAATACATTCAAAATAAAATTTTAGTCAAAATGTTTGACTTTCTCAGATATTTATTGTTGAGATTAAGTTATTTGCTGTTGATTCTTTAAATGTGATTTTTCTGTTAATTTTGATATTCGAATCAATAATATAAATCAATCTGGATCCCTTTACTTAAAAACACAAAAACAATCTGAATGTGTTCTTTTTTAAAGAAGGAAGCTCTAATTAAAAGTTCTACCTCAAAGATAATTATGCACTGCAACATTTCATTGTTTAGTCATGTTACATATTTATTTTTATATATAATTTATTTTTGGACTTTCATTTCACAATTTCAAAAAGAATGGTAGACATTTGCTATTTCTTTATATGTAATAAAACTTTGAATTATGTTTTTGTTTTCAGTTTTAATAATTATTGCAAATTTTATTTCAATTTTTTCACAAAATACTATAAAAATGGGAATTACTAAAAGTGGAAACGGAAAAAAAACCCGGAATTGACTAAAAGGGAAACAGAAAAAATCGGAATTGACTAAAAGGGGAAACAGAATAAAATGGAATTGACTAAAAGGGCAAACGGAATTAAGAAAATTTGAAACGGAAAATCGGGGCCCTACAAATGAAACATATAACAGAATAGCAGTCAATAAAAAAAGTGACAAGTTTTGGAGGTGAGTTTAACTCTTTACCTACTTTAAGAGCCGCTCACAGTGGCTCTCCCCACCACTGCAAAAGCAAAATACAAAAACTGATGGTTAATTCATTATAATTAAGCAGAAGGACTCAGATTACCATATAATAAGACTTTATGTATAGAGCTTCTTCTAAGGTGAATAGATAATGAACTTTGAAATATCCCATCATACAGGTAAAAAATACCAAGAAAATTTGGTATAGCGATAAGGGAAATTTGGTAGGCAATTATTTGAATAGAATGATTTCCGTGTGAATAGATAGTGAACTTTGAAATATCCCATCATACAGGTAAAAATACCGGGGAAATTTGGTAGTTAAAATTTGTTCATTGATATTTGGGAAAAAAAAAAAAAAAAAAGAGAAAAGAAAAACTACTATTTTTCTAATTTCTTTTATGAAAATGTCAAAAACTGTTTTTCCATGGTACAGTGATCCTTTGACCATTACTTCCATTTTTAACCCAACCCCTCAAAAAAAAAAAACCAACAAAAACAAACAACTTTGAGCATATATCAAAACTTCTCTGGGGCATCCCATTGTGATATAATGGTTAACAAGCTAGTCTTGCAGATCTATTACTACTGAATAGCGAGTTCAATCCTCACTGGATATCCCATACTTGTGATCTTGCATCACATTCTAACTGGTGAACAGGTTGGGTAAATACTAGGCAGCCCCATTGTGATGTGATATGGTTAGCAAGCTAGTCTTGCAGATCCATTACTACTGAAAAACGAGTTTGATCCTCACTGGACATCCCATACTTGTGACCTTGTGTCACATCCTACTTGTGGCAAACAGGTTGGGTAAATACTAGGCTGTCCCATCAGGTTGTAATAGCTAGCAAGCTAGTCCCACAGATCTTATTACTACTGAAAAGAGAGTTTGATCCCTGTTGGATGTCCAATTGTTTGTGATCTTGTATCCCATCCTACCCATAGCGAATAGGTCAAATAAATACCAACATCAAACTTTCTTTGATTTTGGTAAACAAATGTTTATTCTATTTTGAAAGTTTAAAAAATCAATTTATTTTAAGTTTTGAAAAGTCAGACTTAATATTCATTTTTTTTAATATATAAAATAAGAACATTAGAAGAATTTCTATTAGAAATAATAAATCTAATTTGATGCACAAAAAAGACATCTTAATCTGATTTGAAGTATTTAAAATAAATTTTGAGTTTTCCTTTAAACAAAATTTCTAATAAATTTCTGTAGTAAAGTCATTTCCAATGAATTTCTATAGTAAAGTCATTTCCAACGAATTTCTATAGTAAAGTCATTTCCAACGAATTTCTATAGTAAAGTCATTTCCAACAAATTTCTATAGTAAAGTCATTTCCAACAAATTTCTATAGTAAAATCATTTCCAATAAATTTCTATAGTAACATCATGAAAAGTTATTAGAAATGATTTTACTTTATTAAAACCATTTCCAATGATTTTTCATAGCAAAACCATTTTCAATGAATTTTTATAGTAAAATCAATTCTAAGGAATTTCTATATAGAAATTTGACTACAGAAATTCATTAAAAATGGTTTTACTATATAGTAAAATCATTTTGAATGAATTTCTATAGTAAAATCATTTCAAAAACCCTCTAAGAAAAAAGAAAAGAAAAAAAAATTTTTTTAAATAAAATTTTGGACTGCCTTCAGTGTTAAATCCTATAAATATAACTTGTTATTGCCGATACTTCCACAAATGGTAGATCTGTTTGAATGATAAAATATTATCTATTCATAGTCTGTACAGTTTATTGACTATACTTGAAATAATTTGAGAAAAAAATTACAATATTTAATCTACCTTTTCTGATCAAGGTATTTTTGGTAAAAATCAAAAAATGAGTCAATATAAAGTTAATATTATTAATTTTCCAGCAGAAAATTACAAGGAAAAGCAAAAGTTCACAAAGAAACAGGAAAGAAATTATAAGAAATATAAACATATCATCAAAAGTAACAACAAAAAGGAAAAATATAAAATAAAGACTTAATATAAAACATAAGTAAAAATTACTTATTTCGAAAAAAAAGACAAGAATATTATATCTTCTATACATATAAAAAGAGTAGCTGGTATGTATGTATGGATGTCCAAATGAAACTCTGAAAATAAAATGATTAACAACAAAGTATATATATATATATATATATATATATATATATATATACACACACACACACATTAAATATCACCGGTTCTTGCTTTTTGTGCAAAAATTATGAAGATTTGATTTATATAGAAAGATATTCAAAAATTAAAATATACATAGAAATAGCAATGAAATTCTACTTAAGTGTCTAGCATTTGTAAATCTCAAAAGTAACAAATCAATACACCAGGTTTTTTCTTACCCCCCCCCTCCCGCCTCTACTCAAACAATGCTGGATAGCTTCTTCTAGTATAATACTAAACAAAAAAAAAAAAAAAAAAATTGATGAAAGAGAGTAGATATTACATTACAATATCTAGATGAAACTTATTTATCTTCACTAACAATGTATTGTGTGTATATAAGTCGTCTGGGTGGCCTAAAGTCAGTATCAGCCAGACAGTGATGGAGTCTATCCTCTTTTCACTAGCGCTAGATCAAGGAGTTTGTTCTTGCATCTGAGGTGGAGCACCACACATACCACCAGCTCCTTACTTTATCGCATAGATCCCTGTGCTACTCATACGCTGAGTTGGCGAGGGCTGGTATCGAACCAGAAACCTTGTGGTTCCTAGGCTGACATTCTACCGACTGAGCTAAACCGGCCCCAATTGTGTATATATGTATTAATTTTAACTAGTATTTCCTTCAGGGCTATGGAGATTTACTGGCTTGGTTTATTTATTTAATGGCATATCAAACATTTATTTAATGCTAAAATTCGATACAAATAATTTGTACAAAATTATATGGTTTAAAGTATGTTCCTATTTAATACAAATAATCTATACACAATTATATAGTCTTAAGTAATTAATAATAATCATTTGTAAACAATTATAACTTCAAGTAACTATTCTTAATACAAATAATTTGGTTGGTTGGTTAGATTTTATGGCATGTCAACCCTTGCTGGGTTATTTTATGCTGAAGACGTTTTGTTTTATTCATTCTTGATGGATATTCAAACTTTCTTTAAAACTCAATTTTTAAAAAAAATGCATTTTTTTAAACTCATGTTTTTTTCTATTTAACCCATAGATAGGACCCTAACAGGCACTACCACTCTGGGTCAGAGTGGACCTGGTAGTAATGGTGATGAAGGGATACTCCACACTCCCCCAAGTTCCAGAATTGGAACTTTACCATTAGATGCAGTTTAACATCATACCCAGGACACACAAATAATTTGCGAGGCATGTGCAGGTGCATGCACAACAAAGACAACAGTGTTGCCAATAGCCACCTGAACAGTTTCCCTGCCACCCCAGCATTTGGAGCCTTACTTTTGGGATTACCATTGTACAATCTTAATCAGACATTTTTTCCTAAAACTTCACATAAAAAATATGTTGCTTATTTTGGTCTGAAGATCGCATAGGTAAGAAACTGTCAATAACCAGGTGTTGACTCCATGTCCATCCTACTTTAACTCAAATATAAATGCTCTACCAATGATATTGAGCACTATCTGCTTAGAAATATAGCACCCACATTATCTACAATAGGGCCGGTTAAGCTCAGTTGGTAGAGCGTCGGACTAGGGACCATAACGTTCCATTTTCGATACCGGCCCTTGCCAAAGCGTATGAGTAGCACAGGGATCAGGTAAAGTAAGGAGCTGATGGTAGGTGTGGCGCTCCACCTCAAACGTTAAAACAATCTCCTTGGTCTAGCGCTAGTGAAAAGGGGATAGACTCCCTCGCCGTATGGCTGGTAACAACTTACTTTACTTATTCAATACAAATAAAATGCCACTGTTAATTTGTCCATTTAGATTACATTCTGTTCCACAAAGTTTTGCTCATCCAGCAAACAAAATAGAATTACAAAAATCAGCAAAATTTTACTGAAAGGTTTTTGAATTTTGCTAATCTCATTTTGTTTCAAATGTTTATGACTAAGGGAATTCGCTTTCTCTCATTTAGCCCTGTCAGTTGGGGCTTTAGAATACACTGACTGCACCTCAGTAGAGGGGCAAGATCCCCCTAATGGGGTCACCTGTTGACCGTGGGTGGCGACACGTAATGCTTAAGGACAGAATCTTGGTGGCTGAGCAGTCAATGACTTGCAACACTCTACTTAGACTAGACGGGCTGTTGGAGTGGCTCCCTCCAAGTAATCGGCTAGTCACGTCAAGCCCTAGCACCTATATGATTGCCCCAAACCTATTGCTCTTATGGCAAGCCCCAAACCTTATCATATATGTGCTAGAATGTGGTGGCTGAGGGAATGTCCTGGGAATGACGTTAAACTTTATCTGATGGTGAGGTTCCAGTTCTGGAGGTCTGGGGAATGTGGAGCACTCCTTCATCACCATTACTCCCTGGTCCACTCTGACCCAGATTGGTACTACCTGTTTGTTGGTTTTTATTTTTGTTGGTTTTTTTTTTGCCTAAGAAATTCTGAATCATGATAAATTTTCACCAGATATTTAAAAATTATAAAGGGAATTTCATGTAAAATTCATTGTGGCTGGTATATTTGTGTTTAAGGTGTGATCAAAAAGTTTGGAGACAACAAATTTTTTTTTTGGGGGGGGGATGTTGGTTCGTAACTTGCTGGACTGCAACATTATAGTAAGAGAGTTTGAACTCTAGTCATACTATTAAATTCACAGTCAATAACTTATGTTAGGATGAGAGTGTAGTATTTGTGTGCACTGCCTCAAATCAAGGTGTTGTTCTCCTGCATTTGTGCCTCAAATCATTTAATGGGTGATACTGTATATATATATATATATATATATATATATATATGCTGATAGGTATGTGTCCTGTGTCCCTGATGCACAAAAATCTAAAAGGACGCAGTAAAATCATATCCATGTGTCCTAGTATTGTTTTTTTCTTCCCTCCCCATTTCAAGCTAACTGTAAATACATTTCAATAGTTTCTTAGAAAGGAATTACACGGGATAGTTTACAAGGTAGGAGTTAGATGGCTTCAGTTGGGACCCATAAATTTTCCCGGGGACTCACTCAAAACAAATATGTGCACCTCAGGACGCACTAAATCAAAAAGCTATCAGCATCACTGTATATATATATATATATATATATATATATATATAAAATTAAGTTTCCTGATAAAGGCAGTTTACGATATATTGCCAACACCAGTCAATCTTCACGTCTGGGGCTTAGCTACGTCAGACCTATGTAAAGCATGTGGGAAAACTGCTAGCATGAAACATATTCTCACAGGATGCGAGTATGCTCTAAGAAGCTACACGTGGAGACACAATGAAGTCCTCGAGATTGTTGCGGAGGCGTCAAAGATAGGTTGTGAGACTGCAAATAAATCTGATAATAACATCAACAAAGCAATACATTTTGTTAAAAAAGGAAACATTTCGAAATTTTCGCGTAAAAATAGGCACGTGTCCTCTATATTTGACGGCTCCGCGAGCTGGCGCATTGCATGCGACTTGGAACATCAGCTCGTTTTTCCAACTGAAATAACCTTAACGGCCCAGCGTCCTGATATTGTCATTTGGTCTGGTAATCAAAAGAAAGTTTTTATCATTGAGTTGACAGTTCCATTTGAAGAAAATCTGGATTGGGCCCATCAGCGGAAGTTGGAAAAATATGAAGACCTACGTGAACAATGCGCCAGAAACGGTTGGATAACGGATGTATTTCCCATTGAGGTCGGATGTCGGGGGTTTATTGCCAACTCAACCTCGGCATTTTTGTCTAAACTTGGACTTTCTCTACCAGACAAGAGGAAATACTTAAATAAGATTCAGGAGAAAGCTCTAACTGCATCAGCGTGGATATGCCAGTCCTATATTGTGACATCAAACCGACAAAGTCTGGTGGTATCGTGAGATACTGCTGGGGCGCTCTGGGTTAGTGGTAATGATGCTTCGGCCCCGAAACCATGCCTGAACCCAGAGTCATCATCTGATGAAGGCTTTGTTGGTTGCAATGCTACTGTGTAAATAGCAGTCATTGTATGAAGATTATTTTTTTTTTTTTTTTTAACATTTTTAAAATTGTAAGGATTTCGCATATGCTTCACATATTTGATGTCAAGGTTATAAAAAATAAATAAATATACTTTTTTTTTAAGCATGAAAAAATATGTGCACCTCAGGACGCACTAAATCAAAAAGCTATCAGCATCACTGTATATATATATATATATATATAACATTTTAAAATTGTAAGGATTTCGCATATGCTTCACATATTTGATGTCAAGGTTATAAAAAATAAATAAAAAACTGTTTTTTTTTTAGCATGAAAAAATAGTATTTACATATATATATATATATATATATATATATATGTGTGTGTGTGTAAAGCTTTAGGGAATGAACTCTTTGATCCGAGTTCAAATCCTGGACAAGGCTGTTTGCATTTCACATAGCGCTAATACCCTTTGGAAATGTATGCATTCAACTACTCTCCCTCCAGCTATGGGTAAATAGTAGAGCAGACTGGGCTCTTAACTTTGCTTAGGCAACCAGTCTAAGTGAAGGAAAATTTAATTCAAACCTGTTAAACTCCACTTAAGAAATTGACCTTGTGTCACATCCTGCTCATGTGAAGGGGTTGGTAAATATATATATATATATATATATATATAACACTGTAGTAGTGTTATGGATTGACTGGCGATATTTCATTAGATACTTAAAAAAACAATTTTGGTTAACTTTTAGATATAAAAATAACAATTGTGTCTAGAGTTGTACAAGCGAAGTACAAGTCAGGGGTGGGGTAACGTCAACACAAGATAGAAAAAATTATTCGAACAAAAGAAATTTTAAAGGCTAAAAGTCGGTTGATATAAAATGAATGACTGTTTTATACAACTGTTGTCATATACATATCTACTGTCGTTCTTGTGAGGACTGCATAAGATAAGAGAATTATTCAACGAAGTTAGTTTAAAGATTAAATCTTAAAAATATAGATTCAGTAAGAATAACATAATCCCAGACCAATTTCTGGGAATTATCATAGCAACTGACAGATAAGTCTGGCACAAGACCATTTATACAATAACAAAAATATTATCAGGTGCCTCACCAATCAGGAAACTGGGGCGGAGACTTGTTGCCCCGCCTCCAAGATGTGTAACCCAAGGCCATGATTTCGATTAGCCGTCCAATCAAATGCGACCGCGTGGGTGGGTTTTTGTACGCCTCCTGATGTTTACACTGTAGGGCCATTGGTCCGGCGTTTCTATTGGCTGGCCAATCAGAGCCCTGGATTCAGGGGTTTGGAACCCATAAAAGAGGTCTCAAAAGTGTTCCTGACCAGATTGGAGAGCTGGTTCTTGACCAGATCGAACAGTTGGTTCTTGACCAGATTGATAGCTCTGTCTCACAGCCCTTGTCGCTGTCTTTGCTTTGTCATCTTGCTACTCAAAAGTCCTGAATTTGAATCAGAACTCAACATATATCGCCAGTCAGTTCACAAAATTCCAACTCCACTTCAACTCGATACCCCTTTGTGGTTGTACATGATTTTTATCACCGTATAACTAATAAAGGTCTTTTATTATTAAAAACGTTGTAATTGTGGAACAACATTGGTGAATTTGGTCATTTTCAGGTACAGCCCGGAACAAGCCCTTCAAATTTCCTGCGGGCAAATAACACCCATCATGTTAGATTCGGCGCCGCGACAGCATATTGGTACATTTGGTGCCTTCCCGCAGAACACTGTAGTATTACATTTGGTTCCCGTGACCAGGGTAGTATTACATTTGGTAACCGTGACCAGGGTAGTATTACATTTGGTAACCGTGACCAGGGTAGTATTACATTTGGTAACCGTGACCAGAGGGTGGTATTATATTTGGTGCCTTAAGACTCAGGATTCGACCCTGACAGGTTACCAAGGCATAACTGCACCAACACAAAGATTACCACGGCACAACGACACTAGACGTTTACAAGATACGAACCTAAGATCTCCACGGCGCATCTACACCATATTCTGTGCCAGGAAACGACCCCGAATAAAAAGTTCCACATAAATGTTGGACACATGGCCGAGTGGATAAGGCAGTTAGGTTAAGACAGTTTTAAGTGACAGTTATCTCTGGAACCAGAGTTCAATCCTGAGTGAAAGCAGTTAGAAAAATAATTAATTAACACAACTCCTACCCCAGCTATGGTTAGCGGAATGAGAACAGGATACCCCCGTGGAATAAATCAAGGGTTAGGTTCAAAGTTCTGTGATGGCTCCTGAATACGACAAGAAAGTTCCTGAGTTCGAAAAGAAGGTTCCCGAGTCCGACAAGAAATACCTGAAGAAGGCCGGAGGGTATATCGGCTGAAACGTTGTACAAATAACAATGAAGATGGGGACAATAGTCCGAATAACGCTAATAATACTAATCTTCAAGCCTCATCTCAAATATTCAGAGAAATAAATTGATTAGTAGCCCATTTTCTGATGGTTCAACAAGCAGGTGTCTCTATATAGGACAGGGCATCACTAAAGTTTACTATGTTTGACGTTATTTAATGTATGGGAGTAATCCCAAAGGTAAGGTCTCCAAAATATTTATAAATCACAGAAACATTTATTGTTTATTGTCAATGATGTTTACATCATTTTAAAGTTTGAACATTTATCTATATATAGATTCTGGTAAAAAATTATATGAGAGTAATCCCCAAGGTAAGATTATTAAAATATTTAGAAATCACAGAACTGTTTATTGTCAAGGATGTTTACATCATTTTAAAGTTTCAACATGTATTTTTCTACATAATTGCCAGTTGAAACTTTTGTTGGCGCTGTGGCAGTTTTTGTAAGCCCATGTCATACCAGCTTGCCAACATGTCTTCAAGGAAGTGTTGAACTTCATTGTTGTTGCAAACTCTTTACACTACTTCTGGACGTTTTTGGCATCCATGCACGACTTGTTATACATTTCTATAAATTGACAATGAATTTAATTGGTTTAATGCCTTTTGTGTTCAAAAACCAAATAACAGTGCAACGTTCATAATTGAGAGTTCCATCAGAAACAACTGATAAATCAAGATTTAGTGTAGTATTGAGATGTGAGCAGGCGCAGGCACAATAAACACCAAAGTATTGTCAATAGCTTCAAAAACAGTTTCCCTGCATCCCCAGTGTTGGAATATTTTTGTATATAAGGTGTGCTGCAATACACCACTTAAATTCATAGACTAAGCGAGGTCACATGGTTTAAACCTCAGCCAATCAACAGCCCAAATACATGGCTGGTTAATTATTTAATCGCTGATACTGAGAGACGTCCATTTGCAGTCATTGATGAAGGACCTGTAGGATTTAGGAGCACCAAGGAATAACCAAAGGATTCTTCACTAAAGATTGCGCTCTACTTAACACAAAGGATCTCTGCTGGACAAGCGCTCTTGCTTGAAGCCTAAAGGATGGCCACTAAAATCGTAACACCCAGTGCTTTGAAGGTCTTTTGGGATTATTCTTATAGTCTTGGGCTAATTATTTTCTTAATATATGGATATTATTTTTCTAAATCAATAATTGTCTTTTTCAAAAACAAAAATATTTCTTGACAACAAAAACATATTACCACTGGATGCAGTTCACGATACTACCAACAACATGAATTTAAAAAAAATGTTTTATTACAATCAAAGAATATCTCCAGGAAACTTAGAAAGATTTTAAGGTGAAATAGTTTGAAATCTTGTGAAACAAAGTAGTACAGTGTTTCCTTGAAAATAAGACAGGGCTTTTATCAATTTTCATTCTAAAATATAACACTAGGGCATATATTTTGGGTGAATGCCAAGTGTTTGCGTCACATGATATGATTGTGAAGAATACTTATCTTTTTCGTCTGTCTGCTGCTCTCAACTTGGGCTTATTTTAAGAGAAGGGATTATATTAATATCATCCTGAAAAATCCTGGTAGGTCTTATTTTCGAGGAAACACAGTATTATATGTTGTATGTAGAAAATGTCATAAAATGTTAACATGGAGTAAAATCGGAATATATATATCAATATTGATAATATAGTGCGTATAATCAGTGATGCTGATAGCTTTTTAATTTAGTGAGTCCTGGGACACATGCATTTGATTTAAATGAGTCCCCAGGAAATTTGATGGATCACAACTAAAGTTTCTTAATAAATTGTAGAGTTTTTTTATTCTATCTATGAACAACTAAAGCCGTCTAACCCCTACGTTGTACCCCATACAGTGTAATTCATTTCCAAGAAAATATTGAAATATATTTACAGTTAGCTGGAAATGGCGGGGAGAAAAACAAAACAAAACAAAACACTGGGACGCATGGATACGATTTTCCTGCGTCCTTTTAGATTTTTATGCGTCAGTGACACAGGACTCATACCTATCAGCATCTCTGTATATTTATAAACAAAGAGTGCTCAACATCATTGACAGAGCATTTATACAAAGTTAGGGTAGAGAAGACATGAAATCAATGGTGCTTGTTCACCTATGTGATTTCCAAAGCTAGATGGTTACAAAATCAAGCACCATTGATTTCAGGTCTTCGCTACCCTAACTTATATATATATATATATATATATATATATATGTATGTACACACACGTATGTGTGTGTGTGTGTGTGTGTGTAAACACAGAATCAGCAAATGAAAAACTGACAGTCACTAAGTGGTGTTGGTGTCTATACTATTCTAACTATCAGATATTGAGCAAATTTATAAATATTGCAAACTATATATTTATATATACGTGTGTGTGTGTGTGTGTGTGTTTATTGGTTACTTTTTACCAGACTCCTGTCTGAAGATTGTGTGAAACACATGAAGCTTGAGAAACGGATACATAGTATCCATTATTTTATAATTTTAAGTTTTATACCTGCTCTGCTATAATAGTATTGAGCACTCTTTTGATTCAAACACTTTTCTTATTTGCAGTCCTCCATTATATATATATATATATATATATATATATATATATATATATATATATATATATATATATATAAAAAATCTATTCTAACTTAGAACTATTGAAGAATGTTGCCTAGAATTATATTAACCACCTAATACTAAAAAATAAATAAATAAAAATTATAATCACAGCAAAGAAAAAAAACTGAAAAGACAGACATTACCTAGAAATTCATTAATCCTTTAAAAGATTTGGTGAGAAATGATTTATAGTCCAGGTTGAAAGTGTAGAAAAGATAACAGAAAGAAAAGTTTTTTTAGGCCTTATTTTTCTGATGTAGGTATCATTGGGGAGTGGGGGAGAAGAAAAGTTTTGGGCCAGGTTTTGGCCCATTTACCAAAACTTTTCTTGTTCTCTCCCCCAATAATACCTGCTATGGAAAAATAAGGCCTAAAAAAGTTTTGCTATGTATTACTCTTCCCATTTGGTCAATTTATTAAAAATGTTCAGGTTCCCTCCCCAATGATACTTGCATCAGAAAAATAAGTTCTAAAAAAGTTTGGCTTTGAGTTACTTTTCCCATTTGGCCCATTCTTCTGTGACAGCATTCACCCGGTCATTTGAGCTAGCTTTATCCAAGGAGTAATAAGGGAATGGGAAATTCACAAGTGGTCCCCAAACCCCACATGCATATCCCAGTCAGGGAAACAAGATACTCTTGTTTGCCACAGATTTTTCACAGACACGGTGACAAGTACAACAAAAGCCATTGATTCCAAATGATGATGGAGACACCCTTTCGATTTTTGCCAGAGCTATCTGCCTTACGTTCCGACAGCATGGCTCTGACACTACCAAGTTTCCATGGTCCTGTCACGATGAGGAGGGGTTGGGCTTTAGAAATAATGTGCTAGATGGCTGTTGAGTAAAGAGCTTCTTCTGCCCTTTTATAGGTCTAGTTTTTTATTCTGCAGGGTGTCTAGCCACCCTCCTCACCAGACAAAATCTATACGGTTACTAGTTTAGTTGCCAATGATCCAACTATGAAACAGGTAGTACTGGGTTACTATGTAAACTAGTACTACCTTTTCCATGGTCGGTCTGCTGGCAACTAAACTGGCACCCCCATCTGGCATGCCTCGGCTTGTCTGGTGAGGTGGATGTGTGGACAACCAGCAACACTAAAAATAAGAGCTGTCAAGGACGGATAAGCTCCAGGGGGGGGGGGGCAACGGCCATCCACATCGATCAATAGTAGTAGGATTGGGGTACTTACTACTCACATAAATCCCCAACACAACTAGGCAGTTGGGTGCAAGTGTTGGGGATTCCAAGGAGGCTTGCCTCATGAAATGACTCAATACTACCTGAGACAGCACCCTGCAACAGCTCGGCAGCCCAGTTGTCTCAGACTTTCCCCTGCCACTGGACTAACTGTGGGACTGCCAAGATAGTGGACTGGGGTCTGTGCAGCCTCTTTCCACTTAAAATATCTTATGCACAAGTTTCACTGCATGGGTTGCATAGTAATACCAGTAGCACATTGAGTGACCAGACTCAGATTTGGCCCATTTACCAAAACTTTTCTTGTTCCATCCCAATGATACCTGCATCGGAAAAATAGAGTTTAAAAAAGTTTGGCTTTGGGTTACCCATCCCACACTTTTAACCAGAACTAATCAAGGACAAAAATAAAAAAAATTAAATGATCAAAACTCACCTGTTACTTGCACCTCAGAAGCGAAGGAAGTCGGTCCTTGCAAGGTGACTGTGTCCTCAGTGGCTATGTGGTCATGTTCTTGTGCAGTCGAGAACGTCTGCAGTGCAGCCGCCTCTTCATCACCCTCGCAGGATGTAATCTGTAACATATCAGTTATCTTGTTGGGAGATGATGGCACAGTGGGGGCTGAGCTTACCAGCAGTGACGGTATAAGAGGGCGCCCATCAATGTCCGTTACCTGGGGCTGGCAGTTGCTGATGTACCAGCGAGAGGGCCTTGGAGGGATTGTGTAGGTGGGGTCAGGGGACAATACCGCGTAAGTCTTTTCAGTTTCTATATGGCTAAGTTGTCCGTCAGCACCACAATTAGTTGTCTTATCAACAACTGTTGTCGAAGTGATGCTGCTGCTGCTGTTGGTTGAAGGGCTGGTGCTGATGACTGGGGTGGTACTAGTGTTTGTTATAGTGTTACTATTTGTAATAGTCACATCACTAGTGATTATTGTTGGTCGATTGGGTTCGTTTGGCTCCTCTTTGATGATGATAGGAGCCTGTGGCTGACCAGAACCTCGAATACTAATTGGAGTAGTTACCTTATCCAAAAGGTTGGAAGAGCAACAACAGTCCGATTTAGTAATTACTTCACTGAAGAGATAGTCCTCTTGGTATTCATCGACAGCCACTTTGAAATTGCCATAGATTTTGACAGAATTCCAGAAATTGGCATTGGCATGGAAATACTGGTGCAGGAAACTGGAGAAAGCCTCTTTGAAATCAAGGCCCATTTTTTAAATTTTTGTATCACTTCATCCTGAAAGAGTTAAAGGAAAAGGTTAAACATTATTAATGAACACTGATAATTAGAAAAAAAGAAAAGGGATTATTTGAACTAGTAAGAATATGGTTTAATGTCTTTTGAAAAATAAAAAATGATTTAAAGAATTATTCTCCAAATATAAAGAAATACCATCTTTGAAAAAGAAAAAAAGAAAAAAAAAGAGTTAAAGAAAAAATTTTTTTGTTCATTTTTTAAGTTGATTCTAAGTTTACTTAAGTAAACATATAAGTCAACTTCTAATCAACTTTCAAACTATGTAAACAAAACAAACAAAAAAAAAAACCAACAGAAAAACAACTGAGGTAGTCACTACTAGAATAGGCTCAGTCCTAATTAGTGATCATTCTCCACACATTTCTACAACAATCAACATAACGTTTTTTTGTTCTGTTTTGTTTTATGTGACATTGTTTATATTCTGTAATGTGTGAAAATAAACCATCAGAAATGACTGCCAAGCCAAGACCGAGCATGGCAGTGAGGTGCTTGCAGGGGCAGGCACATGCACAACAATGACAACAATACTGAAACATTGTGATTTCACATATCACAAAATTCCTGGTTCGATACCGGTCCTCACCAACTTAGCATAATCTGTGCAGGGATCTGTGCGGTAAAGTAAGGAGCTGATGGTAGATGTGGCGCTCCACCTCAGACGCAAAAACAATCTCCTTGGTCTAGCGCTATTGAAAAGGGTATAGACTCCCTCGTTGATAGGCTGATACCGACTTTAGGCCACTTTACTTACTTATAAAAAGCATTACATTTCACGGAAATATCCAAAACATTTGAGACGCTAGGATTAGGATAAGTGTTAGGGTACCTTTTAAGTTTTCGTAATCTAATGCTAATCATACGTAAAATGCGATTCTAATGATATTATCTCTTGCGCGCTGTTCTGCATTTGTACCGGAATATTTATTCTAAATTTTCAGTATAAAGCAAAGAAAAAAATGGATAAATTTACAATGGCTTTGTTTTACATTCATTTTTTTAAATTCCAACAAGTGGAACCAATATGTTTTTTAATTTTATTCTTAGGGAATTTAGCAGCAACTACAAATATGACAAATAATTAATTTTATCATAATTCAATACAATTAATAACGTTATAGGCTTCCATACAATTGAAGAAATGTAAAATGATTAACAAATAGAATGACTATCAACTTTTCGAAACCAAAAATATCCTTTGTCTAAGAGTAAAGAGTTAACAAAAACAAACAAAACAAAACAACAAAAGAAAACAAGCAATGATATCTAATAACGATCAATTTGAAAGTTTTAATAGACAAAAAAGATTATTCCTAAGAAAAAAAATGCTCTTAAATTGAAACTATTAAACCAATCTTGCGTCATGGAGACAAAAAAGAAAAAGAAATAAAAAAAAGGAAAATCGAAAATTTACTTCAAGTTCATTGTTTGTTATTAATAACTTCAATATAACCAACCCCTATTTAAGTTATAATTATTGGAAAAAACAACAATTATTCTTAAATAAGGACAAAAATTGACGATTTATTTAATAATAAGAAAGATAAAAGATTATTAGATTTGTAAATTAGAAAATAAGGTTTCTGTGGAAAAATGTCAACATTATTTTTTTTAAATTAAAAGATGACATATGGTAAATAAAAAAAAGTTTTTATTACTAAGAGTTTGTCTGAAGGAAAAAATAATAGCATACAAGTTAATATTAGATAAATAAATAATTAGATAGGATTATTAAAGAGGAAAAAATAAACTAAATACGAATAAAAAGGACAACAGTTGTTAATTACATTTTGCTTTTCTAATCAAAACAAATTAACACTAGAACCATCATGTATCAAGGTATTTAAACTGATTGCTTTATTTTAAATAAGAGATTAAAAAGAAAGGTAGAAAATAATTTATTTTTTAATAGGAAAATATAAAATTAACAAAATATTTGTTTTTTTTTTGTTGTTGTTGTTGGTTTTTTTTTGGTAAAAGGTTAGATTTAAAAATGTTGCTTTTTGAGGAAATACAACTTCAAAAACAAACAAACAAAAAAGAAAAAAAAACACACACACAAATTAAATATTATTTCTGATCTAACAACGATAAACAAAATCAGATAGGTCTTATATAAATATCCAGGAAAAGAAAATGAATTATATAAAAATAAATATCGCTTCTTGATGAATTTAGAAAGTTAGTGGTTTACGCACGTACACAACACAACCCTTCTAATTTTGCCAAAGATTTTACACTCTCTAAAGACTGGTATCGTAAATGATTGTTAATTTAATCAGATTGTATATTTATTGGATTACAGGTAGATGCATATATAACACTAGATAAGTATTTTAAGCTGTCGGGTGTAGACAACAAAATATTAACCAAAATAAAACAAAAACAAACAAAAATAACAATAGAAGTAAATATGCTTACCATAAAATAGTCTCTGTTTCCGCTGGAAGTTAAATTTTATAAGGAAATGGTTACAAGGGAAGTAACTCTTGCACCTACTTCCTTTAAATCTAAAAAAGAAAAAGAAATCACCTGATGATTTTATTTTAATTGTTTTCTTTCTTTAGATATTAGTCGACTTTTTAAAGAAATATACATAAGTTTAATTAGCCATGTTGTTTATCGATATTTTTTGTAAATAATTTGTTATATCCGCGTAGAGGTTATCATTATAGTAAGTTCATTGTGCATTGGGTTTAACACGGATTTCTAATGTAGAATAAAAAATGTTTATTAAATTAAAAATTTTTTAAAAATTAGTGAAATAGATCACTAATTAGGACTGCGCCTATTCTAGTAGTGACCACCCCAAGCAGAGTTTAAAAGGTTTGAATTCAGTTTTCCTTCTTCTAGACTGGTTGCCTAACCAAAGTTAAAGAACCTAGTCTGCCCTACTATTTACACATAGCTAGAGGGAGAGTTGTTGGATTCGTACTTTTCCCAAGGTTAATAACACTATGTATCCATTTCTTACGACTCTATCCATTACACCACGGCCTCCAACCAAAAAGGACTGACTTCTGACTCCCAAGAGAATTTCTCGGCCATTCGAGTTGAGGCCTTAACAGGGTCTGGTTGCTCTTACTAGCCAGGGAGATATTCCCTTGCTACAGGCGACTATGACCTGGAATAAAGCCTAAATCATAAAACCACCTTCTGTCTCTGTCTCTTTCTTTTTCGTTCCTTAAATTCCCTAAGAACACACACCAAGAATACCCAGCTACCTTTCAACTTTAAAACACCAAAACCTCTTGCTACCCCATACAGTGAGGTTCCAATTCTAGAGCTCTGGGGAGTACGGAGTACCTCTTTTTTCTTCCTTTCTGTATTGTTAGATATTTACCCAACCCATTCACCATGGGTAGGATGTGACACAAGGTCACAAGTAAGGAGCATCTAATGAGGATAAAACTCGTTATTTAATAGTATTGGATCAGTGAGACTAGCTTGTTAACCATTATACCACATTGGGATGCCCTTAGGTATTTACCCAAACTCTTTAGCATGGGTAGAATGTAACACAAGGTGACATGCATGGGGGCATCCAGCGAGGAAGAAACTTGCTTTTCAGTAGGATTGGATCTGCGTGACTAGCTTATTAAGCATAACACCACAATAAGGTGTGTCAACAGCATGGATTTTTTTATTCTCTTTTTGCACAGAGCTAGGTCCTTTAGACAGCATCCAATGTCCGCACGAGAGCTAGGTCCTTTAGACAGCATCCAATGTCCGCACAGAGCTAGGTCCTTTAGACAGCATCCAATGTCCGCACAGAGCTAGGTCCTTTAGACAGCATCCAATGTCCGCACAGAGCTAGGTCCTTTAGACAGCATCCAGTGTCCGCACAGAGCTAGGTCCTTTAGACAGCATCCAATGTCCGCACAGAGCTAGGTCCTTTAGACAGTATCCAGTGTCCGCACAGAGCTAGGTCCTTTAGACAGCATCCAATGTCCGCACAGAGCTTGTTAATGTAAAATTTTGCTGGTTGGCCAACAAGGGTGTGTCCATATTTAGGAGAATGTCACTGATGAGCTCGTCCTTGCTTCTCCAACGGTGTTTGTGAGATGGGCAGTAAGTGGCGATACAACTACTGTGTTGGGAGATAAAATGGAGTGGTCTCCCTTGTTACAGGGTTTAAAGGACCTCCCACATTGGCTTGGGAAGTGACAGACATAGTAATTTGCTCCTCAGTAGTGATACACATGGTGATTGTCTTGAGAAATAGTAAGTGGTTTCCATCTCTTTGTTGTTTAGACTTTTCTTTGTGTTCCTTAAAGACATTGGGACTCTTTTATAGCTTAGGATGGGAACTTAGTTCCCTTTTTGTATGTGGTATAATTAAATGTTATATAGTATTAATTGACTTGTCTTTTTTCCTACCGAATATTCTGTGGTAGGTTACTCTCTTTTGGATAACCTAATGCATTATAAGAAATGGGTGTTAGCTACGAGTTAATGCCTCGCTAATTCTTATAATTGTTTTGTAGGATGCTGCTTCCATGATTTTTTCAAACAGCAAGCAGCATCCTTGTAAAAGTCCCATCTAGATTTTTCTCCAAATGTTTCATTAGAGTCCAAGTTATGTAGACACTTGGAAGAAATCCCATTTTATTTTATCAGATATTAGAAACTTCCATAGAGTCATATTAAATTCCATATAGTCACTAACCTGACATTAGCAGTTCATGCTTTACTAATGCATATGTCTTTCTTTCTTTCTTTTTTGGATTTTATGGTATGTCAACTCTTATTGAGTAATTTTATGCCAAAAACATTTTGTTCTATTCATTCATGATGGATATTGAAAATTCTTTTTTTAAATCAATTTCTTTTTAAAACACATTTTTATCAAATCATTTTCTTAGATGGTATCCTAACAGGTACTACCACTCTGGGTCAGAGTGGACCTAGGAGTAATGGAAATGAAGGGGGTTCTCCACACTTCCCAGAACTCCAGAACTTGAACTTCCCATCAGATATTTTAACTTTATACCCAGGACACTAAGACCCTCAGCAACTATTTTCTAGTACCCATATGATAAAAACGGTTGGGGGTTTGCCATAAGAGCAATAGGGTTGGGACAATCATATAAGGGCTAGGGCTTGACATGACCAGTGGATTGATTGGATGGGGCCTCCAACCGCCTATCTAGCCTAAGTAAGGGCCAGTAGATGAGATATTGCTACCAAGGTATATGAACTGGTCTACAAAATTTCAAAGGCTTGCCATTTAATGTGGAGATGACACTGTCTTAATTAAAACACATTCTCTTTCTTTTATCTGAGTTTTCATAAAGACCAATACTTTTTATTGCTTATTTCAGGCTATGCAGTAAAGATTCAGTTTGTGTATTTGCAAGAAGTGTTAGATCATCTGTGTTGTCAGTATAAGTAATATAGGGTGATTGTAAAGTAACTTTCTATTTCAAAAATCTTATAATTTATTTTTGAATCATTATTTCTACAAAAAACCCAACTTCCTATCTAGTGGATTAGCTACAAAAAATGAAACAAGCAAAAATTAACTATAACAAAACATTGAATAATTAATACAACGTGCCAAAATTTGTGCCCTCCGGGTATAAGTATTTAAGTTTTAATGTAATGAAATATATTAGATTAGGAAGACTAAGAAAATTAAATAAGAATGCATATAAAATGATTGCACTTATATTAATTATATTTTAATTGGTTTCTATATAAGATCATTTGTAAAATTATATGAGGTAGGGGTTATCGTCCTTGTTCCACGAGCCTCGCTATCTAACAACCAATCACGGGCCAGCATTCTTTAGTGGCAAATACCAAAGAGACACATTCTTTCTTTTCTGTTCAAGACTCCCCGAAGACAGTCATATGAAAAAGCTTCTTATATTCTTCTGAGTGAGCAGATAGCCATAGCAAAGTGACTCCGATAATTCACCTACCTCAGGATTTCAGCTAAGTGACTATTATTTTATATAACATTCCTGCAGACAAACCTTAGTTTGCAACAATTTCTGTTATGTATGTCCATAATACATGTCTTTATTCGAATTCTAAGTTGTGTTTGAGTTTTTCTTCTTTAACTCTTGTCTGTTAACACTCGTGGACTGAATCACCACACATTCCTTAATGCATTTGATAATAAAACAATAATATAATAGATCAATAAAACCAAGTAATTATATATTAAAACCGGTTTTGCTAAAACCAGTATGCAAATTAACCAGATCATATATTATGCAAACCTTTATTTCTTAGTGATATATAAGACACATTGCAGGATTTTAAATACACTAATAATATGGGCTGTTTTGTGACAAATCTAACTCAGATTTTCATAGAGCCATCATTTATGAATAAGATTTATTCTATGTATTAATGATTTTGACTATGATGTAAATTGAATACTCATTGATAAACTTACACAATTCCTGAGGCTATTGTGACATAAGCAGTGGTGTAGTTTCAGTTACAGACAGACAGACACTGAATCTCCATTATAATAATATATTGTTTATTAAAAAAATCCATTAATAACTTTGTAAATTTCAACTGTATGCTGGCACAAAAATAACATTTAGTTATAAGCTACTAACATGAGTGGACCTTTTACATTTTGACAGCATATTTAGGAGTGGTGGTGGAGAAAGACAACTTGGAATTTGCATCATCAGTCTGGAAACCCTACCCCATTCAGAACATTGACATCCTGGAAACTGTACAGCGAATATCCTCTTACAGGCATCTACCATATTCTAAATGTCTTGTTGTCTTGGGCATGGATATGTTGAAACTCTGACATCTCGTAACTGACTTGGTAAATACTCATACTCATTAATTATCTTTCCAACAAGCACCTTGAGAAGCTTTTTGATTACCATGTGTCTAATTTCAGGAAGCGTAGAGGTTTTCAAGGATGTAATGTCTCGGCAGCTAACAACTGATGCAGGTAGTTTGATCCATGATTCAGTAACTGAGTTTGAGTTTGAGTTTTGTTTAATGGCATATCAACCTCTGTAGGTCATTTAATGCCAGAAAGAGTTATGTAGAATTTGTTTTTCATGTGGATTACAGTCTTTATGGTGGTATTCAGTTAGATTTGGTTAGATATTGTTAAAAAGATTGCTTTTTTTTTTAGAAAATTTAAATATCTTCTGGGTTTATATTTTTGAAGAGGTCTTTCAAGTTTTTAAAGTAATTTTTGGTACAGGTTTGTCTTGTAGCGTAATTATTATTGTTATATCAGAGAGAAGATATCTCTTATGATTCACAATTCTTACTCACAATCACAGTGATTGAAACTGACATGAAACCTCACGAAACAACATCAAATGAGTCGACTTCCATCAACACCTTGGTAAAAATAACATCTTCAACTCCTCACCTCCCTCCAGTCGACGACAGCCCCACAACCAAAGTGATGACCCCTACCACTACTACTGACGTAAATACCATAGTGACCCATGGCAACAAGACTGACAACACAGCACACACTACAACAGACTCCACAACCAGCACAATATTTAAAACTGCCGTGAAACCTCACAGGACAGCTTCAAAGGAATCGACCTCCGCCGACACCTTGGTAGAAACAGCACCTTCCACACCTCACCTCCCGCTGGTCGACGACAGCAGTACAACCAAAATAATGACCCCTACTACTACTACTGACGAAAATACCAAAACGGTATATCCCGTACAAACGATTGCCACAATCAACACCACACGAACGCGAGCACGCTAAAGAACCCGCTATAAGCAAGAATTACTTGGACCCCACTCGCTCGCACGGACGCGACTGCCCATATTCTCAACCACTACTAGCTCGGACACATGCCACGGCGACGGATGATGACAAACCATCCATGGGCATCAGGACTGCATTCCCCATGCCTTACCCCAACTCCATAATCGCCATCCAGATAATAACCCTTCAGGAAAGACTCACACCATTTTTTCCAAATCCAGGTACATCCACTCTAGTGTTAACGAACGAAAAACTCCTCCAAAAGTAGATGTACCATATAAAATAGCATTCGTCTTCGTCACTCTGCGCTACACATTAGCCATCATAATTAGCTTCAAGCGATACTTTTCTACCACACCAGGCGAAAGAGACCACACGATCAAAGCTATCGTGGTTAAACCAAAATTCTCTCCACCACAGAGAAAGACGAAAATTATCCCCACATCTTAGCTCCAACTTCAATCTCCCAAAACCACGTGAAGAGAAAACCACGAATATCAACCCAAGAGCTCATGTGATGTCGATAAACTATCTCCCAAGGCAAAATCACCATTCAACCCACGCCACCCTAACCAACGAAGGGACTGACCTTAAAATGGAAGCGAAACAAAAAAATGTTGTACTAAGACCAACATTCTCACCATTTTCATCATGTGACACTCACATGAATGCACATTATCTCCCGCCTCCACCTCGTTATGGGGCAAATAAGTCAACTCACAACCCACATCAACAACATAAAACCAAAGTAAAACCTATATCGATAATACTAATATTAGGCCTATTTCATACACGTCTTAAAAGAATTCTAATTTATTCATCTGTCAACACACCACCTACATAACCATACATACACATTGTGAATCAAATCGATATCTTGGGGAGCTTTGTTATATAAGAGAGAAGATATCTCTTATGATTCACAATTCTTACTCACAAAATACACCTCACTAGCAAACAAATTAAAACTCAAGTCGGAGGCAACAAGTGGAAGTGAACTCAATGGTACCCTATCACGAAGTGACCAATTCGACGCAGTTCTGCGCATAGGCTCGGATTGAGTTACGCTTGAAAGGACATCCAAAACAACAAAAAATAATATTGTAAGGAATCCGGATTTCAGCCAATAAAAAACTCTCCCGCTAAAAAACCCAAAGGCATTCTGGAGCCTACATCGTACATATAAGCTCGGGTATTTTGAGAATCGGCAGTTGACGTACGGCCTCGACGCCGAGAACATCACCAGACGGGCAGGATCAAAAGGCCGCTATTTTCCACTACCACGTCGCGCCCGCACCTACCCCGACACTTACTTCAACTTATCACCACGGCCGACCGATACCCTCACCTTTCCTGACCATCACTATTCCACTGGGTCATTCCTGACTTGGTCCCTACACCAAGTGACCGTATCAACTCACAACTTCTACTACCTCACGCCTCACACAAGGCCAAGAGAGATTCCTGACGTATTATCATAAGATACCCACACCTCACCGACCCACGGCCATTCCTGACTTACGACCCCTCGGCCACTCCAGAGAACTACTACTATTATCTACGACGACAACAACAACAATTTTCACACTTGTTTATTTTAATAAACGACTTTTATCCAATTCATCTTGTCCATTATTCTTCTTTGCAAACCATACGCATTTACGGATATCTTAAGATATATCATTATGGTCTACGGAGAATTTGGGATTGAAAGAAGGACGGTAGTCAGATTTCTAGAGAAAGAGAAGAAAAAAGAAATAAGAACAGAGAGAAGATAAACATGTGTCAGCCAGTGACCCCTGAACTGGATTTGAAGATAAAAACGGAAGTCCCAGGTTTTCTGCAGAGGAACGGAAGCGGATGAGTCCCTCCAACCCCTGGGACCAAAAACGGAAGTAGAGGGAATTCGTTTTTTTTTTGGGGGGGCTGGGAAACAATAAGGGACAGACGTGTTTTTTTTGGCTCTGTCGTGACGTGTCTAGGCTATCAGCAAACAGCGTGCAGGAATGTGATTTATGATAGAACAGCTTTACCCCCAATCTTTCTCTCTCTCTCTCTCTCTCTCTCTCTCTCTCTCTGAAAAAGAACCCACAAGTCTAGAAAGAAATAAACAACCCCTTTTGACAATATGACTTTTGTATGTTTCTTCAAGCTAATGACTACTAATACCTGACTTGAGCCACTAAGCAACAGTCTGAGACTGTTTCAGTTTAGGAGGATGTGTTTAATAGAGCTGTACCTTGTATATTGGGCATGTGAAAAAGTGTTTCTGAAAGTCATAGGAGCTGTGCTGTTTTATGACTTTGTAGGCATGCCCTTATCTGTTATACACATGGAAATCAAAAAGGTATTCAAGGTTGCTGTTGGCAAGAGGATTAATAATCTTGTGGGGTAATACTATTGATAGTTTAAATGAATGTTATAAAAAAACTTTCAAATATAAATTCAAACACAATGTAACATCAAGATTGATGGCTGTCAGGGGTGACATTTATGTGAATGTTCTTAACTCTTTGCCGACCAAATTTTCCCCACGGCTGTACCAAATTTTCTTGGTATTTTTTACCTGTATGATGGAATATTTCAAAGTTCACTATCTATTCACCTCACAACTCATTCTATTCAAATAAAGTCCTATTATCATTGTAATCTGAATCCTTCTGCTCAATTTTAATGAACTAACCAGTCTAAACAAGTGACACATGTGAGGGCCACTGCCAGAGGTTTACGGTAGGATTGGAGTGGTGGGAGAGCCAATGTGAGTGGTTTAAAGTAGGCAAAGTGTCAAAACAAAGATTTTCACAATACACCATCTGATTTCATGGTTGTAAAGATTACCTCCCCTTGCCTGCAGAATGACTTTTCCAATGACAGTTAGGATATGACACAATTAGTTGCCATAGCAATACATCTGAGTATTTAAGGAAAGTCCTAAAGATAGTTTTCTCTTTTTTATATATCATCCAGTAGTAAAAATAAAAAGTAAAATAGGCAGAGCAGTCTATTGTCGGTATCAGCCAGACAGTGAAGGAGTCTATCCCCGTTTCAATAGTGCTAGACTTGGAAGATTGTTTTTGCATCTGTGTGGAGCACCACTCCTACCATTAGCTCCCCACTTTACCGCGCAGATCCAAGCTGTGCTATTCGTGCACTGAGTTAGTGAGGGCTGGTATTGAACCCAGAACCTTGTGGTTCCTTGGCAGATGCTCTACCAACTGAGCTAAACGGTATTGACTTTCAATTGACAACCTGCTGTGCATTCTATGGGAAGGATAATCGGGTAGAGAAAATATAAAAGATCATATCTTATTTAATATTTACTCTAAAATATAAGTAAAAGTCATGAAGTAGGCAGAGTTACCTATTGTTGGTATCAGCCAGACAGTGAGGGAGTCTATCCTCTTTTCACTAGCACTAGACTAAAGAAATTGTTTTTGCAATTGAAGTGGAGTGCCACAACAACAATCAGCTCCCCACTTTACTGCACAGATCCAAGTTGTGCTACTCATGTACTGAATCTTGTGGTTCTAGGCAGATGCTCTACCAACTGAGCTAAACTGGACTCTATATCAAAATTGATGGCTGTTGTGGGTTGGTTGGCTGGTTGGTTGGTTTTACAGCATGTCAACCCTCATTGGGTCATTTTATGCTGGAGATGTTTTTTTTTTCATTCTTGATGCGTACTCAATTTAAAAAAAAAAATCAATTTTTTTTCAAGCACATTTTTTTCTTTTCAACCCATAGATGGGACCCTAACAGGTACTACCACTCCTGGTCACTGTGTACCCGGGAGTAATGGTGATGAAGGGGTACTCCATATTCCCCAGAGCTCCAGAACTGGAACCTCACCATCAGATAGAGTTTAACATCATACCCAGTACAATAAGACCCACAGTCACCACCTTCTAGCACATATATGATAAAGGGTTGGGTCTTGCCATAAGGGCAATCGGTTGGGACAATCATATAGGTGCTAGGGCTTAGAGAGGGTCTTTCTAACCATCTATCTAGCCTAAGTAAAGGACAAAGTGGAGTGTTGCATCTCATGGACTATTCAGTCACCAATGTTCCATCCTTAAGCATCACAGATCAGCACCCACAGGCAACAGGTGGCCCCAGTGGAACTTAGGCCCCTGCAGAGGTGCAGTTGGTGTATTCTAACACCCCAGCCAGCTATTGCGGGTGACATTTAATTGAATGTTATAAAATAAAACTTTGAAACATATTCCAATATGAGGGTTTGTCAAAAAGTAATGCCATTTTGTTTAGGACAGGTATAACTACCAACACAGGAACATGTATCATACATCAAAATGAAACTGGTCCTCTGTGGATCACATCCCTACTTCTCTAAATAGTCACTGTTTTTTTCAATTGCAATGTTCCACCTTCAAATGAGAGCATGTATCCCTGACCATAAAATTATGTTGACTGTTCTTTGAGCCACTTCTTCAGTGCAGATTTCACTTCCTCATCACCGGAATGATATTTGCCTCTCAAACCCTCTTTCATGGGACCAAAGAGCGGCAAACATTATTTCAGTGATGAGGAAGTGAAATCTGTAGTGAAGAAGTGGCTCAAAGAACAGTCAACAGAATTTTAAGGGGCAGGGATACATGGTCTCATTTGAAGGTGGAACATTCCTATTGAGAGAAATAGTGACTATGTGGAGAAGTAGGAATGTGATCCACAGAGGACCAGCTTCATTTTGATGTATGATACATGTTCCTGTGTTGGTAATTATACCTGTCCTAAACAAAATGGCATTACTTTTTGACTCACCCTCGTAGTGAAAAAAAATCACAAAACTTAAATTTGAGCAAGTGTTTTATTTTTGAGGTTTTGATACATTGTTGTGATAGACTAAATACATTTTTCTCACTGCAGCAGATCTTGACAAAAAAAAAAAATATTGTAGGGACCAGGTTTTATTCTTAAATGAAAAAAAAAAAATTTTTTAAATGAATGAATGAAAAATGAATAAAAATAAAAGCTTTTTTTTTTAGGATATGAAACAAATAATGTACCCAGATTTGTGAGAATCCATTTTGAAATATAAGAAAGTTTTATAATTTGCTTTGAGCTTTGTGTTTATATAGGTGGTTGGTTTTGAAGGCTATCACAATGCAAGTGTCAAGAAAAATGAGGTAAATATGATGTTGTTTGTTTACTTTTGATTCATTCTTAATATTTTGGGATAAAGATCCCTTCGTCAGAAGATTTCTGAAAGCTAAGTTCTGGAGCTGTTACTTTGTTGCTAGGATTTGTCCATTCTTTTGTATATCTGGTGATATCTTCCAAATTCTCTGCATGTGTGTATGTATAAGTCTGTGTGTGTGTGTGTTTGTGTGTATGTTTATGTGCGTGTCTGTCCAACAATGTTTAGTGTCATTCCAGGTTTGGCCAATCCTTTTATATTAGGCAGGCCTTAGTAGTTTGTTTATTTGTGTGTGCGTGCTCTCCAGACACAGCTGATTTTTTCTTTTTATTACCTTTATCTGTTTATTGTGTGTGTGCATGTATATATATATATATATATATATGAAGTGAACAAACAATGTGTTTGAAATGGCGAAGGCCGACAATTTTTGGGAGATTATGTGCCTTCGCCATTTCAAACACATTGTTTGTTCACTTCATACTGTCGTGCTATAAGTCACCCAAAAAGTGCACAATAAATATCAGTTTAAAATAAACAAGAAATTTTGGTGAAGCCTGCTAGTGTACTGGTTAGAGTGTCCGCCTGTCAGCCTGACAGGTAGGGTTCGAATCACACACAAAGCACTGCCCTGTCTATAGCTCTGCTGATGAGGCCAAATAGGCTGAAATGTACATACAGAGATCGACTTTTTCTCGATTTGTTTACGCTTTACATTTAAACCAATATGCACGCCTAATTCATTTAATTATAATTAATTAATTAACAAATTAGGTATGACTTTAATTAAGTACATAATCTCCCAAAAAATATATATATATATATATATATTGGTTTGGTGGTTGGTTTTGAAGGCTATCACAATGCAAGTGTAAAGAAAAATGAGATAACTATGATGTTGTTTGTTTACCTTTGATCTATTTTAAAATATATATTTGAGAAAAAAAAAAACCTAAAAACCGGAAAAAACTAAAATAGAGTACGACTAAAGTTTCCTTTAAAATGTTTTGCTTTTTGCTTTATTGAATTCATATTTTATTTACAAAAAGCAAAAAACAAAGATTTAAATTTGTTTATAAATAAGTTGCCTTTTGAAGTGAAAAATATTTTTAAAAATAAATTTCATGAAACTGTTTTATATTTTCATTTTTTTTTTTAAATTTGAATAATTTAAAAAAATGTTTATCAAGTTTAAAATATTAATTAAATATCATGGATTGAAATTTCAATGAACAATCATTTCAAAATGTCTATCGTTCAAAACAGGATGAAAAAAAATAAAATTCTTTGTATAATAAACTAGAATTTTTGTATTTTTATATAAAAATTATGATCAAATAAAACAAAAAGTAATATTGATTCACAATGAAATGGTTCTTTTTGTTAAAATAAAGGAATAAATTTGATATTTAGATGAATATCACAAAATTATCTTTTTTCTGTTGTTATATAAGTCCATTTAAATGCAAATTGATAAAAATAATGATAATTTTAGTAGTATGTAGATAATGAGGGAATATTATTATGCTACCAAAGAAAATAAAGGAATAACATTCCCATATATCCCCCTTCCCAGAACCAGGGCCTATCAGAGTTAGGTGAAGAGAATACATTGTAGAAGGGCCCAGTGGTTAAAAGTGAGACCATAGGTCTAAAGCAGGGCTTTTCAAAGTGGTCTTAGAAGTGAATAAAATTTTGGAAGGTTGAATAAAATTATGGGAGCCCACTGGGAATAAATTTACTAGTTTGGATTTATAAATCCCTTTATACCAGGAAAGCAAAAATTGCTGGATTATGTAGATTAGTTGCAGATATACTAGAAGTGCCTACATGACATTGTCTTGGTAGAGGGGGGGGGGTAGATCCATTATTACTGAATTATGAGTTGGATCGAGGCGATCCTCGCAGGATGCCCCATTAAAAAGGTAAAAAAGACCTTGCGTTGATCTGGCCTGGTGAGGTGTCAGAAAAAAAAAGTTCACATACACTGAAAAGAAAAATTAATGTCTCCTATTTAAAATATTAGATGCAAAAAAAAAATCAATGCTATAACTATTTAATTTTTATTTTTTAATAATCTTCCTGAATATAAATCAAATCTTCATTTTTGCCCAAAAAGCAAGATCTGGTGATTGTGAATGTGTATATATATTTACTTTGTTGTTAATTGTTTTATTTTTTGTAGTTTCCTGCAGACATACATACACACAACTGCCCATTATATATTTATAGATTAGAAATAGTTAATTTTAATAATAAGATTAAAAATATAGATTTAACAAATAGAATAGAATAATGAAAAAGTAAAATCAAAATACAATGCCTGAAATTTTAATTCTTATCCATGGTAACTGATTTTTCATGAATAGAATTAAAATTAGATTATTATTTACAAAAAATCCTGCTCTAATGGAAGAGATCCAATCTTCATTTGTAAAGTCAGTTTCAATATTGTCAGGTATTTGTTGATCCGGGTGTTATTATATGATTCAACATTCTATTTATAATAACTTTTCTGTATTTTGTGAAAAAAATTATTCTGAAACCGAAAACATTTAAAAGATCAACCCCACTCATTATGGCATCCAGCAAGACAAAGAAAAAATGTCAATAATATCATAATGGAGATTCAGGGCCTGTCTGTCTGTAATTGAAACTATGTCACTGTTTACATCATAATCATTGATACATGTTATTAGTATGATATTTATCCCGTACCCTACCTGTACGGGCTAGGCACAAGGCCCTATTAATGTAGGACCACCTACGAACCGAAGCTCATGGGATGGCAGGTGCAAAAAATGCATTGATCCTGTCAACATTCCCCCTCAAGGGGGCGCCTCAGGCACTGGGCAATAAACTCAGCCCTGCCCCTTTAAATCAAGGGGGCAGGTGTTGCCTGGGGGGGGGGTAGCCTTCTGGAATCAACGCCGTTAATTCCATTAACAGACACAGGCCCCAAAAGGCCCATGTTATTAGAGTATTTGCCTTCACCCCACTTATGAGGGCGTGGTACAAGGACATTTTTATGTGGGCCTACCCACAAGCCGAAGCTCATAGGTGGTAGACACAAAAAATGTGTCGATCCCTCGAGGGGGGTACCTCAGGTGCTGGGCAATAAACCCAGCCCTGCCCCTTTAAATCGAGGGGGCAGGTGTTGTCTGGGGGGATAGCCCCCTGGGATCGACGCTGTTAATTTCATTAATAGACACAGGCCCCGAAAGGCCCGTGTTATTAGTATGTTTAAAGTTTTGCAATGTGTCTTATATATCACTAAGAAATAAAGGTTTACATAATACATATGGTGAGGTTAATTTGCATACTGGTTTTAACAAAATCAGGTTTAATAAATAATTATTTAGTGCTATTGATCTCTAATATTATTGTTTTATTCTCCAACATATTAAAATCAATCTTATGAATGATTTTATATAGAAAGAAATTAAATTATAATTAAAATAAGTATAATCTTTTTATATGCATTCTTATCTAATTTAGTTTGTCTTTCTAATTTAATATATTTCACTAAATTAAAACTTAAATACTTAAATAGAGTGCATATTCTTGCTAGTTCAATTAATTTATTTAGGGGTTAATAGAAATGAAATTTAGTTACAAGGGATGCTTCAAATAAAATGAATAAGATATTCTGATCTAAATCATACTTGGTAATTTCCTGTAATCTCAGAAAATCTTTGTAAGTAACAAAGACATTATATGTGAGCCTTATATAGTATTGGACCAAAAAAAAAAAAAATGATAAAAACAAAAAAAAACATAGGCAGTGAAAGAACTGAACCATTTTGTTATTTATTGCCCCAAATTTTAATGAAACTTGAATAGGTTAGACATACATAGGAAGTGATTATTTTCCTTGAGATTAATTGTTGTCAAAAGAAGCAAAAAGAAAATAAAAAAAGTAGAATAAAAACATAGGTCCTTGAATTCCTTGATCCTTATTTTAATTCTTTAGAGAAAAGTGGAAATGAGAACAGATTGTTTATAAAATATGAATAGAAATGAAAATTGTTTTTTACAATGCAAGTTCTGCTGCACTTTCAAATCACCAATAAACTGATATGTCTAGATTTTCTATGTTTCTGTGCAACAAATATCACAAAAATTTACCCCCCCCCAAAAAAAAAAAAAAAAAACACAACACAACAACAACAACGACGACGACGATGACAACAACAGATCACATAGTCACATAGACTAAAAAAAAAAAAAACAACAGAATTTTTTTTTTTCTATGTGAAAATGAATAATCATCATTTTGTTTTTTTAAAACAGCATTATTAGTCAAGGTTAAAAACATGGTAAGGATAATCCAAAAGCAAACTTTTTTTATGGTTGGTTGGTTGGATTTACAAAATCTTTCCAGAACATTATAGCCAATATGGACAGGCTCTCATAAAAAAAGCTTTATTATCCTTGCACGAGGCCGCTATTCCACACTCCACAGAGTTCCAGATATGGAACTTTACCACAAGATGTGGTTTAACGTCCCAGGACCCAGGACACCCAAATTTAGGTATCAGAAAATGACAAGATACATGTGTATATATTTACCAACCCCTCCACATGATTGGAATGTGACACAAGGTCAATTTCTTAAGTGGAGTTTAACAGGTTTGAATTCAGAGTTTTCCTTCTCCTAGACTGGTTTCCTAGTCATGATTAAAGAGCCCAGTCTGACCTACTATTTACCCATAGTTGGAGGGAGAGTACATGTATGCATACCTTTCCCAAGAGTATTAGTGCTATGTGAAATGCAAACAGCCTCTTCAAGGATTTAAACACAGGTCTACAAATCCATTTCCAATGACTTTAATCATTACACCATGCACCTCCTCATTATATATATGAAATGGAATCAGTGACCCAGGTTCAAATCCTGGACAAAGCTGTTTGAATTTCTCTTCTCACTAAGGAAAAACATGAATCCATCTGTTCTACTCCCCCACCAGCGGTGGGCAAATAGTAGGGCAGACTGGGTTCTTCAGCTTTGATAAGGCAACCAGTCTTAAAAAAGGAAAACTCACAATTCAAACAAGTTTTACTGTTTAAAAAAATTGACCTTGTGTCACACATCCTACTCATGGCAGAGGGGTTGGCTAAATACATGCATATCAGAATCAAAATTAATAATAATGATATCAATAATAATTTTATAATTATAATAATTATAATTTTTTTTATAGTAATAATCGTTGATAATCTTTTTATCATTGATAATCTTTTTATTAAAAAAAAAAAAAAATAAAATAAGAAAATATGAATAAAAAAAAAATAAATAAAATAAGAAAATTTTTTAAGTATTTTTTTTATTTTGCTTTAAAAAACAAAAATAAAAGTTGGTGATCATTTCCAAATAGAATTTATTTAAAAAAATTATCAGTTTTAAATTGACTCAGATTCAAATGTGAAAATGAATTTGAAATAAATTCATATAGTTACACATCTCTCAATGACCAGTTAGTATCATTAGTTTTGATTGTAAACAAATGAACTGTGCTAGAAAGGATTCATTTAATTTTGCACAGAAAATTTAAAAAACAGTTTCTTTAATTCTAAAAAAAAAACAAACAAAAAAAAAAAAAACAAACAAACAAAAATATACATCCCAAAAATTCAGACAAAAATATACATACAAAATGGCTTCTTATATTAATAGAAAATATTTTATAACCGGGTAATTTTTCACAACATAGTTCCTGGCAGCACTTTGCTGACTAGTAAATATCACTTATCTTGAATATAAACATTACTAAAAGCACCGATAAAAGAATGTAAAAAACATTGGCACCTTTTAAAGTGTACAATTTAAATATGATTATCCATTTTAGACTGCATTAAAAAAAACATGCATACTCAGACTCTGTCCCTTAAAAATTTTTACCACTTGTAATATTTTTACAGGGTTTTTAGATATTAAAAAAAAATTCTTTCATTTGTAACACAGACGGTTCTCTATTATTTAAAAGCGTTATTGTTTTCTTCCAATCTAGAGGAACTGGCAATTTTAAATGTACTTGCCGCTAGCCATGATGGCGGCCTTGGTAACTTAAGGCCAAATTCTGAATTTTGTTTAGATCCAGCCCTCACATTATATGTGAGCCTTATACTTTATTGGACAAAAAAAAAAAAAGAAAAAAAAGACACTGAAAAAACTGAATCATTTTTTTTTATTGTTGGCACAAATTTTAATGAATCTTGAATGGCTTAGACATACATAGGAAGTGATTATTTTCTTACTATTTTCCATTATATATAAATTTTTAAAACATTCCATAAAATAAGCACAAATTTATTAAATGCTGTATTTTTATGGTTTTTGCAAAAAATCGAGTGTATCCTGTAGCTAAAAAATTTGATGTAATATAAATAAAAAAACGGGGTAATTTTTGGATTTGGAAGTCTAAAAATAATCTAAAATTGTGTTGCCTAGTGTTATTGTTGTCAAAGTTTCCTTTGTTGTAGCAAAAAGTTATAATTTCTTAAGTGGGGTTTTACAGGTTTGAATTCAGAGTTTTCCTTCTCCTAGACTGGTTACCTAGGAAAAGTTAAAGAGCTCAGTCTGCCCAACTATTTACCCATAGTTGGAGGAAGAATAGTTGGACGCATATTAGCACTAAGTGAAATGCAAACAGCCTCATCCAGAATTTGAACTCAGGTCGACGAGTCCATTATCTACGATTCTAACCATTACCCCCACATGCCTCTGTGGTTGTTGGTATAGACAATGGGAAGTTCACTGCCTTTCTTGCAGCAGTTGCCACACACAAGCAGACACAGGCCCTTTTTCTTCTGAGTGAGGTGTATACTATTTCATTACACCAACTTTGGAAGTTTCAGTGTGTATGTGTGTATGCATTACCAGTGTGCATGTTTCTTTGACTAAAAAAGCAATATTCCAATGCAGACCATTAGATTAAAGTGTACCTAGTATAGTAATAACATCTTAGTAAAAAGTTCAAACACATAATCAGAACTTCAGATCACCATTTGTTGAATATAACAGATTCATTATTATGAAAAATTGGAGTGTTCATTTACAGCAATGACAAATAATTAACTTTACAAATTTTTTATTACAAACATTAAACAACGACAACAACAACAACAACAACAACAACAACAAGAATATAGACATTGGGTTATTTGTCATATATTTATATATTTACATTGAAGTATGGATTCCACATATGCTTCTTTTGTATACATAAAAGACAATCAAAACGCCTATGAATTGACTTGTTTTTTCCCTACCGAATATTCTGTGTTATGTTACCCTATATTGGGTGACCTATTGCATTATAAGAGTATGGTTATTAGCTATGAGTTAACAGACTGGTAATTCTTATAATGCGACCCGCTAATGGTGGAGTGGTCTATTGTTGCTATCAGCCAGACTTGTATACCATCTATAGTTTTGAATTTTTTTTTTTTTGCCTGAGGAAAGAGTAAGGTTTACTTTGAAATATCACATTGATATACTTTAATTTTTCCGTGCTTCATCTTACACAGCCTTTAATAGTAAGTAAATTTTAATTTCATTTTTTCAAACTTTTCTCTCATTTATGTTAGTTGAATTCATAGGCAATAGGCCATTTGATATATATATATATATATATATATAATATAATATAATAAGATAACTATATAGGTTTTACATATCTATTTATTGGGTGACAAAGGAACATTCACAACCATATTGGTTTCATGCGATGCATTCATCAGGTGAAGATGTTTCAAATGTGAGGAAAATCGAAAAAATTTCAAAAAATTTCAAAAAATTCAATAGACATGGAATGCGTATGATTGGATAAAATAATGTGTGTATGTATGTGAAGGTGAATTGAATGTATGAGAGTGTTTATGGGCAGTATCGGACAAGGGCATCTATAGAGATGACGGACTCGTACTCATAAGGAATCCCAATGGACCAAAAGTCGACAGCTTCCGGAAAAAAATAACAAACGCACTCAAGATGCTTGGATTTAAAATAACAACACAATCTTACCTAAATTCTGTTAACTTCCTGGATGTTACCCTAAACCTAAAAGAAGGCACATTCGAGCCCTACATGAAAGACAACAACACACCCATCTACATAAACACCTCCTCTAACCACCCACCCTCCATCATCAAACACATTCCTAAATCCATCAGCCGAAGACTATTAGAAAATTCTTCTAACATAAACATGTTAAAAAAAAACAATATAATATACAATAATGTACTTAAAATAAATGGCCACAAACAACCCACCGAATACAACCCCACAAAACTCAAATCAAACCATAGATCCAGAAACATTATCTGGTTTAACCCACCTTTCAACAAATCAATATCTTCAAACATAGGCAAAATCTTCCTCAACCTCATACGTAAAAACTTCCCACCGAACCACCCCTTAGCAAAAATCTTTAATAAGAACAAATTAAAAATAATTTACAGCTGCACCAAAAATATTTCACAGATCATTAAAAGCCACAATAAAAAGGTAGAAACCAACAACAACAATCCATCACCCACCAATCTATGCAACTGCAGAGACAAAAACACGTGCCCTTCAATGGTCTCTGCCTGCAAAGG
>CM042144.1:32812954-32817954 GCA_023376005.1 Doryteuthis pealeii
CTTTATATCTAATGATATAAAGGAAATGAAAATGATTTAGAGTTGAAAGAAGCTGAGATCTTAAACACGGATTTCAGGTAAGATGATTGAAATGTATGAATGTTATTTGGTCTAATTTATCTTATTTGAAACTAGGAAAAGAATGGGAGAGGATAAAAGGTTTCTAATACATACATTTTTTTTTAGTTGAATTAAACAGCTTAAATCATTTGCAATATATTCCAATAGCAAAACCATTTGTAATGCATTTCTTTAGTAAAATCACCTATAATGCAATCCTATATCAAAATCATTAATAGGTAATGCATATTTATTCATTTTTTGTCTGTAATAATCAAGGAAGATAAACAATAAATAGAGTATTGTCCCTTATTGCTTTATGTATTTTCAAATGCCTTATAAGCTATATAATGAGGGGAAGTAACTCTAGGTAATTATTTTTTGTTGTTTTAACATAGGAAGGACTGTAAGGTCATAAAAACTATCTTTTTGGGAAAACTATTTGATTCTAACTATGTCATTTGTAAATTAAACCTATTGTCGTCAGACAGAATTGTATATGTCATAACTAATCTCTTATTATAATGGAGATTGTGTTTTTCAGTCTGTAACCGAAACTATGTCACTCCTCAAGTCACAATTCCCTTAGTTATTTCAATCACATTCTCCATGATTTTTATTTTTTATTTAAATCTGAATTATCAATAGAATTGTTTTACATTATTAATACTGTTGAACATATATACATACTAGATAGTTACCATGTACCCCACGTGTATGGGTTAAGCACAAGGCCCTATTAATGTGGGACCACCCCTAAGCCGTGACTCATGGGTGGCAAGTGCAAAAAATGCGTTTATCCCATTGGCATTCCCCTCAAGGTGTGTGTAGGGGGGGCGTATCAGGCACTGGGCAATAAACCTAGTTCTGCCCCTTTAAATTGAGGGGCTGGTGTTGCCTTGGGAATGGCCCCCTGGGATCAACGATGTTAACTTATAATGTCCAGGGCTGAAGCCACTGGGGCCCCTGGTCAAAACCAGAGTTAGAGATATTTACCTCGTACCCCACTTGTATGGGTTAGGCACAAGGCCCTATTAACGTGGGACTACCCACAAGCTGATGGGTGGCGGGTGGAAAAATTGCGTTGATCTCATCAGCATTCCCCCTCAAGGGGGCACCTCAGGCCCTGGGTAATAAACCCAGCCATTTAAATTGAGGGGGCAGGTGTTGCCTGGGGGGATAGCCTCCTGGGATCAACACTATTAACTTGTAAGGTCCAGCAGCCGAAGCTCACTGGATCCCTGGACGAACATATCTACATACTAATAACATGCAATTGTATTTATATATACAACAAAATAGTGATTTACAGTGTGAACAGGAAGGCTGATATTGATATTAAAAATTTGATTTTAATAAATATGTGCTTAGTATTATTGATTTCTAATTGTTTGATTTTATCTTAATGAATATCAGAGATAAATCTTAAAAGAAATCCATTAACAAGAAGAAATAACTGTAATTTTATTCTTTACTTCCAATTTTAACTAAATAGTTACATTAGGAAAATTTACCAATGAAAGACGGGTGTGAAGGAAGAGTAAGTTTCAGTTGTTCTATTTTTCGATTATACCCATTTCAAATCTTTTTATCTGCATTCTTATTTAGTTTCATTAGCCTTTTTAATTTAATATGATATTATTTTATTACATCAAAACTTAAATACTTGCACCCTGAGGGTGCATATATTTGCTAGTATTGTCTTAATATAGTAAATATTCATTCACATTTAGCAAAGTGCATTGTTTAAAATCCACACTTTATCACAAAAACTTTCATCTTTTCTAAGCACATAGAATTTTTTCTTTACAATTTGAATATTTAATAATAATTTAATAAAATTCATAATTCATAATCATCTACAGATAATTATCATTAGTTATTTGAAACCATATAGTAAAAGAAAACTAGGCAGTTCAAATCTGTTGTAAAACTAAAGTAGGCAGATTGGCCTATTGTCAGTATCAGCCAGTGAGGGAGTCTATCCTCTTTTTAGTCATGCTAGATCATGGAGATTGTTTAGCATCTGAGCATGAGCGCCACACCTACCATCAACTCCTCATTTTACTGAAAAGAACCAATCTGTCCTAGTCATGTGCTGAGTTGGTGATGGAAATAGAATTAGTGAACCATGTTCAAATCTTGAATGAGGCTGATTGTGTTTCACCTTGTGCTGATGCCATTCAGAAAGGTATGAATCTTTTCTGTTCTCCCCCCAGCTATGGGTACATAGTAAGGAAATTTGTTTGTTTTATGCCAAAGTAAGTTTGATAGTTATCTTTTTCAAATTACGTATGGTGCAAAAATGCATCTTCACAATCATTTTAAACATTTTATATTTAGTATTAATATCACTGTTTTAAGAGCCAATGTATTAATAAATTTCCCAATCATTTAAAAAAAAAAAATAAGTAGGTGAAGTGGCTTATTACAGTATCAGCTGTACTGCGAGGGAGTCTATCCACATTTCACTAGTGCTAGACCAGGAAGATTGTTTTTGCACCACACCTACCATTGGCTCCTCACTTTACTGCATAGATTCAAGCTGTACTACTCATGCACTGAGTTGGTAAGGGCCAGTATTGAACTTGTAGTTTCAAGGTGGATGTTCTACTAACTGAGCTAAACCAGCCCTATATGATAATAGTATTCATATTATTAACGTTTTGTTTTGAACATTTTCCAAGAATTTATTTCATATCAAATGCCTATAAACATGATTTACCCTCCTTTCTATTTTTTCTTTTCTTTTAATTTTAATCTTTCTTTTAATTTACATACTATATCTCTTTAAGAAAATACGTCACATACGTTCAAACATTCGCTTCACTACCAAATTTGGAAAATAATACTATCAGCTCCCTATTTTACTGCACAAATCCAAACTCATGCATTAAGTTGGTGAGAGATAGCATCAAACCTGGACACCTTGTGATTCCTAGGCAGATGTTCTACTGACCGAACTTTGTTTTTTTAAAAAAAGAAACTTTTAATATTTTTCAAAAAAAAAATGTGGTGTTTGTTTTTCATGGACTAATCATTGTGTTTGTGAGAGGAAATGTTTAGTTTTTTTATAAAAGAAATTTTACAATAGCGAATAGATTTAGTTTTGTTCATTGTTTAAACAAAGGATTTTGTATGAGGATATTGTTGAGATTTTATTAATTTCTAAACACATAATAATGAATAAATAGTGAGTCAGTAAAGCATATCCGTCTGAGTCACATTCCAAACATTCTTGTCTGATAATTAATACAAGAGGAAAATAATTTTTTTTTTAAACCTCGAGTAAGATTATTTCTATTAATAGACAAACAGCAAAGAAAATACCAACAGCCTCAAGCTAATTTTCATCAGGGCACAGTATGTTTATTATACGAGGGAAGAGTTGATATTTGGATAGAATTTTAAAAATCAGTGGCCATTGTGTGATATATGAACACTCATACCAATACATACATTCAAGAGTAAGCACATTCAAGAGTATACACAAGAAAGGTATTGATTTAAAAGTATAATTTGTTTCAATAAACTTTTTAAATCAGTGGGCATCTTGTGATACATTAATACACATATCAGTATACTGCAAACATTCCATGGTACACACAAGAAAGGTATTGATTTAAAAGTAATAATTTGTTTCAATAAACTCTTTTAAAAAATCAGTAGGTATGTTGTGATAGATTAACACTCATACCAGTACTGTACACGCATTCAAGAGTTGATTTAATTATTGTTGTTCATCAGGTGGCAGCCTGGGGGGAAAAAAAAAAAAGAATATTGTTAACAAGCACAAACGACTGTGCTTGGGTTCAATGACACCTGACTATAGGAAGTTGAATCTATTTCAGAGAATTACCCTTACCATAAACATTCCAAGGACTCAGTTAAGTGGAATTGTATTCATTATATTTATATAATTGATATTTCCCGCTGACAATACTATCATTTGCAACATTTGTGCAACAAAAATTATTTTAAATTCCAATGTTCATGTATTTTCTGTTTCTAACTCTTGGTAATTCCACATTCACGGCTTAAATCAGCACATTGACTTCTTTTTTAAAAATAAATTATGTTAAAACACAATTAAACATGGACACATAGAGCAACGGATATAAGGGCTGTGTTAATACAGTTCTAAGTGACAATCATCTGGAGGTAGAAGGTTCAATCGTGACTATGGGTGATGATAACATAGAATACTTAACCTAGGTAAACATTTGTATTTGCTCATTGTTAATGGAATGAGAACAATCTACCAGAATGGGTTAATTAAAGGATTTGATTTGAAGTTCCATGAACGTTTTTAAACATGATGCTTCTTGAGTTTAACAAGATGATTCTCAAGTTCAACAAGAAACACCTGAAGAAGGTCAGAGGGCACATCAACCGAAACATTGTGTATATAACAATAAAGATAAGGACAACAGTCTGAAAAATCTAAGTAATACAAATGATCAAAACTCATCTAAAAATTTCATATATCTGATTATATATATATACTAGCTAAAGTACCCGGTCCATGACCGAACTAAAATGAAATTTGGATTACCAGGGAGTGAGAGAGAAAGTGGAAGACAGTAGTTAGAGAGGAAAATAATTCTTGAAACTAAAATCATTGAGAATTTGTATATTTCAGGATTTGTATTTTCTGTTTTATAGTTTAAAATTATTTCATATTATTATACAACAAATTGAAAGTATTCGTTTGTATATTTGTTTGTTATTGTTTTAAATTTTTTGTACATGACAACAATTCACATTTAGTTCTTAATTGCATGTTGAGTTTAAAAAGAAGCTGAGAATCGAAAATTTAAATTCTTCGTATTGCAATATCTATTTTTGCTAAAACTTAAGATAGTATTATAGGGACCACCAATTGATCAGTTTAGGCCATCTTGAATAAAACGGAAATATTTTGCTATTATTTATAATTA
>CM042144.1:32827954-32832954 GCA_023376005.1 Doryteuthis pealeii
GGAATACGAAACTTTGTCAGTGCTCACCTAGAAGCAGCAGCTGAGTGCGTACCAACCAAACTAAGATCTAAACACACCGTTCCTTGGGAGACAGAAGTAGTTAGAGAAAAAGAAATGATATAAAAAAAGCAGCCCAACATAATAAAACAAATCCAAATAGCGCCAATCTACATAGCCTTAGGAAAGCCCAGATAGAACTAACTAAAACATACAAAAAAGAACAAACAGAATATATACAAACACAAATAAATAACATCAGACAATCAGTGGAAGACAGACAGTCGCGATTAGCGTGGCAAATTGTAAATGATATTAGTGGTAGGAAAAGTACCTCTAGATCAAAGCTAAAGGCAACCAGCCAGAAAGATAGACTACAGAAATGGAAAGACCATTTCCAGAAACTACTGGGGAACCCACCTAAAATCATAGAAAATAACACCCAAAAAATCATAGATAGACAGCTAGACATAAAACTGGGAGATTTTACAACAGAAGAACTCGACGAAGTCTTAAAGAAACTAAAAGGTAGAAAAGCAGCAGGTCTCGATGAAATACCCCCAGAGGTATGGAAGACCAGAAAGTTCAATGACATACTGCTTAGGCTATGCAATGCTGCATATAGACAAAATAGAATAGATAAATGGACGAAAAAGGATGCATCCTCCCATTTCCAAAAAAAGGGAGACCTGGGAATCGCTAAAAATTACAGAGGTATAACTCTTACTGCTATTGCAGCTAAGATATATAATGCCCTTCTTCTAAACCGCATCCAACCCGAAATCGAGAAAAATAGATCCACAACCTCACAAATCCTGACTATACAACGAATTATAGAAGGGGTTCGAGCAAAAAATCTGGAGGCAATGCTACTATTTGTAGATTTCTCTAAGGCATTTGATTCCATACACAGAGGGAAAATGGAACAAATACTACTAGCGTATGGTCTCCCCAAAGAAACTGTTGCCGCCATAATGATGCTCTACAAAGACACTAAAGCGATGGTACGCTCGCCTGATGGAGACACAGATTTCTTTGACATTGCCGCTGGGTCCTACAGGGAGATACTTTGGCTCCATATATATTCATTATTTGTCTAGACTATGTACTCCGAACTTCATTAGATACCATAAAGAAAAAGGTTTCATACTAAAAAAGGCAAGAAGCAGGCGATACCCGCACAAACTGTCACAAATGTAGACTATGCTGACGACCTCGCACTTCTTGCAGATACACCGACACAAGCTGAGGCACTACTACACAGCCTGGAGGAGGCAGCAAAAAATGTCGGCCTCTATGTGAACTCTGATAAAACCGAGTTCATGAGCTTCAAAAAGCAAGGAGACATCTCCACACTAGACGGTAGGCCTCTTAAACTAGTGGGAAAATTCACATACCTAGGTAGTAATATCTCATCCACAGAAAGTGATGTTAACACAAGAATAGGAAAGGCATGGTTGGCCACCAATAAACTATCAGTCGTATGGAAATCCGACCTCCCTGACAAACTAAAGAGACGATTCTTCCAGGCTGTGGTCATATCGGTACTGCTGTATGGCTGTACCACCTGGACCCTAACGAAGCGCCTTGAGAATAAGCTGGATGGGAGCTGCACAAGAATGCTACGAGCAGTCCTGAATAAGTCGTGGAAACAGCACCCAACAAAGAAGCAGCTGTATGACCACCTGCCTCCCATATCACAAACCATACGAGTAAGGAGGGCTAGGCATGCGGGGCACTGCTGGAGAAGTAGGGATGAGCTCGTAAGCGACGTATTACTGTGGAGGCCAACACATGGACATGCTAACGTAGGCCGCCCAGCCAGAACCTACATTGACCAACTATGTAAAGATACTGGATGCTGCGCGGAGGAGCTCCCAGAATCGATGAGTGATAGGGAGGGTTGGCGAGAGACCGTCATGGATATCCGTGCAAATTGCGCGACATGATGATTATATATATATATATATATATATATACATACACACACACACACACATACACACAGTAGTGCCTCAACCTACATTGTTAATTGGTTCCTGTAAAAAAAAACAACCCCAAAAAACTATTATCTAGATGAAATTATCCAACCTAGGCTTAACCTAGCTTGTTTTTCGAT
Source organism: Doryteuthis pealeii (assembly GCA_023376005.1). NCBI lineage: Eukaryota > Metazoa > Mollusca > Cephalopoda > Myopsida > Loliginidae > Doryteuthis > Doryteuthis pealeii. Next base: position 32,830,071 of record CM042144.1, read on the forward strand.
TAATCTTGGGTGTTATAAATATTCCAACGGGCATATTTATAATACCTAAGATTAATCGAAAACTCGATTAATTTAACTAAAGTAACCCTGAAGAATCAATCGATGAAACTCGAGTAGGTTACTCCTTATATATATATATATATATATATATATATATATATATATATAAAAGCAAACTGGCCTCATTATTTGGTAATGAGAAATTCTGTAATGGTAACAAGAGTAACGGTAACTTAATGTATTACCATAACAATATTTCTGATTATTCCATAGTAAGAACAGATTGTCAATTGATTTGAAAAAGTTTCAGTTTCAAAATCAACAGAATTTGGATTAATGATAAATGTTAGTAACAAATACAAAAACCAGACAAAATTTCAATATTTATTTTTTATTATTAAACATTTTTAGCCAAAATTTTGTCAACTTAAAGTTTGTTAAAATAATTATAATTTAATAATTCTCAGTTTTATAATTTAAAAAAAATTAAATCCAGTTGATGAAAAAGGTTTTCAGCTTAGTTTTTTTTTATACTACCTGTGTCCCATAATTGTTGCTACATTTGTATATCTATATGTGTGTGTGTGTATATATATATATATATATAAGTCCACAGACATTCACGTCTCACCAGAGTGGCTAGACACAGCAACTACTTCTGACCAGGAGCGAAATCCAACTGACTTTTCATCAGACCAGTTCCTTAAACTCTCGGCTGTTGACAGCTGCCATTAAGGAGCAGTGTTTTAACTGATAAATATATACATCAGTGTATATATTTTATGATCACTAGAAAGTTATAAATCTGTAAACAACAGACGATCATTGCTTTATTACGCTGGCGGTGAAGTCAATTAAAGTCGCTCTTTGAGTCAACACCTGGTTACTGACAGTTTCTCACCTATGTGGTCTTCAGACAAAGCCTTGATCTGAAGATCGCATAAGTGAGAAACTGTCAGTAACCAGATGTTTTTAGTATGCTCAGAGAATAGTGAATGTGATACTGAAATCAGGGTGTCAGATAAAAGGATTTTATTTTGTACTGATATTCTTGGAGTAACAGCAGCAGGGGTGGGGTGAGGCGAATATAGTATCACCAACAGCTAAGTTGGGCATACGGTGTAGTGGTACTGCAGCAGTGTCCTTGCTGTGATGTGTATAACAGTGTTGACTCTATGCCCATGTTACCTTAACTCAAATATAAATACTATCAGTGATATTGAGCACTGTCTGCTTGGAAATATAGCAACCATATAATATATATATATATATATATATATATATATATATATATATATATATATATATTTCACACACTTAAGTTAACAAATATAATGGGACATTGGTAGTATTATATTTTGGGTTTTTTTTCCTATTTTTTTAACCCCTCATATATCTATAACAAATTAATGCTTCAACTTATTTTAAAATTCAAATTTTGAATAATCATAATTAATTTTTGACTCGTATTTCTTACACTTTGAAATCATTTGTTTTTTTTGCACAACAACTTAGGCTGTTAATCTGTGGTTATCAGGATCAGTATAAAAATGAAATAGATGTAAAGAATTAACTCTTGCCAGTTCAAACTGTTTTTTTTATATTTTTTATTTTTTAATTTTTTAAAATAGCTACAAGGAAGATGAAAGAAATATGAGTCAAAAATTAATAATGGTTGACAATGCTTCAATTAATAAAAATTCAAAATAACAATAATAGTCGATTAGAAAAATATCTTTCATTTCTTTTTCATAATAAAAGAAAAAAGTTTGGCAAGCTGAGGCAAAATCAAGAGACAATTTTTGTGATTTAGAGATAAAACCGTCTTTATCTTATGCTAAGATGAGCTAGAATTTTGGCAATATTTGGATACATGCTAATTTAAGTTAAGTTTTCTAACTAATTAATGTTTTCAAGCAAATAATTTTCGAAAACATAAAAATAGAATTGTTTCACCGTAAGTTGCACTGTTGAAAAGTGAGTGCATGCACTGAATAAACAAACGACGCTAAATGAGCATGTACATATAAAATACATCTTTATCCAATTCTGAGATTTATTTTTCATTATTACATTACAAAAATAAAATGATAAATAACAAAGTTATCTCCCTTGCCTTAAAAAAAAAAAAGAAAGTAATTTGTGAGTTCTTGTTTGTATTTTGATAGACGGGTATTATTTTTTTTCATTTTTTTAATGATGCTTGATTTATCTTCTTTTTTTTGTAGAATTGGATTTTTCATAATTATTATTATTTTTTTTCAACTGGTAATATTGGTCCTTGGTGAGTCGGGACTTGACTCAATATCTTCTCTATTCACCAAGGATTCCAATATGATGGTACAAATAAAAGCATTTTTGAACGCAGGTATATATTGAATATTTTCAAAATTAAAATATTTAGTTCAATTCCTAGATGTTACAGAATATTAACCAAGAACGCATTTCTTGTTTGGTTATAATGTTGCTTTAAAAATAAATTAGATAAAATTTAGCTTGAAATTTTGTAAAATTTTCAAACATGAGTATAATTGAAAATAAAGTGGAACACAATTGCTTTGATTGGTTGGTCGGTTTATTTTATGACATATCAATCCTTTTTGGGTCATTTAATGCTGAATCAAGTCATTTTGATATTCCGTTTCTTATAGTACCTGCAATTACTTAAATGGTCATCCATATAAGTGTTGAACAGGCTCATAGCTGCTTAACATGACTTAACCATAAGCCCTATTGCTTTAGCATTTTAAAAATATCTCTAAAACTACAATTGCAATTTTTAAAAATTGTTAAAGTGTCATATAGTACCTAAATAATGAGAATGGAATCGTCTGTTTTTCCTATAAATAATTGTCATATAGTACCTAAAAGAGGACAATGGAAT
>CM042144.1:32845454-32897168 GCA_023376005.1 Doryteuthis pealeii
ACTTCTTTGTCGGACTAATTCATGTACACATATCTAATATTTGTAAGCAAAGTCTTGACAAAAACGAGGAATATTTGATAGTTTTATGTTGGAATAGGTTATGTAACTAGCCAGATTATAATATAACCTATCTATAGATAAATTGCAAAAAAAAACACTTTGACAAACACAAATTAGTAGTGTGACCTATCCACAAATATATAAAGTAATTGATTTTCAAACAATGGCATAATGTCCAATTTTTTTCTTAACTGCATCTGCCTGAATAGGCCAATTTTTCAATGTCAATCTCTGGTGCAGTGACTACAACATCCCATGTGTTGGTGCTGATGTGGCATGTCTTCATGTCCTTCTTGCAGATGTGTAGGTGTGGTCTCCCTACTGATTGAGAGCCTTCTACAAATTTGCCATATGGTTGGTCTTTGGGGATGTGACCTATCTGTGAGTATATACAGTATAAATGTTCAAGATGATGGGATGAAAAAATATCAAAAGATCCATCAAAAATGACTGCTGAGCAAGGCAGCAAAGCACATGAAGGCACAGGCACAACAAACAACAGTGTTGCTTATAACTGCACGAACAGTTTCCATGTCCCTAGTTCTTTGGAAACCTTACTTTTGGGATTAGCATTTTATTTGAAAATCAATTATAAAAGGTCCCTCAATGTGCTACTAGTACTATACTGTTGAAAAGTTCCTGGTAGAGTCACCCAAGGCAGATAGGTCTGGCATCCAGTGGTATAAGGGCCATAACCCAGCCAAAGGGTGTCTGTCTGGTGAAAATACAAAGGGCGTTTCTATTATCATCAGGAATCAATGGCTTTTAGCGTATTTGTCACTGTGTCTGTGGAAAATCTGTGGCAAACAAGGGCATCTCCTTTCCCTGACCGAGATATACATGTGGAGTCAAAGAGCTATAACTGTTACGGTAAATTTCCACTCTCTGATCTCGAAGACAATAGCCCCTTATTCAACTACAGGGTTTGTCAACAATTCATGATACCGTGAATTGTAACACCAACTCATCTCATCTTCTCTCCCTCTCGCCATTTATATATACAAGATGTAAAGGGGAATATAACTTTTGGGATTAGCATTTTGTTTGAAAATCAATTATAAAAGGTTCAAAATGGGTTTGAAACTTACCATAGGAGTTATAGCAGCTGTTACAAGAGGACTGATGAAGCCAGTAATGGCTGCCAATGAGTTTGAAATCCCAAAGAGGATTCCGGCCACTGGAGGAGCAATATCGACATGATTTACAATAAAACCACTGTATTGTAATCCTGTGAGGGAGACTGCAAGGGTCAGAAGAGCAACGGCAAGGTAAGGGTGTTGACAGTCCATATAGCCAAGACCAATCAAAAGAACCGCAGGTATCACTTTACCTGTTGACAAGAAAAAACATTTTTTATTAAAAAATTAATAATGGAAATTATTGCTTACAATGCTCAGGTGCACTACAACTAAGATTATAAGTAAGTAAAGTTGTTGGGGTGGCCTAAAGTTGGTATCAGCCAATCAACGAGGGAATCTATCCCATTTTCACTAGCGCTAGACCAAGGAGATTGTCTTAACGTCTGTGGTGGAGTGCCACACCTATCACCAGCTCCTTACTTTACTGCACTTATCCCTGTGCTACTCATATGCTGAGTTGGCGAGGGTCGATATTGGACGCTCTACTGACCGGCCCTTCATTATTAATACTAGCAAGAAATGCACCTTCTAGACACAAGTATTTAAGTTTTAATATAATTAAATCTTATACTGAATTATAAAGACTAATGAAATTAAATACAAACACAAAAAAGATTAAATTTGTTTTTACTTTATTCTAATTGATTTCTGTATAAAATTATACATAGGATTGCATTTAATATATTTGAGAATAAAACAATAATATTTGAGATGAATAATACCAAGTAATTATTTATTAAACACGGTTTTGTTAAAACCAATATGCAAATTAACCACACTGTATATTATGTAAAACTTTATTTCTTAGTGATAGCCACATTACAGGATTTTAAATGCACTAATAACATGGGATGTTTTGAGGTAAATCTAACTCAGATTTTCATAGAGACATTGTTAAAAAATAAGATTTATTATTTTCTTCGTATTAATGATGTTGACTATAAATTAAATACTCATTTATAAACTTATGCAATTCCTGAGAGTATCATGATGTAAACATAGTTTTGGTTACAGACAGACACCGAATCTCCATTATAATAAGATTATTATTACTTTTAAAAAAAAATTTTTTTTTTACAGATCTATACTTCTAAAATGACGGTACGTTTGATACACTGTAATATATAATAATAATAATAAAATTATTGTGCTCAGGTGGCTCAGGTGCACTACAACTCATTAAAGGTGCATATATAGGACATAGAATAATGTACAATTCTCCTGACATTTGTACATTATTCTGTGTACTTCACATGTACCGGTGATGAGTTAAAATGCACTTGAGCACTATATGCAATGATTTCATCTATTAATAATGGAGATTTGTTCTCTATTTGTCCGTAACCAAAACTATGTCACTGCTTATGTCACAGTAATTTAAAAAAAAAAATTCTATGAAAAAATCAATTAAAAGTCAAATTTTCACCAAAAGTTCAATACTAATTCACATTTAGATGAATTTAGTTTTTTCCTAAAACATATTAAGGGAAATATTTTTTTTACTCGGTTGTCCCCCTCCCTTATTTCATTTTATGAAATTGGAACAAAATATATTTTACTTGTACGATTTTTAAATTTTTTCTATAAAGATAAGTGTCTGATTGATTAAATCAGAAATTTTTTAGAAACATTTTGGAGGTCCTTACTGTCATAAAACAAAACAAAAATCTCAGTGGAGTGGAGTGAAGATGATGCTTTTTAAGTAAGCAATTAATTAAAAAAAAAAAGATTAAACGTTTTATCTTATTTATCTACCCCTCCCTCTCAAGCAATGTCTTTCAATTACTATATACAACTTATGACTGAATTGCATTTCTTGAAATTGAATGTATGTGAAAAATAATTAGCTTCCATAAATTGCCTATTACTTATATCTATAAATATACTCTTACTGAGGTAGGACACATTCAAACCTATTTTTTTTTGCTAGTTATCATAATTTGGTTATCATTGGATTAAATCAGAAAAAAATTTTTTTTATTTCTGTTTACCATTTTATATTCGAAAGGCACTTTGTGGTGTGATCATTAATGATAAAATTTATTGTGTGCATTGCTCAGGTGCACCACAATTCATGAAATGCTCATAGTATAGAACATTGTGCGTGTGCATGCATATGTGTACAGAGGAGGAATATCAGATATAGTTTTGTCGATTTACAAGAAGCATGGAGGTTTTGAAAGATACAGTGTTTCACGACTCGACAGAAGGAGGGTTGGGCAAAATACATACACATTAAAAATGAATTTGTTGGATTTTATAGTATGTCAACACTTATTGGGTTATTTTATGCTGAAGACATTTTTTTTCATTCTTATTGGGTATTTAAAACATTTTTTCAAACACCTTGGCAAGGAAGAGATAGGCCATAGTCCCCAGAGCTGCAGAATTAGAACCTCACCATCAGATAGAGTTTAACATCATACATCGTACACTAAGACACTCAGCCACCACCATCTAGCACATATATGATAGAAAGGGTTGGGTGTTTGCCATAAGAGTGTGGTGGACTGGAAGTTCATACTTCGACAGAAAGAGATTGAATGACAAAAATGATTGTTTTGCGCATGGGATTGCGCATGTTAGAAAAAAGAGAATAAAAAAAATTTGTAAAATTCGACCAATCAGATGCGTTCTTGCTTAAAAAGAAAAATTATCAAATAGAGCCTTGCAGAGCCTACCTAAATTCTATTTAAACCCAAACTTTGTCATTTACAAGCAGAACGATTTTGCCTGCCTAAGAGAATCCTTGTCACCTGTTTTAAGAACTTTTAATGCAGAAGGTACAAACTATCTCTCTCTCTCTAAATAATTATCGCTTTCAGAGACAAACTAAATATCAGTTCAACTATTGCCTGACTGCTGATTGTTGTGACTTAAAAACTTTATATTTTCTTTCTCACTTGGTGAATTGTGAAATATCAGCTTACATTTTACATTGAACTTTAAAAAAAGAACTTTTGGCTGAACCTCGCCCAGTATTCAATGCTGCCTTTTTGTATACATTCTGTTAATACAAATTTGTTTGTTTAATCAAGAGTTTTGTCTTCTATGCCATGTGCTTGATTGTTTTATGGTCTTTTAAATGTTTGAACACTTATTAAATATTGACATCAAACAGCCCATACTTAACACCATAAGAGCAATACAATTGGGAAAATCATATAGGTGCTAGAGCTTGACCAGTCAACTGATCAGTCTGACCTCCCATCTAGCCTAAGTAAGGGCCAAAGTGTTGTATGTCATGGATTGCTTATCCACCAAGATTTCTTCCTAAAGTATCACTGGTTGCTCCCCACCTACGGCCAACAAATGGCTTCATGGGAGGGGGGGATTTTACCCCTCTGCAGAGGTGCTGTTGGTATATTCTACAGCTCCAGCTAACAGGGTGGTAAAAATGGGTTGGGTAAATACTTACGTCTTAAAAATGATTGTTAATCTATGTTTCCTACCTGAGGCATCAAATATCCTTCGTGTCCACGTTGTACTTAAGATATTCTTTTCCCTCACCAGGTCAGCTGCGTAGGCAAACACGTTAATCAATATCCAGAGGCCAACATAAGGTAAGGCGGATGCTAAACCATTCTGGTAAATGAAAAAAAGAAATACATACTTTTTATTAATTTAAAAAAAATTCATTTTTATTTTTCATAAAATTTAAGGGGACTAAAATTTATCTGAAGCGTGTTTAACTATGGGAGGAAAATATAACACAGAATTTTCATGGTAGGCCCAAGAACTTTTCTGTCATTCTACACAGACAAAAAATAAAAGTAAAGAATTCCACACAAAGAAAACCAGTCTCCCTACCACGTCCCACAAACTAAATTAGAATTAAGCAAACAAAACTAGAATCATGTATTCGACCCTTCCCATGATGCCCCACAAGACAACATACAAGGAAAAACGTGAACACAAAACGTCCACTTGGTTTGAAAATGGTATAGGTGAGAAACTGTTAGTTACCAAGCACTGTTGACATCATGTCTTCATTACTCTAACTTGTCTATCTATACATATATAAATGGTAGTTGGTGTGTATGTTTGTCCAGAGAAAACTACAAAAATAAAACAATTAAGGCTAAAGTAAATATATATACACATTCACTATCACCAGATCTTGCTTTTTGAACAAAAATAATGTAGATTTGATTTATATTCGTGAAGATAATTAAAAAATAAAATTTAAATTGTAACAGCAGGGATTTTTTTTCATTTAATATTTTAAACAGGAGATATTAATTTTTTTTTCAGAGTGTCTATGCACTTCTTTTTCTGATGCCTCACCAGGTTGGATCAATGCAAGGTCTTTTTTATGTAATGATTTTTAGGGGGCATCTTGTGAGGATCCAACTAGTGATTCAGTAATAATGGATCTGCAAAACTAACTATAAACCCCCACTATCTAGGTGATGCCAGGTAACTGCTTCTAGTGTATATATATATATATATATAATATATATATATATATATATATAATGTATTAAAATCAATTCCATAAATGATTTCATATAGAAACCAATTAAAATTTAACTCAAATAAGTAATCTTTTTATATGTATTCTTATTTAATTTTTTTAGTCTTTCTAATTTAATATATCTCATTACATTGAAACTTAAATACTTACGCACAGAGGACACATATTCTTGCTAGTATATATAATTCTAGTAGAAAGTAAGTAAGTTTGACCCCCACCCAACAAAAAACAACAAAAAAACAACAAAAAAACAGAAAAAAAACATCAAAACAAATTAAAAAAACCCAAAAAACTTACCGCTGCTATGTCAAACTTAAGCACTTCTTTCATGTAGGTTGGTATTCCGGTCAGCAAAGTATAGACACCCCAATCTGCAGTAATGTTACTTACAATAATAGCATGCACTGGCATTGAAGTCATCATTTTAACCCATGGAATCTTTATTTTCTGTTCAAACAAAAGAATTATTCAAAATTAGAAAATTTAGGAGAAAAAAAAAAAAAAAAAAAAAAAATTAGTTTCTTTTTAACAAAAATAATAAATTTCTGTTGAATAAAAAAAATTATTTCAGCCTGAAAATAAAAAGAAATAATCAAATTTAAAATTAGAATAAATGAAAGTCAGACAAAAATTGAAATGAGGCACAATCTATCTATTATCTATTAATAATGGAGATTCTGTCTCCATTTATCTGTAACTGAAACCATGTCACTGCTTAAGTCACATTACCAAAAAATCATCATTATGCAAGAACACTGTAATCAATTTAAAAAATTATTTTTTACTCTTGCCCTTTTTTCAGTAACAACGGGTTAACTAAAAAGTTTACAAATACCTACAATTTTTTGTAAAATTTATGTGTAGAATATTCGACATAATTATTTATTTATTGGATCTTTTCCGTCAACAATGGCGTTGTGTCCAAAATAAAAAGTAAAAATTTTTATCTGCATAATTATTTAATTAATAATTAATAGATGCACATAACATTTTATTTGACGGGGACAACTAAGTTTCCATTTCAAATTATTTTATTTTATTTACTCCTTTAATAAATTTGATGATTTTACTTATGATACAAACCCTTTGACATTGAATTTTTAACTCCCACCTCAGGCAATATCTTTCAAAAATTAATTTTTACACTGCCTGGGAGTCAATTTCTTAAGCGGAATTTAACAGGTTTGAATTCAGAGTTTTCCTTCTCCTAGACTGGTTACCTATCCAAGGTTAATGAGCTCAGTCTGCCCTACTATTTAGGAGGGTGTAGCAAGGACAGCGGACACTTACATGAATTTAGTAACCGTCCTTGGTTGGATTAAAATGAGCAAGAACAAAAGAATTGAAATGTGACGAGAGAAATGGCCTACCTACGAGAGGGTTGTGCATGCAGAGTGCCGGAAGTGAAAAGAAATAGAAGCGTGAGTGTCATTGAGGGCGCGATTTATAAATCACAAGTCTCGTCGCTGGCGAGACTAGAGTTGTAAAATATGCAAATTTTGTCCAGCCAGACCTAGTATAAAAAGAAACAGTTGGACAGAGCGGAGGATGGTCGTGGAGAGGGAACAAGTCACGATCAGTTTTCTCAATATTTGCAAAAAGTAAATCTGGCTTTGATACGTGTTTCTTTTAGAGTACAGAGTTGAAGCCTTGGATGTTGGCATTAGATAAAAAGGCCAAGTGTTAAGTTTTTGGTAGAAACAGAGGGAGAGTAGTTGGATTCATACCTTCCCCTCGCATCGACAAGTCCATTTCCCACGACTCTAACCATTGCACCATGCACCTCCAGCAACTTATTTATAGGTAATATATTTACTAGAGTAGTCGGATTCAAAGATTCCCCAAGGGTATTAGTGCCATGTGAAATGCAAACAACTTCGTCCAGGACTTGAACTTGCATCGATGACTCCATTTCCTGCTACTCTAACCATTACACCACGCACCTCCATATGTTGTGTTTATATATACATGAACATGTTTATATATGAACAGTCCGCTACGGCTGTACGTAGTGGACTGTTCATGTCTGAAGCCATCCTGGTGCCATATCATGAAGCCAGGAGGTCCAGAAGAAAGCAGCAGCAACAAAGCACTGGTACATCAACATCTTCAGAGACAGCCATCACATGTGACATCTGTGGTCGAGAATGTTTTTCAAACATTGGACTTTACAGTCACAGGAGGCACTGTAATTTCAGGGGCACAAAAACTACATTATAATCTTCAGAGACTCAAATGCCAATGAATGAACCATTACACCACACACCTCTATATGTTGTGTTTATATATACCAAATAAAGTTGAGGACAATAGTCTGAAGCATCAAAGTTAGCCATTAACTCTATCCTGCATTAAATAAAACCATCGTTTTTTTTCTACCCCATTTGTCATTCATTATTCATATTTGTGGTAACGTGATCGATAAAACTCTGATCCATCCAAAAGCATGGGGAGTATAATGACCTTGGAAACTTCAATATTTCTTTAATGTTTAATGCACTTTTTATTACAAAGGGATTTTTTAAAAGCATTAGTAGATTTAGTTACTTGGTTAATGATTCCATGATAATAATAAAAATAATGAAATTTATTGTGTACAAAGCTCAGGTGCACCACAACTCATCAAAGTCTCATGTCTAGTACATAGAATAATGTATTAGTGTCAGGAACATGAATAGCATACAGTAATAATATACATGCGTGTGTGCATATGTGTGGAGGCTTTGAAAGATGCAGTGTTTCGGCAGCTTACAACGGATGCAGGCAGTTTATTTTTCTAGAGATGCACTGGTTTAGTTAGAGTTAGTATATCATTTGATATAATAATGCTCCTTGGGGAGTGGGGACTCGACTAAGTGTTGAGTTGATAAGAGAAAATTAGTAAAAAATATTAAAACTTCTTTAAAAGAGGGATTTCTGTCTATATATATATATATATATATATATATATATACTAGAAAAATGTGACCCGTTGGGTTACCCATTGAATTCTAAGTAGATAATTGTGATCAGAAAAAAAGTGAGTTTGCAAAGCGAATTAGTTTAAAAAAGAAAAGAAATAAGTCTGGAGAATTTTTATAAATCATTAAAATCATTTTGCAAGATTTCTAGGAAACGGAAAGTTTGACCCAATTTAACTGGACATGATTCTTGAAATTCTATTAATATAGGATACTCATTTTTTCGTCTGCTTTTCATTTTAAAAATGAATCAATTATTTAAAGTCAAATTTTTGTCCAAGTCGAAAAGTAGAAACATAATGTAAAAAAAAAGGAAAATAATATTACACATGTAATTTATTTTTAATACATTTAAAACTATTTTCCGGTCAATTTTGATCAAATATATCTTAAAATGGATACTGTGAGTTGCCATAAAATCCGTGTTTACAAAATAAATTTAACACTCTTGATTAAAAAAAAAAAAAAAAAAAAAAAAAAAAAAAAAAAATTACCAAAAATCAGCGAATTATCCGATTTTAATGAAATTTTCAGTATTGATTTATCAATGAATGAATTTTATAATGCATCAGTTATTTTATTTCAAAACTTTCTGATTTAATTAGGTATTTCTGCTATGATAAATTAATATATAAAATTCATTTAATTCTGCAGATGTTAAGTTTAAAATGTCATATTATTAGATTCTAAAAACATTTTTTTTTAATAACTACTTTACTTTAATATCAATCGCTAATAATTTTTTGTCGAAAACTGTCTTGGAAATTTAGTGCCCCCCCTTTTAAATGGAACAAATATTGATGTATATTTTTTTCTTTAATAAAAAAATAGCCAATTAAATAATTATTGAAATGAGTAAAAAAAAAAAAAAAAGAAATCTCTGAAAATTATTCTTTGAGTTTTTATTTTCATTTTATTTTCTAATTTTTGGTACTTATCTATTACTAGAAGAGATTCATTAAAATTTTTGTTTTTTCTTCTATTGGCACCTTCAGTCTTTTGTCTTTTTATTTATGCAGAAAAAAATATCAATCAGATATAAACCCACTGATATTTTGTGTCCCAAAAATAAGGGGTAGGTTCAAAGTTAAGTGACCTGAAAAAAAATCAGAAAGTTTTGAAATAAAATAACTGATGCATTATAAAATTCATTCATTGATAAATCAACACTGAAAATTTCATTAAAATTGGATAATTCCCTGATTTTTGGTAAATTTTTTTCAAACGGGTGGGTTAAATTTGTATTGTAAAAACATGGATTTTTTGACAAATTCGGTATACCTATTAATAGCAAAGGTGTTGAGAAGTACTGGAGATGACACAAAAACCTTTTTTTATATAATATCAAAAATAATCCCTTTCTGCTTCAGCATGATTTTAATTGACAAACAAAACTGTAGCCAAAAAAGTTTTGAAAATAAAGTAAAATCTTTTTATACTTATTCGGTAGTTAAATTAAAAAAAACAAACAACCCCCCCCCAAAAAAAAAAAAACACTATTGACAGTTTTCACCATGACAGAAGGGAAAAAAGGGGTGGTAAAAGATTTCTCTGGACAGTTGATTTGGTTGTGGTAGCAGTGGCATCAGTTAGCCTGGCTTTGAGAGACTGACTCTCCCAAGATAGACTAATAGATAATAGAGGGGGTGAAATTAATTGGCAGTGAGATTAAACAGAGATTGGTGACTTTATGACTTAATCGCAAATTACTGCTGATTAAAATGATGAAAATTAATTTTTTCAAACATAATTCAATCCCAAAAGTAAGGAATATTTTAGTATTTAATTTTACTCATTAAACTTAACAGGAAAAAAGCCTTAGGGAACCAAAAGTTGATTTGCTGAGCTTTAGTATAATAATGATATATATATATATATATATATATACAAGTCTTCGACTGAAAATGTGCATATACCAATAAAAATGTGGACAACAGTCCGAAAAATCCAAATGATACACAAAATTACTCATCTTAGAAAAATATTATTCAAGTATTTAAATCTGTTTATATGTATTTACCCAACCTCTCCACACGAGCAGGATGTGACAAGGTCAAAGTCATCGCAAAACAGAAAATAAAACAAAACTTCTTATTAAAAAATCATTCAGGGTGTATTTATTTATGGGTAACACTCTTGAGAAATAGATATTGTAAATATAAACAGTGAAATATAACCAAAAATAAAAGTACATAAATATGTATATAAAAGGTGCACTTATTTTTGGACTGCAATATATTCATATTTTTGGTTTCAGTGCTGTAGAGTTTGGTAATGTATAATAGCTAATAATATCCATTTTAATTGTACTAGAAATAATAAAATTCTAGTATTGTGGTTTAGGAATTGCCTAGGAATCACAAGGTACTGGTCCCCATCAACTCAGTGCATGTGTAGCACAGTTTAGGTAATCTAATCTGTGTGGTAAAGCATCTGGGAGCTGACGGTAAGTCTGCTGCTCCACCTCAGCAAAAAACAAAAAAATAATCTCCCTGGTCTAGCACTAGTGAAAAGTGGATAGATTCCCTCACTGTTTGGCTTTTTTTTATTGTGGTTTGGAAGAAAATTAACCCCATATAAAGAAATTGCTATGGATCTACTTTTTATGAGTGATTATATATATATATGGAAATGAATCTGAAAATATGTAGAAATTAACAAAAACATTATTAAAAAAAAAAAAAAAAAATGTGGGTAATTTATTTTGATGTTGATATTTAAATGTTTTGGTTTATATTAAACGTTCATCAGAAAAATATAATAGGTAGAAAGAAATTGTTGTTTAAATAACAATGAATGTTTTTTTTTTTTTTTTTTAATGACTTGAGTTGGAAATGTGTATGGAAAAACAGGCTCATAACCATATTTTGTTAAGTGTTCATTTTGAAAGTCAAGACGTGACTGGTACAAATGGAGATATTCAAAATAGGTGACATATTTCTTAGAGACACTATTGATTAAAAGTATTAATTGTCAGGATTTTTGAGAAAAGTAGAAGGAATAGGAAAGAGAAAAATTTTCTAATTCATACATTATATATATAATCTCAACCATTTGACTACTGGTTTTTAAGATCTGAACCATTTGACTCATCTGATGATTGCATAACCATGAAACTTTAAATTATGAGTCCAAATCCATAATATTACAATTGATTATATATATATATATATATATATATATATATAAAAGAATGAAAGACAAAAAAAAAAAAAATCAAAAGTAGAAGGAAAGCCATTGATTTTTAATGTAAAAAAAGAAAGATGAGATCTTAGATCATCAGCACCATGATAGGTGTCCTGATTAGCTAACATGGTTTTGAAAAAAGATTTTTTAATTTTTTTTACAAAGTTGTAGCGTTTGTTTGTATTTGCCTGGTGGAGTTGTCTGCCCCTTTTAGTTTGATGATGCCCGCTAGGGCACCAGTATTTAAGCGCCGGTTTCAAATCCTTTTGGCCTCTTTATAGTTTCAGCAACTACGAGCCACATGGGGTAGATTCTATCTAAACCCTCTCGTGGGGCTCCGCCCCCCTTACATTACTGTAAGTCCTCACAGCATGGACTATTCCTAGTCTCATATCTGTGCCTTTCATTGTATATTTGTATCATTCATGAATGTGTCTTATCTTGATTTGTGTACCCCTTTTTATGTGTACTCTCTTTATTATGAACGTTGTATTCTACTGTTATCCATGTGCTGTGTTTATTAAATGTTTGTCTATTAACCTTTGTCGGAGTTATTTGTATTTAAAGAATGTTGAACTTTAAACCATCCTTATAACTGGTGACATCCCGAAGTGATATGAACACTTACCCTTTTTGCCCAAGTCAACCATAAAAATGGTCGTAAAAGTACTTGGGACTTTCAACACGAACTTTTTTAAAAAAAAGAAAAAACGGTGACCCCCTCAAAGAAATTATTTCTTTTTTCTCCGACAGTTATGGACACATTTTTTTACAGCGCTGGATATCTTCTAAAAAAATTTAAAGGATTCAACACCAAGAATTCTTTTTTTACCGAGAGGAAATGTTCAGCCATCAGCCGGGGACAGTTTGACACGTTCCCCCACCCCAAGGGACACTGACTGCTTCAATTCAGCGATTACTACTAAGGATACGCACATGGCCACACCATGTGACCCGGATTTCAACCGCAAGGCAACTCAGCAAAAAATTTTTTTGCTACACCTCAGAAAGTGAGATGTTCATCTAAAATGTCCATTTCAGGATCACGGCATGTGTGCCTCACAGACTCAAAATACCGACCTTGAAAATTTCAACTCGACCTTGGCGTCTAGAAGACATTTAACCAGGTCAGCATTGAAAAATGGAACGAAGAGACGTTGAATTTCAAGTTTTTTTATCCACACCACACAGACATTTGCTCCATATTTTTCCTCAAACTGTTGAAAATTGTACACCTGTACAGAAAATTTTATATGCTAAAAGTTGAACCTGAAATAACGTTCGTAAAATTCTTTTAACATTTGTTTCTTTTGAAACACTCTTTTAACGATTCCCGTCGTTTTTTGGGCATTTTGTGCCTACCATTTTGTTTCCAGGAGAAAAATTATTCCTCAAGGATAAAAGCAGTCCTTATTTCAACTCAGGAATTTGGAAGAAAGTTGATTTCTTTAAATTGTAACCATACCACATAGGAGTTTTTCCCACTGGACTTATACATGAAAATTCTCTTGTGTGTATTTTAAATTACATTCCTGTTTTTTCATGTTTTTATTTTATAGTTTGCGGGAATATGTATATGCAAATTTGATTTCTCTGTTTTTGGAACTTTTGAACTTTGAACATTCGAGACTGTTCTTTTCCTTAAAGGAATATATTTTTTTTTTCTGTTTGTCATGCTTGTCTATAAATTTTTTGCCCCGCTAAAAATTTAGGGGGGAGTATTTGTAGCGTTTGTTTGTATTCGCCTGGTGGAGTTGTCTGCCCCTTTTAGTTTGATGATGCCCGCTAGGGCACCAGTATTTAAGCGCCGGTTTCAAATCCTTTCGGCCTCTTTATAGTTTCAGCAACTACGAGCCACATGGGGTAGATTCTATCTAAACCCTCTCGTGGGGCTCCGCCCCCCTTACATTACTGTAAGTCCTCACAGCATGGACTATTCCTAGTCTCATATCTGTGCCTTTCATTGTATATTTGTATCATTCATGAATGTGTCTTATCTTGATTTGTGTACCCCTTTTTATGTGTACTCTCTTTATTATGAACGTTGTATTCTACTGTTATCCATGTGCTGTGTTTATTAAATGTTTGTCTATTAACCTTTGTCGGAGTTATTTGTATCCAAAGTATGTTGAACTCTAAACCAATGTTACAAAGTGTATCAAGTGCAGCTAGCTGAATGATGAAATATATATATGTGCGTTGAAAAAATGGAAGTGAATCCAACAATATGTTGAATAAATAAAGGAAAGAAAACGACAGCCGTTCTTCTGTACACTTAAAAAACTTTTTATATATTTTCCTATTATTATCATTTTATTCTATTTTGTATTTAAAATAATAATAAATAGAATACCTTGTGTCCAAGGACATTCTCTTGGCTGAAACACATGCCGTCACTTCATTAAACAATCTTTATCCATTCAACATTTTCTTTCCTTTATCTATTTATTTTTTCAACATATATATATATTTCTTTAAAAAACAAAGTGTCAGCACAAAATTCCCATAATATGTTTCTCCAGTGTACGACAGTTTTCTGAAATTTCCAACTCATGTCGGCAAAATAGACCGTTGGTCAGTTCATATGATCAGTCATAAACAATAATAAAAGTAACAATTTCAATCAATTTCTTAATCAAAACAAAGCATTGTTTCAAACCCATCTATCACTTAATTGTCTTATTTTTAAAGGTAAGTGTGGTTTGTCACTTTCTCAACTTCAGTAAAAGCATCTGGAGTTGCCAGATTGTGCCTCATGTTACCAAAATATTGCAAAACTTTTGATTCACCCCAGTAGTAAGAAGGTAAGAAGGTTATATGTTATAGTTTAAGTAGAAATTTGCATATATTACATTTATTATTCAAAGTTAGGATAACTGAGGCAAAGTCAGTGGGCCTTGGTAACTGTCAGTTTCTTGACTAATTTTCAAACCAAGTAAATATATATACACTAGCAAAAGTACCTGATCCATGACCGGACTTTTTAAAAAAAAATTGGGAACACCAGAGAGGAAGGGAGAAAGAGAAAATGGGAGTAAGAAAGAGAATATGATTTATCAAATTTAAAAAAAAAAAGAGAGGAAAATGATTAATCAAATTTTAAAAATCGCTGATAATTCATATAGTACAATGTTGGTTTATTTTAGGAAATATTTTTCTTTTTGTTTACATTTAAAATATAATTTTTTTAAATGTATTCCTAAACTTGAGTGTTTTGAAATATTTTTATTTCAAAAACTTTTTGTATATATGACAAAAACTTAAATTTAATTGCTTGTTGCATTAAAATGATAAAAATAAATTCGTTTAGTTTATTTTCTTTTTTACCCCAAAAAAGTATCAATTTAAAAGGAGCTATGTATTAAACTTCCTTATTTATTTAGGTTCTAAAATGAAAGTATTGATAAAAAAGTTGAGTTATCATTAAAAGTTTTTGTTTGATTTGTTATTTAATTCGCTGTAAAAAATAATTAAGTGTATGAAAACACATACAAATTACATATTTAGAAAGATTATTTTCATTTTATTTCTAACCAAATGAATATTTATAAGATAGGAATAAAATATTGCGATAAATAAGATTTGATTATTCGTTAAAATTTAGTATGAAAAAAAAATCATACTTCGAATAGGCTGTCCAAAGCAAAATATTTTTTTTAACCCACTGTAAAAAATAATTCAATGGATAAAAACTCATACAAATTACATATTTAGAAAGATTATTTTCTTTTCTTTCTAACCATATAAATATTTTAAAGATTGAATCATAAATAGGTGAGAGATATTGAGCTGAACAGCATAGACTGTGAAATTTATTCACTAAAATTAAACTTCACTGCTGATATTGCTGTAACAAAAAGCAGGCAGTGAAAAATATTCTATTATCAGCAGGAGCTGGTATACGACCAATTTCGCAAATCGGTTGATTTTGGCTTAATTAATTAATTATATCCCTTAATCAGTAAAAATCAATAACCAAATTTGGTGTGTTTATTAGTTAAAAGAATATCAAGGTGTATGCAAGATTTCGAATCTGAGTGACCTCCCTTTTCGGAGTTATACGTCGATACGTACATACCAAACTTCCTTTTATATATATAGAAGAAAATATATATATATATAAACAGTGATGCTGATAGCTTTTTGATTTAGTGTGTCCTGGGATGCACATATTTGCTTTGAATGAGTCCGCAGGAAAATTAATGGGTCCCAACTAAAGTTTCTTAATAGATTGTAGGTATTTTTTTATTTATGATCTGTGGAAACAACTAAAGCTGTCTAACTCCTACCTTGTAACTTATCCTGAGTAATTCATTTCTAAGAAACTATTGAAATGTATTTACAGTTAGCTTGAATCGAAGGAAAAAAAAAAAAAAAAAACACTGGGATGCATGGATATGATTTTACTGTGTCATTTTAGATTTTTGTGCATCAGGAACGCATACCTATCAGCATCTCTCTCTCTCTTTTTATATATATATATATATAAGTTAGGATAGCGAAAACTGTTAGTAACCAAGTGCCATTGACTTCATGTTCATGCTACCTTAACTTATACACAAAAAAACCCCAAAAACGCCTTCTGGGCAGTGTAAAAATTAATTTTTGCAATGCTCTTTCATAAAAAATATGTAAACAAATCTTTGAAATCTTATATTTTTAAAATTTATTATTTATTATATTTTTATGTCATATTGACATAAAAATATAATAGATAATAAATAATTATAACAAACAAAATATACCAATTGTAATTACGAAAAATTTTGCTTTTACAAAATAGAAACCATGTTTTTGAAATTCAGATGTGTCCTTGTCTTTTTCGATTGAGCCATTTTCTGAAACAAGGACATACAAGGTGTTCATAAAGACCGTGGGCAGTTTAAAGAATTTTAAATTTTAAAGTGCACACTGACTTTGTGGAAAACCCTGTATAGAGATACACAGAAATATGATTGTTTTTGTTACCTGTTTTCCAACATGTCCTTCTCCTTTCAAGCTATTGACAATGTAGTCTTTTTCCACTTTTTTGATCCATTTGTGCTCAGTTGGTGTATCGGTGACAATAAGAAACCAAACAAGAGTCCATATTAAAGCACCAGCACCTAATGACAACAGACAAACAAACAAAATTTTATACATAATCTTTTTAATAGTCTTTTTACAACTAGTTTTTATATTCCATTTTACTGGCCAGTTATACTGGTACTTTCTTACAACTGAGCACGATTAGAATTGTTGGTAGAAATGGCACATGGAGGAGGAGGAGGAGGGGAACTCTCAAAGTAGTTTTGACTAACGAGGAGAAAGAGCCACTTTGGTTTGAATTCTGAGTTTTTCTTCTCCTAGACTTGTTAATGTACCAAGTTTAAAGAACCCAGTCTGCCCTAATATTTATGGCACATGGAGGAGGACGGGAGTTCTTTAATTAGTTTTGACTAAAGAGAAGAGAGTCCCTTAGGTTTGAATTCAGAGTTTTCCTTCTCCTATATCGGTTGTCATACCAAGATTAAAGAGCCCAGTTTGAGTATCTCTCCAAGTAGTTTAGACTAGCGAGAAGAGAACCCCTTTGGGGTGGTTTCAGAGTTTTCCTTATAAACAGGTTGCCATATCACGGTTAAAGAGCCCAGTCTGCCCAACTATTTACCCATAGTTGGGAGAATAGTTGGATTCATACCTTTCCCAAGGGTATTAGCACTATGTGAAATGCAAACAGCCATGTCCAGGATATGATCTCGTATTGCCATGTCCATTTCCTACAACAAACCATTACACCAAAATCAAATTGGAAAGACTTGTTATTTATTAAACATTGCTTAGTCTATTCAAGGGAGATAACTCCCTTGTTTTATAAAAGAGGAATATAATTGCAGCATATGCTGGCTGGTTGGTTAGTTAGTTTTATGGCATATCAACCATTGTAGGTTTATCTAATGCCAAAATCAGTCTTTTTATATCTAATAATAATTATTTGTTTGCACACAGCTATAGGGTTTCAAGTATTCCTTGTAATTGTAATAGTTTACAAGCAATTTTATGCTGCCAATTAATTATTCTTATGCCATTAATTTTCTTATACTATTCCTATACTATTCTTGGATGAAGTAACCAATAGGCACCCCGGATGTGAGCTTGATTCAAAAGGACAGGTTTTGCTTTTCACCATCAACTTCTGGTTGTTTGTTAATTGATGATTTTTAGACACTTTTTTTTTTTAGTTATTTCATGTGGTTGTTGTTACTTGAGTAGAAATTTTTTTTAATTATAAAACTATACACAAAAGACATTTTTATATTAAAAGTTTTATAATTAAAAAAAAATTGCTATTGAACAACAACAACATGAACTAAGTAAAAAAAGGAATCTTTAATATAAAAATGTGTCTTTCATTTATAGTTTTATGAATTAAAAAAATTGCTACTGAAGTAACAACAACAACATGAAATAACTAAAAAAAAATCCGGGGGTTGGGCAGAAAATGTTGATCTCATTGGGGGTGGGGGAGATTAAAAAAAAAATTTCAACAAAGCCTTATGTACAGTTTTGGATAAAACACTGGCACAAATATTTCTTTTTTCTTTTTTTTTTTTTTTCATGAAAAATATTCAATTTAATTAATCTTTTGGGAGAAAAAATGTTTTTCATTTTTTTATTATTATTATGATTATTATTAATTTGAAAAGCACAAACCATATGAAAATGCAGAAAGGAAGAAAACAAAAAAATTGTATATATATATATATATATATGATCATTTATTGTAAGCCTGCTATATAACATATAATTTAATTTTGAGTAAATCAAAACAGATTTAGAATGTTGCAATTTTATTTTCCACTAATATATATATATATTTTCTGTTTTATTGGAGTTCACAAAGAGGCCGATGTTTTTTGCTGCCTCCTCCAGGCTATATAGCAGTGACTCAGCCTGTGCTGGTGTATCTGCAAAAAGTGCGAGGTCATCCGCGTAGTCTGCATCTGTGACTGTTTGTGCAGGGTATCTCCTACTTCTTGCCTTTCTTAATGTAAAGCCTTTTTCTTTTATGTATCTAATGATGTTTGGAGTACATAGTCTAGACATATTATAAATATATATGGTGCTAATGTGTCTCCTTGTAGGACTCCTGCAGCGATGTCAAAGAAATCCGTATCGCCATCAGGTGAGCGTACCATTGCCTTAGTGTCTTTGTAGAGCATCATTATAGCGGCAACTGTTTCTTTGGGGAGACCATATGCCAGTAATATTTGTTCCATTTTCCCTCTGTGTATGGAATCGAATGCTTTGGAAAAAATCTACGAATAGTAGCGTTGCCTCCAAATTCTTCGCTTGAACCCCTTCTATGATCCGTTGTACTGTCAGGATCTGAGAGGTTGTGGATCTATTTCTGCGGAATCCATTTTGGTTTTTCCTGAGGGTTTTCTCTATTTCGGGTCGGATTCGATTAAGAAGAAGGGCATTATATACCTTAGCTGCAATGGCAGTAAGAGTTATGCCTCTGTAGTTTTTAGCTATTCCTAGGTCTCCTTTTTTGGGGAATGGGAGGATGCATCCTTTCATCCATTTATCTATTCTGTTTTGCCTATATACTGCATTGCATAACCTAAGAAGTATGTCATTGAACTTACCCATCTTCCATACATCGGGGGGTATTTGTCAAGTCCTGCTGCTTTTCTATCTTTTAGTTTTTTTAATGTTTCGTTGAGTTCTTCTGTTGAAAAATTCCCTAGTTTGATATCTAATTGTCTATCTATGATCTTTTGGATGTCATTTTCTATGATTTTATTCTATTTGTTCTTTTTTGTATGTTTTGGTTAGTTCTATCTGGGCTTTCTTAAGGTTGTGTAGATTGGTGTTAGTTGGTTTTATTGCGTTGGGCTGCTTTTTTTATATCGTTTCTCCTTTGTCTAACTGCTTCAGTCTCCCAGTGTGTTTGGCACTTTGTTTGGTTGGTACGCACTCGGCTGCAGCTTCTATGTGCGCACTAACAAAGTTTTCGTATTCCTCGTCGGGTGTGAAACTTTCAGATGACTCCTGGAGGATATTGAATTTATTTCTTACTGCTACAGCGTAGCGATTACCTATATCGCTGTTAGCAAGTGTCGACCAGTCGTATCGTATAGGTTTACTTATTTGTTTTTTGTTTCTACGTAGGCTTAATTGTAATTTTGCTGTGACTATTCTGTGATTGGAGGATACTCCTTCAAAGGAGGAATACGCTTCGCAGTTCATTGCACTGTTTATCCATTTTTTGTTTATTAGGATGTAGTCTAGTTGCGCTTTTGTGCTATTTGGGTACGTGTATGTCCATAGTTTGCCTTTTCGTTTTTGGAATTTGGTGTTTAGACAAACAAGCTTGTTCTCAAGGAAGAACTCCGCTTACACAGCAACCCAAACAGGAACTGTTTAGGGTGCTGTGTAAGCTGAATCTATTGCTTTCGTTTCTTCCTACCTGTACATTCATGTCTCCCCCAATGATCAGTACGTTATGTTTGGGGGGGTGTCAGAGTTCATGAGCTTCAAAAAGAAAGGAGACATCTCCACACTAGATGGTAAGCCCCTTAGGCCTGTAGAACAATTCACATACCTAGGTAGTAATATCTCATCCACAGATGACGATATTAATGCACGAATAGGAAAGGCATGGCTGGCCACAAACAAACTGTCAGGCATATGGAAATCTGATCTCACTGACAAGCTGAAGCGACATTTCTTCCAGGCTGTAGTCATATCAGTACTGCTGTATGGCTGCACCACCTGGACCCTGACGAGGCACCTTGAGAGTAAGCTAGATGGGACCTGCACAAGAATGTTGCGTGCAGTATTGAACAAGTCGTGGAAACAGCACCCCACTAGGGAACAACTGTATGGTCACCTACCCCCCATCTCACAGAGCATCCGAGTGAGACGGACTAGACATGCAGGACACTGCTGGAGAAGCAAGGACGAACTCATAAGCGATGTTCTCCTGTGGAAGCCAACACATGGACATGCTAGTGTGGGACACCCAGCTAGGACCTACATTGACCAGCTATAAAGATGCTGGCTGCAGCGAGGAAGAACTCCCAGGTGCAATGAATGATAGGGAAGGCTGGCGAGAGATTGTCATGGATATCTGTGCTGCCTGCACGACATGATGATGATATATATATATATATATATATATATATATATATATATATATATATATATTTTACAAGGTCAATTTCTTAAGCGGAGTTCAACAGGTTTGAATTCAGAGTTTTCCTTCTCCTAGACCGGTTGTCTAACCAAAGTTAAAGAGTCCAGTCTGCCCTACTATTTATCCATAGCTGGTGGGAGAGTAGGATTCATACCTTTCCCAAGGGTATTAGCGCTAAGTGAAATGCAATTACCACATCCAGGATTTGAACTCGGGGCAACGAGTCCATTTCCCATGACTTTAACCATTACACCACGCACTTCCATAATATATATATATTGGTTTGTTGGTTGGTTTTGAAGGCTGTCACAATGCGAGTGTAAAGAAAAAAAAAGAAGGTAACTATGATGTTTTTTGTTAACCTGTCATTTTATTGAGAAATAAAATGACAGGTTAACAAAAAACATCATTGTTACCTTCTTTTTTTTCTTTACACTCGCATTGTGACAGCCTTCAAAACCAATCAACAAACCAATATATACACAATGCTTCAAGCAAATTACAAAACCCTTTTATATATATATATATATATATTGATCGCAATGTCTTGTCAGGCGATTCCCACTCCTTCATTCATTGTCCGTTTGTGAGCTTGTTCATGACTTTTCAATCCTGCCAAAGTCAATTGAAGGGTAAAACTTGATATTTTGTTTTTATCTTATCAAAGACTTATTATTATTATTGAAGACTTTATCAGAATGAAAAAAAAGATTCACAATGGATAAAGAATAAAGAAATATAAGAATAAAAACATTTTTTTTTATTTCTTTATCATACCTCCATACTTCAAAAATATTTTTCTTACGTACATGTATTTTCATCCACTACCCCTTCCCCTTCTTCTACCACTCTTGTATATTTACAAGGAAGTATTAATTGTATATAATATTTCCTCTTTATTTGACTTAACCCAGTTTTCTTCACTATATATATATATATATATATATATATATATATATATTGAAGTATTAACTGTATACAATATTTCCTCTTTCTTTAACTTAACCCAGTTTTATTTATTATTTATATATATATATGTTGTTGTTAGCACCTTTCTGTTCACTCAGGATGATTGCATAGTGCCCCCCCCCCAAAAAAAAAAACTTTATCTGCATCTGTGAAAGTTGTTGAACAGGCCAATCCCTGAGTGACAATCTTTGGTGTACTGACTGCACACAAACTGTGATGCTTGTTGAGGCTTTTTCTTTCCCTTTATATTTTTTATCATATATCTATTTATATACTAGAGCTGAGTGAATCAATGATTGCTAAAGGGTTTTTCCTATTTAGTTTAATGACACAAATTTTAAAGTGTTTTCCTTCTTGTCTTGTTTCCAAAATTGTAGTTGTTGATTCATTCTGATGAAGTCTTTGATGAAATAAAGACGAAACATTAAATCTTATCCATGAATACATGATTGTTTATATTGGTTTATCTACATTTTATCATTTATATTTTTCATACACACGTGTGTATATATATATGTAAGAAAATAACAGATTAATTATATACAGAGGAATATTTACGCTTCTCATAATAAAGAAAAATTTAAACCATCATTTGGCTATTATAAATTTATTTGACTGGAAGTCAAAAATGGATCCATTTTCATCAGACAGATAACTACATAATAATCAAGAAAAAAAAACTAATATATATATATATATATATATATATACACACATACACACACACACAAATGCACAAACATTTTAGCTAGATACTCACCAAAGATATAAAACACTGATGACCATCCATCTCCAAAACCATATTCACAAAGAAGTGCGGAAATTGGAAATGTTACTACATTTCCCAGAAAAGTACCTGTAAAAAAAAAAAAAAAACATATTCAAGAGAAATTAATACTTACACTAACTGGGGTATAAATCTATTATCATATTAAAACTTAGTGAATCAATGATTGTTTCCTAAAGGCTTTTTTCCTATTTAGTTTAATTACACAAAATACATGCCAAAATATTTATTAGTTCTGGAATTGAGTTATGTTTGAAAAAAAAAAATCCATTTTAATTAGTTTCAATTAGTTGTAATTTGCAATTAAGTCAAAAACTGACCTGTCTTTTCTTCACATTTTGCCTGTTACTTTCCCCCTCTCCTATATATATCTTGATTAACTTCTCCTTATATATGTTAGTTTCTCTCTGATTAACAAACACAAGACTTACTGTTTTACTTAAGAGCTCTTTTACTTTTCTTTATAAATCACAGATAAACTCAAACGCACAGAGATTTTGGTTTGGAACAGACAGACAGACTGTCAATCAGCCAAATCTGATTTCTCTAAACAAACTTTCTCACATTTGCTCTGGTGAATCAGAGAAGAGGTCAAATAAAGGTCAAAATTTGTCAATCAAATTCCCTGTATTTTTCCACAAAACCTTTAGTTTAGACTACACTATTGTAAATAACTGATAGGCAACATATCAATATCAATTATGTAAAAATATAACTCACCTGCATATGTAAATGAGAGCAGCTTCGTACGTTCTAATGGGGGAGCCCAGTTACCCCAAATTGTGTGCATTGAAGGAAAACTGAGACCCTGAAAAGAATGAAAACAAAATGCAATCAAGTGGGAATTGTTTAACAGAAATCCTCAAACCAATAAGAATTTCTCTTAATTTTTTTAGATGAGGTTTGATAATTTGTATTATTTGTATTATTCAGACTATTGTCCTCATCTTTATTGTTATCTGTACAACATTTCGGCCAATGTGCCCTCCAATTGGACACCTAGCATAGTGGATAAAAGAGTTAGGTTAAGACAGTTCTAAGTGACAGTTATCTCTGGGCTGCAGGTTCAATCCTGGTCAAGGGCAACAGTGACATAGAATGATAATTAACACAACTTAACACCTGTACCCAGCTATGGTTAGTGGAATGAGAACAGGATACCCCCACGGACTGAATATAGGGTTGGGTTCAAAGTTCCGTGATGGCTCCCGATTACGACAAGAAGGTTCCTGATTACAACAAGAAGGTTTCCGAGTTCGAAAAGAAGGTTCCCGAGTCCGACAAGAAGGTTCCCTAGTCTGACAAGAAATACCTGAAGAAGGCCGGAGGGCACATCGGCCGAAACATTGTACAGATAACAATGAAGATGAGGACAATAGTCCGAATAATACAAATAATTCCAATAAGAAGAACAAATTTAAGTTGCACATTTAAAAGGGAGATTTAAAAATTTTCTGCACTGTTGTTTTATGGATGCCGAGCTCATCGTGGATTGGCAGAACCATGATAAATCTGCAAAAAAAAAGCTATGTTGGCACCTTTCCATCCACTAAGGACGATGGTGTAGTATCCAAAAAAAATTATCTGCGCAAGTGACTCTGCAGGTCAATTCCTGAGTGACAGTCTTTGGTACACTGAATGCACACAAACTGATGCTTTCTGGGGCTGCTGTCTTTTCTCCCTCTTTCTGGCTCTCTTTGCTGTTGAGACTACTCTCCTCTGCCTCACCCCTCTCCTTGTCTTGCTTAACATTAAGGCACCAGGCCACTGGATTTTTTTACATCTACTTCCCACATGTTTGCGTCAATATACCTCTTAACATCTGGTATATAATAGAGAGAGAGAGAGAGAGAGAGAGAGAGAGAGAGAGAGAGAGAGAGAGAGAGATAAGAGAGGATGAGGGGTTTTTACTTGTTTTCTCTGTCTAATTGTTCCTGGCATCTTCATTTGGGCTTCTTCTCTGGCTAGATTTCTTCAGGCTGGGTATCTGTGCATTCTTGTTTATTAATTAATAACAAAGCCTTGTTGTTTTTCTATTTAGCTTTTATTGAAACAACCCCAGCCCAAAAGCGACCCTTGAGAGGACATTCTTTCTCAATGAGTAACTGGTTGCAATGAAAACTAAACTAAAACTGTCCCATGCTTCTAATTGCGTGCTTCCAGAGGGGATCAAGTCAAGGTCATTATCTGCCACTCATAACTACAACAGTTATGGTACTTTTTCACTTAACTCCCTCTGATTTGAATTTTCTAACAAACTGATTCAAATTATCTAGCTACAGTACTTAATAATTCATAGGCAATCCATGAATTATGTAACAGCTATCTCTTCAATGACAACTCACTTGTTCACCATCACCACTTCTCAAGCTTGCTGAATCTTCTCATCAGTGGTGGAGGTTGATGGCCATCCTGCTCCCTCTTCATGTGCCATGCTTATCCAGCCACTTTTTAAATTCTCTATCCACTCATACACACCTCTACATGGTAGTGCACTGTACTTGTATTGTACAAAAATGCTCCGATGAATTTCAGCCCCAGAAACTCATTCTGACCTGAGAAATCGAGTCACTTCCTTGGTGCATACTGCTAGTTGAGCAGCCATGTTTACACTGTAAAGATAGCAAGCAAAATGGTGTGATCAGGCTGAAACTTTGATCACCTGACAACAACAGTCCCAATTATAAACACGCATGCACAGAATGCTGAAATCCTGGAAACAGCATCCCATGAAAAATAAACAGTACAGTCACCTGTCCCCTTATTACACAAACCATCTGGGTGAGATGAATAAAACATGCTGGACACTGCTGGAAAAGCAAGGATGAACTCATAAGTGACGTTCTTCAGTGAACACCTACACATGGACACACCAGTGTAGGTTGATCAGCAAAAACTAATCAGTTCTGTTCGGATTCTGGATGCTGCACAGAGGACCTACTAGGAGCAATGACCGACAGGGATGCTTGGCAAGGGAGAGTCATGCAAATCCATGCTAACAGCATGACCAAATGATGATGACAAATATGCAGATTATTTTGAACTCCCCTTTTATTATGCAATGAGTCTAGTAGTAAAAATAAGAAGAAATGTTGCATAAATGAAATGTGTGCCAATTTCACTTGATTGAAAGGTGACACTGCAAACAGGGGTGTTTATATTTAAAAAGGAGTTTTGAAACTCAAAATCAGAATTTTAGTTGAATAATTTGGATATTGATTTTTCGGACTATTGTCCTCATCTTTATTGGTATATACACAATGTTTTGGCTAATGTGCCCTCCAGCTTTCTTCAGGTGTTTTTGTCAAACTTGGGAACCTTCTCTTGCAGGTTGCAGGTTCAATCTTGGCCAAGGGTGATTATAACATAGAATACTTAACATAGCTTAACACTTGTACCCTGTCATGGTTAACGGGATGAGAACAGTCTACCCCGGTGGATTGAATAGAGGGTTTGGTTTGAAGATCCATGAAGGCTCCCAAGTTTGACAAGAAGGTTCCAGAGTTTAAAGAGAAGGTTCCAGAGTTTGACAAAAATGCTAGAGGGCACATAGACCAAAATGTTGTGTATATAACAATAAAGGTGAGGATAATAGTAAAAAAAATCCGAATAATACAAATGATCAAGCTTCATCTTAAAAATTCAGTTGAATAATATGTCTGAAAAAAACAAAAAAAAAAAAAAAAAAAAACTTATGTTGGATTATGTATATATGTGGGCCTGCAGATTAAGACGAGATAAGCTGTAGACCCCTGGGACAGAGAAGAACACTGAAAGGGGAGGCAGGGATCAGGTTGACAGTAAAAAGAAGATCAGAGAAAATGATGGAGGCCCAAACTCAAAACAAAATATTATAACCTTAATAAAAAAAATCAACTTTTCAACCATAGAATAAAGTGGAGGAGTCCCCAATGAGGATTGAACTCAATAAACTAGTGAATTAGGTTATCAAGATCAGCTTTTTAACCATGGAATAAGTCTACAACAGAGGAATCCCCAATGGGGATTGACCTCAATACACTAGTGAATTAGGTTTTATTAGGATCAGCTTTCAGACATAGAAAAAAGTTACACTAGATGAATCCCCAGTGAGGATTGAACTCAATAAACTAGTGAATTAGGTTATCAAGATCAGCTTTTTAACCATGGAATAAGTCGACAACAGAGGAATCCCCAATGAGGATTGCACTCAATTAGCTTATCACATAGCCAAAAACATGGGGCACCAGTGACACACGTAGAAGCTTGAAGTTGCTTTTTTTCAAGAATGTTGACCATAAAAATGTATTTGATTGAGTGCTTCTTAGATGTGACCTTTACTGCTAACCACCCTGATAGATGTTCTCAAGGAGAGGGGGTTTATAATCAAAAAAGTTTTCTTCCAATTCTTTAATCTCTTTCCTGGTTTTTAGGGGTTGTTTCAAGGACAAACTATGATTAATATTACTATCACATTCATCCTCCACAACATTTTTAGTTCTTTAGCAAGGTCCAGGTACCTAAAAATTCTCAACGTGTGTTTATAATTAAAACTTTTTTTCCAATTCTTCAATGTCTTTTCCAGGATTTTAGGGATTTTTCCTATGACTCAAACTATGATTGGTATTCCTATCAGATTCATGTCCCAAAACCTTTTCAGTTCTCTAGCAAGGTCCAGGTATCTATCTAGTTTTTCCCTTTAACTCTGTCATCTGCTGAAACATTCTAAGACATGAGGAGCTCAATAAGAATCAAATTCACTATCAATACTTAGCAATAGACTAGCTAACTGTAATGTCATGTGATGTGCCCATGGAACTTAATAGTTCGCTGACAGCACCAGTAATAAACCAAAAAAAAAAAAAAGAAAAAAAAAAAGAAAAAAAAAAAAAAAAAAGAAAAAGAAAAAGAAAAAAAAGAAAAGAAGAAAAGAAAAAAAGAAAAAAAGAAAAGAAAAAAAAAAAAAGAAAAAAGAAAGCACTTTATAAAATAACAAAGCAATATAATCTATAAATATAACCAATCAGAGGCCACTTCAGAAATCAGGGAATAAAGTCAATAGCAATTATAGAGAATATTTCATCTTCGTCTTCCTCCAGCTCCTCACAGAAATAAAAAAAAAAATAAAAAAAAAGAGAAGAGAAAAGTAAAATCCGGACTAATCTCAAGGAAAGGAACGAAATTACTTTTAATGACATGTTCATAAATGTGATTTTTTTCCTACTCATTGAGGACACTCCAATTCAAGCCAAATGCTACAAGTGGACGACGAGGCTTTCTCTTTCTAATGTTCATATTATTGAACTGACAAAGATCCAGTAATAACATGAGAGCAAGAAAAAAATATAAGAAAAAGGAAATGAATAAATCCTTGTCAATGCCGACTACTAATCATAACATAAAGAGTTTGGACATCTTATATAACAATTCAGAAATCTCTTAGATTTCTATGGTTCCATCTCCTGTTTGTATACATTGTATACAAACGCTAATTATGAATGTCATTCATTTACCTTACAAATCATGTGGTCAGTCTCTTTTGTGTGGATTTTGAAAAGAGTGGACATTGGTAAAAGTGCGCTTGCATGTTTATTTCAGAGGAGTCAGAACATAACATTGAAAATCAGTTCGGATTTCCTTTCTTTTATTAATGGCAGCAATTACTACAGCTACATGAAAAGGTAATGAAAATGAAAATAAACAAGTTTCCCACGGGGATTAGTCTGTAACTGGTAAGCACTAAAAATGTAGATGTTAGGAAATATTGGTTGGTGCTAGGGAAGATATTTAGATGAGTCCCGCATCACTAAACATTTTTAGTGCTTAGCAATAACAGATGTAGATAGGCAATAAATACTGTAACATGGTCCTGCAGCACATGCACTGGCCACTGCTCACTGCACTTCAAAGATGGTAATATTTAATGCAATATATACAAGGAGGGTCCAGCGGTTCTACTGACCAAAACAAACTTCTTCCCTTCTATTAGGAGGCAGCATGCGGACTACTGTGTTCGGGCGATATCCAGTTACGGTAGGCAGAGAAGAGGGGGTTAATGGCCACGGACGTCAGGGGCATGTGTCACCGTCACAGTCAATGGACTTAGATCAACAGGTTATCTTTTTCTGTCACTTTCAGTTCAGGGGTGAATCTTCTTACTGTTTGGTTTTTTCCATTCATAAACTTCTCGTAGTGACAACGATAGTAAACAAGAGCTTCTTTGTTTTTCACAAATTTATTACATCAGGCCGTTTATTTTTCTTGAGAGAGAGAGAGAGAGAGTGGAGAATTTTATTGTATCTTTCATTAAGTTTGGCTTAATTAACCTATTGTTTTTTGGTATAATTACTTACTTAGTTTGTCCAGTCGATAAGTCCGAAATTCTAAGCTCGACTTTCTATGTATCAGTGCCTTGATTCAGCTCCTTCTAACTCTAGCCTCAACTGACTCCGTCCAACTCCTCAACCAACTAACTCAATTCAGGCCAGGTGCTTTAAATACCTTAATGGTTTAGATTATTCCAGAACAGAGACACTTCTTGACTATTCTTCCACATTCTGGAACACATGTTCAATATCGCGATCACTCCTAAAACATCTGGTGAGCCAGATTACAGAATCTGACCCCGATAGTTGCCATTGAGTCTTGTTTCTGGTAGACTTATTTATACAATTAAACTTTTGTTTATAAACAAAAACATTTGGATCCCATGTCACTGTTTATACCTAGTAATGGGAATTTAATTATCTCCCTCGGATTGCCATGTCACCTAGGCTATCCTCAGATTTCATATTTCTTCCAGGTTCTGAACACCTGCATAGATTATATTACAATACTTGTCTCCTTTGGATCTGTGAGGGCGTGTCCATGGGTTACCCCATGGTCATTTGACAATACCAGAATCTACCTCTTTCTCTTTCATCCACGTTCTTTGAACAACTAAAATGGGCATTTTTTATCTCTATTTGTTAAAACTTAAGAGATTATGTCTCCAGCTCTGGTGATGGGCTTTGTCTCTACTTGTCATTGAAATATAAAGCCCACATCACTAAACCACCAAAATCCAGTAAAACTTTTATCATTTTTGTATCCCTTTCATATACTGTTTGTTCATAAAACAATATGTGCACATTTTATCTGTTGGGACACTTAGTGTATTCTTGTTAATACGTTTATGTTTATTAAGTATGCATTAAATGTTGCTATATGTGTAAATGAGGTGCGTGGTGTAATGATTAGAGTTGAAGGAAATGGATTCGTCGACCCAAGTTCAAATCCTGGATGACGCTGTTTGCATTTAACTAATTTTGCTAATAACCTTGGGAAAGGTATGCATCTAACTACTCTCCCTCCAGCTATGGGTTAATAGTTGGTCAAACTGGGCTCTTTAACCTTATTTCACTAATTTATAATAATTTAATTAATCAATTTATTAGGAGGCTACAGAGAAGTCTCTAATGTAGGTGAACATATATGTAATAAAATCCAAACAAAGAGGTACATATAACAACAATATAGACTTTATTGTCTGAGCAAATGTAACATGAAATATTGATACAAAAGTCTTTAAGAAGTAAGAAAGAGTTCTTATAGAATAGAAGAGTCACTTACTGTGTATGACCCACATGGTAAGGTCTATAAAGACCTATGTACTCACATGGGTACAAGCCTATAGTTGGGGGGGGGGGGAAAGAGATACCACTGGTCTAGTGCATCATTGTGAATACCAGATCAAAGAGAGGCTGATGGTCTCCTGGGCTGAGTTTAAATAGCCAGGCAGTAGTGCCACCTAGTGGCAAATCCTGGCGGCAAGGGAAGATAACCCCTTTGGACTCAAGTTCATCCCAGCAAGGGATGTGGGTTGGTTGGTTGGATATTACGGCAGGTCAACCCTTGTTAGGTTATTATATGGTGAAGAGGTTTTGTTGTTAGATTTTGGCTGTTAGTCGAAGGGAGCAAACATGAGGGTCATCTGCTCCCAGGATGCTATCTTCTCACCGTGCACTTAAAACTCTTTTGGGCTTTGGGTTTTTAATAAAGACGTCTGGAAAAACTAAGTCTTGCTTCATTATTAAAAATGAAGAAATGAGCACAGACAACTGCAGCCCAGAATAACATCAGCCGTATCGACCAAAGGAAGAAATCAACCCAGAAGGGGGTGGCCAGCAACAAAATAGAACCATTTAAGAACCCCTCTCTTCTCTATGGGCATACAATAAAAATAAAAGCTTGATCAAACAACAAAAAAATGTTTTGTTAATTCATTTAATTCAAACAAGCAAAGCCCAACAGAAGCTCTTAGAAGAACTCAACTAGACATGAACATGGCAACTGGAAGAGTAAAGATGTCAACATGTAATAAAGTAAGGCCAACTCCTCTCCAAGTAAGTCTCTCTAATCTGTCTCTCTATCACTGATGTGAGAACTTTCACTCTCACCAATTGTGTGCGTGATGTCAATGTGGGTATGTAATAGTACCACACCAGCAGAGTACCACACCTCTTTCGATATTTATATACCTGATGCAAAGGGGTATATAACACGAATGATAAGTGATGTTCTCCTATGAACACACCAGTGTAGGTTGACCAGCAATAACCTATATCAATCAACTTTGGAGGCACATGGTGTAATGGTTAGAGTTGTAGGAAATGGGCTCATCTACCCGAGTTCAATTCCTGGACGAAGCTGTTAGCATTTCATATCGCGCTAATACCCTTGGGAAAGGTATGAATCCAATTCTCCCTCCAGCTATGGGTAAATAGCAGGGCAGACTGGGCTCTTTAAAATGGCTAGTTAACCAGTCTAGGAGAAGGAAAACTCTGAATTCAAGCCTGTTAAACTCCATTTAAGAAATTGACTGTGTGTTCCATCCTGCTCGCGCGGAGGGTGTGTGTATGTGTGTGTGTGTGTGTGTATGTATGTGTGTATATATATATTATATATATAATATATATATTAGGGTAGGTCGATTTTCATACCAACCTTAGTTTCAAACAATAAAGTTGCTAATTAACATAAAGAATAATTGTACCAAATATTTTTCGATAAAACTTTACCATTGTTTGAGCAATCGCATTTAAATACACACAAAATCGAATGTTTTGAATTTCGCTCAGTTACCGAAAAATAAGTAGGTCAGATTAAATCGTAGTTTTGAAAACATGTAAAAAAATAGGCTTAATAAAAGATTTTATTTCATTCAATAGCATGCAATTCTTGGTAGATGAAATAAAAGTAAATAAAAAAGAAAATGCTGCAAAAATATTTAATTTAAGAAAGTTTATTAACCAAATTCGGCCTCGTTTTAAACGGAAACTACCGTATCAACACGTTTTGTTGTTTACATTTAAATTTCATTTCAGCTGATTTAAAACAGAAAAATAATTAAATCTTTTCCTTTTTTATTTTAACGAACTTAATTATTAGAAAAAAAAAAAATAGCTTTATATTCCCTGTGATAGATAATTTTAATTTTTTTTATTTTTGAAGACATATTTTTCATTCGCAAGTTTTTTTGCGTGCTACCAAGCGATTTGCCTTTATTTATATGGTAAGTAAGTACATATTTATATTTTCTATATTTTCTATTTCTTAAATTTCACTCTTGAACATATAATTCAATTTGTTCTATTTCTTATAACAAAAAATATATTTTTTATAACAACAAATACATTTTTTTTTCAGATAGTTTTCTAAAAAAAATGATTGGAAAACGAACTCGTAGTGCTTCTTCTACAAATTTTGGAGGGCCACCTTCTCCATTAAATAAGACAGAACCACCCACATTTAGACAAATAATTCAATATAGTTATTTTCTAAAGAATACTTGTTCAAATTTAACAAACTTCAATATTCTAAAATTAATGGCAAAAAATATAATTGATATTTGGAATGCGGTTAATCCCCGTTTGCCTCTGTTAAGCAAAAGGTCTATTATAATTAAACTGAAAAGGACATGTTTCGAAAAAGCGCATCAGATAAATAGAAAATCTATTTCTTCAGTGCAAAAGAAAATTATGGTAAAAAAACTGGATACATTGTTTGACATTTCTTCTTGTTCCTGTCAATTGCCAATTTTAAGTTGTGAAAACAAAAATGTGAAATGCAAAAAAGAAAATTGTCAGACTAGGCACATAAGTCTGTATTTGTCCTCTCAAAGATAAGGTAAAGTTATTTTTCTATTCTTTTTTTTTAATGAATTCAAATATCATCCCATATCATAAACATTTTAATTCAATTGAATTTCTATAATGATATTTTATGTAAATAAGTTAGAAAAGTTTTCTTTCTATGTGATATAATATTTTGAGATTTCAGTTGGTTAGATGTATTTATTCAACATAAATTACATCTAATATTTCAGGTACCAATGGAAGACAGAGAGTATCTAAAAGACCAGAGGGCCAAAATAGGACCCAAGGGTAGTTTCCAGCTTGGACCTGTGGATAAAGCTGCCATTCAGAAACCTAAAAGTAATGTAGTAGAAGGAAAAAGACAAAAACAAATTGATTCCTCTCCTATTGCCTCTACATCTTATGATCAGGATATTATTATTTCCCATTCATTAAATAGTGAGGAAATAGATGAAGATTATGAGCCTGGCAGATATCCCACAAGTGTTTACAGCCTTTTAAAAATTCCTCGGTATGCTACTGAGTTGATCAGGGTGATGTTTCATCGAACTTAGAGCAAGTCTTGCAAATGTCTTTCTTTTAGATTTACAGGCTATGGGTCTTCTCAACCTGAGTGTTGATATCAAAAACATAATTTTAGATAAATCTAAAATAGACCGTGCAAAAGAAAGAACAAAAACTAATGCCCATCAAAAACACATTGATAAAACTGAAAAAAATTATTTGTATTGGTGTTGATGGAAGACAGGATAAAAATACTCTCTTATACAAAGAAATTGTGGAGGTAGATGGAAAGAAACAATTTAAGAAAATGATGGGAACAGAACACTACTTGACATTTACGGAAGAGATGGGTTGTAGTAAAAGTGGAAAGTACCTCACACAGAATTATCCCAACTACTGGAGCAACTGGTGTTGTTCTAGCAGAGGAGGTTTTTAGTGTTTTGGAGGAGTATGACAGTGTTGATACCCTAAAAGCTGTTTTACTAGATAACATCCATAAAAATATTGGCTGTGAAGCTGGGCTAGTTTCTGTTCTAGAGAAACAACTAAAAAGGAAATTGCACATCATTGGTTGCTCTCTACATCAAAATGAGCTTCCATTCAGAGCGGTTTTTAAAGAAGTCCAACATCATTTATTGGTCCAATTGGGAAATTGTGTACAAAGGAATATCATAATTTATCCCTGATCAAATTTGAACAGATAGTTAGTCCTCTAGAGAGCCAATATTCTAGCATTAAACAGACAGATGATCTGAGTAGTGATCAGATACTTCTAGAATATGCAGTAGGGATTTCACGGGGGGAAAGCCCACCCTAGATATGCTGCATGGAAAATTGGACCTTTAAATCAGGCTAGATGGTTGACGTTAGCTACCAGACTAATGTGTTTGTGGACTCGTGGAATTTACACTGAAAACATATCAAAACTACACAGCCTAATCCAGTTTATTGTTAAAGTTTATGCAGTTAGCTGGTTTGAAATTAAAAGAGACAATAAATTTCATAACCAGCAACTTTATATTTTCAAGATGCTGCAAAGAATCAAAGTGCTACCACCTGAAATTCAGGAGGTCGCATTCAAAAATATTCAGCATAATGCTTTTGGCCTCCTACCAGAACATATGTTGCATTCGATGTTTAAATCAGATGAACTGGAAATGAGGGACGAAGCTATAAAAAGAATTTTAGCTATTCGGTAAGTAATTTTAATAAGATTGATTAAAATGATTTCATCGATTTATAGATTCAATTTAAAATAATATCCTAATTTCATGATAAAAATTAAAAATTAAGACAAGGTTGAACTTTCAATCTAATTCAATATATTGATTTTTCATTTTTTTTCAGGAGAGGGAAGCCAAACAAAAAGAGGCTAAAAAAAAATACCAAAAATAAATTTTGATGCTACACATTGGTCACAGTTGATCAACCTGTCTCAAAATGGAATTTGTGAGCCTGGATTTATTGAAGAAATTTTAGATAATGAACTGGAGTCATCAAAGAGTGGGATAAAATTAGAGTTGCCTGATTTGCCTTCACACTCACAAAGTGTTGAAAGAGTAGTAAAATTAACAACTTCAGCTTCCCAATCGGTTATGGAATGGAAGCAAGGCATAGGCATATCATTACAAAAGTTTTATGCCATGAAATAAGGCCTTCCTTTGCTTCAAAGGGCTCTTATGTAGAGCAGTTTAATATGATGGCATGATAAAAGTTACTATTATCCCTAGAACATTCATGTATCTTTATCATGTATTTTATAACTTTATGCAACACAGTAATTATATAAAATAGAAACTTAAAATTAGTAACCAGTAGATATTTAAAGGAATGTTCAAATTACAATGGTAGCTTATGTTAAAATCATCATCCCTTCAATTGTTTCTAGCAGAGTTCCTACTTATTGGCTTTTGTTCAATTGATAACAGAAAAAAATAATGCTACAACAATATATTGCAATGTCATTAATGACATATCTCAATTAATGAGGTAAAATGCTGCTTATTTGAGATATAAGGGTGGGGTGGGGGTTATAATTTCACTTTAAATGTTACTTTTGATATATTCTATTCATTTTATTTGAATAAGATAAATTTACAAATTTTTCTGGATTGAAATTATGAGATTTTAAAGCAATTTCTTATGTAAATGTATCAAAAAACAAGGATTTCTGAGGGCTTCATAATAGATGATATTTAAAACTGAATGGTCAAAAATTGGTTCAAGCTAGAAACCTACTTTTTGGTGTCAGTACTTATCATACCAATACCCAACTTTCTCTAGTTGATACATTTTGATATTCAAAAAAAAAAGTTGAAAATCGACCTACCCTAATATATATATATATATATATATATATATATATAATATATATCTCAATCAAATCTGTGTGGATTCTAGAGGCTGTGCAGAAGAGCTGCCAGAGGCAATGACAGATAAGGATGGTCGGCAAGAGAAAGTCATAGGAATCTGTGTTAACAGTATGACCTGATGATGATAAAAATTGAACTTACCGTAGTCATTCCAATCAGGACTCTCAGAACAATAAGGAATATATAACT
Organism: Doryteuthis pealeii; assembly: GCA_023376005.1. Lineage (NCBI taxonomy): Eukaryota > Metazoa > Mollusca > Cephalopoda > Myopsida > Loliginidae > Doryteuthis > Doryteuthis pealeii. Next base: position 32,881,394 of record CM042144.1, read on the forward strand.
CGCTCTTGCAGCAATAGGTGATATTAATGATGCCAAACAAGCAACTATCATCCCATAACCAAAGACACGTTTTCCTCCATATTTTGTTGCAAGCCAGCCACCAAGGACTTGTGTCATAACGTAGCCCCAAAAGAAGGACCCCAAAACAAGGCCTTGCACTTTCTTGTCCCACAGGAATGTTCCCATCTGTAAAAAAAGAAACAAAAAAGAAAGCATTATAAAAATGATACATATATAATTGAGTGAATTTAAAGGCATGTCAACCTGTCTTGGGTTATTTTATGCTTTGAGGGAACTGCAATAATTGTACATATATATAACTTTCAAAGAAAGAAAAAACTTAAACTGTCATTTGGCAATAATAAATTTATTATGAATGATTTTATATAGAAACCAATTAGAATATAATTAAAATAAGTGTAATCTTTTTATATATGTTCTTATTTGATTTTGTTATTCTTTCCAATTTAATATTTCATTAGATTAAAATACTTATGCCTGGAGGGTACATATTCTTGCTAGTACAAATAATTTGCACTTATTTATCTATAACACAGACCTGCGATGATTTCAAGGTTGAATATATAATAGCTAATTTTAGGGCATTTTTTTTTTACACTGAATCCAAAAATCACTCATTTTTCCAATCAGATCAAATCTTTAAGATACAAGTTCTTACTTGAAATGTATAGAACAGTATTGTAACTATCTATTTGTGAGAAGTCGACAGACTTTTGAATAAGTGTTTTTATTTGTGCTCAATACCACCCATGGTTGGCATTGGAAAATATCCAACAGCTTCAATCCTTACAGAAAATTAAAAGATATTAAAATCAAATAAAATATTAGATAAATATTAAATAAATAAAAAGAATAGATAATAATAAATAAATATCTAAAAAATAATTAAAAACCATTCAAATATTCAACAGCTTCAATCCTTACAGAAGGATAATTAAGAAAAAAACAAAAACAAACAAAAAATAAAAAATCAACAAAACAAACAAAAAAAATCTATAAATAACAGGCCACAGTTGCATTTCATCCTAATATTAGAATGTTTTCCTTTTTTAATTTTCTGAAAAAGTAATTTTGACTAAAGATAATTATAATAATTACAAGTATTTAATATTTTTCTTTATCTAAAATATTTTTTAAACACAGGAAGAACAGTTTACAACAGTAAAATATTAATTACTACTAACATAAAAGTTGTTAAATTTAGTGTATAAAATTGATATGCACATGGTTTACAGTCAAATCACTGATTCTTGCTAGCATCACTGAAGTTAAGCAATGATGAGCCTGTTCAATACTTAGATGGGTGACTGTTTAAGCAACAACAGTTACTGTAAGAAACAGAATATAAAAATAACTTGATTTGGGATTAGATGACCCGAAAATGGTTGATATGCCGTAAAACCACCCAACCAATTATATATATACATTCAGCAACAACCATTATTTTTTTTTAAATTCTGAGATTTTACTAAATTAACAAAAGGTTTTGTTAGTGCAATTGTTTTAAAATGCTCTCACAGAATTATCACATTATACAGTCAATGTACACTTTAAAAGGTTTATAACTTTAAAGTGTACACGGACTTTGTGGACAACATATAATCAAATGGCCAGTTTAGCTCAGTTGATAGAGCATCTGCCTAGGAACCACAAAGTTTTGGGTTTGATATCAATCCTCACCAACTCGGTGTATGGTCTAAGCACTAGACAGGCTCCCTTGCTGTCTGGCTGATACCGAGAGTGATGATGGCCTATTGTTGATATCAACTGGACAGCAAGGGAGTCTATCCCCTGTTCACTAGTGCTAGACCAGGAAGATTGTTTTTGACATCTGAGTTGAAGTGCCACGCCTACCATCAGCTCCTCCTTTTACCACACAGGTCCAAGCTGTGCTACTCATGTGCTGAGTTGGCAAGGACCTGTTTCAAACACAGAACCTTGGGGTTTTTAGGCAGATGCTCTAACGACTGAGCTAAACTGGCCAGTTATGTAAACTTCTTATTAAACAACTATAATTACATGAAATAATTTACCATTCTGTTTTTATTACAAAGAAAGAAAGGTCCATTATTACTGAATCATGAGTTGGATGCCCTATTAAAATCCCCATGTTAAAAGGACTTTGTGTTGATCCAACTTCTCTAAAAAGAAAAATGAATGTCTACTATTTACAATATTGAATTGAAAAAAAAAAAAAATTCTACGTTGTTATCATTTAAATATTATGTTTTAATTATCTTCACATTCACTTTGTCATTAATTATTTTATTTTCATGGTTTCCTCCGGACATACATACACACAACTGCCCTTTATATGTACTAGAAGCGGCTACCTGGCATCACCTAGGTAGATGTGGGGGATTTAAAAAATGTAGTTTCGCAGATCCATTATTGTTGAATCGCGAGATGGATCCTCATAGAACGCGCCATTAAATTCCCTGTGTAAAAAGACCTTGCGTTGACCCAGCCACCCTAAAAAGAAACATTAATGTCTACTATTTAAAATATTAAAAAGAAATTCCATGCTGTTATCATTTAAATTTCATTTTTAATTATTTTTATAAATATAAATCAAATCTTCATTATTTTTGCTCAAAAAGCAAGGTCTAGTGATAGTGAATGTGTATATGTATTTACTTTGTTGTTAAATGTTTTATTTTCATAGTTTCCTCTGGACATATATACACACAAACTGCCCTTTATATATGTATAGATAGATGGTATCTCTTTATAAGGAAAGAAAACTTGATGTTTGCATTCATCTAACAAAAATGTCTGACCTCTGATTCAATACTGTAAATCTCAATGTAAAATTTCATTACCCTCATCCCCCCCCTCTTCTTATAATACAAAAATCATCATTCCTCCAATTCTTTGGAATATAAAATGAAGATAAGGAGAAGCAAATGAAAAGGTTGTGTCTATATTTAAAGAATAACCTTTGCTGGAGAAGTTGGCCAATAAGATAGGAAAAGTAAATATTCAAGATGCATAGGAAAGAAATTTAACAGCTAAGAAAATTTTTTTTTCTGATCTCCCATTTTGATTGTGAAAGTCTGTACTAATGCAGAATAGTGCACAAGAAATAATATCATTAGATTATGTATAAAAAGCATTTTTCATGGCATTTCACGGAAATACTCAAAACCTTTGAAACATATTATTTGGACTATTGTCCTCATCTTTATTGTTATCTGCACAACATTTCGACCGATTACCCTCCAGTCTTCTTCAGGTATTTCTTGTTGGACTCAGGAGCCTTCACGAATTTGGGAACCTTCTTTTTAACTCGGAAATCTTCTTGTTGTATTTGAGAGCCATCACGGAACTTTGAAACAAAACCCTTTATTCAGTCCACGGTATATCCTGTTCTCATTCCGCAAACCATAGCTGGGTACAGGTGTTAAGCTGTGTTAATTATTATTCTATGTTACTATCACCCTTGACCAGGATTAAACCTGCAGCCTAGAGATAACTATCACTTAGAACCATCTTAACCCAATGCCTTCATCGACCACGCTATGTGTCCAATTGAGACGCTAGGATCAGGGCTAGGGTTGGTTTTAGGGCTAGTATTAGGATACTATAGTCAGTTTAGGGCTAGTATTAGGATACTATAGTCAGTTTAGGGCTAGTATTAGGATACTATAGTCAGTTTCTAATGCTATTTATACATAAAATGCAAGGTGGGGGCTGGTATTGAACCCAGAATCTTGTGGTTCTGGAGTGGATGTGCTACCGACTGAGAGTCGGTTTTTAAGCAGAGTAAAGCTAGTCTGAATTCAGAGTTTTCCCTTTTTTTTAGGCTGGTTGCTTACCAAAGGCTAAATAAAGAGCTCAGTCTGCCCTACTATTTACCCAAGTTGGGGAGGGAAGAGATGGATTCATGCCTTTTGTAAACAAACATTGTTTTACAACAGAAGTTATGACTATAATAACAACCAAGATGAGGACACTTGTCCGAGCACATCAATGAATATTAATAATAATTCCACATCTACAAGAGCCACACAGAAATGCTGTAATGCACAAATAAATTTTGATTCAATTAGAATTTTCTCCAATAAAAAAATATTTTCTATTGAAGAAAAAGTATTAAAATGTCACAAAAATATCTTATAGACATTCTGTATGTGAATGTATGAATATGTGTTTATAATATATATATGTGTGTGTGTGTGTGTGTGTGTGTGTGTGTGTGTGTGTGTGTGTGTGTGTGTAAGTCCATAATTTGAATTCAGGTCAAAGATTTCCTATGAAAATAACTATTTCTAAAAGTATAAAAAAAGTAACAATCATGTTTCAAGTTAATTTATTATTTTAGTGCTTGTAATTGATACTGAATATTTTATCAATAGAGGAGTACAGCTGGGACAGCGCCCTGAGCAGGTGTGTAGCATTTAAATAGATAATGACATTTTGTGAATCATCTTTTCAATGAATACTGAAATGTACTATTAGATAGTTAAATTACAGGTGATGGGAAATAGAGAATGAAAACACGTTTTGGTTCACTAACTGTCGATGTTATTGGTATGACACTAAAATATTTGGGAGTGTTGCTCCAATTCTGTACTAAAAGCCACTATTTATATTTATAAGACTATCCCAAGTAGCATGAGCTGGATTGATCAATAGAAAAAATGACAAAAAGGTATTTAAGGTAGTTGATAAATGGTCCTAAAATCATTTGCCACCTGGATTCCCTCCCAGAAGGAATGCTACATGCCGCTAGGAGTAACTGATACTACAATCTTTCTACCAAGGAATATTACAGATTGTCAGACAAGGAGTATCTATGGACATTACACTGTTTCTCCCTTATAACTACTTCAAGGAATACATCAAACTTTATAAAATGGCTAGCAGGATTGTAACACCTGTTTGATAGGTTTTCAGAAAGAATACGCTGACCGAATCCCCTGTAGAGGGGAAAAACTCTCCCCCATAAAAGGTAGTTTGTTTTGCCACATTTATTTGAAAATCCAAGTTTTAGCTGTGTTAGTTCTACTGTATGGTTGCACCATTTGGTCTTTAAAGAAATGCTTGTAGAAAAATCTTGGTGGCATATTGTGAGTGATTTAAAAAAACAAAACCCAATTAATTTGGGTAATCAATTTCGCAATTGCAAAACTCTACAGACTAAATTTTCCTTCCTGCACGCAAAATTCCAGCAGTCTTAAACGATGTCATAAGTATCTCCATTAGCCTGCGCTGTGTACCATGTTAATAAAGCAGGAGGTCACACTAAATCCGGGTGCTTCCATTCACAGGTTATAACATCCTGGCTTTTCATGTCATAACAAAACCAACTGTCGCACACAAAATTTTAACACCAAGCATCTGGAACTTTGCTGTCATACATGCTAGGCAACGTTAACGCTTTGAATTTGGTGAATGTCTTGTTACAAGACAACTATGCAAGAATGCTGCATGCTGTTTCTAAGAGATCCTAGAAGAAGCATCATACAAAGTGGCAGCTGTATGGCCATTTACCTTCCATCTCATAAATAATAAAAGAAAGGCGAGCAAAGCATTCTGGAAACTGCTGGTGAAATACAAGGTCAAATGTTGTATACCCACATCTTGGGTATATAATTGCGGGAGAGAGAGTATGAGAAATGAGGGGCTCTTAATTGTTAACTCTTCTGCTTACTTCTGCTAATTTGTTGGTTGCCATATTCTTCTCAGGGCTGATTCTCTGGGGCTGTTTCTTCTTTTTTTACATCTTTTTGTTGGGCTGGTCATCTCTTGTTTTAATTAATCAATTGAGCGAGACTTGCTTTTTTTAAAGAGTCTTTTATTTAAAACAATCCAGCCAACAAAACCGCAGCGGTGAGGTGTGACATCTCAAGAGCTGACAATGTCTGCTCTTGACTAGTAACTCGTCGCAACTCCAACTAAACTAAAAATTCTGTCACGTCTCTCATGGCTTGTTTTTGGAAGGTCAAGCAGAATGTCACTACCCATCAATAACTATCAAGGTAATTTTTTGCTGAACCCTCATCATTTTTTAATCTAAAGAACTCTGATTCAAAAATATTCTAACTACAGTACATACATACTTCATTGACTATCCATGAATTATGTAACACAAACTCATAAGCAATTTTCTGCTATGGACTTGTCCGTGTTGGACAATCAGCTCTGTACAGACACAGGGTGCCATCTAGAGGACTTACCAAGCTTTAACATGTTTCATCCTGATCTGTCAGTGATGCTTAGAATATGCTGACTGTATCCACTGCAGAGGGTTAAAACTGCCCCTCCCCCAAAAAGGGATGTTCTGGAGATCTGGGGAGTGTGGAGTACCCCTTCATTGCCATTACTACCAGGTCCACTTTGAGCTGGAGTGGTAGTAACTATTAGGGTTCTGTCTGTTTAAAATTTATTCGTATTTGATAGGAATATGTGCCCCCCCTAAAAATCCTTGTTGGAATTAACACAGATATTTTTGTTGTTAATCTAAAACGGATGTAATCAGTAGCCATTTTGGAAATGTTGGTGTTGATAAGGGGCATATTTTCAATCTGAATTCCAGTTATAATATTTTAATTGTTTCATTTAAAATGACTATGTTTTCTGTCTTAAATATTGAAATTAATAAATTTTCTAACAAATTTCCAGGTTGAATGTTGCAAAAATGAGAATTTAAAAACATAAATTTTTGAATACCCATCAAACATAAATATAACTAAACATCTTCAGGATAAAATAACCCATGATGGTTGGCATGCTGTAAAATCCAACCAACGGTTCAAATTTCTGATACAAATATTGAAATTTTCTAACCAATTTCCAGGCCAAATGTTGTAAAAACAAGGATTTTTAGTGCATTTTAGTAGACAATCTTTGATGCTATTTCCTCAAACATTGGTGCAAGTAAAAGATTTAATTTTTGGTATCAGTATTCAGTATACTAACACACAACTTTTACATAGATTTGATATTTTAAAAAGTGAAAAATCGACCTACCTTAATGTACAAAATAGGAACAAAGGAGGTACAATAGAGGCGTTGGGTCAGTAAAATACGTTTATTTCTATTTGTGGAGTTAAGTGCTATAAAACAAACCAAAAAACCAGTCACAGTAGAATGAGCAGGTGTATTTTATAAAGATAGTTAATGACAATATGGGAGAAATAAGAGGAAATTAATCCGACAATATGCGGAGAAAGGTAGACAAACAAGGACTGTTGTAAAAAAATGGATGTTTATTGTAGGTAGTAATGTCGACATGGGGGAGGGGTGGTCAATTGTTGGTGTTAGCAGGGTGTTTAAGTTGGTAGTGGAAGTTCTATTTATCTATTTATTTATTTTTTTTAACTTCCACTACCAACTTAAACACACCTGCTAACACCAACAATTGACCATCCCTTCCCCATTCACAACCTCCTAACTCTCCAGTATGAAAATATTCACCATTGAAGCAAGAACTCAGTCCAACATTCTTAATGACAATATGTAAAAGAACGATATTGCTTCTCAATGAAAATTGAATGAATAAATACATTATCATGTTATTGAAAGTCAGGTGTTTGGAATAGATAATGAATGCAAGGTGAGTCATACCCTAGTCACAATGCCATTAGCAGGTGTTATTTTATTTTCAAATGAAAAAACAGAAATTAGTTGGAGGTGCGTGGGCTAATGGTTAGACTTGTAGGAAATGGACTCGTCGCCCCGAGTTCAAAACCTGGACGAAGTTACAGTTCACATAGTGCTGATACCTTTAGGAAAGGTATGAATCCAACTACTCTCCCTCCAGCTATAGGTAAATAGTAGGGCAGACTGGGCTCTAACCTTGGTTAGGCAACCAGTATAGGAGAAGGAAAACTCTGAATTCAAACCTGTGAAACTCCACTTGGGGTGGTCACAACTAGAATAGGCTCAGCCCTAATTAGTGATCAATTTCACTAACATTTTAAAGAAATCTATGAGGGTAATCCTAAAAATAAGGTCTCCAAAGCCCTGTGGATACAGGGAAACTGTTTGTATGGCTATTAACAACACCCACACACACCTCTCTGCTATGCCATGTTCAATCCTGGCAGCCATTTCTGATGAAGCTCCCAATTTTGAACACAAAAGGCATTAAAATGATTGAAATTCATCACCAATTAACGGATTGTATGGTGAGTCGTGCATGGATGTCAGAAACATCAGCAAGTGATGTAGGGAGTTTGCAACAACGACAAGGTTCAATGATTCCTCAACGACACTGAGGTGAGTTGGTATGACATGAACACACAAAAACTGCCACAGCACCTACAAGAATGCATCAACCAAAATAGTAATGTGGAAAAAAATAGATACATGTTCAAACTTTAAAATGATTCAAATGACAATGAACAATAAACATTCCTAAATATTTTGGAGACTTTACCTTTGGGATTATGCTCATGTGTGTGTGTATATATATATTATATATATATATATATATATAATATATATATACACACACACACACACACACACACACACACACCAACCCTTCCACGTGAGCAGGATGCAACACAAGGTCAATTTCTTAAGCGGAGTTTAACATGTTTGAATTAAGAGTTTTCCTTCTCCCAGACCAGTTGCCATACCAAGGTTAAAGAGCCCAGTCTGCCCTACTATGTATCCATAGCTGGAGGAAGAATATATGGATTCATACCTTTCCCAAGGGTATTAGCGCTATGTGAAATGCAAACAGCCTCGTCCAGGATTTGAACTCGGGTTGACGAGTCCATTTCCATCGACTTTAACCATTACATTACACCATGCACCTCCATGCTTGTGTATATATTCTCTTAAGAAAAGTATTGAAAATATCTATATTGTAATTGGATGTTCACTTAGAAAAAAAAATCATTATGCCAAAAATATATCCTGAACTTCACAAGGTGAAATATTTTCTTCTTCTGGATGAAGTAACTAAATATAACCCACCAGAATCTTCGGCTGGCCAGACCTGCTACATTTTTGAACACCCCGCCCATTCATAGCTAAGGTTAAAACAATTAGTCATATAGAAGTAAATATATACTACTATGCTTATAGGTTGTGCATTTGTGCGGGTGTGAAATATATATATATATATATATATATATATATATATATATATATATATATATATATATTATACACACTATACTGGGGATTGCCATAAGGTCAGTAGGGTTAGGACAATCATAAGTGTTAGACTGAGCTGGATAGGTGACCAGTCTATGGGAAGGAAAAACTCTGAATTCAAACCTGTTAAACTCCAATTAAGAAATTTACTTTGTGTTGCATCCTGCTCGTGCAGAGAGGTTTGGTAAATATATATACATAGATAATTGTGATACATTAAAACTAGTTACATGTATAAATAGATTCAGCCTAAAAGGGTTAAATTATTCTTTTTATCACTAATTCAGATGTTAATATTTTTTGTTCCGCAATATGCGAGTTCCTATGCATAAAAAACAGGCTCAGCTGACCCAGTTTCTGGGACCCCCAAAAAAGCCCTATTGATTTTTGTCTCACTATATGTTTTTATTTTCTTTTTGTATATATTCCACCCACTTCTTTACTAATGGTCTAATTCCCACCCTTTTTTGCACACATCTTGATCCACACTGCCTCCAGTTTGATGACATCTGTCAGAGACATCTTATTTATATGCCAGCTGTTGTCTTTTCTGCTGATGTAACAACAAAGCTTTCTTTTGTACTACTGTGTTGTAATTATTACTTATGGTAAAAACTCTGAAAAACTTACTTAACACCATTGTGCAAATCTTGAAAGCCATTAATTAAAAAAAAAAAATTTCCCAACAAGGGACTCTATACATCTAACCGTGTATCAAAAATGAATCACTGGTTAGCACCTTACTCATACTACCCCTAGAAAAACTCATGAATTGGCACACTTGGAGGATGTTCACTGAAGTTTTTATTTATTTTTACCATAAAAATGCATTAAAAATGATTTTTATCATAAAAATTCATTGGCCAATAATTGTTGACTATAAAAAATGCATTGGACAATGATCTTTACTATAAAAATGCATTGGACAATGATCTTACTATAAAAATGCATGGACAATGATCTTTACTATAAAAATGCATTGGACAATGATCTTTACTATAAAAATGCATTGGACAATGATCTTTACTATAAAAAATACATTAGAAATGATCTTTACTATAAAAATACATTAGAAATGATCTTTACTATAAAAAACATTAGAAATGATCTTTACAATAAAAATGCATTGGAAATTATTTTTACTATAACAATGGTAGTAAACCAAGTATTTACCTTATCAAGTGAATGCTTAGAAGTATCTCAATTTAGGAACCTTTATTGTAGTTATTATGTAAACTTGACATAAGGATAGAAATATGGAGCACCCTGTGGGAATCAAACACACAAGTAATGGTTTTCTGACTATTAAACCATATAAGGGGCTCATTTCTTGGTAATTCCATTGGTAACTATAAGATATAACAATGAAGTAGGTATAGTAGCAGTATTAACACTAAATTACTTTTCAGTATGTAGCCTGTATATAATAATAATGTCTCTAACACTCTTTGTTCGTTGCAGTATATCAACTGAATCCATGTTCACCCTCCCTCTCAGAGAAGCAGACGTTTTATTTCTAACTTCTACCTACAATGCCTCAGGTGCTTCTATAAAGAGGCTTCTCCTTCTCCTCTCTAACTTTTTGATGTTGCATGCCTGTCTAATCAGTGTGTGTGTGTGTGGGGGGGGGTCACAGTCAAGTCTGACGCAATGTTCTTCCAATCGACAGTCTTCAGTCTAAACACTCTCCCAACTGTATCACGCTCATCTCACCAACAATATCCAAATGTATTTCTCTATCCCGCTCGTCTTGACAACAAAATGCTACTGCAGTTGTTCTCTCTCGTCTGGGAGGGCAAGTCCTTAAAATATACCTTAATCTCACCACATCCGGGTTCCTCACTCAGAATTGTCAGCACTGCAAGTACGCGTCAATCCTTACGGCGTGACCACCTACATCCGGGCCACTCTCCTATTTCCTATTTCACTGCTCATCCACATCACTCTCACATTCTGAAGGATGCAGGTTTGACTCTAGGTCAGTCCTACACACCAGGCAAAGCCTAGCCCGCTTCCTTCGAGAATACGGCAAGTCTTCACGTCTGCCACTCTCTCTGTCACACCGTATTGCACGAGGTAGGTCTCACTCACTACAGCCTGCCTACACCCACTCCTCAGTCCTTGCCCGTTTTGCACAAGGTAAGTCTCTTCTCTCACTACACTTCCCTCTGATCTCTTGATCACAAAAATGGCAGGGAGATGGTGCCCGATTTTGAGTGCTCCTTAGCAGAGGTGGTGGGTGTTCGTCTATCTGCACTGTTTCTCCACCATCTCCCTTGGCCACATCGTCATCGTGAGACTCCACCATCGCATCCTCTGCTGTTACAGGCCCCGTTCCAACCACCGACATAGTCCCTGACTCACTCTCGGACGACGTATCACTGTCTTCGTCTTCCTCAAATGCAGTTGGTCTATAGCATCTGCGAAGATTCTTTATATGCCGCGGTACACCATCGACTAGAACAGTCTGAGGGCTGACTATTCAACCAACTTGTCCTTTGCTGAATTTAGTAGTGCAATGACTGTTTGGGGCTTTAACCCAAAATAGATCTCCCTCTTGATATGGATTGTCCATGACTCCAGGGGATGGTGTCATCTCATCTAGCCCTTTTATACGCTGTTCATACTGGTAAATTCTGCTAGATGGCGCAGTCAATGATGTTACGCCATCCTTTACCAGTACACAGCCTCTTGAATAGTACACTGCATTCTGGTCGAAATTCTTTTAATGGTGCGATGACAGTGTTCCACTATACCATTACCCTCTGGAACATAGGCACATTGATATCGCATTCGCACACCCCATTCACCTGCAAAGGTCTGGAACTCGTATCCACAAAAGGGGGAGCATTGTCCGTTAATATTTCCACTGGTGGACTGTGTTCTCAGAAGACTGATCTCAACTGTCGTATGATGGTAGATGCATCTTGGCGAGCCAGTGGGCGCCATATGGTGAACCACGTTGGGCCACAATCCGTCAGTGTCACAAAATGATTGCCATTGTATTGGGTTATGTCCATACCCAACCTGTACCAATTACCCTGCACTTCGAGCTTCCCTTGTTTCCAATGAACTGGCGCTGGATCTACTGTCTGACACTCCTCACAAGCGTGTATGGCCGACTTAATGGCCGCTCTAGTAATTGAGGGACATACATATGTTGTCCGCCAAATTCCAGGATGTCCACTCTGGCAACGTATGGCTCGGATACGATTAGGTGCCAGTTGCTCAGTTACGACCGCACATACCATCAGAGAAGAGTCAAATCCTTGCTTCATAATGTCAAACCACCTCTTCGGTACTCTTGTTAATTCATCAGCTAGATTTTGCTCTGATGGAATTAAGGTGACATCAACCTTCAAACTATATTCTTCAACCAGCCATTGTATGATCGCCAGTCTCTTTCACACCAACATCTCAGTTGCAGCTTTGGTCTTCACTCTGGCTTTATCTGTCAGGGTAGCGGTCAACCAGAGGTACATGCACAGAGAGTCTGTGTGGAGTTTGCACCACCCCAGCGTGCCACTGCAGCGCAAGATTAAGTCCTTTCAGTGTGGCGTCGAGTTCCGCCAAATTTATGTTCTGGGCGTCGTTTGTCGGACAAAGCCAGCATGCGTCCTCTACAATGGCACCATCTCTTTCTAATACCACGCTCATTGCTAGAGAGCTTGCATCCACCCATGCGTTTAACTCTCGTCTGGCCATGAACCAATCACCTCGGGTGGGATCATCTTAGCATACTTCCGCCACCATCTACTTAAGAGGAATGTCATCCACTGTATCTCCCATCCTTTGTGACTGTGCTAGCCTGTCTCTTAATTACTCCGGTTGCTGCACGGAGCCACTTGCAGACTGGAAAGTGTCCCGCCAGCTTCATGCAGACAGAAAATATGATACGCCGCGTTAACATATCTGAGATTTCTGGGACAGGGCCTCCTCGTTTCCAATGCAGGGTGCCGTGCTCCCCCCAAACCTAAAGTCCTAACACTATAGCTCCATTCTTTAGATGCTTGGGGTCCTTGCTTGTCAAACTGATGGTTTCCAGTTTCCTCCTGACTTTATCTGCTGACATTACATCCTCGTTTACATAAATCCTAACCGTATCAAGTAATATCGTTTTCCCTTGACAATCACAGTTTGAAATGCCCACAATGACTCATGAACATGTATCTGCAGGTAGGCTCTCCTTAGGTCAAGCAGGGCTACATTGGACCCCTGCTGATGCCACTCCTGCAGTTTGGCAGCACACACGTTGGCGTTTGCAGTGAAGGCATCCACATGTTGGTTTAGTTCCCTGTAATCCATCACTGGCCGTACCTTGTTTTTGCTGGGTTGTACAATAGCCATCAGTGGATCAAACCCTTTGGGGGTCCAAGCCGCTCCTCTGGATACGGTATTAACACCCATTCACCATCCACATCTCTAACTCCTCCTCGTACGCAGTCTTGATGTTATCAGGCACCGAATACTCTGGTATTACATTGTGCAGCTGTTCTGGTGCTTCATTCATGGCCCACTTCCATCATACCCTTTGTTTATGGTCAAACGAAGCACAGAAGTCCGGTTCTTCAACTGAGAGAGCTGCACAGAATTCTCCCCCTTTGCCGAGCTTAACCCGTCCATTGGAAGCGATTTCAGCACCACCCAGTGCTCGTATCGCGTCAATTCCAAGCAGTAAGTCGTAACCAAGCGGCTTTCCACGCGTTACCAAAACATCTATTTTAGCACTATCCCCTTTTCCAGTGTGAACTGTCACAACCCCAACTCCGCAACATGCCTTGGATGTGCCGTCGATTGTGGTAATGTCCAGGTCATGCTTACTCCATGCCTGACAGTAGTTCGTGCTAACTACCATTTTTGGAACATCCTGTATCGACGAGTGCCATCTATCTGGACGCCAACAACTGGTAATGTAGTATTTACTGACATGACGGGGGCAAGGGTAGCGACAATGCCTTGTCCCCGCATCCGTTTCCCGGACAACTTCTTGATACGTGGCCAAGTCCATTACAGCGGTAACAACGCATTTTGCCCTGTGCTCTCGTGTTCATAGGTCCACTATTACGTTGACTTTGGCAATCCCGAGAAAAGTGGTTGGGTCCACCACACGTATAACATACAGGACCTTCACGCAACACTTGTGAATCTTTGTGGTACTTCCCGCTTGCTGGGATGCCGCTGTGTCTGCACTTACGGCTGCTGCTACATCACGGTTTTCATCCCTAGTAGTTAGCACTCTGGCTCGCAAAATCAAATCTGCCATTGTAAGGGTCTCAACATTCGGTGCCTGTTGGAGCTCGACAGAGATATCATCTGTGAACCCGGTGACAAAAGCCTATCAAGCCCCACTCCCTCGAATCCAGCCAATCCGACCAACTGCCTTATCCTATTTGCGCACATGTCAATGCGTTCACCTTCCCACCTGACAAAGGTTAGCTTCCTATAAGCTAAAAAGGCACCATCCGTAAATGCTTCCTTCAGTCGGGCTTCTATTCTATCTATATCCTGCTGATCCTTCTCTGGTATTTCCATATAAAGTGCAAGCGCGTCCCCTTCCAAATATAGCGTCAGCAAACTGGCCACGTCATCCACCATCTGCAGTCTCACCACAAGATGAACCTTCTTCAGCCATGCCACCACATCACCCTCACCAGTAAACGGCCTTATTACGCCACGGCTAAGTTGAATTTGTGCTATTGTATAAAACGCCAAGATAGCTTGTCTTTAACACTCTTTGCTCATTGCAGTCTATTGACTGAATCCACGTTCACCCCTCCCTCTCAGAGAAGCAAACATTTTATTTCTAACTTCTACCCACAATGCCTCAGGCGCTTCTATAAAGAGGCTTCTCTCCTAACTTTTTGATGTTGCATGCCTGCCTACACCCACTCCTCTTTCACTGTTCAGTTCCGGTGGACTTGCACGCAAAGCAAGTCCTTGCCCGTTTTGCATAAGGTAAGTCTCTTCTCTCACTACAAATAATAATAATGAAATTTATTGTGTACAGTGCACCACAATTCATCAAAGTCTCTAAAAAGCCAGGCTCTTGTATACAAGGAGGTAACTTGTACAGCTCAGTGCTTCCGGTAGAATCCCCCATTACTTAATGGGATAGTCCATGTAACAGCACGAGAGGTTGTTCCCTTTAAACTGGATATTTATAGTAGTGATGCTAGGCGTCTGTAATAAATGCTCAAATCAAATTTTCTTTTAAGACGCTAAAGATATTATAGTTAATACCAGCCCAGGAGAGGTTAAAGTTTTGGTAAGTGTAATTTTAATTAAGTTTTCCCTTTCCTTATGTCTGAATTGTTTGTATATTTATTCTGTATATTCATTTCTCATTGACAAATGTTCATGCAAAATGGTAAATACATTTGCCTTCTGATATCTTCAACTCCTCTGCAATCTCATGCAACTTCAATTTATGATTGTCCAAAAAGATTTTGTGGAGTTTTTGGTGTTTTCTGGACAACTGCTGAATTTGGGTGACCTGAGTGTTCAGCATCATTTGTGTCTGTACGACCACGTTTAAGTTAGCATACCACCTCTTAACCAATGTTTTCGATGGAGCAGAGTCCGAATAACACTTATCAAGCCATTGCTTTGCTTGGACAGTATTTTTGCCCATGTTGGG
>CM042144.1:32899743-32913063 GCA_023376005.1 Doryteuthis pealeii
GTTACATAGTATAGATATGGACAGCCCAGATAGCAGATCTAGAATAACAGACAGACACAAGTAAAACAGCTTAAGATATAACTTAAGCTGTTTTACTTGTGTCTGTTATTCTAGATCTGCTATCTGGGCTGTTGAGTAGCTGGATTCTGTTCTTTTCCTTGGGATTTTCTTGTCTTGTGTCATTGTTTGTTTTAGATTAACAAACATAAGATGATGTTGCTTTTCTTTAGAGCTCTTTTTTATTTTTATTTTGATAAACCCAAGTCAACTCAGACACTTGTGGAGAAATTGTGCCTTGAACGGACACAGTTTCTTATGTTGGCTCTGTCCAAGTCAACAAAATCTGTCAATCAACCGTATTTTTCCATGAAACCATTATTTTAATTTTTACTACACTACTGTACATAATTAATAGGAAACCTATCAATTATGTAACAATTGTTGCAATATGCACCCCCCCAAAAAAAAACAAAAAAAAAAAAAAAAACAAACACAAACACAAATAAAACAAAAAAACAAAACAAATTATGGAAGTAATTTTGTAATAATATAATTTTGAACTTACATCTGATTTTCCAAGTGTTTTATTTGCAACTGCAGTCTCCTTGGGACATACATCTTCCATATTCGGTAAAAGAAGAGTGTTGTTACCTTCAGAATTGAGGGAAGTCGATGCAGGTGACATGGAGAATACAGCTGTATGGTTGACCATGCACACAACGGCCACAGACATGTTTACACGGATTGTGTACACATTAACAAATCCCAGAAAGCCAATAACGGCCAACAATAGACGATACGAACTCCAAAATGGCACTAAAACAGAAAACAAAAGAATCTTAGAAATGAGAAAATGTTTAAAACAAATGAAAAGTTAACAACAACAACAAAAATAAGTGCTAATTTGAGAACTTATGATTTATAACAAATACAGACCATCCTAATACACTCCACTTAGACCCTTACTTAGGCTAGATGGGCGGTCGAAGAGGCCCCCTCCAAATCAATTGGTTGGTCCCGTCAAGCCCTAGCACCTATGTGATTGCCCCAACCCTATTGCCCTCATGGCAAGCCCCAACGCTTTCTATCATATGGGTGCTAGAAGTTGGTGGCTGAGTGTCTTCATGTCCTGGGAATGATGTTAAAACCTATCTGATCATGAGGTTCAGTTCTGGAGGTCTGGGGAATGTAGAGCACCCCTTTATCACCATTGCTCCCAGGTCCACTCTAACCCATAGTGGTAGTACCTGTTAGGGTCCCATCTATGGACTAAATAGAAAAAACATGAGTTTATAAAAAAAACTGAGTATCCATTAAGAATGAATTTATTTCAAAACTTTGTTGGCATTAAATAACCCACTGAGGTTGATATGCCATAAAACAAAACAAATCAAACCATCCAAATATTGCCATTATGACATAGTACCACTTGGTATCACATTGTGATTGTGGAGTGTTAAAATTAGATAATGATTTTAAACATCAGAGTGCAGCAAGTCAAGTGAAATGGTGGAACTGACCCACACCTTCTCGGGGCAGAACAATTAATTTGAACATGTTTAAAGAGTAACTGGTGCCGAATTGTTTGGAATAGAAAATTATGTCCAGATTTAAGGAGAGGAATCAGAAAAAATTAAATATAAATTATATATTTTAAATTATATATATAATCTATCTATTATATTATACTAAAGCTGAGATAATCACCTTTCACTTCCTAAAGGATTTTTTCCTGTTAAGTTTAATGAATAAAGTTAAATACTAACTTATTCTTCATTTGTGGGTTTACTCATTATTTAAAAAAATAATTCACTTTCATCGTTTTAATTAGCAGTAATTTGCAATTAACTCACAAAGCAACCCATCTTTGTCTTATCTTCTAATCTATCAATTTCCATTCCTCTCTCTATTAAACTCTTATTGTATCTATTGCGAGAATAAGCCACTCCCTGCGCCCATCACCCCAAATCCAGCAGGCAGGCTTTGCTACCATCTCTTTAGCCAATAGCACCCCCCAACTTCTCTTTTACTTGTCATTGTAAAAATTGTCAATTTGTTTTTGTTATGTTCAATTTTTCTCTCTATCCTTACAAAGTTTTGGAATTTTTCTACGCTCGTATTTACTTTGTTTTTTATCTAATTCACTTTGCAAACTAACTTTTGATCACAATTATCTATAAGCACTTATTTTTATTATGAATGCAAGTAATTTTAAAATAATACAGATTTAATACAAAAGTCTATCTATATTCATTTATATTTTGTGAAAGATAAAAATACAAAAAAATTCTTCTAAATGAAAAATATAGATACCGTTAATAACTTTGTGATCTAAAATGTGAATTTTTACAAATTTTAAAAAAAATATGAAAGGACATGATAAAGGTAAATTTGACTATCAAGATTTTTTTTCTAAGTGGAAAATGGCATTTTCCACTATCAATTGTTAAAAGATAAAATTGTTAAACTAATCGTAACAATATATAATTTTAAGAAATTAGCTTTTAGATAGATTAGTTTAAAGTTTGTATCATAGTATTGCACAGCAACTACTTTTTAAGCAATTAGAAATACCCATTTTTTCGTCTGCTTTTCATTTTAAAAACAAATTAAAATTAATTAAATCGATTATTTAAGATAATTTTTTTCGTCTAAGTCGAAAAAAGTAGTAACATCAGTAAAAAAAAAAAAAAAAAGCAAAATAATATTACACATGTAATTTATTTTTAATACATTTAAAACTATTTTTTCGGTCAATTTTGATCAAATATATCTCAAGATGGTCTCCGTGAGTTGCTGTAAAATCCGTGTTTACAAAATAAATCTAATAGTCTTGATTGAAAAAAATTACCAAGTATCAGGGAACTATCCGATTTTAATGAAATTTTCAGTATTGATTTATCAATGAATGGATTTTATAATGTATCAGTTATTTTATTTCAAAACTTTCTGATTTAATTAGGTATTTCTGCCATGATAAATTAATATATAAAATTCATTTAAAATATGGGTATCATGATAAGTTTAAAATGTGATATTATTAGATTCTAAAAATATATTTCTTTAATAACTACCTTACTTTAGTATCAATCTCTAATAATTTTTTTGTCAAAAACTATTGAAAATTTAGCACCCCCTTTAAACAGAACAAATATTGATGCATAATGTTTTCTTGTATAAGATAATAGTCAATTAAATGATTATCAAAATGAGTAAAAAAATCTCCAAAATTATTTTTTTAGTTTTTATTTTCATTTTATTTTTCGATTTATGATACTTATTTTCTACCAGAGTAGTATCGTTAAATTTTCTTTTCTTCTATTCACACCTTTGGTCTTTTTATTTATGCAAAAATTAGTATCAATCATATATAACCCCACCGATATTTTGCACCCCAAAAATAAAAGGAGGGGGTCAAAGTTAAGTGACCTGAAAAAATCAGAAGGTTTTGAAATAAAATAACTGATGCATTATAAAAATCATTCATGGATCAATCAATACTGAACATTTCATTAAAAATTTGGTAGATTTTTTTTTTTTAAGCGGAGAGGGGGGTAAATTTGTTTTGTAAAATACAGATTTCTTTTACAAAATGCCAGATTGCTCATCAACAACCATATTAATCTCATAACTTTTAAATTGACAAAATAATATTATCCTGTGATTTTTTTCAACAATTTATGTTGAGCTCAATTGGTGACCCAACGGGTCACGTCTTTTCTAGTTATATATAAAAAATATATAATTTCATATATAATATATAAAGTCGTCGGGCAGCCTAATGTCGGTATCAGCCAGACAGCGAGAGAGACTATCCCCTTTCACTAGTGCTAGACCAAGTAGATTGTTTCAGTGCCTGAGGTGGAGCACCACACCTACCATCAGCTCCTTACTTTACCGCACAGATCCCTGTGCTACTCATACACCGAGTTGGTGAGGGCCAGTATCGAACCATGAACCTTGTGGTTCCTAGCCGAACGATATGATATATATGATTATATAATATATATATATATATTTATATATATCTTATATATAAATTATATATTTTAAATTATATATTAAATATAAATTACCAAATAAAATGTCTTCTATTGGAGGGGGGGGGTACGATCAAAGTAGGTGGAGCTTCTTTCGCTAGAAGAAATCAGTATTTTAATTTGACCATGTGGGAGGGGATTGTCTTCTGCTGAATGGAGGTGGATATTGTCAGAAAATATCCCTTATTTAATTAATCCCTTCTTCAGTTTAGAGAGAAAGAGTTATCCAGGGTAATATAAGGATGAAAGATTCTCCACATCACCATTGCAAAAAGTAAATTCTGTCATGGTTTTTCTTGTCTTGTGTCATTGTTAGTTTTTGATTAATGAACACAAGATGGTGTTGTTTTTCTTCTGAACTCTTTTTATTTTATTTTTCATAAACCCAAGTCAACTCAAACACACATGGAGAAATTGGCCTCAAAATGGACAGACTGCCATTGCATCTGTGTAGTTTGTCACCCAACCAAAAACTGATCTAACTTCACATGGTGGTTCTGTTTAATCGGAGAACAGGTAAACAGATCAACAAAATCTCTCAATTAACTTACTTGTATTTTTCCACAAAACTGTTATTTTAATTAAAAAAACAAAAAGCAAAACAAAACAAAAAAAAAAAAAAAAAAAAAAAAAAACACTGCAGAAGTAAACAAAAAAATTCTTGTTTGAAAAGTGAAGGTGCAGTTTATTCCAGAACATTAACCAGATGGTTAAAGAAATTTTGCTCTGGTTGCAAGAACTTTGATGATCAGGCAAGCTCAGGTTGTCCTAAAACTGAAGATTCTGAGGTCAAGCTACAGAGGCAAATATAGTAAGATTGGCATGTCATAGTCCAATGTGGTTTGTCACTTTCATGACCTTCACAAAAGCATCTGAAGCTGCCAAATTGTACCTCATGTTACCAAAATATTGAAAACCTTTTGACTCACCCTAATAAGTTCAGCCCTGTTGGTTGGGGCTTTAGAATACACCAACTGCAGAGGGGTAAGACTCTCCAAATGGAGTGACCTGTTGGCTGTGGGTAAGGATGGAAACCTGGTGGCTAAGCAGTTCATGACATGCAACACTACTTAGGTCCTTACTTAAGCTAGACAGGCAGTCTGAGAGGCCCCTCCCCAATCAATCCGCTGATCACATCAAACCCTAGCACCTATGTAATTGTTCCAACCCTATTGCTCTTATGGCAAACCCAAACCATTTCATCACATATGTGCTAGAAAGCAGTGACTGAGGGTCTTCATATCCTGGATATGAAAGAAAATGAAATGAATAAGAAAAAACAGAAATAGAAATAAATAAAAAAGGAATATAAAAGAATAAAAAGTGAAACAAAGAAAAGAAAAAGAAAGAAATGAAAAGAAAAGAAAAGAGATAAAAAAGAAAAAAGGGATAAAAAAAAACGAAGAGAAAACAAATAAAAACAGAAAGAAAGAAAAAAAAGAAAAGAAAAGAAAAAGAAAAAAAGAAAAAGAAATGAAAAGAAAAAGAAATGAAAAAAAAAAGAAATGAAAAAGTGAAGAAATGAAAAGTGAAGAAGTGAAGAAAAAACGAAAAATAAAAAGAAAAAAAAAAGGAGAAAGTATGGAAGAAAGAAAGAAACATGTTTTCAAAAGAAACTTTTATCCATTATGTATATATTAACACCCTCCCCCCAAACCCCCTCCTTACATGTACATTAGTAAATTAATTTTTTTTCTCACAAACTGAATACAGAAATGAATATTCATAATTGAAGTGTTAAGTACACCCAACCCTGAGGTTAATGTTCTCATTAAATTTACACTTGAAAGTAAGAAAAACTATGTTAAATTCCACCCATCTAAGAAACTAGTAAGAAGTACACCCAATCCTGAGGTTAACATCTTTGTGAATGGTTTAATGGTTATCTTCATAAGAAACTAGAATTTGCTATCTGGCGTTGCCTGGGTAGAAGGGGGAGTAAAAAAGTTTGTCCCATAGATCCATTATTGTTGAATCGCGAGTTGGATCCTTGCAGGATGCCTCATTAAAATCCCTATTTAAAAAAGACCTTGTTGTTAATCCAGATACTCTGAAAATAAAAATTAATGTCTCCTATTTAAAATACTAAAGGAAAAAAGAAAAAAGAAAAGAAAAAAGAAGCCCTGTTGTCTGGGGCAGTAGAATGCGCCCTCTGCACCTCTGCAACTGGGACACCTAATGGCTGTGGGTGGCAACCTGTGATGCTTAAGGACGGAATCCTGGTTGCTTAGCAGTCCATGACATACAACACTACTTTGGGCCTTACTTGGGCTAGACGGGTAGTCAGAGAGGCCTCCTCTAATCAATTGGCTAGTCACATTGATCCCTAGCACCTATATGAAGTCCTGATTGTATTGTTCTTATGGCAAACTCTCATGAACCCTTCTTGTTATGTGCTAGAAGGTGGTTGCTGAGGGTCTTAGAGTCCTGGGTATGATGTTATACTACATCTAGTGGCGAGGTTCAAATTTTGGAAATCTGAATGGAGTGTGGAGTACCATTACTCCCACGACCAGAGGGGTAGTACCTGTTAGAGTCTCATCAATGGGTTAAATATATAAAAAGTGTTTAAAAATAAATGAGTTTAAAAAAAAATTGAATACCCAACAAGAATGAACAAAACAAAAATGTATTTGGCATAAAGTAAGTTAAAGTAAAGTCGTCGGGGTGGCCTAAAGTAGGTATCAGCCAGACAGCGAGGGAGCCTATCCTTTTTCACTAGTGCTAAACCAAGGTGTTTGGGTATCTGAGATGGAGCACCACACCTACCATCAGCTCCTCCCTTTACTGCACAGATTCCTGTGCTACTCATCTGCGGATTTGGCAAAGGCTGGTATCGAATCCAGAACCTTGTGGTTCTTAATTGAATGCTCTATCAACTGAGCTAAACTGGATTAAATAACCCAACAAAGTTTGACATGCTGTAAAATCCAACCAATCAAGCAAATATTCATTCTTTTCTTTTTGTATAAGCAGTGAGATTTAATAAGGAGTTTAATGATAGCAAAAATACTCCTATTCTGTGTTGAACTCTTGAGATTTTCCATGATCGGTCATTTCTTGTTAACCCTTGAGACCCTTTTTATCAATATAGAAGAAAATCTTTGCTCTAATCAAAAGACAACATTCAATATGACTTGGTTGTGTTAAAGAAAAAAATCTATAATATTAAAAGAATATGACATGAACACATGTGCTTAAATATTAATATGACTTGATATTATCTCAGATAAAGAATGGACATGCTCCATTTTGATTGGGAGGAGAGAAAAAACATTAAAGAGAGCAATATATATATATATATATATATATTATATATATATATATAGAGAGAGAGGAGAGAGAGAGAGAGAGAGAGAGAGATAGAGAGAGAGAGAGAGAGAGATTAAGGAGAGAGATAGAGAGAGAGAGGAGAGAGAGTGTGTGAGAGAGAGAGAGATTAAGGAGAGAGTGTGTGAGAGAGAGAGAGAGAGAGAGATTAAGGAGAGAGTAAGGAGAGAGTGTGAGAGAGAGAGATAGATAGATTAAGGAGAGAGTAAGGAGAGAGTGTGAGAGAGAGAGATAGAAGGAGAGAGAGAGAGAGAGATAGATTAAGGAGAGAGAGGTAGGAGAGAGAGAGAGAGAGTAGGAGAGGAGCGAGAGACAGAGTAGAGACAGAGAGCGAGAGACAGAGAGGACAGAGCGAGAGAGACAGAGAGTAGGAGAGACAGAGCGAGGAGAGACAGAGAGTAGGAGACAGAGCGAGCGAGAGACAGAGAGTAGGAGACAGAGCGAGCGAGAGACAGAGGTAGGAGACAGAGCGAGCGAGAGACAGAGAGTAGGAGACAAGAGAGACAGAGAGTAGGGAGAGCAGAGCGAGAGACAGAGAGTAGGAGACAGAGCGAGAGAGACAGAGAGTAGGAGACAGAGCGAGCGAGAGACAGAGAGTAGGAGAGAGAGCGAGCGAGAGAAGAGTAGGAGACAGAGCGAGCGAGAGACAGAGAGAGGGGACAGGAGCGAGCGAGAGAGACAGAGAGTAGGAGACAGAGCGAGCGAGAGACAGAGAGTAGAGGAGAGCGAGCGAGAGACAGAGAGTAGGAGAGAGAGCGACGAGAGACAGAGAGTGGAGGGAGAGCGAGCGAGAGACAGAGAGTGGAGAGAGCGAGAGAGAGAGAGGAGAGAGCGAGAGAGACAGAGAGGAGGAGGAGAGCGAGAGAGCGTAGACAGAGAGTGAGAGTAGAAGACAGAGAGTAGGAGGGAGAGACAGAAACAGAGAGTGAGGAGAGAGAGAAACAGAGAGTAGGAGGGAAAAGAGTGAAATAAAGAATGGGTTTGTTAATACAACTAAAATGAGTAATAAATAAAAGAAACAAATGATTTTTTATGCATATTATTATTTCACTTTTAATTGGGTTATTTGCAAGAAATGATTGTTTATAAAAAGTGGAATTTCTACAGAAACCACTAAATATAAATATTCAAGCCATAAAAAGGGAGAAAAAGTGCATTGGTGAAATTGTTATTATAACAGGAACAGGAGATCAAAACAAAAATGTTATTGAATTTATTGAGAGGAAAAATGAAAGTTGATCAATAAACAGTTATGAACCTTTTTGTCTATCACATTTCAAAGTCGTCATTTAATCATCAGCATAATGATATATAGGAGCGTAAATGCCAGTTTAGCTCAGTTGGTAGAGCATCTGACTAGGAACCTCAAGGTTCTTTTTAAACTCATTTTTTTATCTATTTAACCTATAGATGGGAACCTAACAGGTACTACCACTCTGGGTGAACCTGTGAGTAATGGCAATGAAGGGGTATTCCTATCAAATATGAATAATTTTCAAAAGAAATATATTTGACTCATAGATAGGACCTGTTGTATAGAATTACCTACCTCCCCTCTAGACAATAAAAGAATGGTTGTGTCTGTCTCATAGATTAACCATTAGACAGACAAGATGGGGAGTTAGTATGTATATGAATTTCTGATCAAATAAATATACTATTACCAAGTATTTGACTTTGCCTCTTATTCACTACTATTACATATCTCCTACTTCTCTTTGTGTGTGAGTAATTGGCAGTCTTTAGTCACAACACAAAAGGACCCTAACACTCAGAGTCAGAGTTGGCCTGGAGCAATGGCAATGAAGGTGTACACACTTTTAAGACCTCCAAACTGGAGTCTCACCATCAGGTGCAGTTTAGTGTCATCCCCAGGACACCACTTTTTTTGGTGGGTAAAGATTCTTTCCCCTCTACAGTGGATACAATCAGCTTATTCTACTTTCCAACTTCACATCAAATTGTACCACCCTGTTAGAGGGCGGCTCTAACAGGGTGGTACAATTTGATGTGAAGTTGGAAAGTAGGAAATTAGAATTGTGATGCCATTTTATGAATTCATATTTTTGTCACCGCAAATGGCCAGCAGGGAAAAAAAAAAAAAAAAAAAAAAAAAAAAAAAAAAATCAAGCTAGCTGTCAGATATATTGATTGATTGATGTTATCCTGTTAACATAATAAAATAAATAAAATAAAAAAATGAATGAAAAAAAAAATATGGGGGTTTCAAATCAAGCCGATTGGTCAAAAAAAAAAAAAAAAAAAAAAAAAAAAAAAAAAAAAAAGGTTTTCATATCAGCCTTTCTGATTGGTCCAAAAAATTATATTTTTGGTGCCAATGTTAAGATTCTGTTGTACAAATGCTTAAACTATTTCCATTATTTGACTTTTAGTCTTCATAAGTGTGTAATACTATCCTCACCGTGGGAACCATATGTAATACTACGGTGGTCGCGGCAACAAATGTAATACCACCCTCTGGTCACGATTACCAAATGTAACACTCCCCTTCCTATAGGAACCAAATGTAATACTATGCTGTCGTGGCGCCGAATCTAACACAATGGTTGTTATTTGACCCACAGGAAAGCTGAAGTGCTTGTTCCGAGAGTGTTCCTTGAAATTTTTTTCATCTCTGCTGATATGTTTTGCTATCGTCCCTTTCCTGGCATTTTTTTCCCTATTCATTAATCACTACATTTCCCTGTATTACGAATACTAATATAATTATAACTACCACTATGATGACCTAATAATAATTACAGGGGGCTCTGCTCTTATGGTTATTGTCAACCTTCCCCTATATACCTGTGATAGGACCAGTTTTCTCTCCAACACCACTGCCTAAAGCCATCGGACACCTCTATGACCTGTAACATTATGGTTCTTAGAAATTTCGGTGGTCCCTGGTGGTATAACTGGGGCTCTTGGAGGTACATGCCTTCACTGTGTCCGTCTTACACTCCTCTGCTTCTCTTCGGGTAAGCAACATGAATAGTTTAAAGATTAGATCGTAAAAATATAAGTTCAGTAAAAATAACATTCAGCGGGTAATCCGTGACCAATTTCTGGGAATTATCATAGCAACTGAGAGATAAGTCTGGCACAAGACCATTTATACAATAACAAAAATATTATCAGGTGCCTCACCAATCAGGAAACTGGGGCGGAGACTTGTTGCCCCCCTCCAAGATGTGTAACCTAAGACCATGATTTCGATTTTTGTCCAATCAAATGCGACCGCGTGGGTGGGTTTTTGTACACCTCCTGATGTTTACACTGTAGGGCCATTGGTCCGGCGTTTCTATTGGCTGCCCAACCAGAGCCCTGGATTCAGGGGTTTGGAACCCATAAAAGAGGTCCCAAAAGGGTTCCAGGCAGATCGGAGAGCTGGTTCTTGACCAGATTTGACAACTGCTTCCATAGCAGATTGATAGCTCCGTCTCAGAGCCCTTGTCGCTGTCTTTGCTTTGTCATCTTGCTACTCAAAAGTCCTGAATTTGAATCAGAACTCAACATATATCGCCAGTCAGTCCACAAAATTCCGACTTCCCTTCAACTTCGACACCCCTTTGTGGTTGTACATAATTTTTATCACTGTACAATTAATATAGGTCTTTTATTATTAAAAACGCGTCCGTTGTAATTGTAGAACAACATTGGTGAATTTGGTCACTTTCAGGTACAGCCCGAAACAAGCATATTGGTATATTTGGTACCTTCCCGTGACCAGGGCAGTATTACAAGTGTGAAGACATTTGTTATAGACATTTGTAAATTTCTTAATGGCTGTCATGTCCAGAACCTGAACAAGTTAATTGATAAATTCGGTTAAATCGTATCTTTTAGAATCTGTGTTACACCTCAAAGATACGTGGTTCAAAGTTAACTGACCTGAAAAAAGTAAGTTTTTAAACAAAATAACTGGTGTATTATATCTTTTATTCATTAATATATCAACATTGAAAATTTCATTAAATTCACTTAATTCCCTGATTTTTGGTATTTTTTTTCTTTCGGCGGGATGACATACGATGGTGGAATTTAGGTCTGTTAAGTTCAATTTAACAATAAATTATCTTTCTCCAGCTGTAGTGAGCTCTATTGGCAGGGGCTATAGAATATATCCACTGCACTGCTGCAGAGGAGTAAGACACCCCCACCCTCACTGGGGCCATTTGTTGGCTGTAGATGGTGACCTGTGATGCTAAAAGATGGATTCCTGGTCACTGAGTAGTCTATGATATGCAACACTCCAGTTTAATCCTTACTTAGGCTAGACAGTGGTCGAAGAGCCCCCCCATCCCAATCAATGGGATAAGTTAAGCCCTAGCACCTATATGATTGTTCCAACCCTATTTCCCTTATGGCAAGCTCCAACCCTTTTTATCATATGTCCAAGAAGGCGTTGGGCCCCATGAAAGAGGGTTTGAGAGGCAAACATATTGCAGTGACAAGGAAGTGAAATTTGTAGTGAAGTGGCTAAAAGAACAGTCAACAGAATTTTACAGGGCAGGGATACATGCTCGCATTTGAAGGTAGAACATTGCTATTGAGAGAAATGGTGACTATGTAGAGAAGTAGGGATGTGATCCACAGAGGACCAACTTCATTTTGATGTAGGATACATGTTCCCGTGTTGGTAATTATACCTGTCCTAAACAAAATGGCATTACTTTTTGACTCACCTGTGGAGGAATAGGGATGTGATCCACAGAGGACCAACTTCATTTTGATGTATGTTACATGTTCCTGTATTGGTAATTATCCCTGTCCAAAACAAAATGGCATTACGTTTTGACTCACCCTCGTACATTTTTGTTTTATTCATTTTTGTTGGGTATTCAAATTCATTTATTTTTAAACACTTTTTAAAATTTATTTAACCCACTGATGAGACCCTAACAGGTACTACCACACTGGATCAGAGTGGTCCTGGGAGTAATGGCAATGAACGGGTACTCCACACTCCCTCAGACTTCCAGAATTGGAACCTTACCACTAGCTGTAATATAACATCTTAGCCATAAAGAACCTCAGCCACCACCTTCTAGCTTATATATAACAAAAAGGGTTAAAATTGTATTACTTTTTGACTCATCCTCATAATTCATATCAAGCCTCATCTAAAAAAATTCAGACAAATATTCGGTGCTATTCACAGAACTGCCTTAAAAAACGCTAGGCAGTGATAGCTGAAAAAACAACCCTCCCAAGCTGAAGAGGTGCTTGCTGAAAAAAAAACTACCAGCGCTTAAGGCGTTTTTCCTGAAAGGTTAATGCGATATTTTACCCCATCAAGTCTTTTTTCGACAAGTAAATGTAAATATTTTAACCCTCCTCCTCTTTAAAATATTTTAAGTGGGTGGGGGGGCTAAATATTTACATTTACTTGTCGATAAAAATATGGCTTACTTTTAACATCTTTAAACCACAAAAAAAAAATATTTTATGGCATTGCAATTGTACACTAGGTATGACCAAAATACATTGTAGGGAGGGTTGTTTTTTCAGCTAGCGTCTTTTAAGGCAGGAGGCCAGGATGCAATTCTGTGAATAGCGCCAAATATTCTATTCTTTTTTTCTGCTATATCATATCCTGAAACCAGGAATCTTTAGTCTAATGACCATTGCTGTTTCAGCTGTTACTTAACATAACATTTTAGGTAACAGCTGACTTAGTAATGGTTATAATTGATTCACAACTTTACGTGGGTAGGTTGAAAATTAACCATGATCAGGTACAAGTGTTAAGCTATGTTAAGCATTCTATGTAATTTTTCGCCTGTAGTCAAGATTGAACTTGCAACCTACAGATGATTGTCACTTGTATTAACTCAATCCTTGTGTTCAACTGAAAATACCCGAAAAACAGTCTGAAAATCTAAATAATACAAATTATCAAGCCTTAATAGGTACCAGGTGTTTTTCACAATATCAGAATTATTTT
>CM042144.1:32915663-33015663 GCA_023376005.1 Doryteuthis pealeii
CGAATTTATGGCCTATTTATGGTCCAGTCTTTAATAATTTTTATATCGTTAGAAAGATAAGAAAATACTCTTTCAAAATATGTAATTTGTGTGAGTTTTTATTAATTGAATCATTTTTTACAGCGAGTTAAAAAATTAAAAAATGGCTTCGGATAGCCACGCTGCCTATGATTATTGCGATACAAGCAAGATTCCGATCTGACTGTTATAGACTGCACGTCTATAACAGTCAGATCGGAATCTCTTACCTATTTAGGATGTTAATCTTTAAAATATTTATATCTTTAGTAATAAGATGAAATAGTCTTTCTGAATATGTAATTTGTATGTGTTTTTATAGATTAATTTTTTTTTTTACAGCGAGTTAAAAAAAAAAAAAATACTACGTATAGGCGATAATACGAATAAAGCTCGGAATCTCTTAGTCTTTCTGAATATGTAATTTGTATGTGTTTTTATAGATTAAATTATTTTTTACAGCGAGTTTGTCCATATTCTTAAATTGTACAGTACACTCATTTTAATTTTAATTTTTGTAATGCATAAAAATTGTAGAAAATCAAAATGTACGCTTTACGGTTACATTATTAAAATAATATTTTAATCTTAATAACAGTATCATGAAAATCAGTTTACGTCGTAAGTACGGTTACATATTTGTATAAATTAAACTAAGATTTTCATTCGAATAAAATGACTTTTAATTCTTTAATTTATTTATTAATTTTTATTGTTAGTTTTAAAGGGTTAAAAATAACAATAAGATTGACGAATTTCCTTAGAAACTGTTTTTCTTTTGGTTCGTTAACTAATTATTTTCTCAAACCACGATAAAAAAAAAAACAAAGGTTACTAATACGGACAAAATCCGGTGTTTTATCTTTAGTCGAAGGCCCGACTGGAGATAAGTAGTCAATTATTTGTAAGACGAAATTTATTTCAAGTTTATCCGACAATATCCAGTTATTGGAACATTTCAAAAAAATTTTATATGTAAGTACGAAAATTGTAAGCGCTTTGTTTATCAAAATGACATGATTCGTTAGTAAATTACCCGAAAAGTTGATAAAACAAAACAACTAACAACCAACATTTAAATTATTATTCAAATAAAATTTAAAATATTCCTCAGAATTTGCCTTACAAATTAAATTTTAAGTTTTATGATTTTACGCTTTATTGTGAAGTCAATAAACATCGCTGAGTTTATAGTGCAACTTTTCAGTTCTGAAAATTTGGCATGTTTAAATAGAGATTTCATAGGTGACATTTGAACTTTTATGAAAATTGATGTTTTGTAATTAATACAAATTTTGTAATAAAACTTAATTTTAACTAGGGGGGGGTAGGGGTAGGGGGGGGGGTAGTTTAATGGGAAAATAAATAAATAATTTGGGTTCCGTTCAAGCGGTTCCGATATGGGGGATGAATTTACTATAAACTTATACGAGGAAATGAGCACCCGTGAATACTCAAATAATAAAGAACTTTTAAGAATTTTTTTTCAATCTGATAGATTAGTGTGTAATCGATAATAATCAACTGAAGGAAAAAAAATAGATGGTGGGGGGGAGTCCAGATAATCAGGTCCACCAAAACGTTTTTAAACAATGTTTTTAAAATACTAGGTACTACCAATTTAACCCTGTGAAATTTCCCCCCCCCCCCTATATTTAACACTATGAAACTTGCAGAAAAATTAATATTTTCTTGAAAATTTTTTTTCCATTTGAAAGAAAAAACATTAAATAAACTCCTGATGATTTAACTTTTTTTCAGCTTACGGAAATAATGAAAATTATGATTGAAAAACAATGTTTTCATTTTTGCACTGTTAAATCAACTGAAAATTAACGTAGCTAAAAACAAGTTACGATAAGAGTTTTTTAAATTCTATGAAAAATCAATTAATTATAAATAACAAAATATTTCCGTTTTATTCAAGATGGCCTAAACTGATCAATTGGTGGTCCCTATAATACTATCTTAGGTTTTAGCAAAAATAGATATTGCAATACGAAGAATTTAAATTTTCGATTCTCAGCTTCTTTTTAAACTCAACATGCAATTAAGAACTAAATGTGAATTGTTGTCATGTACAAAAAATTTAAAACAATAACAAACAAATATACAAACGAATACTTTCAATTTGTTGTATAATAATATGAAATAATTTTAAACTATAAAACAGAAAATACAAATCCTGAAATATACAAATTCTCAATGATTTTAGTTTCAAGAATTATTTTCCTCTTACCCCCTCTCTAACTACTGTCTTCCACTTTCTCTCTCACTCCCTGGTGATCCAAATTTCATTTTAGTCCGGTCATGGACCGGGTACTTTAGCTAGTATATATATATATATATATATTATACATGTATGTGTATTATATATTATACATGTATGTGTATTATATATTATACATGTATGTGTATTATATATTATACATATTATACATGTGTGTGTGTTATATATATTATATATGTGTGTGTAATATACATATTATACATGTGTGTAATATATATGTATATAAATAAACACTACTGCTCCCCTTACTACTATATATGACTACTACTAATAATAATCCATGTACTGAATGTACAGCGATGACAAAAAATATTTGACATTTATTTGTGCAACAGATGTTAATTTTTATTGATGTGAAACTATAAACAAAGAATTTGACATATCAAATTATCAAAGAAATAAACAAAAAGTGGTATCAAAATTATTGAACATTTGAGGATCTCTTCCATAAAGAAATTATTTTAGAGGACACCTAGAATATTTATTATCATAAGTACTGTCATAACCAGAAACCAATGCCTTCATTGGTTCTAGTGTGTGTGTGTGTGTGTGTGTGTTGATGTATTATGTTGTATTTCATTTACATAAGTGGTTCTCAACCATGGGCCATGTAACATTACTGGTGGCACACACACACTTCTCGTGATATTTTATTCTCGAGAACAATTATTATAACTGAGAATTGAATTTCTACACTAATCTATATCACATGAAAATATTAAATAGAATTATTCATGTAGGTATGAATTTATGACAATCAGGCTGAAGAAAAAAAAAATTCCTTTTTTTAATGCCTTTTGTGTTCTAAAATCAAATAACTGCATGAACTTCCCACATAAAGTAGTGTCAAGCAGGAGCTCCATCAACAACTCCCTAGCCAAAACTGTGTGCGACAGCAAGGTGCATGCATGGGCAGGCACATGGGCAGGCACATGCACAACAAACACAACAGTGTTGCAAATATCCCTGCATTCCTAGGCCTTTGAAGATTTTACTTTTGGGATTACCTCTGTATTTACCAATATGAAGGAACAGATGGATTCATGTCTTTCCCTAAGGGCATTAATATAATGTTAAAATGCAAACATCCCTTTCCAGGATTTGAACTTGGGTAACTTATGGTACAAATGTTGTACAATATTTAAAGAGTTTGAGATTAGTTCATTTTGTATTAGGAATCACGAGTGAATAATATTCTAAATATTTTTTCTTGATAATTGTCCATTCAGTTTAAATGAAATAGAATCTGTTTTTTTTAAAATAATAATACCAATTCCCTTTGCCTGTTGTGCATGTCACACTTGCAATCTATTGAAGTCAGTAAGTCTACTGTTGGTTTGAATAACAGCAGCTAAGTACAACTTAAGCAGTGTCCAAGACAGCTGGTATATATAGAAATCAAGAATGACCCATTCATGAATTTGGGTGATTTGAGTCATTCCATTCCTTGAGTTCTGATTGGTTGCTTGACTGCTTGATTTGAATGACATTGTGGAGTCTTACATATATCCTGTCATTCTACAGTAGACTTTGTGACATTTGGGTTTGTATTTCAGTTACAACCGTTTGTTGCCTTGTCTTCCCAGTTAGACAGTAATTGGAACTTTAAATCACAGTCTTTCTTCGTACTGAAATTCCTGCTGCCCAAATGACACAACAAGTTCCATTTATACTGTCTGTGGGCATAATTTGCATAGGTGCCGCCACAATCACGCCATGAACAAGACAGAACCAGACCACACACTATAAATACACCCATCGATAGCAGCCATGTTTCTTTAGTTTAGTTCAGGAAAATCTTGACAAGCCAAGCAGATGTGTTTTGCCGGAGGTAAGTCAGATCGTTCACCACAAATCATAAAAAATATAAGATTAAAGCCTGGTTTTCTACTCAGTGCTACTAAAAATGAGATATTTTTTTAAGATTCAGAAATCTTTCAAGTGTGATTTTAATCTAAATTTTTTATTAAGATTAGTTGATCTATTTTGAAATAGCATAGTATTAAAGCATTTGAAGAGAAAAAGAAAAATGTTTGACGTTGCTATGGTTATGATTATGGTGATGTTTGTTGTCACTAGTGTTGCTATTATAACAACAAATGTCTGTTGTTGCTATGATGATAATGATAATGTTATTGCTACCATAATTTTAGTTGTTGCAATGATGATGATTTTTGTTGTTGCTATGACGATGATAGTAATGTTGCTATTATGGTGATCTTTGTTGTTGCTATGATGATGGTTATGAAGTTGTTGCTATAATGATGATGATAATGCAATTATGATGATCTTTGTAATTGCTGGTTGAGCTTGGTTGGTAGAGCACTCGCCAAGGAATTGCAAGGTTCCTAGTTTGATACTGGTCCCCACCAACTCAGTACAGATTGGATAATCTGATCTGTGCAGTTGGTAGTTGATGGTAGGTGTGGCACTCCACCCCAGCAAAACAATCTCCCTGGTCTAGTGCTAGTGAAAAGGGGATAGACTCCCATGCTGTTTGGCTGATACAGACAATAGGCCACTCTGCCAACTTTACATTTTTTTGTTGTTACTATGATGATGATGATGATGATGCTATTATGATTGAAATTATTTGTGTGAAGTGATGAGTGAAAGTAACCTTGATAATCAATTTCTCCAACCGCAAAAGTCCACAAACAAAGTCTTTCCACCTGCAACAATATTACAGCAGTCTTCACTCAATCCACCAAAGTTCACTCATTTCTTATCTAGATTGATCACGGTTTTGGAAGGTAGGCCTAAAATAATAAGTAACTGCTCTCCCCAAAACCTTACATCCGGGCCAATTACATTCAGTGCTGCCCGATCCATGCAAAATTTGCATATTCGACAGGTGTGACAGTAGTCTGACTACGAGCCACTCCTCATGATGAGGAGGTTGCAAGTTCAATCTCTGTAGTCACCTGCTACCCCCCCATCATGCAGGCCAAGACATATACGGACGCGCTTCGTTCTTGGAGGTAAGGAATCTTCTTGTCTACAATGATGATGTTTGTTATGATGATGATGATGATTCTAATTATATTGACATCTTTTATAACATCCAGAAAAAATGTAAAGGGCAAGTAATAATGGCTGGAAGAAACAAAAACAAAAACACCAAAAAAGAAAGAAACAAAAAAAATGCATAAATGATAAGGATGCTGCTGCTGATGATGATGATGATTATACTGTACTTTAAAGTACATTAAAAAAAAAAAGACACCCCACCACCAAAATCTGTTCAGATTTTAAGCTTATGGCAAAACGACAGCAATAAACTGAAGGACAACCAAAAAAAAACCCATAAAAATAAAAAACCTTTGAATGGTTAGCTTATACATTTGACAATAATATCAACTTAATTTTGCAGATTGAGTCACAGATCTTGTGGCCTGTCATTATATGTCAATTGGTAAATATAGGTTATGTAAAATCAGGCAAGTTTCATTTAAAACAAACAAACAAAAAAAAACTAGAAAAAAAATCAATACAGATTAAAAGTTTTTAGATTATTAGTCAATAAAATGAGGAAAGAAAGGATAATCTTTCAGATGGCCATGGATGGATCAAAGCCAAGGTTATTTTATGGATGCACATGATATCACATGTAACAGGTAATCTTATTATTCAACATATGTCCATCAGTCTGTAAAACCTAACTTTTAGAAATTGTTAAAATAATGGCTGGGAAGATTTTAAACTAGGAGTTCAGGCACAAATTAGTTTACATAGATAGTTAGAATTATTTGTTATATTCGGACTATTGTTATAGTTATAGTTGGGTTAAGACAGTTCTAAGTGACAGTTATCTCAAGACTGCAGGTTCAATCCTGGTCAGGAGCAGCAGTAACATAGAATAATAATTAACACAGCTTAACACTTGTACCCCAGCTATGGTTAAGGGAATGAGAACAGGATACCCCCGTGGACTGAATAAAGGGTTAGGTTTAAAGTTCCGTGATGACTCTTGATTATAACAAGAAATACCTGAAGAAGGCCGGAGGGCACATCGGCCAAAACATTGTACAGATAACAATGAAGATGAGGACAATAGTCCGAAAATAATACAAATAATATAATACTATGCATGTGGGGGCAGGTGTGTATATATAATTCTAGGTAGATATTGAATACATAAGTAGAAGTCAAACCACATTTATGTGTGTGTATGTGTGTAGATTGAATAAGTAGTAAGTCAAACCACATTTATGTGTGTGTATGTGTGACCAGCAGTAAATAGTAACTAGTGTGGATAATGTGTGTGCATACATATATTGTATGTGTAGGTAGGGTCACAGCTAAGTCAACTAAATCTTTAAAATAAGAAAAAGAATTTAGGCTAGATAAAAAGGAGTGATAGTGAACAATTAATGTCTGGTCCTTTGGCACTTAATAGTTGACCAGTTGGTCAGATGGGTCATAAAACATCATGAGGGTGGTCTTTTAGACAAAGAACCCTTTCAAATCCTGCAGGGTTGATAAAATCTCGGAGGATGAGATTTCGACGAGATTTGATAGCGAAATTGGGATTCTGGGAAATTTGAAAGGAGTTTAGTCAGTTGGATCTAGGGAGCCGAAGAGAGCAGATAAGCCTTGGACGCTGAAGAAGTTAGTTGTCCACTAGAAACCAACTTTAGCAGAGGTCTCCAAAAGAAACGGGGGGGTGACCCCCCTCTCGACAGACATAGGAGCAGATGAATTAGAAGCTGATGGAGTAACTGATGTGAATGGATACGTACAATATACCTCATCTCTGCCATTGTTTAATGTTCACCTGACTGATTTTGTCTTGTTGTTTATTCTCCCTTTCTCCTTGTGACACTTGTTTGTTTATGCACCCCATGGCGGGGGGCCCTGCGAGATGTTTTGAACATATATGTGCAACGTGGACAGGTCCTAGAAATAGCTAGCAGACGACACGAGAATCACGGCCAGAAGAAGCAGTGCAGAAAGATGCAGTGAGCGCAAGAGAGTTGCAGGAGTGTGCAAAGGGTCTCGCAGCCCGCTGGGGAGTGTTACAATAATAATAATTATCAAACCTCATCTCAAAGTTCAGAAAAATGATAGATAGATAGATAGATATGAATAGACTGAGATAGATTGATAGATGAAATTTGACATGTAAACCTCCTTTGACTTCAAGGAGTGTTTCAAAGGTATAATGTATAAGGCCAATTAAAGTCTAATTAGAAGACAAAAGGTAGCAAGAAAGCCGTAACTCAATACAGATCCTGCATTGCCACAAGCACAATACAGGGTGATGGTTTATTTATCTAGGCACCACTCAAGTCAGCAGCCAATCAGGATTCTGGGAATGGAATCACCCAGATGCAAATATGGAATATTCCTAATTCATTCAGACTTAGCTGACTGACCAACCAACTGTTGAAGGAAGTGAGTCAGAATGTTATTGCTTGAATTTCATTGTATTACATAATTCAGGGATAGCCTAGGAATTATGTACATACTGTAGTTAGATGAATTTTGAATCAAATAACGGGAGTTGAAAGGAAAATTACCTTAACCGTTATGGTCATGATTGATTTGTTGTGACATCTGCTTGACCCCCCCCCCGCACCAATAAGCAGTTTATATATTTACATATATACATCATAAGGTCACACTGACAGCATGATTCCCCCACCTCTCTCTTGTAACCCATCCCGATAGATCATAGTTTCATAAAATTGATTCTAAAATACAGTTGTAAGAAAAATTACTTTGTATTACAAAAATGCCTTCTCAGACTGAGAATGGAATACTTGGTGCTGCTGAAAGCTTTAATATTAAATTTCAATTACTAATTTATAAAAAACTTTCCAAATTCTATGCCAGGAGATATACTAAACTTGAAATGATACAGAAATGATAATTAGTCATACAGAAATAAAATAAAACTATTATCTACAATATCCCAACCACCACTCAACATTATGCAGGGAGAGTTCCAGAAAATTTTATAAAGGGGCATCTAGAACGAGGGTCAGCAACCTACGGTCCACGGGCCAGATCTGGCCCACAATCCATAATCATCTGGCCCGTAAAAGAAGTATTATATTAATCCAACCTGCAAAGGAAACAGACGGTGGCCGAGATAACCATTTTTTAAAAATTTATAAACGTACAAAAAAGTTATAAATACCATGTCACATTCTATTTCTCTGGTAAGATTTTTTATTCCTCTCAGATATTGCAAGATCATACAATCTTGATTATTAAAATCTGGTAATTAGTAGAGCAAAATCTGGTAATAAGTATATAAGACTTATACAATGTTACAATCATGCTGCTTGACCCCCACCCCATGCGATAAATCATTATTGTATGCTACAAGGACTATGATGATAGATGTGGCCCACCATTCTCTCACAGGCATGGCCCCTGGCCCATATGTAGTATATGGTTGCTGACCCGTAATCTAGAACATTTTGGCTTAAAATGGATCAGCAAGAACTAATGGATAAAAGATATAATGCACCAGTTATTTTATTTTAAAACTTTTACATTTTTTCAGGTCAGTTAACTTAGGACCATGTATCTTTGAGAATCTGTGTTACGCCTCAAAGATACATGGTTCAAAGTGAACTGACCTGAAAAATGTAATAGCTTTTAAATAAAATAACTGGTGCATTATATATTTTAGTCATTATTATATCAACACTGATAATTTTATTAATTTTGGTTAATTCTCTGATTTTTTTTTCTTTCAGTGGGGTGACATACAATGGTAGAATTTAGGTCCGTTAAGTTCAATTTAACCCAGAGATGATAATTAGATCCAAACCACCACTCAACACGATACCGGGAGAATTCCAGAAAATCTTGTAAAGGAGCATGTGATGAGTTGTCCCCCTTTCATCATCTTTGTTCTAGCCTCGTTATGATCTCGTGCCAACCCACGTGATCAGCTACCATGCAGCCCCCTCTTTTGTATAAAGTAAGTCGTGTCTCCGTCTCGCTCTATCTTTTACTACAAAGTGGTAAAAGACATCTCATTTCATGGTGGCAGCGGTGAAAAACAACTTCAAAGGAAGGAACTCAAAGAAGAACACGAAGTAAATACTTCGAAAAAAAAACCCCAAAAAACCAAAATACAAGGAAATAAGAAGCCGGTAAAAAAAAAAAACAATAATGGCAACTACTACTAATATCCCTCTAGCCGATTTGGACTGGTCAAACGAAAACAAGCAGGACGCTTTCAGTGAGTGGTTTGATTTTATAACTTCATTTTTTTTTATTAACAGAGTTGAAGAAAAATTGAAATACAACTACATACTTGTAAGCATAGGACCAAGGGGCCGTGAAATTTTAATAAACGAAATGCTCACAACGGAACAAAAAGAAAGTTCCAAAGAGATATTCGCGACATTTCAGAGGCGGTTAATACAAAAACCGAACAAATGGGTCGAGTGACTAGAATTTTCGGCAATGAAACAGAACGAAGACTATCGACGA
Organism: Doryteuthis pealeii; assembly: GCA_023376005.1. Classification (NCBI taxonomy): domain Eukaryota; kingdom Metazoa; phylum Mollusca; class Cephalopoda; order Myopsida; family Loliginidae; genus Doryteuthis; species Doryteuthis pealeii. The sequence continues at coordinate 32,925,430 of CM042144.1, forward strand.
ATATCTGGTTAAACTACAGGCCAAAGCTGAGAGATGCGAGTTCAATGCCAATAAAGAAGAAAGAATCCTCGAACAAGTGATAAAAGGATTAAAGAGCACAGAAGAGAGGCGGAACTTAATAAGTAAACCCGACCTCACATTAAAATTGGCAATTGAAAGTATCAGAGCCTATGAGACGACTATAAAAGACAACACGCTACAAAGACGTCAACGAAGTACGGCCCGGTGTGTACCACGCGGTGTCAAAAACAAACAGGGGGTCGTGTACGAAATGTGGATATAACCACGGCAAAAAGAAAGAGGACTGATACGCTTTTAACAAGGAGTGTAAAAAAAATGCCACTATCTACATCACTTTGAGGAATATTGCCCCACAAAAACACACGCACAAATGAAAAAAAATACCACCAACACATACAAGAATTGGAAAAATACCCAGCAGAAATTCCACAAAAAGCAATACAACAAAAACAAAAAAATAAACGTTGCTCACGTAACTGACACAGAGTCCGAACAAGAAGACTTATATCTATATGTTGTGAACAAAAATGACAGAAGTCTTCGCAAATATAGACTGTGTAGATACGAGTGGAAAAGAACACAAACTAAAAATGAAAGTGGAGACCGGAGCTAACGGAAATATAATTCCAGCAAGAATTTTTAAAAATGTACCCACGAGGCGTCGCTGACGAAATGGACACCGTAAAGACGGACAAAACCACTCTATGGGTCGTGAATGGCACTAAAATACCCCAGGATGAGTCCATAAAATTAAAAATAAAATACAGGGACTCACCAGCCATCCTTGCTAAATTCTACATATGCGAAAATGACACTACAATTTTGGGTCTGAGACCTTGCATTCAGTTAGGTTTGGTGAAATTAAATTGCAGCGTGACAACAGAAAAAAGAACACTAGAAAATATCGAGGACCTGGAAAATGAATATCCTGACAGATTCCAAGGTATTGGAAACTTTCCAGGAAAACAAAAGATATACATGGAAGAAAATACTACGCCAGTTGTCCAACCACAAAGAAAATACCCCGTTCATCTAAAAGATGAATTAAAAAAGAAATGCAAAAATGGAAAAATTGGGAGTAATAGAGAAAGTGACCGAACCGACCGACTGGGTGAACGCAATAGCGTGCAGCAGGAAGAGAAGAATATGCTTACACCCAAAGCCACTTAATAAGTTCCTCAAACGAACTTATTATAAAACTACAACCCTGGAAGAAATCTCCCACAAGTTAACTGGAGCAAATCACTTCTCTAAACTGGACGCAAAACATGGTTACTGGGCAATACACATAGACGAAGAATCCAGCCTGCTCACATGCTTTAATACCCCGTTTGGATGGTATAAATACCTACGGTGCCCCATCGGACTAAAAGTATCCCAAGACCTATTCCAACAAAAAATGGACCAAGTATTGGAAAACTGCAAAGGAGCCATAGGAATATCGGACGATATATGCGTGTTCGGAAAAACTACTAAGGAGTATGACGAAAATCTAAGGAAGACAATGGAGACAGCTCGGAGGTCTTCAACAAAGAAAAAAGTAAAATAAGACGGAGACAAATAAAATTTTATGGTCTTATTTGGGATGAAGATGGTTCTCACCCTGACCCAGAAAAATGTGACAGGATAAAAACGAAAGCGGTCCCAACTAGCCGAGAAGAGCTCCAGCAATTTCTAGGTATGATACAATACCTGAGCTCCTTCATACCAGAATTCAGCACAAGAACAGCACCACTGAGAGTACTACTAAAAAAGGATATGGAGTACAACTAGAATGAGACACATGAACAGGCATTTGAAAACCTAAAAAAATGTATTCATGAGAATCTATGTTTATCGTATTTTAATCCAAATGCCAAAACGACAATACAGGTAGACTCCAGTATGCTAGGGCTTGGTGCAACGCTGATAAATGACAACAAAATTGTTGCATTTGCTAGCAAAAGGTTAACCGACACGGAATCAAGATATGCAAATATTGAAAGGGAACTTTTGGCGGTGATATTTGGATGTGAAAGATTTCACACGTACATATATGGAAAAGAATTTCAAATTGAATCTGACCACAAACCACTGGAAAATATACAGAGTAAAAATATCGCACAAGCACCCCCACGGTTACAGAGAATGTTGCTAAGACTGCAACCTTATGATGCGAAAATCTCATACTGACCAGGGACCGAAATGAAAATCCCAGACTACTTGTCGAGGGTACAGCCAACACAAGGCGAAGAAATAGAACTGGATGGAAACATACACACAGTTCGAATATCAGAGCAGAAGCATGCTGACCTACAAGAAGCCACGGAAAGTGACGACGAACTTAGAATACTAAAGCTCATCATAATAAACAGATGGCCAGAAGACATCAAACAAGCCCCAAAATCATAAGAAATTACTGGTCACTAAAAAGATTGTTTATCAGTACAAGATGGACTAGTGACTAAGGGCAAATGCATAATAATACCCGAATGCATGCAAAATACAGTCCTGGAGAGAATCCATGAGGCACACCAAGGCATAAAAATGCCAGTTAAGGGCCAGAAACAGCGGGTATTGGAAGGGAATAAGCATGTTATAAACCGTATTAGCATGCAAGCGTATGGTGATGAGGAAGGAACAAAACACAGATTTTAAGTTTAAAATTGTATTAAGAAAAACAACATGAGAACGGTGAAAGGATAGAAATGAGAATTACAGGATAAATTTGGTGATAGTTTTGGGTGGATATTAAGTCCGTAAAATGTCCAGATTGACTGTGGTAGTGGGGTGGTGATGTAGGCAGAATATTGTGTATGTGGTGGTAGGCGCTGTGTCTTGAATAAAAGTCAGTGGGTGTCAGGTGGCCGAGTCAGTTGCAGTTGGGTAGGTGGGTCGAGTTTTGATTGTTTTAGATTCGTTAGCGGTTGTAGGCTGAATCTTGTGTTTCGGTTATTCTGAAGTCGATCGCTGGTCGCATCGTGTTATGATAGCTAGTATATTTTTTGTATCGTCGAAGGATATAGAAATGTTCGCTTGTTGACTTGGCTGCCTTGTGAGGTCAGGTTTGGGTAAGTGGGTGGTGTAGGTGAATCGCCGCCTGTGATGTTGATTTCTCTTGCGAGCGCTCGTGTCGGCGTGTATTCGAAATGACGCCCTGGACCTCTCTGTCGGCTGCCCTTCAAAGCTGTTATTTATAGAGAGTGCTAGCCGAAAGTTGGATCAAATGAAGTTATTCGTTTTTCACCCGGGAATCGCTTTCATTGGATGATAATGCGAATTTTATTTACCAATTTTTTATTTTTATTTAATGTCAGGAATTGAATATCAAAGCGGAACTCCGATCGGAGCCCATGCGCAGATATGTGTTAAAATGGTCATTCCGTTTTAGGCAACGATAGAGGACACTTCCGACTTTGTCCGTCCCGTTGGCGAGTGTATGTATCTTTTATTAGTGAATCGGGAGATTTCTACATTTGCTATACAAGCAGAGATATAGAAAACCTTGTACTTGTGACATATGCCGGGAGCATCAGAGAAAAACACAAAGAAACTATGATCATTAAGGCCTTTTCAAAATATAGCAGCCGACATATTTGAATTTAATGGCCAACAATGCTTACTCATTGCCGGCCAATACAGCAAAATGCCTTTCATAAAGACAATGAGAGATGTAACAAGTGCAAACTGCATAGAATATTTCAAGGCAGTCTTCGCTGTTCACGGGATACCGGAATGTTTATATACAGACAATGCCAGATATTTTATATCAAATGAATTCCATAATTTCACCACAGAATGGGAAGTCACGCACATTACATCCAGTCCTAGGTACCCTCAATCGAATGGATTCATCGAACGAATGGTCCAGTCGGTAAAAAGAACCATGGAAAAGGCAAAACAGTCAAGGATGGACTACCAATTAGCTCTCCTAAACCCCAGAGCAACACCACTTGACAGTAATTTGCCATCACCAGCAGAAATCCTATACAATAGGAAGATCCGGACAAGGATACCAACTTTGTTAAACACAAACAACCAAAGGATTATCAAATCAGAGAACAGCTAAGCGTCAACAGCAGAAAACTACAACAGGTCCACAAAAGACCTACCTGAACTAATAATAGGCAGCAAAGTCTCTGTCTTGCAGAAAGACGATACATGGCTACCAGCAACGGTAGTAGATAGATGCATCGAACCGCGCAGCTACATTGTTAAGATGCAAAGTAGTGGGCGGTTGTTAAGACGCAACAGACGACACCTGCATGAAATATACAGACCACAAAGTGGACACACACAAAATGCACAAACTCCAGGGATAAATATAAGACCACTATCCCAACAGACTAACACACACCACACAGACAATAACATAACAACTGACGCAAATCAGCAGGTCCAGCCCAGACAGCTACAAGCAGCAACACCCACACCAACAGTGCGACCTACTAGAACAAGGAAAATCCCTGATAGATTTAAGGCCTTTATCATCTACAAATAAATAAAAATTGTAATGAACAATCCTTGGCCGGTGGGATGTGATGAGTTGTCCCCCTTTCATCCACTTTGTTCTAGCCTAGTTATGATTTCGTGCCAACCCACGTGATCACTACCATGCAGCCCCCTCTTTTGTTAAGATTGAATAAAGTAAGTCGTCTCCGTCTCGCTCTATCTTTTACTACAAGGTGGTAAAAGACATCTCATTTCAGAGCATCTAGAACATTTTGGCTTAAAATGGATCAGCAAGGACTAATTTATCCAGAAAGCACCTCAAACTCCCATGGTTTAGTCCATATATATATATATATATATATATATATATATATATATATATATATATATATATATAAGCCGGAATGGTGGGAGGAAGAAAAAAAACAAACAAGAAAAACACTGGGATGCATGGATATGATTTTTCTGTATCCTTTCAGATTTTTCTGCATCAATGATGCAGGATGTGTACCTATCAGCATATATATATATATATATATATATATATATTTTTGCATTTACACACACACACACACAAATTAAGCTTATCTTCTCATTTTCATCTTCCTTTAATTGCTACCAATTAATTTATCCAACCCCCACACCCACAAATTACTGTTTCTGCTTACTTCTTGGCAATTTAGCATCAAAGAGCTAAGATAATACTGCAATGTATACACCTGTGTTAAATATACACAGGTAATAATAAAATATATTTCCCGTTTTATCTTATTAGGTTTTAATGGGATTCACACCTGATTTGATAAAATTAATCCAATTTCTTTAACCTCAATTACTTGATAGTTGGTAAGCAGCCAGAATGCGTGCAAAGTGCTAATCCTATCAGCATTTGTTGTTTTATATATATTGTACTAGCAGGACTTGTAATATATAAACAGGATATATTCTTACCTGTACACATTGGTTTACCAAATTAATAAATATTAGCAGGACGTGTGGATATACCACAGCATGATAATTTGATTATTACAATGTTTGATATATTTACTTAAGAGATATTGCAAAATATACTGTACTAGCAGGACCAGTGGATATACCACAGTATGATAATTTAATTATCATAACGTTTGATATGTTTACTTAAGAGCTATTGCTAATAATTCAATATGTAAAAAGTATAATAATTAAACTTTCCCTCACTCTTTTTTTCTTTCCTTTTCATCTTTTCATTATGTTTGATTGAAACAGAATAGTGCTATCACTTCTGCGCACTCATCCCTTCTCTTTACCTTTCCCCTACTTTCTTTCTTATTACATTTTTCTATGTAGCATGTCCTTTTTCTTCCCATTCTTTCTTATAATAAAAATGGAATGGTTCATCATTTATGTGAGGCCTTGACACTCATAAGAAATAAGAAAACTCAGTGGATAAGCAACACCAGATAATTAGAATTTACATTTTTGTATTTCATCTTGGATGATTGGACGGTCTCTTATTTAACCAGAGGGTGTTGCAAGATGATAACGGTTGGAAGATTAAGGAATATGAGTATTAATATATAAATAGCCAAGGAATATCTTTTAATTTTCTCATTTACCAGGTTCTCATGTTCGGAAATCTAGACTATCTATTTATTTGCAAGAAATTATATGGTTTCAAGTAACTAATAATCCTTACTAAACAATTATAGCTTCAAGTAACTACTCTGAATACAAATAATTTGCACACAGTAAATGGTATAAAGTATTCCTATCACATACAAATAATTTTCAAACAGATCTATTTGACCCATAGGTGGTATAATAACAGGTTCTACGAATCCAGATCAGAGTGGACCTGGATTTATGACAATGAAGATGTGACTCAACAGGACGTGTCATGGGAATGACGGTAAACTCTATCTGATGGTGAGGTTCCAGTTTTGGAGGTTTGGGGAATGTGGAGCACCTCTTCATCACCATTGCTCCCTGGTCTACTCTGACCCGGAGTGGTAGCACCTGTTAGGGTCCCATCTATGGGTTAAATAGAAAAATGTGTTTATAAGAAAAATTATGTATCCATTAAGAATGAGTTTATTTCACAACTTTGTCAGCATTAAATTACCTACTGAGGTTGATATGCCATAAAATAAAACAAACGAAACCAGGATCCCCTCCCATGAGTAGGTTTTTCATCTGGCTTGTAATGAGTGGGAACAGAGGATGTAGATTATGAGTTATCTCCCTTCGACTGTTTCAGTTGAAGGAACTCTTTAGCAAAAGAGTTAGAAAGTTAGTTGGCAACAGACTATATATACGACGATCGTCCACCATTAGAGCGACTGCCATTAAACTGCCTATTGACCTTTCTTCATCACCACCTTCAGCCACCGCCTTCTAGCACATATATTGGGGCCTGCCATAAGGGTTAATAGGGTCGGGTCAATCATATCTTGACATGACCAGCTGATTGATCAGAGAGGGTCTCTCTGAATGCCCGTCTAGGTTCTAAGTGGAGTATTGCATGTCATGGACAGCTCATCCACCAGGATTCCATCCTTAAGCATGATGGGTCGCCACCCACAGCCAACAGGTGGCCCCATTGGGGGTGCGTCTTACCCCTATGCTGAGGTGCAGTTGGTGTATTCTAAAGCCCCAGCCAACACTGTATCTAGTGGTGAGGTTCCAATTCTGGATCTCTGGAGAGTGTGGAGTACCCCTTCATAGCCAAAACAACTCAACAGAATAGAAAAACTGCATAATGTGTGCAGAAAAAAACATTCCAGTGACTATTTCTGTAAACCTAATGAGGCCAATATCATCAAGACTACAACCAGAAGTAAAAAAAAAAAAAAAAAAAAATGAAATTACTTCTTTTCTTAGGCTGTACTTATTTTAGATTTATTTAATAATAAATAATACCTAATGATAATTAGTTTTCATTGTATAATGTTTCACTAGGAATAATAAAATCCAGGTTTCTTTGTTTGAGAAGAAAATTAACTTTATATAAAAAACGTTGGTAGGGCTATACTTATTATTCATAGACAATACTGTATATATTACCAAAATTCCCATTTTGTTTACACCCACACATCTCATACTCCCTAATGACAGATCAAGATTTTTATTAGAGAAATATACTTAGAATACTCAAACTTAGAGAATAAAAGACTTTGCCGTCCACTATTCAATTGACTGAAATTTGAGTCAGTATTAGCGTAAGTGCTGAATATTTATTATTATACTAAAAGCTGAGTAAATCAATGATTGTTTCCTAGAGGCTTTTTTTCCTATTTAGTTTAATGACACAAAATACATGCCAAAATTTTCCTTAGTTCTGGGATTGAGTTATGTTTGAAAAAAATTCCATTTAATCGATTCTAATTAGTAAAGCAATGACCCGCCTCTTAACTCACTTTTCCCTGTCACTTTCCCCCTATATCTTGATTAACTACTCCTTATATGGAGAGAGAGAGAGAGAGAGAGAGAGAGAGAGAGAGAGAGAGAGAGAGAGAGAGAGAGAGAGAGAGAGAGAGAGATTGGAGTGTGAAATAGAGATTGGATTTGTCAGTTTATTTGTATTTTAATTTTCATCATCAGCTAGAATCTAAGGGCTGGCTTATATATAACATACAAATAAAGTGGGAAGTTCAGTCTTCCTCTCCAATCTCTTTACATTCACAGAGAAAGTAACATATAGGGAGTAGTTCATCAACATTTTATATATATATATATATACACAAAGAGGGAGAAAGTGACAGTCAGAATTAGAGTAAGAGATGGGTCAATTTTTGACTTAATTGCAAATTTCAGCAAAATCTTTTTAATGTTTTAAATTCTCCCACCGTACTTGTTTAAAAAAAAAATTAATTCACTTTGCAAACTTACTTTTTTCCTGATCCCAATTATCTACCCAGAGCTCAATGGGTGACCCAACGTTTTTTTTTCTAGTCCTTTTATAATCATACTGATTTTCAATACAATGAACATAATTATGAAATGCTAATTAGAATCCCTTATACTTTTAAATAGAAGCATCAATATTATCATGGAACATCTTATTATAATGGAGATTGTGGGTTTGTCTGTAACTGAAACTATATCACTACTCAAGTCACAATTCCCTTAAGTTATTTACGTCACATTCCCATGATTTTTTTTTTTATTTAAAACTCAATTATTAATAAAATTGCCTTACATGATTTATACTATTGACCGTATCTACATACTAATAACATGCAATTGTATTTATATATACAACAAAATAGTGGTTTACAGTGTGAAAGGGAAGGCTAATTTGCATATTGATATTAAAAAATGTGATTCTAATAAATATGTACTTGGTATTATTGATTTCTAATTGTTTGGCTTTATCTTAATGAATATGAGCAAATCTTAAAAGTTATCCATTAACAAGAAGAAATGAATAATTTTATTATCTACTTCCTATTTAACTAAATAGTTAAGTTAGGAACATTTAGCGATGACAGACGGGAGTGATGGAAAATGACACAAGAGTAAGTTTCAGTTGTTCCATTTTTCGATTATACTCTGTTTCAAATCTTTTCATCTGCATTTTTATTTAGTTTCATTTGCCTTTCTAATTTAATGATATTTTATTACATTAAAACTTAAATATATGCACAACGAGAGAGAGAGAGAGAGAGAGAGAGAGAGAGAGAGAGAGAGAGAGAGAGAGAGAGAAGAAAAAAGATCTTAAAAGATATAGAAAAGAAAGACAGAATGTTGTGTGTATGTGTGAGGATGCTTATATTTGCTAGTGGTTATAATGAAAACCCAACACGTTCATCAGTCATGTAATTATTAAATTGCAAATCTTATTGAAAGGAGTCAGTTCCTGATGTCTGTAATATCAAAAAAGGAAAATACTGATTGGACTAAACAATTTCAAGAACTATTCACACGTACGTATTTATGTTACGATTCGTGTAGCCATTTTAGGGGTGTACTTGAAAGTAGTTTTACAGTCGAGATTCCCTGTGGTGTAAAGTTTGATCCTTTCTCGAAGTAGAAAGATGTAGTATCAGTTTTAATACTTGTCTGTTGGTCCGTCCTTACAGAGTTGTATAATCCTCGTCTGTTGGTCTGTGTTTCCAGCAAATAATTTAGGAGAATTTATCAACGCCTTTAAATAGTAAATTAAATACACGTTTGGGCATTTTTGATTGGCCAGTTTGGAACAGTCTATAAGTATGAGCCGTGTTCATTAGCATGTCTTATATCAGAATACACCTCACGTAGCGTAATGATTAGCAAGCTGGATTCGTAAACCATTGTTAGTGAGTTCGGTTCTCACTGGGTGCCCCTTCTGGTCTTGTGCTGCATCTAAGCTACGCTTAGTAAATAACTATGCCAAGATAATCAACAATTTATCTAACCACTTAACCGCCCTGTCGGTTGTAGAATACGCAGACGGTACCTTTGTAGAGGGGAATTACCCCCCCCCCAATGGGGCCACCTGTCGGCTATGGGTGGAGACTTGTTATGCTTAAGGAAGGAATCCTGGTGGCTGAGCAGTCCATGACATGCAACACTCCACTTTGGCCCTTACTTGGGCGGTCGGAGATCAATCGGTTTATAACGCCAAACCCTAGCACCTATATGATTGTCCCAATTCTATTACTCTTATGGCAAACCCTAACCCTTTTGATCATGTGCTAGAAGGTTGTGGCTGAGGGTCTTAATGTCACCATTAAATGTTAAATGATGAAGTTCCAATAAGGTATAATTAAAGCCAAAATCGGTTAATGAAAGTAGTTCCCGATTGAAATCACTAGCTTTCACGTCATTTAAACCGGCGATACATACGTGCTCGGCCCCACCCTCACACGAAGCCTTACTTGCCTGGGGTCTGACCAAAACTTGATTTGCCCAAACCAAACACTTAACAGCAAATTACCACAGCAATAACTCTTATTTCCTCTTCCACATACATTACTACTACAGATACACAGTGACAATATCACACAAACACATATACAAGGAATTTTCAATCCACACAAGGATTTTGTCGTACACTTGCTAGGTATGTTCAAAATCCAGACTTAAGAGGAGATGTTTCAAAATGTGAAAAAGAAAACATTAAAAATTGAAATAAAATTACAGTAGCTCATAAGTGCCAATTAGGTAGGTTGATTGTTTTCACTTTTTTAGAATATCAAATTGTCCAGGGACGCGAAAGTTGGGTGTTAGTATACTAAATACCGATACCAAATATCATTTGTTTGAGCAAATAGCATCAAAGATCATCTATTAAAATGCATAAAAATATTTAGCCTAGAAATTAGAAAATATAGCAATTTCAATATTTAAAACAGAAAACAGAACAATCGTTAACAATAATTAAAAAAAAAATAAAATAATTAAAAAATATATAAAAATCTTGGAAAATATGATGCATAATATCACGCCTTTTGAATCATACATTTTTAGATAGACTAAATAAATCTCATTAAAATTAGACAATTTTGATTTTTGTAATAAAGTGTTCACATGAGAACGTCACTTATGAGTTCGTTCTTGATGCTTCAGCGGTGTCTAGCAGGTTTCATTTGTTTCACTTGAATGGCTCGTGCAATAGGAAGCAGATGACCAAACAGTTATTTTCTTGATATATATATATATATATATATATATATATATACACTAGTAACACGTTGGGTCACCCATTGAGCTTTGGGTAGATAATTGATATGTGTCATTAAACTAAACAGTAAAAAAGCCTTTAGGAGATAAACATTGATTCGCTCAGCTTTAGTATAATAATATTATAATGGAGATTGAGTGCTTGTGTGTCTGTAACCGAAACTATATCGCTCTTCAAGTCACAATTCCCTTTGTTATTTACGTCATATTCTCCATGATTTGATTTTATTTAAAAATCAATAATTAATAAAATTGTTTTACATTATTGATAGTGTTGGCCATATCTACATACTAATAACATGCAATTATATTTATATTCACAACAAAATAGCGATTTACAGTGTGAACGGGAAGCCTAATTTGCATATTAATATTAAACATTTGATTTTAATAGATATGTGCTTGATATTGATTTGTAATTGTGTGGACTCATCTTAATGAATATAAGCAAAAATCTCGGGGATAAATCTGAAAAGAAATCGATTAACAAGAAGAAATAACTAGTTTTATTCTTTATTTCCTATTTTAACTAAATAGTTGAATTAGGAAAATTTAGCTAGGAATGACGGGAGTGATGGAAGAGTAAGTTTTAGTTGTTGTATTTTCGATTATACCCCCCTCTGTTTGAAATCTTTTTATCTGCATCCTTATTTAGTTTCATTAGCCTTTTTAATTTAATGTAGCGGAAATGACCGGCATGACGAATAGTCAGCTATCGTCGTTCAAAAAAAACAAAACAAAACAAAACAAAAAAAAACAACGAGTGGCGTGCGGCATATGTAGGCGGTGTCTAGTCCGATGCGAATGCTGATCCAGTTGATTACGAAGACGGGCAGTTACGGCGCAACCTTATGATCGCGAGTAGTAGGATTGCTGTCACCCCTGTTGGCTGAAATGGTTCGGCCACAGAGAAGAATAAATGCCGAGGCGAGAGTGGTGAGAAACAGTTGGACTTAATTTTTCGAGTCGACTGACGAGCGAGCGTTACTTTTTCAGTGGAAAGATCCGGCTGTGCGACCCAAAGAGGGTTTGTGCTCGTTATATTTAATATAATATTTTATTAAAACCTAAATACTTGCACCCGGGGGTGCATAAATTTACTACTACTAGTAGTAGTAATAATAATAATAGAACAAATAATAGAACATGCAACAAGTTGACCTCGCAGGGAGGTACATAAATACTGACAGAAAAAGCATCAGTATTATTTTGTTACTTGTAAAAAAACGCGCGAATACTCATACATACACACAAAAGGACCTGGGTAAAAAGTAACGAAGAAAGAAAGACATAATGAAGAGAATAAGAAGACACAGTGAAAGTATGTTTTTATTTTATTTTATTGGCCACAGAGGATTAGAGGATGCCTCAAAATTGGCTCAAACAGTTTAAATATTTATCAACTTGGTAAACCAACATGTACAGGTAAGAATATGTCCTGTTTATATATTATAAGTAGAGAGGCTAATTTATTTGCAGAGACGGACTTATTAAAATAGTCAACTCGTCTCAGACAGTAACCACTTGACATCTGAAATTATTTTATAATCTGCTTTATGGTCTTTTACTCCATAATTGCGCGCGCGTGTGTGTGTCTAATAAACAACTTTAATGTCATAAACGTTCACTGGTCATAAATATAAATAACCATAAATTTAACTTTTACAGATTGTAACGATAATCAATGAAATTCAATCATTCTAATGTCAAAATGTTTGCCATTACTTGTTAAGTAAAGAAATAAATAATTCTATATTTATATTGTTTAGTACAGAGGTCGGCAAACCTTTGGACACAGCGAGCTAACACCTCCGGACCTTTAGAAATCTTATGATGAAGAGATCTTTATCTTGAAATATTAAAAATAAATCAAGGTTAACAAACAACATCATAGTTACCTCATTTTTATTTACACTTGAATTGTGATAGCCTTCAAAACCAACCACCAAACCAATTTTATATTTAATTTATATCGTTATCGGTAACTTTTTGGAGAAAGGGGACCAATTGGCAATACAGTGTCTCGGTGACGGGCCACGGTATTAAATATAATGCAAATACATTTTCTCAGAATCAAACCGCCCTGTCCAAAAAGCTGTCTTTAAAAAAAAAAAAGATGGTTTAAATAAAAGATCTTTGCTTCTGGCCTTTAATGGGTTAACCTGAATCGAACAACCTTATTTCTATTCGATACTAATTAGATAGTCAGTGTCCAGCTATTAAGTTGGTGGGTCGGACGAAAACCACCCGAGGGCCATGAGCCGGGGGTTTTCGATCCCTAGTTTAGTATAGGGTTTAGCTCAGTCGGTAGAGCACCTGCATCGGAATCTCAAGCTTCCGGGTTCGATGCTGGTGGTCTCCGCCAACTCAGTGCATGAGTAACACAGACTGGGTAAACTGTTCTATGCGGTAATGTGGTTGGGGCTGATCTAGAGAAAAGGGGATAGACTCCCTCGCTGTCCGACTGATACCAACAAAAGGTCACCGTCAACTTTTAAAAATATATTTCGGGTAAACAATACTTTTAGTATACACTGATAGAGCTTAGACAGTGGCACCACGGCAAAATAAGCAACGTACACGGCAGTTTTTGTCTTCAATTTATATATATATATATATAGCCATCAGATTGTGCTGGTAGCTTGGATATCCATAAAAATCTCTCGCCAAACGTCCCTATCAGTCAACGTCTTGGAAGGTCCTCTGTGCAGCATCCAAAATCGACAGAGCTGATCGATGCAAGTCCTTGTGCAGGTTTCCATATGAAAACGTCACTTATGTGAAGGGGAGTCATATACTTCGTCGTGAAGCCTGTCCAGAATTTGGATCAACATGCAACACGTGGTAAAGCCAACCACAGGCTAACGGTTTGACTGTCAAGCAGAGAGGGCAAAACCAAGAACAAATTCAACATTCTCTAGCCAGGGTCATACCAACCCAAAGCCGATGCACCAACCTCGACACAAAAGGAATTCGTTCGAAAAGAGGCAACCCATCTAGACTGATGCAGTGTACAATAGGATAGGTTGATTTTTAACTCTTTTTTAAAATATCAAATTCTCTCAGACAGCATAGGTTATTTGTTAGTATAATGAATACTGAAACCAAAACCTAAATTTCTTACTTGCACCATTGTTTGAGGAAATAGCATCAAAGATCGTCTGCTAAAATGCATTAAGAAATTCTCGTTTTTGCAACATTTAGCCTGGAAATTTGTTAGAAAATTTAGCAATTTCAATACTTAAAACAGAAAAGATTGTCATTTTAAATGAAACGAATAGAATTCAAATTGAACATATGACCCGCCAACACCTCAGATATGCTTCTTTTTACCTAATAATTAAGCTGTAACAGTGATAACATTTTAAAAGACTGAAATTTATTTCCCGATTACGACAAAAAGGTTCCCGAGTTCAAAAAAGCTCCCGAGTCCGACAAGAAATACCTGAAGAAGGCCGGAGGGCATATCGATCGAAACGTTGTACAGATAACAATAAAGAGAGGACAATTGTCCGAATAATCCAAATAATACTTTCCCAAGGGTATTAGTCTGAAAGTGAAAGTGAACTCGCTTACAACGATGTTGCAATCCAATACGTTAACCACAACGCCACGGTGACTCCACCCCCGCCGAACACTACTACTAATAATAATAATAAATAAATATCTGTATTTTTTGACACAGAGTACTTGACTAGGAATCGCAAGGTTTCTGGTTCGATACCGGCCCTCGCCAACTCAGTGTATGAGTAGCACAGGGATCTGTGCGGTAAAGTAAGGAGCTGATGGTAGGTGTGGCGCTCCACCTCAGGCACTGAAACAATCTCCTTGGTCTAGCGCTAGTGAAAAGGAGATAGACTCCCTCGCTGTCTGGCTGATACCGACATTAGGCCACCCGACGACTTTACTTTTATACCGGTATAGAATGGCTAGTCTGCTTCTGAATGTTTGGTTTCTTTGTTCAATGGCATATCAATCTTTGTGGCTTATTTAATGCCAAAGCTTGTAAAAGAACAGAAGTGGTACTACTTAACCTATAGGTGAAAGATGATGGCGTTCATACCATTCTCAAATGTATAAGTACGAAAGTGAACATAATATATATCTACTAACCCCTCCGCACGAGCAAGATGCGACACAAGGTCAATTTCTTAAGCGGAGTTTAACAGGTTTGAATTTAGAGTTTTCCTTCTAGACTGGTTACCTAGCCATGGTTAAAGAGTCTAGTCTGCTTTGCTATTTACCCATAACTGGAGGGAGAATTGGATTCATACCGTTCTCAATTTACGATTTGAATTTTTAACGAACTCAATTTAAATTATATCTACACTACTTACATAATTCATAAGCTACCCATGAATTATGTAACAATCTTGCAGTTCAGCATGTTCAACGGTTATCCCCACCCCGCCCAACACAGATGTTCTACTGGAAATAAACACCCCAATAGTATTGTAGTTTTTAGACACAGAGTTTTAAAAAAAGTGTATATATATATATATATGATTGAAAATAAATATAGTTGCTCTTGAGGAAGACCGTTTTATTAAATGGTCGAAACAGATATCTGTCAGCACACTACTATTATCATTTGTTTTTTCTATCTATTTTCAATCATACTGTCGGATTCATATCCATTTATGAATTATATATATATATATATAGTACCACGGCAAAATGAGACATCCTGGTAATGATGCGAAAGCCCCGAAACCACGTTCAATCCCAAGGTCATTGTCTGATGAAGACATAACTGGAAACCTCGTTTAATCTACACCCACATTATATATATATACACTCATACCTTTTCCCTAAGTTGGACACTATTGGGAAGGTAATCACATTTTATCTCCAAGGCGGACGCAGTCGAAATAAGACAAAACGCCCGCCCAAATAAACCCCATAATTTCTTTAAAAAATGTCCAAGTCGAACACTAACAGTTATCAGTATTCACTTCAAGCATTATTCTTTAGATATCGCATATAAAATACCTTAAAAAATATAAGAACGTCTAGAAAAACACTTATACCAACTACCAAAAGTATGTACGCCCTGGGCATTTAAGTTTTAATGTAATAAAATATTATATCAAATTAGATAGACTAATGAAACTAAACAAGAACGAATATAAAAATATCACATTTATTTTAATTGATTTTTTATATACAATTATATATAGGACTGCTTAATACATTTGAGAATAACATGATAATATTAGAAATCACTAACAGCAAATAATTATTTGTTAAAATCTTTATGCAAATAATTCCCACCAGATAGTATTAAATCTTCATTTCTTAAGAAATATATAACACATATTTAAGGATTTTAAATAGATTAATAATATTGGCAGTTTTGTGATAAATCTAACACGGCTAAAGTTCAATAGAGACATTGTTAAACAACTTAAATAACTGAGGAAATCGTGACGTCAATGATGACGTAGTTTCCGTTATAGACAGTTCCATAATCTCCATTATAATAAGATATCCACACCGCCCCCTCTTGTTCCTCAATAAAATTTATAACTTCAATTACCTACGACTCTTAATCTAAGAATAATCAAACATCAATTATTTATAAGAGTTCTATAATAATTTCTTTAGAAACTACTAAACCTTAGTTAAAATATCACAAGATCCTTTATTAATTCTACCTAGTAAATTAGGATTTTTAAAAAATCACTTTTTAATTTAAATCTATATTAAGTTTAAACATTTTCTATACATGAGATTAAAATTAGTTACCCAACTAAGTTTTTTTCCAACCAGGAAGTGGACACATACCAGTAGCTATAAAAATACTATAAAATACTTTAGACTCGTGTAATTCAAAATCATTTGAAAGTTTCAGCATTTTTGTAGGCGCTGTGGCAGTTTTTATATGCCCATGTCATACCAGCTCACTGCCACCATGTCATTGAGGAAGAGTTCCAAACTCCCTACACCATTTTGATGAACTGAATGAGACAGACAGACATGAATCGAATGAGACAGACAGACAGACATGAATCGAATTTATCCCCCACTATATTTAACATAATAAAACTTGCATAAAGGTTAATATTATCTTGAAGTTTTTTTATTCACTCAAAAGAAGAAGCATTAAACAAACTCCTAATGATTTAAAAAAAATGTCGGCTTACGAAAATAATGAAAATTACAAACGAAAAACAATGTTTACATTTTTGCACCGTTAAATCAATTGAAATTTAACGTAGCCAAAAACAAGTTATAACTAAAGGTTTTTTTTTTTTTTTTTTTTAATTCTATGAAAAATAAAATAATGTTCCGATCTTCACGATTACTTACCTTTAGAATAAAAGGTGTCTGAAATAGTATTTTTCAAAAATATATTAGGGGAAATATTTTTTTACGAGGTCTACTCCCCCCTATTTTATTTTATGAAAAAATGAACCGACAAAAAACGATTTTTACTTTTTTTCTATAAATAATCTGAATAATTATATCAAGATTTTAAGTCAATACCAAAGCTTTTTAGTAAAAGAACCATGAATACAGACTTCTGCTAAAAAATATATCAATAAAGAAACTGACCGTGTTGGTAAATAAACGGACCGTTTTATTCATTTTTCACGATAATGATGAGTAATTTTCCCCTAACCGGATAATTTGATCTTTGAATTAACAGTTTTTCTTTGTAACAACTCTTGAGGTTCGTTATTTATTTTTTGCGAGATTGAAGAAAAAAAGTTCAAATATATTTACGTTTCTTCCTTCAATATGGAGTAGACTGATCATGATCTATTTTGGAGGTACCTAACAATCATTCAAATAAAACACGAGGACTAGCGCTAGTAGCACCCAAACGACTAAACATACAAACATATAGTTTAGCATATTTTACCCCGAATTAAATTCTGCATAATTTAGTATATATACATTGGACTTTATACCCATAGTCTGCTTCAAAGTTGAGAATATTTGTTAAAAAAAAAAAAGTTGTTTTTTTTTTTAGACATTTTTGGTTAAACTTGCAGATTGTCGTCAAAATTAAAACGGAAAATTCACTCCCCTGAATTAACAGTCTACTTTATTTATTTTAATATTTACTAACTAGCAAGAGATATCTGTTCGAAAAATTTGGTAAATATTAAACAAGAAAAACGAAAGGAATAACTATCTCTAAATCATGAATTTAAATTTTAAATAAGAAACAAAATGAAAGTTACATATAAAATGACGTCACCAAAATAACCGCCCATTCCTGTTTCTAACATGTTTCTGGGTAGTAGGTATTTACCCAAGCTACTCACCACGAATAGGATGTGACACAAGTATGAAGCATCCAGTAAGGATCAAACTCGCTATTCAGTAATAATGGATCTGCGTGACTAACCTGCTAACCATTACACCAGGATGGGATGCTCCATATTTCTGAGTGTATTTCTCCAATTTCCCACAAAATCATGGAGCGGGCTTCCCCGTAGAGTAATGGCTAACGTGCTGGACTGCGACATCGTAGTAAGTTCGAATTCCAGTCGCGCTATTACGTTCACTTTCGGACTAATATCCTTGGGAAAGGTATAAACCTCCTCGTCTCTCCCAGCTATGGGTTAAATAGTATCTCTGCTGTTCTTTCGGGGTGGCTTTGGTATTAAATAACCCACGGAGGTTGATATATTGGTTGTTTGAGTTTTACGGCATGTCAAACCATCAACTCATAAAGAAGTCCCAATGAGTATGATAGATAGGTATTTTACCCCTGACTGACCTATTAGCAGTTCTTTCATTGGTTGGTTTGGTCATGTGACCACCCAGTCGTGAGAACAAGTCAGTTAATCAGATTCGTCTCGAGCATCTTACTGGTCAGACGTATATAATGGCTTTTCTCCACGCGTGATAGTTATGATTCTTTGGGGAAAATTAAGGTGCCATCAATAAGATAATACGGATATAACTATTTAACACAAATAGATTTCTTTGTAGGCAAAAACAATTCTCTTTGTATTCTTGAATGCTCATCCCAGCATTTTATTTTTAAAAGTTATCTTTTTAGGTCGGTAAGGTTCACCCTTTATAACTAAAGCTCAATTTCTTCTAAAAACCAAGAGATATCAGGATTTTATTATTTCTAGTTGAACATAATACAATTCAATCATATATTATCAAGTATTATCTATTACAAAACTTCACAACATTAAGACTGTACAGCCAAAAGTAATGGTCTAATATTTTATCCGAACTAATAAAATCTTGGCATCTTTAGTTTTTAGAAAATTAACAGTGCCGTTATAGTATGTGGCCTACCTTTTTGATTCTGTTATAGTATGTGGCCTACCCGGTTTGAATGTGGCCTACCTCAGTAATAGTATATTTATAGATATAAGTTGTACGCAATTTATTGAAACTAATTATTTTTCACATACATTTAATTTCAAGAAATGCAATTCAGTCATAAACTGTATATAGTAATTAAGAATAATTAAAAAAGAATCTATCCATAATTTACATGAATCAGAGATCTATTTAATTCTAAAATAGGGTTAAGATTAGCAGTTATTATTATAACTTTATCATATACTTTTTATGGTAGGCCACATACTATAAGAGATACATGATTTTGTAGGCCACATTCAAAAGGTAGGCCACATACTATAATGGTACCAAATTAACTTTTTATTAAAAAAAAATGATAGCGGGTTACTTATTTATGGATTATATATATAAAGCAAAGTCGTCGGGTTGGCCTAAAGTCAGTATCAGCCAATCAGCGAGGGAGTCTATCCACTTTTCACTAGCGCTAGACCAAGGAGATTGTTTTTGCGTCTGGGGTGGAGCGCAACACCTACCATCAGCTCCTTACTTTACCACACAGGTCTCTGTGTTACTCCGGGTTAGCTCAGTCGGTAGAGCGTTCGGTTAGAAACCACAAGGTTCCTAGTTCGATACCAATTCGTCACTTGATTTAGTCCCTCTCCCCGTTCACATCCGGTGCGTGGGCGACATGAATTTGGTGACTTAGTGAATCGGGGAGATATCTATATTTCTGTATATAACAAAACCAAGCCACGTCCCTGGCAAGAGAGAGAGAGAGAGAGAGAGAGAGAGAGAGAGAGAGAGAGAGAGAGAGAGAGCGAGAGAGGGAAAAAATCTCATTTTATCATCGTAAAAAGTTTTCTTGAAATTTAAAACCGCACAACATTGCTGAAACCGAAAATATATTCGTTCCGTGCATATTTGTTTCATCTTCGACCAAAACATCTGATAATTTTGTAATACTTGATTCCTTCTTAAAAATATCCCCTTGTTATGTATCATTGCTAATAATTATAGTCATTGCCGTAGGGCCCTCATTTTTTTAGGTAATTTTTGCTTGTCCCTCTTTTAAGCTAAACTTATCCTTGTATATGATATATATAAGTTAGAGTACCATGGACATGGAGTCAACGGAGCTGATGGTAGGCGTGTCGCACCGTCTCAGACTCAAAAACAATCTCTTTGGTCTAGCGCTAGCGAAAAGACTCCCTCGCTGATAACGACTTTAGGCCAACCCGACGACTTTACTTTACACACACACATATATATATATATATATATATATACATATATATATACATACATACATACATACAATCCATAAATAAGTAACCCGCTATCATTTTTTTAAATAAAAAGTTAATTTGGTACCATTATAGTATGTGGCCTACCTTTTGAATTTACTTACTACACATTGAACTATTTAGCAATAGCTCTTAAGTAAGCATATCAAACGTAGTAATGATCAAATTATCATTTGTCATGTGTTTTATTTTATTATAGATCCAGGAAAAACAAATAACATGACCCCCCCCCCAAAAAAAAAAAAAAAAATCATTGTATGTTTTTACCCTCCATAGGGGAAGATGTGACAAGGTCAAATTTGAAGCTAGTTTTAATTCAGTTTTTCTTCTAGACTGGTTGCCTAACCAATGCAAAAAAGCCCAGTCTCCCTTACTCTGTACCCGTTGCTTGGACTTCAAGTTATGGATAAATAGTAGAGCAGGCCGAGAGAGTAAACAGATTGCTACTAATGCACAATAGCGCGCAAGTGATAATATCATTAGAATCGCATTTTATCTATAAATAGCATTAGATGTCGGAAATTCTCGAAGTAGCCTAGCCTTAACCCTTGCGTCTCAAAGGTTTCAGGTATTTCCGTGAAATGTAATGCTTTTTATACGTAATCTAATGATACTATCTCTTGTGCGCCATTGTACATTAGTACCGATAGATTCATGCCGTTTCCAAGGGCATTCACGCGAGCGAAACGCAAACAACCTCGTCCAGGATTTGAACTCGAACCGCCGATTCCATTTCCTACGACAATAACGGTTACGCCAAGAGCGCTTCTTTTTATGTATCTAATTAGAATAGGATTAGTTTGCTTTTGTATTTAAATATTTTTTTTACATCACCCCAGAGATTCATTAGATTGTATGGGTGAGTGCAATCATTTATACACGCCTTTGGAAATGTCCCAATTCTTTTATACGCCAAGAAGCGGCTCTTTATGTTTAACTTAACTAGTTTCATTCATTTAATTCAAAGAAATTATATTATTCCTTTTACCATAACGTCGTATACCTATGGAAAAAAGGAGGAGTTTATGGTGTAATGGTTACGTAGTAGGAAACACTGGGCACATTAACCTTGGTACGGCAAGGTCCTATACATATATATTTTTTTCGGTATTATTCGTGGAATGCTCAGTATTAGTACTATATATATATATATATATATATATATATATATAATATATATATATTGCATGAAAGTAATTCTGTAACCTTGGGTTTCGTAACTCTTAGTTATTCATCCGAAGGAGTGAAAGGTTTCTTTAAAAATCCGATTAATATGGACAAATTTTGTTAGTGTTTGAGCTCACCAACAAAATTTGACCATATTAATCAGATTTTTAAAGAAACCTTTCACTCCTTCGGATGAATAACTTCCACGCAATATATATATATATCATATATATATATATATATATATATATATATATATATAAAGAAGTTTTTTTTTCACTGAAAAGATGGACTCACCACTTCTAATAAACTTCTCTGTCTGTCAATTTCTTCAACAAGAAATTTTCTCCTGACAAGGTTCCGGGTTGAATACCGGCTTTCGCAAATTCAGCGTATGAGTAGCACAGGGTTCTGAGCGGTAAAGTGAAGAGCTGATGGTAGGAGAGGCGCTTCGTCTCAGACGCCTAAAACAATTTCTTGGTCTAGCGCTAGTGAAAAAGGAATAGACTCCCTCGCTAGCTGGGTGATACCGACTTTACTTACGTACAGCATCCAAAATGGATTCCTAGCTTTAACCATTCATTTTGGGAATCGGATCATCACTGAACCCCCCCCCATACCGTTTGCCTCGAGTCATAATTAATCTTAGCAAATGAGGTAGACTGTGAATTCAGGGGCGTACTTTTTTATCAGTCTACCGGACAGATGTTAGTGGAATATAAAATGAAGTCCGATGTATATATATTTTTAATTTCTGTGAACTGGGATGAATACTTTTAATAAAAATGAAATTCTAAGGAAAACATAACTTATTAATTCATTTAAAAGTTAAAAAAAAATGATGTTGTATGGATTTAATTTAAATCTATACATCATCAATTAATGCTAGGAGGGCCCAAAATTGAACGAAAATGCGTTTTTGACAAAATGAATTTAGCCCCCCCCCCTACAGAAAATAATTTACCAAAAATCAGGGAATTATCGGATTCTAATGAAATTTTCAGTGTTTATTTATCTAAGAATGATCTTTATAATGCATTATTTATTTTGTTTTAAAACTCATTTTTTTCAGGTCACTTAATTTTGACCCCCCCCCCTCCCTTATGTTGAGGGCGTAACATTTTGTCGAGTTGGTCTTATACTGTACGTACTAATTACAGTATAAATAAAGAGATAAAAGACCGAAGTTATGAATAGAATGTTTTCTTTACGGTGGCTTTTCTATGAGAAAATAAGTACCGAAAATCGGAAAAAAAAAGTTAAAAAAAAAGATAAATAAAAAATTTTTTGGAGATTTTTTTTTTTACTCATTTCGATAATTATTTAATTGGCTATTATCTTATAACAAAAAATTATACATCGATATTTTTCTGCTTAAAAAAGGGGGGGGGGTAAATTTTCAATAGAGTTTTTCTTCAAAACTTATTACTTTTTGTATCTAAAATAAAGTTTGCATTAAATAGATATTTATTTCTAGAAACTAAAAATATAACATTTTAAACTTAACATCAGGCTTTTCATATTTTAAATGAATTTTATATATTCATTTTTTAATAGCAAAGTTTTGAAATAAAATAACTGATGCATTATAAAATTCATTAATTGATAAATCAATACCGAAAATTTCATTAAAATCAGATATTTCCCTGATTTTTGGTAAATATTTTTGAAACCGCAAATGTTACATTAAATTTGTAAACAAGCCCTTGAAACCATTGAAAAACAGACAAAATTGCGGATCGAGATCGAAATTGACCAAAACAAATCGTTTTAAATGTATTAAATGTTTTAAACTGCATGTAATGATATTTTTCTTTTTTTAATGATGGTTACTACTTATTGATTTAGACAAAAGTTTGACCTTAAATAAGCGATTTAATTAATTTTAATTCGTTAAAAAAAAAAAAAATCTGCCGCGAGCAGACGATCTTTGGGCCATCCTAAAATGCTGTCATTTAATTCTTTTAAAAACTTATAAATGAATTAACGTATTGAGTTATTTTCCATAGAGTTTTATTTTTATTAAAGTTATTATTCCCAGTTCAGAAATTAAAAAAATATATTCATTAGACTTCATTTCATATACCATTAATATCTGTCCGGTAGACTGGTGAAAATTTACGCCCCTGAATTCGCAGTCTACCCTAAATGATAACGAGTTTTTTTTGGGGGGGTGGTAGAGGTGGAGGAAGGGATTATAATCTCAAACCTGTCTGTACGTTCCTATAATATCTGGGCCAAACATGTTCTCAGCCGTGACGCAATTATAGAAGAAAGAAGGAAGAGACAAACACATAACGTTCTCCTTCATTTTTACTGATGTGGATCGAGTGAATAGTAGTACGAGTAATTATGTTTTCACGTGGCACTGGCTTTCTTTTTTTACTATTCATATTTCACAACCACGACGTGGTGTTTCTTTTCAATCCTCCCTCCACCGCGCTTCCAGTATTTATATCCGTCTCTTCAGGGTCAAATCTGACGGATACAGACTTATTATTATCTTTCTGATTAAAAATGCGTTATTTCTTTTTTTTATATTCTAAAAAAAAAAAATAAATTGATTGATTGATTCTGGGACTGAACGGTGTGAAAAAAGGAAAGCCATTGTCATAGTTTTGAGTTTAAAATGAAGAAAGTCATATAACGAGTCGCACTTCCAGAAGAATAATATTATGGTTTCTGTCTACGAGAATTCTTTGAAATAAAATCATGCGATTAATGGACGGTAAAAAATAAATAAATGAATAAGAGTTTGAAATCATTAAAAAGATTTTTTAAATGTGATTAATGGGCGGTAAAAAAAAAATAAAAAATAGAAAGATTTTTTTTAAATGCAGAGAAAAAAATTACTCCGCGATTTAAAAAAATTTAAATAAGAAGAACGAAAGAAAGAAAATTCTAAAAATAAATAAATAAGCTAGAATAATAATGTTTGTTTATTGTAATGTGTAACAACAAAAACACGTCTTACGAAGGACAACTGATAGATAAGGTACATATATACAATGGGAGATAAAAGAATATACAATTTTAAGAGCAAAAGCTTTTATACATAAGTAAAAGGAAAAGCCTTTTCCTTATGTATATTTATTTTTAATCATTCAAGGGATGTGTCCTACATAAATCTCGGTTGGTTATATAAAAAGGAATTGAAGGAGAGATACAAACAAGGAACAAAATGTAAGATGGTTTAATTAAAAAAAAAAAAAAAATCGAAAATTAAAGACCCCCCCCCGTTTATCGACGAACTTTCTGCAGATCTTACAAATTGTACTAACTGACCCTATTAGCCGAAATAAATCAGACTTTTTAGATGTCTATTTCATTTGAGTATCGATTTGTCTCTTACTCACTGTCTTGAAGCAGCTTTGAATTTATGAATGACTCTCTGCATTCGCCTCCTTTTCACAGACGAACGACAACAAAGACAGTTACATAAGAAGTGTGTGTGTGTGTGTGCGCTAATATTTAGAAACCGATTTTTAAGGAATCTCAAATAATTCACCAATTAGAGACACTAACAACATTAGAACTGCTATAAAGCCTTTACCAATGTTTGAAAAATGATTACGTTGAATTGAATAATGCGTATCAATTTACAAGAACAGCCACATCAAGAATTTTAAAAAAATCCATTAAAAATATCTAAAACTACGGATATGCAAGAACCTGACAATTAAGATTCGTTGCGTATTGAACACAAAGTAAAAAGAAAAAAAAAAAGACCCATCCCAACCCAACAAAGCAAAACTCGCTGACATCAACACAAGGGATATATTCCTTCTAACCACATAGACAGCATATCTTCCTAACCACCAAGACAACCACTGTTAAAGTTTAAATTAAAGATATATCATATATCTTTTTAAAAAAAATCAAAGATATAGAAAAATAAATAATTATAGAAAAGAAAGGACATTTTGTTGTTTTTTTTTTTTTTAAGAAAATAGAAAAAATTAATATAGCTGGCTAGCTTATTATCTTTTTTTGTTGTTTTAGTCTCGGCAACTCTTTTATTCTATGTTGTAGAATTTATCTTTTTCATTTTGCAAAGTTGCAGAACGCAACGACAATGTTAAATTTGATACAACCGGAGTGAGCACAGCACACGTATTTATATTTTCCTTCTTTCGAGATATTAAGACACGTATTACATAGGTAAGACATTTACACGTTACCACCAACTTTTTTTTTCTTTCGCAAAAAAAACTAAAAAAACAAACCTTAATCAAGAAAGTCCGTTTGCTAAAAACGTCTATATTTCAAAATCAGATATCAATAAAAAACAAAATAAATGGTTTTAAATCAATAAAGAATGTCAACAAAAACAAAAGAGAATATCATAGTCACAGTCACTAGAAAAACATTGATGAAAAAAAGAAAAGTTTAGGCATTAAAATAATTGTTCCGAGGAATATTTGTATCAAATTTAACATTGTCGTTGCGTTCTGCAAATAATAATATTATCTATTTTGCCAAAATAGATATTTATGTCAACAGAAACGAAAAATGATTAGTTTTTGTTTTTTTTTTTTAGAAAACTTACCTTTTTCTGAACTGACTTTATACGAAGAAGTTGAATTTTTCATCTTTCAGTGAATCCATGTTGTTTCCTTGTTATTCTTTTTTTTTTAATGTATTTTTTTCGCGAAGGAAACTAAAGGCGTACAAAATACAATTGTCAATAAAAATGAAATGTCTTTTTGCAAATTGAGTTTAAATATTCCTTGGGCAAAAAAAAAAAAAAAAAAAAAAAAAAAGGAGGGGGGTCTGTCATTCAAGTGGGCGTGGTAAAAAAGTATGATGCAACAACACAAATGACACACGCGATGATTGATTGTAAGTTTGTTAGAATTATGAATAAAAATTGAAATTATATATTCAGAGAGAAATTTGGACAATAAAAAAAAAAGAAAAAAAAGAAGTCTTTTAAATAGGGGATAAAGAGAGAAAAGAAACAGTTGGCAAATAAAGGCAAGAAAGGGGGTGATTAATTCTTGTCCATTACAATCTCCAAGTTATATTTAAGGGAAAAAAAGTAAAGAAAAAAGGAAATGAAATGAATAAAAGAAAGAAAGAAAGAAAGAAGGTAGGGAGGATTATTACGATAAGCGATTCTTCAGATTAAATATTTCGCGCCCTGAAAATGAATCGTTTGTCAGTTATTAATGAATGAAACAGACGCCAGGAAAGTCTTCAGTTTTTACCCAACGAAGTAAAATAGTCCGCTTTTTGGGGAGTGGGAGAAAAAAAGGAACATACACACACACATCGTAGTCTTAGAAATATTAGAGATGAAGGAGAGTCGTTTTTATATGTTTATTTAGTTCTGTTATGGTCTCAAAACCAAAATAACGATATATGTGTTAACTGTGGACAAAATCAATTCTGCTTGTAAAATCCAATTTAATGGCTAGTGTCTCTCTCTTCCCAGTGTAAGTTTTAGTCACAGAGAAGATTATTTCGTTAAATGATGGCGAAGAAACAAACAAACAAAAAAATAAATAAAAATCTTCACAGGTACACGCACGGTTTGTAGTAAAGTAGTTAGTCGTACGCTAGAAGCGCTCTAATGCGAGACGTCTGTAATAATAGTAGTAGTAGCCTTATACAGCTTTCCAGTGATTACTATAAATAAATAAACGAGACGAGCGTTAGATGATGAGAGAAAGGTGTTAGTAACATGATAAATTCATTGGAGAGTGATGCAAAGATTACGACCTCAGTTTTGCAAGTAAAAAAAAAAAAAGAAAGAAAGGTAACAATCTTAAGTAGTTTGACTCTCGAAAAATAAACATTTAACCCCGTGGAAAATGTGATGTCAGTGCGTTGTAATATTTTTCATGATCCAACTCACTTCGGTGAGAGGAAGAGGCGGACGTGAACTGAAAGTGTGTGGGACACTGATTGACAGACTGATGCTAGTTGCGGGACTCACTGAATAATAAAGAACGCACGAGTCTATGAGAGAAAACTGCATTTATTTTTTAACTACTTGTTGAGTCTTCACGCAGTTGGATGTAAGGTAGACTGTGAATTCAGGTAGTAAATTTTTACCATTGTCTTCGGGACAGATATTAGTGGAATATGAAATGAAGTCCAATGTATATATATTTTAATAAGGGGCCACCAATTGGGTCACGTGATCAGTTTAGGCCATCTTGAATAAAACGCAATCAGGCCGCAATTTAGATAGAAAAAAAAACAACATATTATTACCCTCTTCCGATTATTTATCTACATATGGCTGACTGTACGGACATTTTACTATTAAAATGAATAAAATCTTAATAAAATCTTTAAAAACTTTAAAATAAAAATTTAGTATTAAAATGAGTAAAAACTTGAAAAAATTATTATATTAAAATTTAACAGTGAAATTGATGTTAAAAAATGTCTTCGGTTTTAGTATTAATCTTTAAAATCGAAAATGAAATGAAATGAAAATTTGAATATTTTTTCTAAGAGAAAAACTGATAAAGTAATCATATATACTTACTTTTTATTCTAATAGCGTAAAAAAATATTTTATTTAACTTTTTTGACCAAAGAAAATAAACTTCGGTTACTCAGAAGCGTCTCGTCTCTTTTTAAAACAAATATGTCAGTTTTGCTCTTCCGTATATTCCAAGAACCATACATTACTATTCAACAATAAAAATTACAAATTCTTTTAAAAATATTAATCTAGCTCGGATCCGACCAACTTTTAGTTCACCTGAATTCTAAAAATCATATTTTTAAAATATCCTTGAAAAATTTGATTTTTTAGCACAGAAAAAAAAAAATTAATCTATTTCACGTAGAAAATAAAAATATTTAATCACACAAAAGAATCTCTTAAAAATTAATTTCTTTAAAAAATAATATTTTTTTTGACAATTTAATAGAATATAGTACATACATAAAAAAATTTAAAAATATTAATATTATGACATTTTTTTGCACTTTTTATTTCCGATTTCATTAATTTTTCCTAAAAAAAAACTATAGCTCGGTACGTTATACAATTTCATTGATATAATTATTCACTCTTATCAAAGTACAACATTTTTCTAGCGCGTCATTTTTTTATCTCATAAAATAAAATGGGGGGGGGGGGTGATAGACCTCATAAAAAAATATTTCCCCTAATATATTTTAGAAAAAAACTATTTCAGATGTATTTACATCCAATGGTAAACATTTATGGAAATTTTCGTGAAAATCAGATTATCAATTGATTTTTCATAGAATTAAAAAAAAAACCCTCTTATCGTAACTTGTTTTTAGCTACGTTAAATTTCAGTTGATTTAACAGTGCAAAATAAAATCATTGTTTTCTCAATCATAATTTTCATTATTTTCGTAAGCTGAAAAATTAAAAAAAAAATAATCAGGAGTTTATTTAATGTTTTTTCTTTCGAATGGAAAATTTTTTTCAAGAAAATATTAATTTTTCTGCAAGTTTCATTGTGTTAAATATGGGGGGGGGGGGTGTTAAATTTCACAGGGTAAAATTGGGATTAATACTTTTAACAAAAATCAAATTTTCAGGAAAACATAACTTAATGCGTTAATTCGGTTGACTGTGAATTCAGGTGTGTAAATGTTTACCATAGTCTACGGGATAGACGTTAGTGGAATACGAAATGACGTCCAATGAATATATTTTAAATTTCTCAACTGGGATTAATCTTATTATAATGGAGATTGTGTGTTTTTCTGTCTGTAACCGAAACTATATTACTATTCAAGTCACAATTCCCTTAGTTATTTACGTCACATTCAACAGGATATTATTTTTATTTAAACCTCAATTATTAATAAAATTGTTTTACATTATTAATACTGTTGACAATATCTACATAAGAATAACATGCAATTGTATTTATATATACAACAAAATAGCGGTTTACAGTGTTAGTGGGAAGGCTAATTTGCATATTGATATAAAAAAATCTGATTTTAATAAAATGTGCTTCGTATTACTGATTTCTAATTGTTTGATTTTATCTTAATGAATATTAGCAAAAATCTCGTGGATAAATCTTAAAAGAAATCGATTAACAAAAAGAAATAACTGTAATTTTATTCTTTACTTTCTATTTTAACTAAATAGTTAAATTAGGATTATTTAGCAATGAAAGACGGGAGTGGGGTAAGAGTAAGTTTCAGTTGTTCTATTTTTTGATTATACCCTCTCTGTTTCAAATCTTTTTATCTGCCTTCTTATTTAGTTGCATTAGCCTTTCTAAATTAATCTAATATTTTATTACATGAAAACTCAAATACTTGCACCCGGAGGGTGCATACATTTGCTAGTACCTTTAATAAAAATCAAGTTCTAAGGAAAACATAACTTAATAATACGTACGTCAATTCGATTGTCTGTGAATTCAGGGGCGTAAATGTTTACCATAGTCCACGGGACAGATGTTAGTGGAATCTGAAATGAAGTCCAATAATATATTTTTTAATTTCTGAACTGAGATTAATAGTTTTAATAAAAACGAAACTCTAAGGAAAACACAACTTAATACGTTAATTCATTTATGATTAAAAATAAAATAAAATAAAGGACAGCATTAATTGATGTATAGATTTAAAGATGTTGCATAGTGATTCAGTTATACACTTTTCTGACCCGAGGACTTCAAAAGATGGACTGTTTTAATTTTTCTATTGTTACCCTGAAATAGAAATATCGTAAAATACTCGGTAAAATTACCAGCGAATAGTAATTTTCAGTATATTTCAGTATAGGAGTTGATAAGTTTATTGCTAAGATTTTTATAAGTTCATATTTCTATTAATAAATATATTTGATGTGACATCAGCAGGAGCTCATACTCCGCCCACTTCTGCCCACTTCCACCCAAGGTTTGTTCCCGCTTTTTTAACCCTTGTAAAAAATTAATCAGTTCGTAATAAATCATTGTTGAATCCACCTCGTGTGTGTCCATCTCCTCACCTTATTTTTACCTATTGTAAATTCTGTTATTTCACGCATTATTTCCATTATGCAACACTTTGAATATTCAACCTCAACATTTATAATCTCAATTCCCTTAGAATAACGCTGATGTAAAAAAAAGTGTATAACTAAATCTCTACCCAACAACTTTAAATCTATTCAACATCAATTAAATGAAAAAAAAAAACAAAACAACAAAAAACAAAAAAACAAAAACAACTTATAAATGAATTAACGTATTAAGTTATCTTTTTCTTCGAGTTTAATTTTTATTAAAAGCATTAATCCCAGTTGAGAAATTAAAAGTATATACATTGGACTTCATTTCATTTTCCACTAACAACTGTCCAGTAAACCACGGTAAACATTTACTCCCTGAATTCAGAGTCTACCTGGTTTCTGTTTTATCTCAATTTTATCTCAATTTCAGTGTAATAACAGTAAAACAATTGTATTAAGAATAGTTACTTAGAACTAAAGGGGAAACAGATCTATGTAAAAATTATTCGTAATAGGTACCACCAAAATACGTCACGTGATCAGTTTAGGCCATATTGAAGGAAGAAACGTAAATATTTTTGAACTTTTAAAAAGAATCTCGCAAAAAAGAAATAACGAACATAAAGAGTTGTTACAAAGAAAAACAGTTAATTCAAAGATCAAATTATCCGATTTGGGAAAAATTACTCACCGTTATTTTAAAAAATAAGTAAAGCAGTCCGTTTTTTTTACAGCACGGTCAAATTTCTTTATTGATATTTTTCGCAGAATTCTGTATTCATGGTTCTTTTACTAAAAAGCTTTTGCATTGAAACTTATAAAAATATGCTGGTATAATTATTCAGACTCTTATCTTTATAGAAAAAAAATCGTTTTTTGTCTGTTCATTTTTTCATATTTCATAAAATAAAATAAGGGGGTTGGCAGAATTCGTAAAAAAATATTTCCCCTAATATCTTTTAGGAAAAAACTATTTCAGACATATTTATACCAAAAGGTAAGTAATTATGGAAATTTTCCTGAAAATCGGACCATTAATTGATTTTTCATAGAATTTTTAAAAAAGCCTCAAGTCATACCTTGTTTTTGGGTACATTAAATTTCAATTAATTTAACGGTGCAAAAATGTAAACATTGTTTTTCGTTAATAATTTTCATTATTTCCGTAAGCTGAAAATTTTTATAAAAATCATCAGGGTTTTTTTTTTTTAATGTTTCTTCTTTCGAATGGACAAAAACATTTCAGGATAATATTAGCCTTTATGCAAGTTTCATAGTGTTAAATATAAGGAGGGGGTAATTTCACAGGGAAAATTGGTGGTACCTTCAGATCTATGTAAAAATTATTCGTAATCGAATACTTGATGCCATATAAATGTAAATTGTTTGTATTAAGAATAGTTACTTGAAGCTATAATTGTTTACTAAGAATTATCATTAATTGTTTGAAACAATATAACTATACAAACAAATGGCTATTATTAAATATAAATAATTATTTGAAACCATATAGATATGAGTATTAATAGGATACTTGAAAACATATGCAAATTATTTGAATTAGGAATTTTTGATATCTTATAAATGTGAGTTAAAAACTCATACGAAACAACTACACAAAAAATGTAATTATAAATGTACAATGAATACAATTCCCTAACCAATAGGTATAAAATAACTCGAGACGGGTTAAGAAGCCATTAAAATCAACCAATCAGTATTGGTCTGGTGATCGCATAGGAGAGAAACTGACAGTCACCAAGAGCCGTTGCACAGTGGGCCCAGAGTGGGAAATATTGGAAATAGTATAATATCTAGGGTTAAAATAATCCCCTGATAATGGTTGAGGGCTCGTTGGAAGCGTATTACTAAGCCAATTTCAGTGAATTAAATTTCTTTTCAAAATTTTCGAATTTGGGGATCTGGGCCCAAATTGCCATATTTGGGTTTTAGGATAAAAGCGCGCTAAAAAACACGTTTTCGGACATATCTTCCCTTAAAATAATTCCCTGATATTGGTTGAGGGCTCGTTGGAAGCGTATTGCTAAGCCAATTTCTATGCAAAAATAATTTTCTAAAGTTTCAATTTTTGTGGGATCTGGGGCCAAATTACCAAACTGTATTTAGGCATTTTTGGCCAAAAACAAATTTGCAGGTGTATCCTCCCGAGGGTCAGCTGGAAGCGTATCATATTGAAAAGAAAATTGAATTAAAATAAATGAACCTCTTGAAACAATGAATTAAAAAAATCACTTTATTTAACAACACAAATCCTCAAACAGAGCATCATCATTATTCAGAGGACCAAA
Organism: Doryteuthis pealeii; assembly: GCA_023376005.1. Lineage (NCBI taxonomy): Eukaryota > Metazoa > Mollusca > Cephalopoda > Myopsida > Loliginidae > Doryteuthis > Doryteuthis pealeii. Next base: position 32,958,549 of record CM042144.1, read on the forward strand.
TATTGGGTTGGCTTTCCTGCAGTATCTGGTCAAATGTCAATACTCAGTGCAATGTTTGCAGTACGGTTGCGCTTGGAGACGGATGTTGTTAACTTTTGGATCTGATCCCAACCACAATCTGTTGATGACATCCTCCAAGTTGTCTGACTGAGAAGTCTTTCGAGACAACTTAATGCGGATTGATCAAATCGCTTTGTTGGCTTCCAAACCGGAATCGTCAAAACATTTCAAACCACGACTGTCGTTCATCTCAATGAGTGGGCGAGGAGTTTGTGTAGGGTTGGTGGGACACTTATCGACGTTTCATCTTCTGTTTTTTCTGATTTCTTCTTCTGTGGGGTGGGGAAGCTTTAGAGTAGGTAATGAATGGTACAAATGTTTTTGTACTCTTTGACGCTGATGTTCTTATCAGACAAGAACAATCGTAAAATGACTGAAAGATACTGTCCAATCTGTGTCATCACACTTTGAAATCGATCGGGTAACATCTGGATGACGATTTCTCTTCCACCATGATGCAAGATACGTCTGGCAGTGTTTCCGGTAGTGGGGGTCCTCCTTTGCCTGTTCCATCAGGGAAGTCCCATCTCTCCCCTATCACCTCCTCGTGTTGCTTCTGTATCACCTTTTTGGCATCTTTGAGGAATTGGTGATAACGAGAAGCCTCCGATTCCGTCCATTCGAACACTTCGGCTTTCAGGTGGACAGCAATCTTCCTGTAATGGTCGAATGTTCGTAGCAATGCATGGAGAACTTGTACCGAGATAACTTCATGATTTGGAATTGGCTTGTTTGTCAATCCTTTACGTGTTTCATAATCATTGCGACGTTTTACAATGTTCCCATCATCATCTCCCACCTCTTCAAACAAGGAGTGTAAGTCAGCAACTGTTCTGGTGATTTCAAACCCTGCTTGTACGATGGCTGGATCATGACAGTCATCTCTGGAGTGGTCGCACATGTCACAGTATGCTCCTCCGAGGCCCAGGCAGCCTTATAAGATGAAAAGGGTTGGTTTTAGGAAAATTCTGGTGGCATTTTTGAATTTCTTAGGTCAAAAACTTGTCTGTGTGAATTTTCAGCCTCAAAACTTGAACGAAACTAGAAATATGTGAGAATATGTAATATATAGATGTCGCCGGGATTACGAATCGCGTTTGTTTTTTGAAATTATGACTTTTGAGTAAAATTCATTTTTTTCTAATTGCCTCAAGTCAGATTTAATAAGTTTTGGATTTTCTAAGGCATTGAGGCCTATATTTTCAGAGAATATACTCTGGAGCAAATCTGGCTTGTGGCATTTTGAAATTTTCACGGTTTTTCGTCGAATTTTCGCTGGAAAAAACGTTGAATTTGTGGTTAAATTTTCATAAATCGGCAAAAATTTTGACCGAAAACCTTAATTTCTTTGCACTTGAAAGGTCTGAAGTCTAATAAATGATTAAATTCAATAAATTAAGATATTATTTTGGGTTGCTGAGAAGAAATTTGGATAATTGTGCACATTTATATTCATCAAGTACACACACACACACACACATTCTCTCTCTCTCTCTCTCTCTCTCTCTCTCTCTCTCTATATATATATATATATATATATATATATATATATATATATATATATGGTGTCTATAAAGCCCTGCAACAGGGAAAAATGTAATAACAAAGATGGAAGTCTTGTTGAAATGCAATAATCAATAAATACATGAAAAATAGCACTACAAATGTTGAACTTTCGTATGGTTTTTACTAAGTGATTCTACCATTTGTACAACCTCTGTCAGTCGAATAATAATAATAATAATAATAATAATAATAATAATAATAAAAAAAGAAAACAAAGAAGAAAACAACAAAATAACTCCAACAATAACAAGAAGAAGAAGATTGTTTTTACAATAAAAGAATGAATTAAAAAATTAATATCCAATAAGAATTAATAAAACAAACGTCTTTGGCATAAAATAACTCAAGGGTTGACATTCCGTAAAATCCAACTAACCAACCTAGCCTAAATCGCTAACCATTACAACATCTATATATTAATACAGTGTCCCTTAATTATGGCCATTATCATCTTGCAACACCCTCTGGTTAAAAATGAGTCTGTCCAAATCATCCAAAATGAAATGCAAAAATGTAAATCCTGATTATCTGGTGTTTTATGTACACCGAATTCTTATTTCTTATGAGTGTCAGCTAAATAATGAACCATTCCGTTTTTATTATAAAGAAAGGTAAGAAAAAGGACACACAATATAAATATAATAAGAAAGAAAGAAAGAGAGTAGAGGAAAGACATAGAGAGGGGTGAAAGCGCGGAAGTGATAACGCTAATCTGTTTCAATTGAACATAATGAAAAGATAAAAAGAAGAAAGAAGAAAGAAAGAAAGAAAGAAAGAAAGAAAAAGAGCAGGGGAGTGTTAAATCAAATTATTATACTTTTTACATATTGAACTATTTAGCAATATCTCTTAAGTAAACATACCAAACGTTGTAATAATTAAATTATCATACTGTGGTATATTCACAAGTCATGTTAATATTGATTATTAGTGGTACACTTAGTGAGAATCAAACTCATTAAGAATGTTGTGCTAGTTAATCAGGTGAGGCACACCAACTTTGAATTCAGTAGCTTTACTTGTTTGTAAGGTTTGGATTGAGGCGAGATTTCGTGACATTCATAGTAGAATAGAGAAATCATATCACTTAAAAACATCGAGAAACCAAATCAGTTTCAATTCATTAGGAATCCGTAAAATATTTCTTCGTGTTTAGGATGAAATAAGCGATTAGTTTTTGAGCCGATTAAAGATGGGCAAAATGCAATTTAGAAACCAGAAACGAGAAAAGTCTTTTACAGATGTGGGCGTTAAAAATTGCCGATATATTCCATTCTGTTAGCCATGAGCAAGAAATTTAGAAGTAAAAAAAGTGGGTTTCAATTGTGTATTCGGGCTTTAGCCCCCCTCTCTCTCTCTTTCTCTCTCTCTCACTCACTTTCTCTCTCTCTCTCTCTCTCTCTCTCTATATATATATATATATATATATATATGTATATAGTATATATTTATACATATACACATATATATAGTATATATTTATACGTATACATACATTGTGGTCGTGATTGAGAGGAGGGTGGTGGTTAACTGCTGATGATGTGAGGTGAATGTTTGGGAAAGTAGTAGGGATTATATGTCATCAGCAGTTGACCACCACCGTCCCCTCAATCATGTCACTCGTCAGTTAGAGAACTGAATCCATCAATACAAGAACTCAGCTCGTGTCCTGAAGAAGGTCTGACAGACCGAAACGTTATAGCGTCGACATCATTACCAGTAATAAAGTTCTATCCGGTATAACATCCCGTGTTTGTCTACTTTTCTCCACATACTGTTGGATTGATTTCCTCATTATACCCCCCCCCACACATATATATATATATATATATGTGTGTGTGTGTGTGTGTGTGTGTGTGTGTGTGTAACGTAAGCATTGACATCGCTTTCTGTTGAAAGGTAAGAGAATTGTTTCACCGGATTTAGGAATTTACCATCGAGTGTGGAGATGTCTCCTTCATTTTTAGAAAAAAATTAAGAAAAATGATCTGTTGAACTATCCTAAATAATGTACAATAATTTTGTAATAAGGAAATCAAAATATCAGGAAGCAAAAGTTATGATCAAAGAGAAAGGAAGTAAGTTTGCTATAAATATCTAAATTTGTCATCTGTCATATGTCCTTGTTCTTGTGAAACGTATTACCTGTTTCATTGACTGATATCAAATTTCTGCGCCACGTAATTTTCATTTTTGATTCATTTTGTTGTTGTTGGTTGGCTACTGGTTGTTTTGTTTTACGGCATATCAGCCCGATGGGGTGGCAAGAGGTTTTGTATTTTAGGTTTTTAAGGTAGTTGTTTTTCCTGTTGCGTGTTCTTAGGGTTCGCTTTTTAACCCCATCTTATTTGGTGGTCGCGCTGAAAAGGGAAGAATTCAAGGAACGAAAATAAAGAGACAAAGACGAAGGTGGTTTTATGATTTAGGCTTTATTCACGGGTCATAGCCACCTCGTGGCAAGGAAATTTCTCCCTGGATAGTAGTGGTGTCTTCTCCCAGACAAGGCCTAAGTCTGAATGGCTGAGAGATTCTCTTCGGGGTCGGAAGTGGATCCGTTTTCCGCACCGTTTCCGGTGAAAGTTCATAGGAGTTTTTTTTTAATTTTTAAAATTTAAATTTTATTCTAATGCCCACAACTCTTTTGGGACCATTTAACGCCGACTCAAGTCATTTTAGTAAAAGTTTCTGTTTCAAATTCTTAATATCTTCAAATATTTTTATTTATGGTGTACATTTCTATGCAGTTTGTTTCATTCAGTAATTTTCAGATATTAACTTTTTTTTATACTTTGGTCTCAGATTCTCCGCCACGGCTTTCTAGCACATATATGATAATAAGGCTTGAAGGATTTCATAAGAAGTGGACATGGGAGTAATAGAAATGAAGGGATAGTCGGCACTCTCTAGAGCTCCAGAATTGAAACTTCACTATTAGTGATTCTAATAGTGAAGTTTCAATTCTGGACTCTAGAGAGTGCCGACTATCCTTCATTTCTATTACTCCATGTTTAATGTCATACCCAAGACATTAAGACCCTCAACCTCCGCCTTCTAGCATATATATGATAAAAAGGATTGGGGGTTTACCATAAGAGCAATGCAGTCGGAACAATCATATAGGTGCTTGACGTAACTAGTTGACTGGCCAGTGGAGTGATGTTTTTGTGTCACATAGTTTTAATTTTCAATTCATCTTTCTGTGCCATCCCAAGCGGTGACCAGCATGTCTTGTTCGTCTTGTTTGGATGGTTTGTGAGATGGGGGTAGGTAGCTCTACAGTTATTGTTTTATAGGTTGCTGCTTCCACGATTTGCTCAAAACAGAACTCATAATCCTTGTTATCTTTTGTTTCCAACTGGTGCGACCTCACAGTAGTTCTGACACGACTACAGCTTGGAAGAATTCCCGTTGTATTTTAACAGATCGATCAGATTTCTATATGGTCGATAACCTGTAAATAGCAGTCCATGACCTCTGCGTCCATTGACATCGATTTCAGTAGATGAGATATTGCTACTCAGATATATGAACTAATCTACTAATTCCAGATTGTACGTTCATATTACATTTTTTTGCGTAGTTGGTTTTTCACAGTTTTTTGCCCACACTTGTATGTTGTTAATAAGTCATAGAAATAGAAATGAATGTGTCAGTATGTGCAAAAGTAATAAATAAAAGTGAAAAAATAAGAAACGTGAGAATGATTTATTAATATTTGAAAAATAAAATGTCGCCATTAAACGTTTCGATTATTATATACATATAAAATATTTATCTATAATTAAATACACTAGCCAGAATATACACGCTCCTACCTTTCTTTTGATGATTGTTGATATTGTTCCATTGATTCTACATACAAATGCCGACTTCTCATTCTTCAACTTTTGTCTTTCCCGAAAAAGAATTTCTATTTATTTTATAAATCTCTTTCAGTTTTTGTCTACATTTCATTGAAACCAATTGATTTATATTTTAGTAGACTAAACAAAATCTTTCATATTGGTAACGATTATTTTTGATCTTCTCACTTAAAATAAAATTAGTAGGCTGTATAACACCGTAGTGGTGTTATGGATTGACTGGCGATATCTCATTAGATAGTTGAAAAAAAAATTTTGGATATAAAAATAACAATTGTGCCTAGATCGTACAAGCGACAGATCAGAGTACAAGTCAGTGGCGGGGTAAAGTCAACACAAGATAAGGAAAAATTTACCCGAACAAAATAAATTCTTATGGCTAAAATCGGTTGATATAAAACGAATGGCTGTTTTATACATATGTTGTCATATTGTCATTCTTGTGAAGACTGCACAAGATAAGAAAGTTTATTTAACAAATACAGTTTAAAGATTAGATATTAAAAATATAGGTTCAGTAAGAATAACATTCAGCGATTAACCCATGACCAATTTCTGGGAATTATCATAGCAACTGAGAGATAAGTCTGGCACAAGACCATTTATACAATAACAAAAATATTATCAGGTGCCTCACCAATCAGGAAACTGGGGCGGAGACTTGTTTCCTCCCTCCAAGATGTGTAACCCAAGGCCATGATTTCGATTGGCCGTCCAATCAAATGCGACCGCGTGGGTGGGTTTTTGTACGCCCTCTGATGTTTACACTGTAGGGCCATTGGTCCGGCGTTTCTATTGGCTGGCCAATCAGAGCCCTGGATTCAGGGGTTTGGAACTCATACAAGAGGTCCCAAAAGGGTTCCAGGCAGATCGGAGAGCTGGTTCTTGACCAGATCGGACAGCTGGTTCTTGACCAGATTGATAGCTCCGTCTCACAGCCCTTGTCACCGTCTTTGCTTTGTCATCTTGCTACTCAAAGTCCTGAATTTGAATCAGAACTAAACATATATCGCCAGTCAGTCCACAAAATTCCGACTCCACTTCAACTTCGACACCCCTTTGTGGTTGTACATGTTTTTATCACTGTATAATTAATAAAGGTCTTTTATTATTAAAAACGCGTCCGTTGTAATTGTGGAACAACATTGGTGAATTTGGTCATTTTCAGGTACAGCCCGAAACAAGCATATTGGTACATTTGGTGCCTTCCCACAGGACGGCATAGTATTACATTTGTTACCGCGACCACCGTAGTATTACATTTGGAAAGAGTAGTATTACATTTGGTTCCCGTGAGAGGGTAGTATTACATTTGGTGCCGCGCGAAAGCATAGTATTACAGCTGTATTTTGAAGTGTTATATAATCTTGCACTTTTTGTTATTCGTATGTTGACATCGATATGGACTTGTTGCCGCGAGTTCAAATCCTGGACGTGGTAATTGCATTTCATTTAGCGCTAATACCCGTGGGAAAGGTATGAATCATACTCTCCCTCCAGTTATAGGTAAATGGTAGGGCAGACTGGGCTCTTTAACCTTGGTTAGGCAACCGGTATAGGAGAAGAACAACTCTGAATTCAAACCTGTTGAACTCCGCTTAAGAAATTGACCTAGTGTCACATCCTCCTCGTGCGGAGGGGTTGGTAAATATATGTATGTTGACATCGATTTCAGTAGATGTGATATTGCTACCGAGGTATATGAACTAGTCTACTGATTTCTGAGTCTTGCCATTTAATGAAGTGATGGCGCCGTTCAACAGATTTGTGAGCAAAATGGTACGAGGACACAACTTATTAATTCGTAATAGATCTCTCTCTCTCTCTCTCTCTCACCCCCTCTCTCTTTCTGTCATGTGACATAGTGACACATTAACATAGTTCGCTTTAACGGACCTTATTTAGTCGACTTATTACAATAAATGCTTGTAAGTTTTTTTAAAAGTTTTAAACGGTGAGTAAATGTAACCTGCACTTTGAGGTTAATGCCTGTCCATGTGTTAAAAAAGGAAAGTACTGTTTCAGATAAGCGAAATCACATGAAGCAACAACGGAAAAAAATGTTATAGACAATGAAATGGTTGCAAAAGAAAATATAACGGACGAGAGGATTGGATTCAATCTCGTTTATAGAAATAAACAGGATTTGTTAGATTTAGAAAACATACTATTACATAATTTGTGGGGCCCCTACAAATTATGACTGTAGTGTACTAAAATTTGATTGCATATTGAACTATTTAGCAATAGCTCTTAAGTAAACATATAAAATGTTATGATAATTAAATTATCACACTGTGGTATATCCACAAGTCCTGCTAGTATCAGATATTCTTGGTATGAAGATACATATCGTACTGGATCATTTTTAAAAATAACGAATATTGCAATATTCTTGAAGTAGAAAATTCTACGTGAAAGACGGTTCCACTATTAAAACATGGCAGAATCTTCACTGATTGACTTAAGTGCAAATTGAGGTTTTCTATCGAAGAGATTCAGTTGCCCAATAACTAATGGAATGGTAATCAGGAAAAGAGAACGGTTCTTCAAGAGCCACAAAATATTGCGAAAATTGATTGGTTGATTATTTTGAAAAAAACTCCAAATAAACAAAAAATAAAAAACAAAATATTACTCAAAGCAAAAAATAAAACAGAGACAAAATAGAAAAAAAGGTAAAAAAAGTAAAAAGGTATCTGGATAAATAAAATCATCTATTTATTTGGGTATAATCAATCTATCTAATATATAAAGGGCAGTTTGTATGTATGTATGTATGTAGGTAAGTAAGTGGAGAAATGTAGAACAAACACGGGATGTTACAATGGATGGAAGTTTATTAGTCGTAGTGTCCATGTTCGAACATTTCGGTTTATAAAGAAATCTTGGTTAAATCGAACTTAACGGACCTAAATTCCACCATCGTATATTACCCCGCCGAAAGAAAGAAGATAACAAAAAACAGGGAATTAACCGAATTTAATGAAATTTTCAGTGTTGATAGATTAATGAATAAAAGATATAATGCACAAGTTATTTTATTTAAAAACTTTTACATTTTTTCAGGTTAGTTAACTTTGAACCACGTATCTTTGAGAATCTGTGTTACGCCTCAAAGATACATTCACGATAAGAGAGTCCACACACACACACACACACACACACACACACACACACACATATATAATATATATATATATATATATATATATATATATATAGAGAGAGAGAGAGAGAGAGAGGGAGAGATACAAAAGGAGATATAATTATAGAGGAAGAGATGGGAGGAAAGAGAAAAAGTGTGAGAAGAAGGAAGGAAGGGAGAGACTTAGAGAAGTGACCAAGAGAGGGGAAGTGAAAGAGAGAATGGGCGAGAGAGGGAGGAAAGGAGAGAGGGAGAAGCAAGGGAAGACGTGGAAAAGAAGAGAGAGAGAGAGAGAGAGAGAGAGAGAGAGAGAGAGAGAGAGAGAGAGAGAGAGAGGGGGATCTTATATAAATAATGTTTGTCTAGAACTAATCGACTTGCAAATGTAATTAGTACGCATGTAGAAAATAAAAAGGTAAAAAAAAAAAAACAGAAAAAAGAAAAAAAGAAAAAACCCAAACCAAACCAAATCAAAACAAAACAAAACAAAACACCCACTGCCTTTGTTTGAAAATAGAAGACAGTTGAGTTTTACTTTTCGTTGATGTTGATCTCGTTCCACTGGGATTTAGAATTAATATTTGATCTCTCTTTTAATATTTTTGTTAGCTTAATAGATCGCAAATGAACCAGAAACGCACAAGAATAAACAGTCATCACGCAATGTCACGTTACTAACGTATCAAACCAATTCATATCTTAATATTATAATGGAGAATGTTTGTTTGTCTGTCTGTAACCGAAACTATATTATTATTCAAGTAACAATTTTCTTTGTTATTTACGTCACATTCTCCATGATTTTATTTTTTATTTAAACCTCAGTTATTAATAAAATTGTTTTACATTATTAATATTGTTGACCATATCTGTTACGTGTATAAATAATACACACATATACATTCAGCTCTCCATATTAAGTCCCCTGACAGGGTTAACTCTTAACCGATGAGGTGACCCCACTTCCTGTATGTATGTACAATAAAAGTCACGTTAGCTTTTGCTCTGTGTTGTTTCTACTTCTTCTCCAACATATACACACGTAACATGGTGACAGCGATGAAAGAAACACGTCTCTACAATTTTTGAAAAAAATACAGCTCGTCGAAAAAAAAAACAAAGAAAGAAAACAAGACTGAGTAAGTTTTTCACTGTTTTTTTTGTGTTATTGTACAGTTACTACCTCCTCAGACCACGTGTGTGTCAGTACGTCGCTTGATAAACGAAGTACGTTTCTTCTTCAACGCTAAAAGAAAGAACAGGGCGTAAAAAAAAAAAAAAAAAAAAAAAAACAGGAGATTATTTGAAAGACATTTGTGCCCTATTTTTCTTTTCATGTGTGTTCTGTTTCGGTCCATTTCATCCACCTCGACGCCACGTGCGTATCGCTAATTATTTGACCACACCGTTTTTCGTCTAAGACCCAAATTACTCTGACCACTCGCTTGAAAAACGAGATAAGATTTTTTTTTAAAAAATAAAAAAAAAAAAATAAAAATTGGGTTGTCAAGAACTTTGTAACGGAATAACTAATTTTTCTTTGTCTATCTGTCCATTTTTCTGGCTTGACAGCCATATATTTAGCGTGATCAATTTCATCTCGTAGGGGTGACATTGATATTACGTATTGGGTCTATTGCTGACTTCTCGCTACTGCTTCGGATTTATTACCCACTGACAGTACCTGGAAATACTTTTGTCTACCATAAACATGTCTATCGAAGAGATGACACCTACTACCACCCTACCAATGGAGACGGCTAATATGCATGCAAGAGCCCTGAACGTCTGGTATTTGGTGAAAACAAAGCAGATGCCTGGAAAATGTTTCTCCAGCGTTGGACGAATTACGCCTTAGTGGCCCGACTAAACCGTCAACCGAGAGACATTCAAGTCGCCATTTTTGAAAACTGCCTTGGTGACGATGCCATGAAGGCATATCAGGGTATGCAGTTTAATACCCCTACACAGAGCGTACCATACAAGAAATACTACAGGCCCTAGAAGAATATGCCGTCGGAATTGTAAACGAGACTTATGAGAGGTTTGTTTTCCATCAGAGAAAACAAGAAGAAGGTGAAACCTTTGACAACTTCTACAATGACATAAGAGTCCTCTCAAGTACCTGTAACTTCTGCACCAAATGTAACGACTCAATGCTGAGGGACCAAATTGTTGGAGGTGTCCGCAATCGAAATACCAGACAAGACCTATTAAAATTTCAGAACCTTACCCTACAGAAGAGTGTGAACATTTGCAGGGCGGCTGAAAAAGCCTCCATACATAGTCAAAGTATGGGACTAGAAGAAGCTCAAGTATTAAAAGTGTATGAGTCCAACAGAGCTAGAGAACCAGCCCGAAAACAAGAATGTCTATTCTGTGGGTATGAACATGAGCTCAACGTAATAAATGTCCAGCCTATGGCAAAACATGCAACGCTTGCAGGGAGAAGAACCATTTTGGGTCAAAGTGCCCCAACAAGTACAGAAGAGGTCCCAAACAGAGGGATAACACCTCAAAGATGGGTAATCGCAACGCTCCGCGCCCCCACCTATATCAACTTGACACATCAACAGAGTATGTGGATGATGAATACACCCACTGGGTGAATGCAGTGACTTCAGGGAACAAGCAGAGGAAGGATGCCAAAATGTTTGATGCTTCTTGACAAGCAGGAAATAGTCTTCCAGATTGACACCGGAGCAACTATCAACACACTCCCGCAAAGTTTTGCTAGCGGAATAAAACCATATAAAGGGGTTTCTGACGATGTGGAACAAATCCCTAATGAAACCACTAGGACTATGCCGGAGGAACATAAAGAATCCAAAGACAGCTAAAACATACTCAGTGGAGTTTGTCGTGTTTAAAAATGAAGATGGCTGTCAACCCCTGCTGGGCTGCGTGCAAGTACCCAAATGGGCTTAGTGGAAATAAAACAAGATAATTTCCACCGTGTGCAGTAGTCGACCTGGAAAAGAATTACAAGCAGGTGTTCGATGGACAGCTGGGCAAACTACCAGGAGTTGCGACCCTACAACTTAAACCAGACACAGTACCGACTGTAATGCCCAATAGAAGAGTACCCATGGCAGTACGTCAAGAGCTCAGACAAGAGCTGAACAGGCTAACTAAGTTAGGAGTCATTGAACCAGTGGAAAAACCCACTCCATGGGTTAGTCAGCTTGTCATTCCAGAAAGAAAAATGGAGCACTGAGAAATATGCCTAGACCCCCATGAATTGAACAAAGCATTAATGCGAGAACACTATGTCATACCCATTCTAGAGGACGTCCTCCATGACATGAGAGACGCAAAAATATTTACGAAAGCAGACCTCTCGTCAGGATATTGGCATGTTGAGCTGGATGAAGCATCTTGTGACTTGACTACGTTCCAAACATTTCGGGCGGTACCTTGGCGTCGACTACCTTTCGGCATAAAATCGGCAGCTGAAATATTTCAAAAGAAGCTGATGGATCAATTCCAGGACATGATGGGATTGTCATCATTGCAGATGATCTGGTGGTCTATGGAACAAATCAAGAGGAACACGACCGGCTTCATAACCTATTACAGAAATGCCTTGAAGTCGGGGTAAAATTAAACCCTGAAAAGTTGGAAATAGGACTGGATGCTATCACCTTCATGGGGCACCGTATCACTAAGGAGGGCATAAGGGTGGACCCAGAAAAGATCCGAGCCATTACTGATATGCCGCACCAGAAACCATTGGTGACTTGCGGAGGTTCCTAGGCATGGTCAACTATGTTGGGAAGTTCATACCAAACCTAACAACAGTTTTAAAACCTCTCCAGGATCTAACCAAGAAGGACACAACCTGGGCGTGGTCAGATACACAACAATTGGCCTTCAGCAAAGCCAAGGACCTAATAGTCAGAGCACCAGTTCTTGCCTACTATGACCCACATAAAGCCCTAACACTGGAGAATGATGCGTGTGAGTACGGGTTGGGTGCAGCCTTAATACAGGAGAGACCTATAGCGTATGCAAGCCGAACTCTATCTGACACGGAAAAGAGATATGCACAAATTGAAAAAGAGATGCTAGCAGTGGTATATGGCCTGGAAAAGTTTCACCACTACACACATGGAAGGAAAGTGAAGATTTTCACTGACCACAAGCCACTTGTGTCAATCTGCCAAAAGCCATTAGCAAAAGCACCCAAACGATTACAAAATTTGCTATTGCGTGCTCAGCAGTACGACTTTTCGATAAGTTACAAGCCAGGAAAGGAAATTCCACTGGCTGACACACTCTCACGGGCACCCACAGATAAACCGGAAGCAGAAGAACTCACAATAGTGAATAACCTGTCAATGCACCCATCAAAGACCAAAGGCTAACAGAAATCAAATGTAAGACACTGGAGGACTCGACCATGAGAACATTGGCGGAGGTTATTGCCACGGGATGGCCCAGAGACAAAAGACTGATACCAGATTCAGTAAAACCGTACTTCGACTACAGAGATGAGTTGACAGTACAAGATGGACTGATATTAAGAGGAAGAGAATAGTCATTCCCCTCGCCATGAGATTAGAAATGAAACAAAAATCACACACTGGTCACCTGGGCATAAACTCCTGCCTCAGAAGAGCGAGGACCTGATATTTTGGCCAGGTATGTCGGCTGAAATACGACAATATGTAGAGGCCTGTGCCACCTGTGCGACATATGCAGATCGCCAACCGGCAGAATCTCTTATACTCACCGAGGTACCCAAAAGACCCTGGCAACGAGTTGCGGCCGACATACTATCATGGGGAGGAGCTGAATATCTAATCACAGTGGACACACACAGCAATTTTTTTGAGATAGACAAGTTAAACATCTCAACCTCAGAAGAAGTGATTAGTCGCTTAAGAAGCCACTTCGCCAGGTACGGAGTGCCGGATATATTTATCTCTGACAATGGACCCCAGTTCTCATCCAACATGTTCAAAAAGTTCGCTAAGAATTGGGCGTTCAGACATGAAACTTCGTCAATAGTCAATCAAATGGTGCTGCAGAAGCCGCAGTTAAAGTAATGAAGCGGATAATGCGTAAATGTAAGGCCTCGGGAGAAGATCTACTTATGGGGCTACTGAACCTTCGCAACACACCGACGGAAGGCCTCAACACCAGTCAGCACAAAGGCTTTTAGGCCGACGCACAAAGTCCATGGTACCAACGGCGGAAACTCTACTAAAACCCAGTTTTCCTTACTCCTGTGAGGAGGCACAAAATAAAGAAGACAGGAAGCTGAAGCAACAGGGTATGAGCAGAGAACTCAGCCAACTTCGAGTAGGGAACAATGTTCGAGTCCAACCTCTAAGAGCTCACTCAAGAGAGTGGGTCGAGGCCACGATTAAAAAAAAATTGACGGGCCGATCATACGAAGTCGAGAACGCAGATGGACGGAGATATCGACGAAACCGACGGTTTCTTACGGCAAACAAACACATCAACACACTCATTCCCTCAACAACAACCGGCATCAACTGGCCATAACCAAACTGAAACAGAAAGTCAGACCACAGACAGAAATGAAAGTGGAGAGAATGAGGGAGAATCAGCAGATTCACAACCAAAAGAAGCACCACTGCAAACCCGATCAGGCCGGATCATAAAAACGCCTGCAAGATATACTGAATAATACATAAACATACTATCACACACACACATAAATAAATAAAATAAAAAAAAAAGAAAAAACAAAAAAAAGAAAAAGAACGTGAAATAAAAAAGAAAGAAGGAGAAAAAAAAAAAAAGAGAAAGACAATTCTCCTTCTCCTTTTCCCTAGAAAGGGGGAGATGTTACGTGTATAAATAATACACACATATACATTCAGCTCTCCATATTAAGTCCCCTGACAGGGTTAACTCTTAACCGATGAGGTGACCCCACTTCCTGTATGTATGTACAATAAAAGTCACGTTAGCTTTTGCTCTGTGTTGTTTCTACTTCTTCTCCAACATATACACACGTAACAATATCTACATACTAATAAAATGCAATTGTATTTATATATGCAACAAAATAGCAGTTTACAGTGTGAACGGGAAGGCTAATTTGCAAATTGATAATAAAAATTGTATTTTAATAAATATGTACTTAGTATTATTGATTACTAATTGTTTGATTCTATCTTAATGAACAGGAGCAAAAATCAGGGGGACAAATCTGAAAAGAAATCGATTAATAAGAAGAAATAACTGTAATTTTATTCTTTACTTCCTATTTTAACTAAATAGTTAAGTTACGAAAATGTAACAATGAAATACGGGAGTGTTGGGAGAGTAAGTTTCAGTTGTTCTATTTTTCGATTGTACTCCCCTCTGTTTCAAATCTTTTTATCTGCATTCTTATTTAGTTTCATTAGCCTTTCTAATTTAATGTAATATTCTATTACATTAAAACATAATACTTGCACCCGGAGGGTGCATATATTTGCTAGTTCAAAGAAAAAAAATCATATTTGGTCGGTTTTACGGTGAACCCTGATTGAGTTGAATTATTTAGATTTTTTCCAACTGTTTTCCTCATCTTTATTGTTACATGGTTATAAATTGTGAAATTAATTCGCCTAATTTTTTTCTTCAACTGCAAGGTTTGGCGACAAACTTTCTTATCCCGCAACAATCTTCTAGCAGTCCTCCGTACATGCTCATCCACAGCTTCGAAGCATCTCTTTCCCCTTCTCAGTTATGTCTCATTTTATGTACGGCGATCTGAGAGAAATTTTCATCCATGCAGATTTATTATCGTCATGTCTTTTTGCTTAGAAAACACACGTATTTAAATTGTAGTGTCAAGGCAGCCATATTTTTTCATCCACCGCTTCGAAGCATCTCACCCCCTTCTCAGTTATGTCTCATTTTATGTACGGCGATCTGAGAGAAATTTTCATCCATGCAGATTTATTATCGTCATGTCTTTTTGCTTAGAAAACACACGTATTTAAATTGTAGTGTCAAGGCAGCCATATTTTTTCATCCACCGCTTCGAAGCATCTCACCCCCTTCTCAGTTGTGTTTCATTCTATGTACGGCGATCTGAGAGAAATTTGCATCCGTGCAGATTTATTATCGTCATGTCTTTTTGCATAGAAAACACATGTATTTAAATTGTAGTGTCAAGAATGCCATATTTTTTCATCCATCGCTTCGAAGCATCTCACCCCCTTCTCAGTTGTGTTTCATTTTATGTACGGCGATCTGAGAGAAATTTGCATCCGTACAGATTTATTATCGTCATGTCTTTTTGCTTAGAAAACACACGTATTTAAATTGTAGTGTCACGGTAGCCATATTTTTTCATCCACCGCTTCGAAGCATCTCACCCCCTTCTCAGTTGTGTTTCATTTTATGTACGGCGATCTGAGAGAAATTTGCATCCGTGCAGATTTATTATCGTCATGTCTTTTTGCTTAGAAAACACACGTATTTTAATTGTAGTATCAAGACAGGCATATATTTTCATCCACCGCTTCGAAGCATCTCACCCCCTTCTCAGTTGTGTTTCATTTTATGTACGGCGATCTGAGAGAAATTTGCATCCGTGCAGATTTATTATCGTCATGTCTTTTTGTTTAGAAAACACACGTATTTAAATAGTAGTGTCAAGGCAGCCATATTTTTTTCATCCACCGCTTCGAAGCATCTCACCCCCTTCTCAGTTGTGTCTCATTTTATGTATGGCGAACGGAGAGAAATTTGCATACGTGAAAGTTTATAATCGTCACCTCTTCTGCGCTTAGAAATCACACGTATTCAAATTGTAGTGCCAAGGTAGCCATATTGTTCGTTGCTACTCATCGTGCAAGCGAGACAGTTTAGCGTCTGCTTTGCCCCACATTCTCTCTCATTACAATTGTAATTATTGTTATATCATGGGTTGTCCAGGTGAGAGGTGTGTGGGTTATTTCCAGGAAGCCCTAACCGTATACCTGCTGATTGAAATGTAATTCCCTATTTTAAACTATTTATAATTTTTTTTATATGCAGTTACATTTTTCTCCATTCTTTAATGTTTGTTCTTTAATATATGGCAATTAAATCTGTGTTGTTGTTGTTGTTGGTGCAAAACTCCATGTGTGTTTTTCTCTTATTCATGTTTTTGTAAAAATAATGATTCAGAAATAAATTATAAGCACTTCAGACTAATAGCACCTCTTTTTTCTAAACCTGCAAATCTTTAGATGATTGTCACTTAGAACTGTATTAACTCAACCCTTATATCCGTTATGCCATGTGTCCATTGGAGGTTCAATCCTGGCCAAGGGTGATAATAACATAGAATACTTAACACGGCTTAACACTTGGACCCGGTCATGGTTAACGGAATGAAAACAGTTTGTCCTCCGTAGATTGAATAAATGGTTCGGTTCGAAATTCCGTGAATGCTCCCGATTACGGTATGAAGGCTCCCGAGTTCGACAAGTAGGTTCCTGAATTTGAAGAGAAATTTCCCGAGTTCAACAAGAAACATTGAAGAAGGCCGGAGGACATATCGACCGAAACATTGTGTTGATAACAATAAAGATGAGGACAACATTCCGAATATTCCAAATAATACAAACTCAGTAAGGTATTAATTGGATTATTCGGACTATTGTCCTCATCTTTCATTGTTATCTGTACAACGTTTTGGCCGATTAGCCCCCCCCCCAGCCTTCTTCCGGTATTTCTTGTCGGACTCGGGAACTTTCTTTTCGGTCTCGGGAACCTTCTTTTCGAACCCGGGAACCTTCTTGTCGTAATCCGAATCCTTCTTGTCGTAATCGGGAGCCAAAAATTCCGAGAAACTCAATAAGGGTTTGCCATAAAAATTAAAAATAACTTTCAGGACTAAGGCTGCACAAAAATGACTTTTTAAAATTTTTTATTCTTATTTATTTATTTTTATTCTATTCACTTTTTTATGAAGTTTTGAAATGAGACTTGATAATTTGCATAATTCAAATTTTTTATTTTATTGTCGTTCTCATATTTATTGTGTTTGTTTATTTTGTTTTACGGCATATCAACCACGGCAGATCATTTAATGCCGGCAAACTTTTGAAAGATTTGTAGCGATAGTTAGGAAGAAAAATTTTTAAACTCAATTTTTTGTTAACAAATTTTCTATTTAAACTCAATTTAAACTAACAGGTACTACCACTTCGGGCCAGAGTGGACCTGGAAGCAATGGTGATGAAGGGGCGCTTCACATTCTCCAGACCTTCAGAACTGAAACTTCACCATCAGCACATGAAGACCCTCAGTCACCGCCCTCTAGCACCCATATGATAAAAAGGGTTGGGGCTTGTCATCAGGGCAATGGGGTTGGGACCTCCCGTCTAGCCTAAGTATGTGCCAAGGTGGAGTGTTGCATGTCATGGAGTGCTCAGCCACCAGGTTCCCGTCCTTAAGCATCACAGGTCACCACCTACGACCAACAGGTGGCCCCATTGGGGGGGTGTCTTACCCCTCTGTAGTGGTGCAGTCGGTGTATTCAAAATCCCCAGCCAACAGGGCTTCATCTTTATTATTATATACAAAGCGTTTTCGGGCGATATGGATATTGTTTTTTTAGCCCCACACCTGTCTACAAACAGGACGAGACAATAAAAGAAAAACGCCAGTCAGCGGAAAGGATTGCGAGTGGGCCAGTGAGTTGAGTAAAACAAAAAGTAATGTCAAGTGTTTCTTGTTTGAATTCCTATCTGAATATCACAACCGGTCTACAGACACCTGTAAATTTGTAAGGATCGACCTACCGATATGCAAATATACCCAACGTCTTCAGTTTTTGTTATTTCAATTTCTTTCTTGCTATTATTTTTAATTTTCTTTTCTCACTTTTCTCTATCTTTATTTCTTTCTACCTGTTCAGTCTCTTCTTATCTATTTCTCTTTTTCTCTTCTCACTTTTCTCTATCTTTATTTCTTTCTACCTGTTCAGTCTCTTCTTATCTATTTATCTTTTTCTCTTCTCATTTTTCCTGAGATCAGCAATTAGATAAAGTTACACAATGTCGCCATTCGACATATTTAGAACCACCTTCTTCAAATTTGATAAAATCAAATCTAGAAATACCAGAATAATTGACTAGTTAAAGTCAGTAGTAGTTCTGTTAAAACATTCCCAGCATCGTATCATTTGTAGTGTATCAACCTTGCCGAAAATTGAAATGGCGAACCTCTGAGTTAAAAAGTAATGCCCTTTTCTTATTTCATGTGAATTTAAAAAAATAAAACTATGGCTTACATTTAGACCCTAACGAGGCTCAGAGCAAGAATCTGACGAGTAATACCCAACTTGCCAATCGACAATGTCCTCCTTCTGCATGACAATGCTCGATCACACACAAGCATCTTGACAAGGGAGAAAATCACCTCATTCGGGTAGACAACTTTACGGCATCCACCATACTCACCAAATTTAGCGCCTTCTAACTATCATCTCTTCGGCCTCAGGAAAGAGGGTTTGACAGGCAAACATTATTCCAGTGACGAAGTAGTTAAATCTGTAGTGAAGAAGTGGCTCAAAGACCAGTCAACAGAATTTTACGAGGCAGAGATACATGCTCTCATTCGAAGGTGGAACATTGCTATTAAAAGAAACGGTGACTATGTGGAGAAGTAGGGATGTGATCCACAGAGGACCAGCTTCATTTTTATGTATGATACATGTAGCTGTGTTGATAATTATACCTGTTCTAAACAAAATGGCATTACTTTTTGACACACTCTAGTTGACACACTCAACAGTCGATTGTTCTTTTTTACGACATATCAAATCTTATCGGGTCATTTAATGTGTCAACCGTGATGAAAATTAAGACAGCGATCCTCTGAATAGCGGGAACCGGGGCTTTCAGCGTCACTTGACTGTAATCTTAATGTACTCAAGTTTAAATGCACAGCTAAAAAAAAAAAAAAAAACAAAAAAACAAAAAAAAAACCGATTAAATATACAGTTCGTTGGTTTTCATTACATATATATATATTTACCAATCCCTCCGCACGAGAAGGATGTGACACCTTGTCAACTTCTTAAGCAGGATTTAACAGGTTTGAATTCAGAGTTTTCCTTCTCCTACACCAGTAACCTAACCAAGGTTAAAGAGCCCAGTCTGTCCGACTATTTACCCACAACTAGATGGAGAATAGTTCGATGCATACCTTTCCCATGGATGAACACATAAGCGACGTTTTCCTGTGGACACCTACACATGGATACCCCATGCAAAAGAGCTTCCAGAGGTGATAACTGATAGGGACGTTTTGCGAGAGGGAGTCATGTGTATCCATGCTGTTAGTGCCACCTAATGATGATGATTAATAAGGTATTAGCGTGACTGCAGTATGATAATTTAATTGTTAAAACTTTTCATATGTTTACGAACATTTTACGAGCTATTGCGAAATAGTTCTATATGTAAAAAGTATAATAATCTTGATTTTACTCTTACTCACTCTTTTTTAATTCTTTCCGTCTTTTTATCTTTTCATTAGGTTCGATTGAAACAGATTAGCTTCATCGCTTCCACACGCTCACCGCTCTTTCTATATTTTCCCCACTTTCTTTTTTTCTTATTTTATTTTTCTGTGTAGCATGTGCTTTTTCTTCCCTTTCATTCTTTATAATAACAACGGAATAGTCCATTTTTTTAGCTGAGGTGATTCATTTGGACGGTCTCATTTTTAACCAGAGGTTGTTGCAAGATGGTTAAGAACCCTGACTGATGAAAAATCGGTCTAGTTTCTATCCCGGCCTGCTATGTCTAGCCACACTGAGGAGACGTGATACGTCGAAACACAGTATCTGTGGATGACTGAATTTATATATATATTTTTTATTTCGAATTGTCAATACTCCATTGTGGCGTGATCAATATATATATATATATATAATATATATATATATATATATATATAATATATATATATATATTATTTCTTTATGTTTGTGGGGTCAAGAACGGTAAGACCAAAAAAGTAATAGAAAAGAAATCCAAATTCACCTTCCACCATTAGGCGACACCTTTTGGATGATCCTGATTGTGCAGATATTCACTATCTTGGGATCCGCAACCAACTAATTACGCCTAACTGTACTCGAGGCCCTCCTCATCAACAAATTCCTTCCTGCTTTTTGTATACAAAGAAATTTTATTCTTTATTCCTTTTTGGTCCTACCGTTCTTGATTATACCAACATAAATAAATAACACACACACACACACACACACACACACACACACACACACACATATATATATATATATATATATATATTATATATATATATATATATAGTAAATAAAACTAGTAAGTTAAAGCTATTCTGTCGTTAACTTTCTGCCCCCCTCATGCCGGACCATTTCCTGTTCTGCTTTAATTTAGGCATACGTTGTGGCACCACCTGGGTTTGGAAACCCCGCCCGATTTAAAGGATGGAACCCCGACCGAGTTAGCGCCCATTCCTACTGTTCGCCTCATAAAGTGGGTAACGGTAGCAGCGGAAATAAAAATTCCTCATGTGCTTAGTTGTGAGGTTGAGATGATGCATTGGTTTATGTGCCAGCAACAGAGACCAATAGGTAGGTTTCACAAGGCGAAAAAGATGACTTTTAACTTGTGTTAAAAGCGGTGGGCATTTTTTTTCAGAAATATGTATAAAATCATGAGAAACATTCTGTAACTTTTCTGGGTTTACGTTTTCTCGATTTAGTTGATATTATGTATTTTAATCCACAAATTAGATGCTAAAATTTTAGTTTGCTGCGTACAACGAAGTAGCCAATCAGAATACATCTTTCATTGACTGCTGATAAATTAACCAATCACGGTCACCGTAGCATGAGTTGTAAATCAATATAGCTGCTTCCAGCAAGATGTAAACAAAAAATTAAGACGTATTTTATTTGCATGTTTCCGTCTTAAAAGTGCCAAGTTAAATCTTTTTCAGAGAATACATGGTGTTGTATTAGTTAAGTCCCTTGGACAAACCCTTAACTGAACCCTAATTGTCCGCCCTTTAACTTTTGTACTTCCTGCCCCGTCAGCCATGAATAAATACATATGAAAACGAGCTCCTGTTTCCGACTTCTCAATCTGAAGACATCCTTTGTGGATAACCCCAAATAATATAACATGGTGTCAGATAAAAGGGATTAAAAACCTACAAGGACAATTTAAACCAAGAAAATCACGGACAACAGTGATATTTCCAAGGATTTGAAGACTTTAAAACATTTTTAAAAAAGGGACACACGTGGTCACACTTCGATTTTTACGAAGGTAAGAGAAATTTTTCTCCGCACATTTTGTTAAAAAAAAAAAATTCTTTTGAATATGGCTGGTCAACTACCTCCACCAACGATAGACTGGTCTAGTCGGAATCTTCCTAAAGAGATGGAAAGGTTTATTCGACAAGTAGAGCTGTCGCGTCCACTACTACGCTCCAAATTAGTCGCTTCCTTACTCGCCTCCTTCCTCTCTCAGACTTCCAACTTAACTGGGTCACGCTCGCGGTCAGCAGCCGGCCAAGTTCCAAGCAAGGTCAAGTTCGCCTCACAGACTTTGCTCTCCCACTTCCGTCGCTAAACTGACCAAAATACCCACATTCTTGCACGAATGTGCGCTTCCTGTGCATTACGACCTGCACCAGGCTGTAACGACCTCAACGAGAGGTTATAGATGGTCACGACTTTCTGCCTTGCGAAAGTCCGGTTCTGACCACTTGCGTATAATTAATTCTGCCGGCAAACGCATTTCCACCACGAAACTCGGCGTGTTAGCGTCGAGAATTTCCAGTTAAGAAATGGGTTTCTGGGCAACGACAGCGACCCTACGGGGTCGGGCTGACCGGATTCTGTCCGGCTTCCCTGCGCTGGGCATGCGCACTTGGGCTCGCTGCAGCGGTCGTCACCTCGGTGACTCGATCAAACCGACCCAAGTTGCCTCCAGTTGCTAAAGAGCAAGTCCAGTTTGGTGAGCCTTAGGGCAAGATTCCATTCCTGGCAAAACACCCTCTCTCTTCTCTCTTCGGCCACTTCTCGGCCTCGGCTTGGCTCGCATACACACCTCGGCTCCCGGTTCTCGCCTCCAGTCTCCTGCCTCCAGCTAGCTGTCACTACTCCGTTCCTGTCCACTGACGTTCCAGTCCCGACGACCTATGCCTGCCCTTCCAGTGCGACCCCGCTCGACCAGCTCCATGCGCCAGCCTCTCCTTCAACGGTCCTTTTCAGGACCAACTTAGTCGTTTCACTTCTCTTCTCCTCTGGCTTTCTCTAGCCATCTTCGGCTCCGGTTCGATCCTGTACCTAGGCCCTGCCTAGGTCTCTCGGTACCCGCTCGTAGCTACCTCGGTCTCGGCCCTTTCGTTCGGTTTCGTCTCGGTCCACGCTCCCCGCCGACCTCACACGGTATCACCGACCCGCTGGTGAACCGCCCTCACGTGCCTACGGTATCCCAACGTACCGGCAAACCGTACACGTTCCGACTGACCACCGACCAGTCCGCTGCCATCGCTCGACTACGCCTTGGCTCCGATTTCCGACCCTCTCCGCCGACGATTCCCGCATTATCGAGTTTACCGACCTACCTCGGCCCGGCTACGCCTTGGTACCCCGTTCCTCGACCCTCGCTGCCGACGCATCCTGCAGTATCCCACGCATTGGCAAACTGCACACGTCCCAGCTAACCGACGACCAGACCTGCCTCGACTCGGCCCCGCCAGGTTTCTACTTCTCGCCACCGACGACCCTGACTACCGCCGATCCAGCTTCGAACCAGCCTTCTCATTCGACTCTTCCTTCAGCGACCAGCTACTACCTTTGTCTACCAGCATTACTTCACATTGGTTCATCGACGCATCTCCAGCCTCCGGAAGACCCATCACGTTCAGCTCTGATCTACATCGACCTTCGACCCGCAGTGCCCATCGCGCACATCTCCGATCGTCTACGCAACCGACCATCTGACGCAACCGACCTCTTCCCGGACTAAGATACCAACGACCCGACCAGTGTCCTTCGACTTTCAACCTTCATCTTTGTGTACTTCGGTAATAAAGATTTCTGTTCTTGTTAACCAAATCTCCTCGTTTGTCCTCCTTTACCTGGTTTGTGTCAGTCAATCGCTTTTAAACAAAAGTCCGCGGAGTCGATGCCCGTAATCGACCTCCGCGACAGAGCTTCACTTTGAAGTTCCGCTACGAGATTTGGATGAACACGTCAAACTTAGATATCTTTTATTATGGTCCGGTGTAGAAGGACAAGAAGTAAGCGATACATTTGCGTTTCAACCGGGTGAAGCCAGGACTGTCGAAACATACATAAAATATTTCAGAAAGTATGTTAGGCCACGGTCAAATGTCCGTGTGTCAAGATACGAACTTTTAAAATGCCGACAAAACCCAGACGAGTCGTCGCACGCATATTTGAAGCGGTTACGACAAATTATAAACCAATGCGAATATCATCCTATTGTTGAGGAAACATTAATTGTTGACATTTTCATATTTGGTATGATGCTTAAACAAACTCAAACGTCCTTACTGAAGGAAAACAGAGACTTGACAATAACAAAAGCATTGAGCATAGCGGAAACCGATGAGGCTACGGCCCAGCAAATAGAAACCATTCGTGTTCCACTTGAGAACTCCAGCGCGCACGCGGTACTTTCAAAAATGAAAAATAATTACGTCCAATGTAGCTGCTGTGGTAGGAACCATTTAAAAGGTGAATGTCCTGCGAAAGGAAAAATATGCGCTATTTGCTACAGAAAGGGTCACTTTGCAAACGTCTGCCGTTCAAAAACCCAGGAAAAAAACAAGGAGACAAAAGGAAAACGAGGCTACAAACCCACTAAAAACAGAAATATCCACATGGCGACGAATAAAAACGACAGCGACTCCAGTAGCGAGGATGTATACTTCTACTCCATCCAGAAACTACCCTCTAATGCCACGGAGGCATATGCCAAATTAAAAATTGGCAACAAAAAGAAACAAATGGAGATAAATGCTAAGGTGGATACAGGGGCTATGAGTAACCTCTTACCGAAAGAGATGTACCACTCAAAAAGACGAACGTACGTTTATTTGCGTTTGGCGGAACTGCTATTAAACAAGAAGGGACATGTTGGCTAGGAGTAAGGTTCCGTGACAGATTCGTTGGTGCAACATTTCATGTTGTAAATTGTGAAGGACCAATGCTGCTAGAACTTCAAACTTCACGGGAATTGGGCCTAGTAACTTTAAACTTGGCTATAAAAACGGACACTCCAGCCACGAGGGAACAAAATGCACAGAAAAACGGTACTAAAAAAGAGAAACTTCACCACGGAAGGAAACCAGTACCAACACCAAGACTGAGTCTGAGAGGAAGTCTACTAACAAAAGATAAAATTCTCCAGGAATTTCCAGACGTATTCCAATCAATTGGCTGCTTACTTGGTGAATACACCATTCATGTAGACCCGAGAATACCACCAGTCGTGCACCCACCCCGACGAATCCCTATAGCTCTCAGGGATAAATTTAAAACGGAGCTAAATTCCCTGGTAAACCAAGGTATCATATCTCCAGTGACTGAACCAACGCCATGGGTCAATTCTTTCGTTTGTGTGACTAAGGATAATGGCTCAGTCAGACTATGTCTAGACCCTAGAGACTTAAACAAAGCAGTACGTAGACCACACTTCGTCACCCCAACATTTGAAGAAGTCGTATCCCAACTACATGGAGCTAGATGGTTTACGATTGTTGACATAAAGTCAGGATACTGGCATTTAAATCTGGACAAAGAATCCAGGAAACTGACAACATTTATCACTCCATTTGGGAGATATATGTTTAATAGATTCCCATGGGAATAAAATGTGCACAAGACGAATTCCAGCGTGCTATGGAAGAGAACTTTGGGGATATAAAAAACGTCCTTTCTATTTGTGATGACATGATTGTTTATGGATTCAAGGAGGATGGCAGTGATCATGACCATGCACTAAGACAACTACTACTAAGAGCAAGGGAGATAAACTGCAAGTTCAACCCTGAGAAACTAGTGGTAAAAGCAGAAGAGATACCCTTTTTCGGTCACATCATCTCAAAAGATGGCATCAAACCAGACCCGAAGAAAGTAGAGGCGATTGTCAAAATGCAACCCCGGAGGATGTAAAGCAACTCACCAGTTTTCTGGGACTTGTTAACTATTTAAACAAGTTCACACCCCGCCTTGCAACATTAACCAAACCACTTCGTGACTTAACATCAAAGGATAAGGAATTTACATGGTCCTCGCAACAGCAGATGGCTTTTGAGGAAGTAAAAGAAGAAATCCGGAGAGTCACGATATTGAGGTATTTCGACCCAAAAGAACCGATCGTCATTCAAGTAGACGCATCGACAGCAGGCATCGGTGCAGCTCTCCTACAAAATGAGATGCCAGTCGCATTCGCGAGCAAGACATTGTCGGGTCCAGAAACCCGATATTCAAATATTGAAAGGGAGATGTTGGCTATTGTTTTTGGCATAGAAAGATTTCACCACTATGCATGGGGTCACAAGGTCACAATCCGAACAGATCACAAGCCTTTAGAGTCCATAGCATTAAAAAACATAGCACGAGCACCCCCAAGGTTAGCAAGAATGTTGCTAAAGGTTGAAGGTTACGACATAACCGTAAAATATACCCCAGGAAAAGCAGTTCCAATCGCAGACTGCTTATCACGAGTATCCCCAATACCCAGCAAGCATATTGAAGGGATAGACATGAAAGTGCACAACGTAATCACGTATCAGAATTTCTCACCAACCAGGATAGAGAATATCAGAGAGGAAACCTCAAAGGATGAAGTTCTAAAAGAACTCTCCCATATTGTTATGGCTGGCTGGCCCAATGAGCGATCTAGCTGCCCAACTCGTCTCATACCCTTTTGGAATTTCAGGGATGAAATAGGAATCCAAGATGGGATCCTGCTCAAGAGTAATAAAATAATAATACCAACATCACTACAAAGAGGGATCCTAGGAGAACTCCATGCATCACATCAAGGAGTTGAGAAGACAAGGCTGAGGGCCCGAACAGTTGTATACTGGGCAGGGATGAATAGGGACATTGAGGATTTTATTGCCAAATGCCACACCTGCCAGAAATATCAAGCGAGCACTCCAGCCGAATCGATGCGCCAGCACGAAACACCTACATACCCTTGGCAATATGTAAGTGCCGACCTGTTCACAATGGCAGGAAATGAGTACTTACTTGTAGCAGACCACTACAGCCGAAGCCCATTTGTGAGACGACTCCAGTCAACCTCATCTACAGCCGTCATTAAGAATATGAAGGCAATCTTCGAGGAAAGAGGTTCGCCGGAGATCCTCTACACGGATAATGGACCCCAATTTACAAGCAAAGAATTTACAAACTTTGCGAAAAAGTATGCCTTCCTACACAAAACATCTTCCCCACACTACCCACAGTCTAATGGTTTTGCGGAAAGGATGGTAGGAGTGTGCAAAAGAATTTTACTAAAGGCACGGGAAACCGGGCATGACTGCCACCTAGCAATGATGGCATACAGAGCGACACCATTGTCAGCTCACCTTAAGTCTCCAGCAGAATTACTGAATGGGAGACAGATGCGAACACCACTCGTATCAAAACAGCAGCTTGGTGATGAACAGACTAGACAAGCAATACAATGTTACAAAAACAAATCGAGGGATCAATACAACAAATACAAAATCGAAAACATCCCCGTTGTATGCTGGTCAAAAAGTCTATGTTCAGCATGAGAGGACAAAATTGTGGGAACCCGGAACACTCCAACACCCTACTACTGAACCAAGGTCATACATGGTAGAGTCTGCGGATGGTAGCACCCACCGAAGGAATAGACAGTTCCTTAGGCCAGCTAGATGCAGTCCGGTACATAAAGGTAGACAATACCAACTACCTATAGCTGATGCAAACACATCACAAATAGAACAACCACACCGTACAAATGCTGACATTCCCTCATGTCATAACAGTCACCAGAGAAGCACACCAACAACCTCCAGTCAGGAACCACCAGCACCGCCCATAGCGATGAAGCAACCGATCATCCAATCACCCAGCTGTGGACCACCAAGGCCAACCCCTGAACCACGGCGATCTCGGCGATGCATAAGGACTCCTCAGAGGCTAGACCTCTGAAACCTTCCTACTAAAAACTTTTAAAAAAATTTACTTCTATTCTAGCTTTCCCCGAAAGAAAAAAAAAAGAATTTAAAAATGAACATTCACAAATAAAGATTTAAAAAATTTAAATACATATTAAAGTAAAAAGCCCATTCTTAATTAAGAAAGGGAGATGTTGTATTAGTTAAGTCCCTTGGACAAACCCTTAACTGAACCCTAATTGTCCGCCCTTTAACTTTTGTACTTCCTGCCCCGTCAGCCATGAATAAATACATATGAAAACGAGCTCCTGTTTCCGACTTCTCAATCTGAAGACATCCTTTGTGGATAACCCCAAATAATATACACATGGATGCACTTTCTAGAATATGTCACAAAATGGAAATTTTTACAAAAAAAAAAAAAAATTTGTGAAAAAGTTCTGCGCATCAAACTTTTGTTACGAAAATCGGCTGCTAATGTCTGCTTTTTTTTTTTTAAACGAATTAAAATTAATTAAATCGATTATTTACGGTCAAACTTTTATCTAAATCGATAAGTAGTAACATAATGACCATCAACATAAAAGCAAATAATATTACACATTCAATTAATTTTTAACAAATTTAAAAGGTTTTTTTTTTTTTTTTTTGTCAATTTAGATCGCGTTCGTGTATCTGAAAAATTTGGTAAACATTAAACAGGAAAAACAAAAGGAATAACTATCTTAATGGACTTAAATTATTAATAAGAAACAAAATGAAAAAAAAAAAACGATTTGCAAGTTTAACCTTTGTTTTTAGTCTGCAGGTTTTACTTTTAATACATTTTTACTTGTTAAAAAATGCTTATTTATTTGCTATTTATTATTTAATGAATAAAGCAAATGCTTATTTTTTAAGTTTAATATTGTTGTAAAAATGTACCAGTTTTATTTCTTTGTGTTCATTTTTGGAAAACTATATTTTCTTTCATTTTGTTTCTGATTTAAAATTTAAATTCATGATTTATTTAGAGATAGTTATTCCTTTCGTTTTTCTTGTTTAATATTTACCAAATTTTTCGAACAGATATCTCTTGCTAGTTGTTAGTAAATATTAAAATAAATAAAGTAGACTGTTAATTCAGGGGAGTAAATTTTCCGTTTTAATTTTGACGACAATCTGCAAGTTTAACCAAAAATGTCTACCCCCCCTTTTTTTAAACAAATATTCTCAACTTTGAAGCAGACTATGGGTATAAAATCCAATGTATATATACTAAATTATGCAGAATTTAATTCGGGGTAAAATGTGCTAAACTATATGTTTGTATGTTTAGTCGTTTGGGTGCTACTAGCGCTAGTCCTCGTGTTTTATTTGAATGATTGTTAGGTACCTCCAAAATAGATCATGATCAGTCTACTCCATATTGAAGGAAGAAACGTAAATATATTTGAACTTTTTTTCTTCAATCTCGCAAAAAATAAATAACGAACCTCAAGAGTTGTTACAAAGAAAAACTGTTAATTCAAAGATCAAATTATCCGGTTGGGGAAAAATTACTCATCATTATCGTGAAAAATAAATAAAACAGTCCGTTTATTTACCAACACGGTCAGTTTCTTTATTGATATATTTTTTAGCAGAAGTCTGTATTCATGGTTCTTTTACTAAAAAGCTTTGGTATTGAGACTTAAAATCTTGATATAATTATTCAGATATTTATAGAAAAAAAAAAGGAAAAATCGTTTTTTGCTAGTCCATTTTTT
Organism: Doryteuthis pealeii; assembly: GCA_023376005.1. Classification (NCBI taxonomy): domain Eukaryota; kingdom Metazoa; phylum Mollusca; class Cephalopoda; order Myopsida; family Loliginidae; genus Doryteuthis; species Doryteuthis pealeii. The sequence continues at coordinate 32,988,098 of CM042144.1, forward strand.
CATAAAATATATAAAAAATTAAGGTGAAAAAAAAAGCAGAAGAGAAAGGGCGGAATTGTGACGTCAAGGAACGAGAGTACAACGACATGAAATGCAACAGTTTTAATACATAAATGCACATAAAAAAGGGTACACAAAGGATAGAAAGTTCTGGTTTAGTTCGGACAAGCCATCCGAGGTTTAATGACTTCTTTAGAAGTTAGCGGCACCTCCTCGTTTGGTATTAGCCGTAATGTTATTATTTAGTTGAGTTTTGGTTACAGCACCGTTCTGGGTAAGCCGTAATTAATTGGTTGTGGATTTGTTTAAGGAAGTTTAGGATTGTTTAGGTTGCAAAGGTTTATTTCTGCTAGCAACCTATTGACTGCATTGGTAACAAAGTGTGCAGCTTGTCCGTTGTTGCAATTATCTCGTCGGCTCCCTTAGTTGTTATCCTGGTGATAAAAGGTAATTTGCCATCAGCCTTCATGGGTCAAAAGGATAGCAATCTCTCTTGAGAAGCCGGAAATGGTAGAAGTCCGTCGTGGGTTTTACTATCAGTAACCCAAGTTCGTAGGGAGAGATAGAGCAAAGCCCTTACCTGTAGTAGCAGTCAGAGGATATCAACCAAAAAGAGGGACACGTGGAGGGCCGAACCCAGCAGTGAGCCCTCACAAGGGTTGGTACTAAAAAGAGAGCAAGATTTGCCATGCTCATGGCTATTTATAGAGATCACCACGTGACGGTGATGATGATGGCTGCTGCTGCTGCTGTGTCGGTGACAGTCCCCTCGGGACATAAGTCCCGGTGTAGACCGTAGATAATATAAAATTTCAATAAATAAAATAGGGGGTAGTAGACCTCGTAAAAATATATTTCCCCTAATATATTAAAAAAAAATACTATTTCAGACACCTTTTATTCTAAAGGGAAGTAATTATGGAAATTTTCGTGAAAATCAGACCATTAATTTATTTTTCATTGAACTGAAAAAAACCTTTAGTTATAACTTGTTTTTGGCTACGTTAAATTTCAATTGATTTAACGGTGCAAAAATGTAAACATTGTTTTTCGTTTATAATTTTCATTATTTTTGTAAGCCGAATTTTTAAAAAATCATTAGGCTTTTGTTTAATGCTTCTTCTTTCAAGTGAATAACATTTTTAAAGATAATAAAACTTGCATAAAGGTTAATATTATGTTAGATATAGTGGGGGGTAAATTTCATGGGGAAAATTGGTGGTACCCACGGAAGACATCAATATATGCAACATTTATGCTTGGAAAAAAACTATGATATTCATGAGTCGATAGGCATTCATTTGGCCGTATTTTTCCTCACCCTCAAAATTGGTCACGAAATCAAAAATCTAGAGCCATATTGACCTATTTCTTTATTGATATAATTTTTTAACAGAAGTCTGTATTCATGGTTCTTTTATTAAAAATCTTTGCCATTGAGACTTATAAAAATCTTCTGATATAATTATCTAGACTTTTATCTTTATTGAAAAAAAGTAAAAATCGTTTTTGCCGGTTCATTTTTTCATATTATATAAAATAATATAGGGGGGAGTAAACCTCATAAAAAAATATTTCCCCTAATATATTTTAGAAAATTACTATTTCAGACATATATTCATCCAAAGATAAGTAATTATGGAAATTTTCGTGAAAATTGGACCATTAATTTATTTTTCATAGAATTAAAAAAAAAACCTTAGTTATAACTTGGTTTTGGCTACGTTAAATTTCAATTGATTTAATGGTGCAAAAATGTAAACATTGTTTTTCGTTTATAATTTGCATTATTTTTGTAAGCCGAAATTTTTTTTTAAAAATCATTAGGAGTTTGTTTAATGCTTCTTTTTTCGAGTGAATAAAAAAAATTTCAAGACAATATTAACCTTTATGCAAGTTTTATTATGTTAAATATAGTGGAGAGTAAATTTCACGGGGAAAATTGGTGGTAACCACGGAAAACTTCAATATAAACAACATTTACTCTTAAGAAAAAAAGTATGATATTCAGGAGTCTATAGGCATTCATTTTGCCGCTTTTTTCCCCCACCATCAAAATTACAAATTAAATAAAAAAACTAGAGCCTTTTTGGCCTTTGGGCCCGTAGCCTACAAGTCCGTTTCCCGATTCATTTACTGCTTCTCTCGTGATGGTATCCGGGTTGTCGCGGTTTGTTTAAATAGTGGCGAACTCCGTCTCCCTAGTTAAAGTCAGGAGGACAAATCCCTACAACAGGGAGCAAGAGTGCGGGCTGTTGTTGGCGTGCAAGGTTTTCATTTATTTTTTGGGGAGTGGAGGGGCAGTGGCGATAGAATATATGTTTGCGAGGTATGAAATGAGTGGGGGATTTATGACGTATGATAGGATAAAGATAGAAGTTGGAAAATTAAAGGAATAGGGAATAAGAAATAAAATAAAAAATAAAAGATATTTTTATTATATTTTATTTATTTAATTGTTTATTGGTTCGTTGGTTTTATGCTAATTTGTTTGGACCACGGTGGGACTAGTTTTTGTAATAAAAGTACAATTGTTCCAAGTCTTTTCAGTCAGATTCTTGCCCTGATTAGCTACTAATCGAAACTATTAATAGGTATATCTGACTCATTAGGCTTAACTTTATATCTCTCTCACTATCTCACTTATGTATCACTGCTGATGTAGCCAGCAGCCAGCGAATTTTTTATATTATCAGCAGCAGCGGCCATGCCACGATTATCGCAAATCGTTTGATTTTTGTTTAATTAATTAATCATATCCCTTAATCAGTAAAATCAATCACCAAATTGGTGTGTTTCTTAGTTATAAGGATAGCAAGGTGTATGCAAGATTTCGAATCTGAATAACATCTCCTTTACAACTCAGAAAGGAAATGTTATTCAGATATTATATATATATATATATATATATATTGTTGCACCCGCGCACTCGTTGGGATCGACCAGCACGCGCGCGCGCAACAAGCAAAAATAAAAAAAAGCAAAAATATACGAAATAGGTCCCAGCTATAAAATAGTTGGTATTAAATAAAAGGGAAATGGGATTTCAGACACTCCCCCCTCTCTCTCTGCTCGCAGTAGGTGGATGGAAACCGAATAAAGGAAACAGCACAACAACAACAACAACTGAATTGACGACAACACTGGACGCCTTGATTAACAGTATAAAAATGTATTTACATTAGAAAAAACAAAGGGGGTGGAGTAGATACAGATATAAGGTCGGCCGGACAAACATACATGCAAACATACAGTCGGGGATTTCCACAACAGGTGGAGGAACTTATAATTACAATCATCAGAAAAAGGAAAAAAAGAAAATAAACATATGCAATATATAATAACACCGCGATAGGGTTTACATAACACAAAGTACAATCGAAAAAAGGTTAATGCAAATACAGAATATGACAACAACATTTCACTTGTCTTCAACACGATTCGTTGCACTGGGTTTCAAAATTGAACGTTCTTCTCTCTTCACAAACGATTAAGAAAAACCTGCTAAAGTTTTCTCTCTCAAAATCATAAAGTCGTCAAATCAATCCAAAAGGAAAATTTCCGATCAGAACAATCATAGTTCAGTTTCTTTTCTTTTCTCCCTTTTTTTTATCCTCTTAATATTGGTAATTCTTTTCAAATAATCTTCTTCATAGTAAGATCCTGTCAAAATGATCAGTCAGATCCCAGAGCGAAAAAAATGTGCCTCTTGTCTCGAGCTGAGTTCGGTGAATTGTGATCTTTTCTCTCGGACTTGCGCGGATTTTTGGCGCGAATACACTGGTTGCCATGACAATGAGGTCACTGGGTCGCCTGCACTCTTCATGAGACCACCTCAAGAAGGGGTGGTGTCCGGCAAACCGCCCGTCTTTTAGCCTAATGCACAGTAGCATTAGGAATGTCCTCGACACGAAGACAAAAAATGCAAGGGTTAAATGAATTTTTAAGTTTCTGGTTTGCCTGCCGCCCACGCAGCCATGAATCTACTTTCAGACTGAGTCGATTGTTGATCTCAGCGATATGTATACTAGTGGACATACTAGTAGGATGTCACTATATATATATTATGCTCCCAATTTCGGGTGAGCTCTTTATTTAGGAGGGATTTAATTGCAAATTCACCGTATTCGGCGTTCAGCTAAATCTCACTTTGTTTACAAAGTTTGAGACCTCTTGGTGAGTTCATTTCCGCTTAGAAATGTAGCGATTAAATAGCCTGCTATACTTGGCGGCTGACTGTGGCTGTGTGGGTAAGAGGTTTGGCGAGCGTAAGTTCGTTCGGGTCTCGAACCCGGCCAGAGGTAGCTGCTAAAAATGGTATAACTATATGGTATAACTATACTGGATGAGAGGTGATACCTCGAAACACGTGTCTATAGTTTACTCTCTCTCCCACCTCTCTCTCTCTCTCTCTCTCTCTATATATATATATATATATATATATATATATGTATATATATATTATATATATGAGTAGCACAGGGATATGTGCGGTAAAGTGAGGAGCTAACGGTAGGTTCCTTCCAGACGGTAAAAAACAATCTCCTTAGTTTAGCGCTAGGGAAAATGGGATATACTCCCTCGCTGTCTGGCTGATACCGACTCTAGGCCTCCCCGACGACTTTTTACTTATATATATATATATATATATATATATATATATATATATATATAATATGAGATGGCATTTTCGAGTTTTCCCATCACACTGAAAAAGAAATGTCGCTTTCTTTGATTTATTTCAAGTAGCTTAATTGACCTTGTCTTTTTTTTCTTTTTATGATTGACACGTGAATTGAAATTGTGTAAATATAGAAATCATATCGTGGGAATATAGTTTCATGACTGAGAATAATGGTTCATTATTTATAGTGTGCCTACAAAAAATATAGTTAATTGTCCGCCCTATCGATTGGGGCTGTAGAGTACTGTCGGATTAAAGATGAGTGCCCCGTAAATGGATTTTGCAACTCAGAGAAGGTTGTATACAAAGCAACTATTGAAAACAAAACTAATGTTAAGGCTTATATAGGTATCTCCGCTGGGAAACAAAGTGGAAACAAAGATTTTATACCCGTAAACATTCTTTCTCTAACCACAAAATCAAAAATCAGACTGCACTATCAAGTTACTATTGGAATCTGAAAGACAGAGGCTTAACCCCTTCCATAAAATGGGAATTTATTAAACAATCTTCCACCCCAAATGGATTTAAAGGTAGGTGTAACCTCTGTCTGGATGAGAAGATATGTATCCTGAAATATAGACCCACTGGCTAACTACTCAATAAAAGAAACCAATTGATTTTTAAATGTAGACATAAAAACAAATTCAAATTAGTATAATCCTATAGGACTGGAAGTTAATGATTAGAGTTGTGGTGTTCTGAGGAATGGTTTCTTGTTCAAAATGTATTATTTGTAACCTGTTACTGTGTATAATCAGTATTATTATTGTTATTAGTATTATTATTATCGGTAATTTAATTCATCTAATTATCATGATTATTATTTTATTATCTTTAATTTATTTATTTTATTATTAATATCATATATATTTTTTTATTTTATATTATTATTATTTATTATTATTTTATTATTATTATTATTATCTTTAATCTATCTCATTCTATTATTATTAATTTATTTTAAATTATTCTATTTCTATTTTTATTTTTTAAATTATTCTATTTCTATTTTTCTATTTTTTATTATTATGATTTTTATTTTTAATTTACTTTATTATTTTTTGAGTTTTCACATCAGTGTTAGCTGATGGTCTTTCACTGGAGTCTGAGTGACAGCAAGTCTCCTCAGGTCTCCAGGATTCTTCTGAGTATTCTGGCAGATTGCAGCAGTGCAGTGTTCTGAATGGTTTCAATCCTTCCTCTGATATCTAAACTTTCCAAACCCTTTTCTAATCCTTTTGGGACTGTTCCAAGTGCACCAACTACAATTGGTATAACTTTCACTTTCATATTCCATAACTTTTTCAGTTCTCTGGCAAGGTCCAGATATTTGTCAATTTTTTCATTTTCCTTTAATTTCACCCTGTGATCCGCTGGCACTGCAAAATCCACCAGTTGACAAGTTCTTTCTTTTTTGTTAATCAACACTAGGTCTGGTCTTTTCTGGGATAAGGTGATCCGTTTTAATTTCAAAGTCCCAGAGAATTTGTGCGTTTCGTTCTCAAGAACAGATTCTGGTTTATGCATATACCATTTTGTTGTGTGGTCAAAATTTAATTTCTTGCATAATTCCCAGTGGATCACCTTCCCAACCCAGTCGTGTCTAGTTTTGTATTCTCGTTGTGCTAGTTTGCTACATTCGCAGAGTATATGGTTAACAGTCTCATCTCTATTACCGCAAAGTCTACATTTACTTTTGTTGGGTCTTATCAATTTTCGTTTTGATGTAGTTTGTCCTTATGGCATTATTTTGTGCAGCAATTATAAGTGATTCTGTTTCTCTTTTGAGGTTTCCCTTTCTTAACCATGTCCAAGTCTTTCCATGTGCAACCTCATCTATTTGTCGTTTGAAGCGTCCATATAATTGTTTTTCTTCCCATTTTTGTTTTCTAGTCTTTGTCGTTTTTCTGTTTGTCCATCTGCCGTTTCTACTATTGTTGGCCGCCATAAGTTATTATTATTATTATTATTATTATTATTATTATTATTATTATTATTATTATTATTATTATTATTATTTTCAATTTATTTATTTTTCTTATTATTTATTTTTCTTATTTATTTATAAAGAAGGTTACACAATAATCTGATGACGCCATTACTTAACAGAGGATCATGATTTCTACATTCCGAGTTTTGAAATGCCAGCATAATAGTTTACCAAGTGTTAGTTGTCAGCAGGCAACCGTGACCCACTTTTCAGTCATTTCAACGGCTATGGATTTTATAATACTTGGACTTGGCATATCCCGAGAAATTAGAAAACACCTGAATATGAATGTGAATAGTTGGACCGTGCCAAAAAAAAAAAAAAAAAAAAAAAGAAAGAAAGAGAAGAAAATGAACTGAAAAGAAGAGTTGGCACTTGAGATTACGATGATTCTGAGATCTGCGAGCATACCGATGCTGGAGAAAGTGGAGAAGGTCGAGAAAATTTGCTGCTTCTTTATCTCCACGAGACACGTGTGTCCTGAGTATGATACTAAACTACATCCAGTGGTCAAACTCCAGTCCCGTGCTCTAGAGAGTGTGTAACACAGCGGTTTAACTCAGTCGGCAAAACACTCGCCTAAGAATCGCAAAATTCTAGGTTCATCCACCCTTTGACAGCTCTTAGTAGGATACTAGTAGGATTGGGGTACTTACTACTCACATAAATCCCCAAATGGGATAGATGGGACTCCTTAGCCTTGGACAGCAATCCATCTAGACAGGAAAAAGTCTGTTATAAAACCTCCTCTGTCTAGCGGCTATACCTACCCCCAAGGAAAGTCTATAGGAGTAAATCCTGAAATCAAAATCACAGCTGGAGTCCCTAAGGTGGTGTAATGCTGAACTTCAGCGCTATCCAGCAACTCCTGCAAGACTATCGTTGCCAAATTGCATTGTTTTCTTTTTGCCTTTCCTTTGGACCACAATGGCAGTGTGGGGAGAAGGACCTGATGCTCATCCTCCCGCCCAGGCTACGTGTTGTATACCCATTGTTCTGCTGGATATATATTTGGAGAGAGTTCTATTTTTCTTATGGGAAGATAAGAGGCATTTGTATATGTCTCCCGCATATTTAAGTCTTTTCTTACTTTTCTTACTTCGCTAGTCTTTCTAATTTAATATATTTCATTATCTTAAAACTTAAATACTTACGCCTGGAGGGTGCATATTCTTGCTAGGTATCTTAACAAAAGTGGAAGACGGCTTAAAAAAATCCATTTTTACTCCCACGCTTGAGCTTTTATTTCGACTTGTGAATTAATATTTCTGCCATATTAATTAGTGTGGGGTGTGTCATTACTAATGATCATTTTTGTTTTATCATATACTAAAAGCGGCTACCCAGCGTCACTTTGGTAGAGGAAGGATTAAAATCTGATGTATTGATTTGTTTACTTTTGAGATTTACAAATGCCGTACATTTTTAAGTATTTCTATATATATTTTAATTTCTAAATATCTTTTGATATAAATCAAATAAGAGTATATTTATAGATATAAGTAGGAGGCAATTTATTGAAACTAATTATTTTTCACATATATTCAATTTCAAGAAATGCAATTCAGTCATAAACTGTATATAGTAATTAAGAATAATTAAAAAAGAATTTATCCATAATTTACATGATTCAGAGTTCTATTTAATTCTAAAATATTCTAAAATTCTGAAATAGGGTTAGGGTTAGGGTTAGGGTTGGCAGTTATTATTATAACCTTATAATATGCTTTTTATGGTAGGCCACATACTATATGAGAGACATGATTTCGTAGGCCAATTTCAAAAGGTAGGCCACATACTATAATGGTACCATCAAATCTTCATAGTTTTTGCACAAAACGCAAGAACCGGTAATATTTAATGTTTATATATATTTACTTTGTCGTTAATTGTTTTATTTTCCTAGTTTCACCCGGGCGTACATAGACACCAACTACCCTCTATAGATGTTTTATTTAATCCATTGCATTTCGTTGGGGATATCTATTTCTTTTACTTGCCAGTTTTGTTTGTATTTTCATACTGTAATAAATAAAAAATGATAATACACACTCCGGCCATAGCAACAACAACACAACATAAAAATATATATACATTAAATAGTCAGGCAACATCTCCTCGTGTACCAATCACTTCTTTGCTTTCGACCTTTAGTGTTCCCATCACATCTTGACTTTCGCTTTCGCATGTACCAATCACGTCATGAACATTCAATTTGAACGCTAATCAATGAACGGCTATGAACCTTTTCTATATATTTCCAAACTCAACTTATTCAAAAATACCCATCACCATTTTAACAACAAAAATCTTTTTTCCTTTACTTGTTTCATATTGTCCTGAAGAATGTTTCTATATAAACCGAAACGTTCGAACATTGACATTACGACTAATAATAAATTTCCATCCAGTATAACCTCCCGTGTTTGTCTACATTTCTCCACATACTGACGGATTAATTTCCTCATTTTACTCCCATACTGCAATAGATAATAAAACAATCCACTGTATCACAAACACCAAATTACCTTAGAAGGAAAAGACTACCAGTTCAAGATGGAAGAGAGAGAGAGAGAGAGAGAGAGAGAGAGAGAGAGAGAGAGAGAGAGAGAGAGAGAGAGGGGGGGGTCCGAAAAGAATTCCACCGTTTATGCTCTGTATTTATTATCATGGTTCCCGTCATAGATGACGTCATTAGTTACGCATGAATTAACTTCTTCTTCTTCTTCTTCTTCTTCTTCTTCTTCTTCTTCTTCTTCTTCTTCTTCTTTCTTCTTTCTTTCTTTCTTTCTTTCTTTCTCTTTCGCTATATCTTTCTATCCTTTAGTCTTCTTCCTTCCCCTCTGTTTTTCATTTTCTGAAAAGAAAAATAAAGGAAAGAAAGTGTTGAATGGATAAAATAGGATTATTTTATTTTATTTAACTGACACGTGTTTCGGTCAGGAGTCTATCTATGTATACATGTATTCTATCTATTATTATTTTAAATACAAAATTGAAATAAAATAACAATAATAGAAAAATATAGAAATGTTTAGTACACAAAGAAATAGCGACCTTCGTCGTCAGAGTAAATCCTTATTGTTTTGAATGAAATCGTTTGAAATATATTTTTCTTTTCAACACACACACACACACACACACACACACACACACACACATATATATATATATATATATATATATATATATATATATATATATATATATATATATATATATAGTAAAAGTAGTAGAGATAAAGAGTTAAGGGTCTACCATGGTTTCAGAAGCGTATTCTATACTTAACTAAGTCGATGTGATTCCTTAGTAAGAGTTTAACTAAGGAATGACATAAACTTTGTTACGTATAGGGTAAGGTCTGGAAATCATTTGGATTGAAACCATGGCAGATCCTTAAATCTTTTCCTCTCCTATTATTATTATTATTATTATTATTATTATTATTATTATTATTATTATTATTATTATTATTGTTGTTGTTGTTGTTGTTGTTGTTGTAGCCTATGGTTTTAATATATTGAGCACTTTTGGATGATTTACTGATGCCACTAAATAGAAAGGTTAAAGCGGCAATTGGATACTATATATATATATATATATATATATATATATATATATATATATATAATAGTAGCAGTAATAGTGGAAAAGAGGTATAGCTCGAAACCGTAGTAGACCCATAACTCTTTTCACTATTACTACTATTATTATAGATCTCTGTTTATAATATATTTTTCTGTGGCACCCTAATTTTCCGACCGTTTTTCAAGTTCAGCAGAGATAAATTCGAAAGACTATTTCTGGCGGTTTTTAGTAAAAAAAAAGGGTGGACCTGAACTCTAAAATTTTCGTTTTTAATTATTTTTTTCAACGGATTATTATCGATTGCACACCAATCTATCAGACTGTAAAAAAAAAATTCTAAAAAGTTCTTTATTTTTCGAGTTTTCTATGGTGCTCAGTTCCCCGTATAAGTTTATGGTAAATCGATCCCCCAATCAGAACCGCTTTAAAATTTTTTTTCTTTGTAATTTTTTTTCTTTTTCTTCAATGGATTATTATCGTTTACACACCATTCTATAAGATTGTAAAAAAAAAAATTCTAAAAAGTTATTTATTTTTTTAGTTTTCAGGGTGCTCATTTCCCTGTATAAGTTTATAGTAAACCGATCCCCCATATCGGAACCGCTCTATCTTAACAGTTGGGCTGAATTTGCACAAAGGTGTTAAAATTAAGGTGACACAGAAAAAACAGAACCCACAAATTTTGTAATAAAACTGTTAATTTTAACTAAGGGGGTTTAGGGTTAGGGTTTGGGGTTAGGGTTAGAGTTAGGGTTAGGGGCTTGGGTTGGGGTTGGGGTTTAAGGTTAGTTTAATGGGAAAATAAATAAATAATTTCGGTTCTGTTTTTTCTGGGCCACCCTAACTTTGACACCTTTGTGCAAGTTCAGTTCGGGCTTTTAATTTGTGAGTTTTAAAGTGTGGGTTCGTTTTTACACTTCAACTTTTTACTTGTAAATTCCTACCATAAAATGCCCAAGTCTAATTTCATGGAAGGAATTTACGAGCAAAAAGTTGAATATTACCTTTTGTTGTTATTTCTTTTCTTTTTGGCTTTGGTACTCTAAAATAAAAACGTCAGATTTTAACCATCGTCGACGAAAAAACAAAATTACGGTCATAAAAGGAGGATCCAATTTATGCCTAAATTGTAAAACGAGCCCCCACTTTAAAACTAAACATTCTCACAAAATAAAAACTTTTAGAATATGCACATTGAAATGAATATTAAAATAAAGAAAATATATTTTGTATTGTAACATAACGGGTGCAAGAAAAATAAAACATTTAATACAAAAACACGGACATAAAATGGGGGTTCAGTTTATTTTATGGTAGGAATTTACGAGCAAATAGTCCTTCATTACCAAATTATATAACTACTTATTTCGTAACTAAGTAAACATATAGTCTATATGTTTACACTTATTTTTGCTTATTATTTATTTCGTTTATTAAATAAACGAAATAAATAATAAGCAAAAATAAGTGAAAACAATAACAATAATAAACTTTATTATTGTTATTTATTTCGCTTATTATTGTTTTTACTTCACTCTTTCTTACCAAATAAATATTTGTAAGATAAATTATTTCATTTCATTTCTTACTAAATTAATATTTTAAAGACAGGAATAAAAAGATTGCGATATGAATAAGATTTGATTTTTCGTTAAAACATACATTTACTGTCCGAAGCAAAATAATTTTTTTATAACTCGCTATAAAAAATAATTCAATTGATAAAGACTCATACAAATTATATATTGAGCAAGATTATTTTCTCTTCTTTTCACGAAAAGTTTCACTGAAACTCCGGTTTGAAAATAATAATAGTATTTGGGGACAATTTTAAATTCAGTTTTTAATTGCTTGATAAGTTAGAAATACATTGTAATTTATTTATTTGAATTTTTTGTACATAATAATACAAATCTAGTTCTTAACGATAAAAAGAATGCAATATCTATTTTTGCTTACATTTTAAAACGTTTTCATTAGTTCTATAAACTATTAAGACTTTTTTTTAACCATTAGTATTAAATAAAAAACAACTCGTTTTATCATTTTTTTTATTTACATTTATACAACCCTACTGGTGACTGATTTTTATTGACATTTAAAATCTTATTTAAAAAAAAAAGTAACCGTAAACTTGTGTTTTGAAACAATTTTCATTTTTCTACAATTTTTTGTGCATGACAACAATTTAATTTAAGTGAGTGTACATTGTACAGTAAAAGTTAGTTTCAAAAACATACGACAAATATAAATAAATATTTAGAAAGATTATAAAATTTAAAAAAAACGAATTTATTTTACGTTAAAATTTAGTTATAGTTCAAGTTTGTCGCTAACATTTTCAATGACTGGAAGCTGATATTTCTTTCTTTCTTTCTTTCTTTCTGTTGATAAAACTAGCAGGCGAGCTCCTGCTGATACACCAAGCAGCAGCAAGCAGCTATGCTATGCTATAGCTTTCGAAAAATCGTTTGATTTTTGTTTGATTAATTAATTATATCCCTTAATCAATAACCAAATTTGGAGTGTTTCTTAGAACGATATCAATGTGTATGCAAGATTTTAAATCTGAGTGACCTCCCGTTTTGGAGTTATACGTCGACACGTACATACCAAAATCTCTCCTTTATATATATATATATATATATATATATATATATATGTGTGTGTGTGTGTGTGTGTGTGTGTGTGTGTGTGTGCGTGTGTGTGGTGTGCGTGTGTGAATGGTATCAAGTGTTTCTGTGGTAGGATTCAACTAAAATTGAGAACTCAAACGTTCAAATAAAGATTTTGCGTATATACATATAGATATCTGTTTATGTACATATTTTTACGTATACGGAGTATATTATAAATAAATATATGAAAATCTCAATTTATTAGAAATAAATTCATTTCGGCTACCTTCGCTTCATCAAATCTGGTTTCATAATTTCTCTTTCTCTCTCTCTCTCTCTCTCTCTCTCTCTCTCTCTCTCTCTCTCTCTCTATATATATATATATATATATATATATATAGTAGTTTTGAATAAAAATGGAAAAACAATATTTGCATTTACTTGGTGATAAAAACCTGGGGATGGGTTACTTTTTATCACCTTCAAACCGCTAAAAATATCTTAAATTTGGCGGAGGGTGGTTAAGATATTTATATTTACGTATCAAAAAACTTTTCTGGAGGGACGGCTTAGTGTTTTAGGGCAGGAGGCTAGGCCGTATTTATGCTATATGCACCCTTTTTTTCTTTACACATTAAACATGTAATTTATTTTTAATACATTTAATACTAGGCACTGCAAAAATGGCAAATCCCTATTTTACAAAACACATCTACCCACCACTCGATTGAATAAAAATTAACAAAAATCTGGTAATTATCCGATTTTAATGAAATTTTCAATCTTGATTTATTAATGAATGAGTTTTTAAATGCATCAGTTATTGTATTCCAAAATTTGCTGATTTTTTCATGTCCTTCAACTTTGCCACCCTCTCCTTTATATTTTGAAGGATGTAAAATATTGGTTTATACGGTGCTATTGGCAGAAATGCCCCCCGCCTTAAAAAAAAAAAACAAATCTAGGCGGTGATAAAACAACCCCTTCTTTTATATTTTAATGAAAAAAATGTCAGGTTATTTTTTATTAAAAAAAACAACTTTATTTTATGGTACGATCAAAATGTCACGTGATTAGTTTACGCCATATTGAAGGAAGAAACGCAATACACTTTCCATAACTTACTTTTTATTTTTATTTATTTATTTATTTATTTTTTGTACAGTTTATAATACAAAACAATAAATCCAATTCTATGCTTCCAAATAATTTCATTTACTTATACTTTTAAGAACATTTATAAGTATTTACATTTTTATTAAATTAGCTTATCCTACATATTTCTTTTCATTTTGGTATTTCTGCTGCGACTGTTATATCCGTATTAATTCCTAATTTAAGCACGCTGGTGTTTTTTAAAAAAAAATTTTTTTTTTTTAGAAAAATCATAGCTGGTTTTTCAATCACTAACCCCAAACCCTTAAATTTAAAAAAACTGTAGCTGACGCGACTTTTATTTGACCAGTAATTTTTTTTTAAAAGTAAAGTCGTCGGGGTGTCCTGAAATCGTTATCAGCCGGACAGTGAGGAAGTCTATCCACTTTTCACCGGCGCTAGACCAAGGAGATTGTTTTCTTAGAGTCATAGGTGGCGTGCCACACTTATCATCGGCTCATCACTTTACTACATAAATCCCTGAGCTACTCATATGCTGAGTTGGCGAGGGCCATGAACCGTGAGGCTCCTAGCCGAATATTCTACCGTAGTCTGCTGTAAATAAATGCGAACGACCGTTTGTATATATATATATATATATATATATATATATATATATATATATATATATATATATATATATATACAAAAATTCGGAAAACATGTCTGATTTAACATGATTAGTAAACTTACTTTTTATTAATAATCTAAATAAGAGAATTATTTAAAATCAACTTATTGGCGAAACTCGGTAAAACTCATGTTTTTAATTAGAATAAAATGAAAATACCGAAAAAATAAAGATATTTTAAAAGGGGAGGGGGCGTATACATTTGCTTGTCAGTAAAAAAGAAAATCCCCATAAAAAGTTTTTTGTCTTTAAAAACGCCTTCAAACCGATAAAAAATATTTTAAAGAGGGGGAGGTAAAATATGTACATTTACTCGTCGTAAAAAGACTTAAGGCGCAAAATATCACTTTCACATCGCATTAACTTTTCGCGAAAAACGCCTTCAAACAGTTTGGGAGTTCATGAATAGCACGGGTCGGATTTTGCGCAGGCACTGCTTAGCTTTTTTTTTTAGGCCAGGAGGCCAGAACGCACTTATGCGATATGCACCAAAATGTTGTCTTTTCAATTCAAAAACGAATCAAAATTATTTAAATTCATTATTTAAGGTCAGATTCTTGTTTTAGTTGAAAATTAGTAACATCATAGACCCCAGTAAAAAAAAAAGCAAAAAAAAAAAAGCAAAAAAAAAAAAAAGCAAAAAAAAAAAAAGCAAATTAAATTTGAATTTTAATATTCTTTTAGACGATTAAATTCGTCCCAAAAGGCGTTATTTCTGTTTAATTACCCTAAAAACTGTAGCACAATCATCTTTAAGAAAAATTATAGCTGAAGCCGATTTTTATTATTATTTGGCTACCAGTAATTCTTTTTATAGTCTGCTGTAAATAAATGAGAAAATTGTTAGTAAAAATAAAAAAAAACAAAAAACGGAATATGTAAACATTCGGAAAACATGTCTTAGTTAACATGATTATTAAGCCTACTATTTTTTTAATAGATTAGATAAATATTCAATTTAAAATATTTCATGTTGAATAAAGGTAGTTACTGAGTTTTTCTAGATATTTAAAAATTATGGAATTTCGTTCAAACGTTGACTCCTTCCACCCTTTAAGTGAAAAAAGTTTTCTTCCAAGCCATAGTTGTATTGTTGCTACTGTACGATTACACCACATGGACATTAACCTAGCCTAGAGTAAGCTAGATGGGAACTGCTCAAGAATGCATGTAATTTCAAACAAGTTGTGGAAGCAACACTCCACGAGAAAGCAGCTGTATAGCCACTTGCCACTTATCACACCATCCGTGTAAGATGAACAAGACATGCTGAAGGATTTAGGACAAACGCTTAAGAGACATTTTTTCTATGGAAACCAGCACACAGGCACGCCAGTGTGAACATGTGAGCAAAGACATACATTGACCAACTCTGAGCAGACACTGAATGCTGTACAAAGGACCTCCTGAGAGCAATGAATGATAGGGTAAGGTTGGTGAGAGATTGTCATAGATATCCATGATTAAAATCTTAATTACCTGTAATTAGAAATTAACTAAGTGACTCATCCCTTGTTTTTTTTTCCTTTGGTCAAATGAAAATGTTTACTTCAGTTTAAATAACTTATTTGGACAGTTTTGGTGAACTTTAAATTAATCAAATCATTTTATCATGTGATTTTTCCAATAATATATCCCGAGCTCAATGGGTGACCCAATGGTCACGTTTTTCTCTAGTATATATATATATATATATATATATATATATATATATATATATATATATATCGCCACGGAAGCAACCAAAACCATTTGTTGTGCGAATATGAAGTAAAGGCATCGGGGTGGCTTAACGTCAGCATCAGCCCGACAGCGAGGGAGTCTATCCCTTTTCACTAGCGCTAGACCATGTTTCTACCATCAGTTCCTCAGTTTACCGCACAGATTCCTGTTCTACCCATATGCTGAGTTGGCGAGGGTCAGTATCGAACCAGGAACCTTGAGGTTCTCAGCCAGACACTCTACCAACTGAGATAAACGGGCCCTATATACCCAACTACTCCGTCACGTGAAGGATGTGGCACAAGATCAATTTTTAAGCGGGGTAGTTAGTTCGGATTCAAAATTTGATAATTTGTATCATTCAGATTTTTCAGAGCGTTTTCCCTATCTCTGTTGTTATATACACAATGTTTCGGCCGATGTGTGCCCTCTGGCCTTCTTCAGGTGTTTCTTGTCGATCTTGTCAATACTGGAAATCTTCTTGTCGAACTCGAAAGACATCACGGAACTTCGAATCGAGCCCTTTATTTAATCCCTTGGGGTAGTTTGTTCGTATTCCGTTAGCCATAATCGGGTACAAGTGTTAAGCTATGTTAAGCATTCTATGTTATTTACACCTGTTGTCAGACTTGAACCTGCAACTTCCAGGTGATTGTCACTCAGAACTGTATTAACTCAACTCATATCCTTGGCGCCATGTGTCCAGCCCGAGTTCGACAAAAAAAAAAAAAAAAAAAACGCCTGAAAATGTCCGGACGGAACATCGGCCGAAACTTTGTGTATATAACAGTAATCGGTCGAAACTTTGTGTATATAACAGTCCTGAGTTAGCGGGGACCGGTATCAAATCATGAACCTTGCGATTCCAAGGGAGTTGCGTCAAAATCTCTTAAAATTATTTCAAACATATTTATTTGACTCATAGATCCGAATCTAACAGCTGTTACTACTCAGTTGTACCGTTTGAAACTTAATCACATATCTAGGACGCGCCTCATTAAGTACAAATGTATTAGTAAGTATATGTACTTACAAATGTATTAGTAAGTATATGTACTTACTAATACATACCAATACGAGTTAATATCATGTTTCCTTGAAAATAAGACCTGTCTGCAAAATAAGACCTAGTATGATTTTTCAGAATGATTTTAATATAAGCCCTTCTCTTAAAATAAGCCCTAGTTGAGAGCAGCAGACAGATGAAAGAAATAAGCATTTTTCACCACCACATCATATGATGAAACACTCGACATCCCGCGAAAATAAGACCCACCTGCAAAATAAGACCTTGCGTGATTTCTCAGGAAGATTTTAATCTTCTCTTAAAATAAGCCCTAGTTGAGAGCAATAACATTCCAGAGAATGATATGATTATTTTTGAATGAATTGTCGTTAATGAGTTTTTCAATAAAAAAAAATGTTAATAGTAAATAAATGTAGATCTTTTTTTCGTATTTTCTGTTTATTTAGAAATTTCCTAATTTTCTACTTCGTAATGTTGTTTTTCAATACATGAAAAATAAGACATTCCCCGAAAATAAGCCCTAGTATTACATTTTCCCGAAAATAAGCCAAGTCTTATTTTAGGGCAAAAATGGTATTTATGAAGTATGTTGTTGTAGCAAAGAGGAGAAATATATGAGGATAATCCCAAAAGTAGGTTCTCCAAAGAACAGAACGGCATAGCGAAACTGTTCGTGCAGCTATTGGCAACACTGTTGTGTTTGTTGTGCCTGAGCCTGCTCACTGCGCGCGCCTCATTGCCACACCCAGCCCTTGGCAGTCGTTTCTGTTGGAGTTGCCGATTGACGGTACCGCCAGGTATGAAGTTCGCGCAGTTATTCTATGTTAGAACGCAAAAAGTATTAAACTGATTGAAATTCATCGCCAGTTAACGGAAGTGTATGGCAAGTGATGCATGGATGTCAGAAACGTCTGCAAGTGGTGTAGGGAATTTGCAACGACGACGAGTGTCAATGGTTCCTCGACTACATGGCAGCGAGCTGGTATGACATGAGCAGAGAAAAGGTAGGTACTGTGACAGCAAAAATGCATTGACCGAAATGGCGACTATGCAGAAAAATAGATAAACGTTGAAACTTTAAGTGTTATATACCCTTCTAACATATCTCGGGTATATAATGCGATATAATTATATATATATATATATATATATATATATATAAAGAGAGAGAGAGAGAGAGAGAGAGAGAGAGAGATAGAGGAGAGAGAGTATAGATAAGATGATGAAGGCTCTTACTTGTTACTCTCTGCTTCTAACTCGTCGGCCGCCATATATTCTTCAAGACTGTTTTCTCGGGCTGATTTTACTTCTTGTTCGCTCGGGTTCATTTCTCAGGTTGGTCATTTCGTGTTTTAATGATTTAACAAGACTTGGTTGCTTTTCTTAAGTCTTTATTTAACAACCCAACCCATAAAGATTCCGCACGGATCGAGAGCGACTTCTCGAGAGCCGACGACAGCGTCCGCTCTCGGCAAGTGACTAGTCGCATCTAAACTAAAACTTCTCACGCCTGTAATCGCGCGCATTTTCCTAACGGTTATGGAAATTCTCCACTTAACACCCTCCGATTTTAAATCTAACGAACTCTTATTCAAAAATATTCTTATTACCGTATGTACATAATTCATCGACTATCCATGAATTATGTAACATAAGCATCATTGGCAATTAATAATAGACGTTTCTGTGATTTCTAAATATTTCGTGTGTATAATTCAGGAGTCGGAGTCGGAAGCGATTAAGGGGTCATTGAAGTCGGAGCCGGGCTTGGGGTCGGTAAAGACTATTAACTACAGTCGAATTTATATTTTTATATGTCCCTAATTAAGTTTGTAACGCTATACAGTGTACGCTCCTTATAAATAGATAATAAAAAAATCAGGGTTTTATGTCTATTTGTCGGCCATAATCACTTAATAATATAAAGAGTAGTCTTAGTCGGAGGTGTCAAAAATAGAGAAGTCGGAGTCGGAATATTTTTTGTGTTCCAACTCCACAGCCCTGGTTTAAATATTTAGCCAAGGCTAGGCCAAGTTTGTATCTTGCAAACTTTCGTACTTGCTATGTTTCTCATAGACTCTATTTACCAAGAAAAAGATTTGACCCGCTATTTAGCCGTCACTCCTACACCAATGTTCACCACAACGGCATAAATTTTGAATTTATTTCCAGTGTATGTTTTTCCTATTACCTGAGATTTTTTTTAATGAGTTGTGGCGATTGATATAAATTTGCGCGAAACCCAGCTTGATGGATTGGCTCACTTCACCCAGGGCGCCCTCAGCCCTTTACACCTGTGATATTCCATCACAGTAAAACGAGTCACGAGCGTGCAGAACTTTGATAGAGAGATGGAGTGTGTACTCCTCATATTACTCACTTATTGAAATTGAGACGAGTAACACATCGAACGTGTTTATGTATGCTAAAAACAAAACAAAACAAACCCCCAAACAACAACAACAACAACATTACTATAAGTTCGCTTTTTACTAAATGATTCATACTCATGGCCTCGCGCTAACTCCAAGCTGTGCTTTGTTTTCAACAAGTGCACATCCTCATAGCTGTTGGGGGCGCGTGGTGTAATGGTTACCGTCTTATGAAATGGTCACGGCGAGACAAGTTAAAATCCTGGACATGGCTGTTTGTATTTCACTATTTAAAATTTAATCTAATGAAATATATTAAATTAGAAAGACTAACGAAATTTGAATAAGAACGCATATAAAAAGATTACACTTATTTTAATTTTATTTTAATTGCTCTAATACCCTTGGGAAAGGTACAAATCCAACTATTCTCTCTCCAGCTATGGGTAACCTTAGTAGAGTCAAGGCTCTTTAACCTTGGTATGGCAACCGGTCTAGGAGATGGAAAACTCTGAATTCAAACCAAAGGGACTCTCTTCTCGTTAGTAAAACAACTACTTTGAGAGCTCTTCCTCACTCCTCCGGTGGATATCGTCATTGGGGTGACCTAACGTCGATATCAGCCCGACTGCGAAGGAGTCTATCCTCTTTTCGCTAGCGCTAGACCAAAAAGATTGTTTTTTGCGTCTGAGGTGGAGCGCCACACCTACCATTAGCTTCTCCCTTTACCGCCCAGATCTCTGTGCTACTCATGCGCTTAGTTGTCGAGAGCCGGTATTGAACCGGGTACCTTGTGGTTCCTCGGTGGACACTCTATCGACTGAGCTACATAAACTGTGGATAATATTAACATAATGCTTATAAAGTCTAATGGTTAATGAACTAGACCCTTCAATTAATGGCTATTTAGTAGTGAGGTTGATTCTCACTAAGTGCTCCATACTTACGGCCTTCTGCCAAATCTAAGCCACGTTCCATTTTTAGACTTATAGTTAAATCATGCTTAAAACATTGGTTCCTGCTAGATTGCAAAAGTTAAGCAACAATTAGCCTGTCTAGTAATTAGATGGCTATCCAGGTACTGTAAGCAATCTGAGGCCTAAACAAAGGGAGGTATATTCTAAAAAACATATGACATTTGAAGTTCTTGCGGTACGTTCCACTTACCTTTTACTTGCATCGTGACGGGTGGCCTCTTATTGCAAAGATCATCGCGAGGGAAGACTAATACGATTACATTTAACAAGTGATCTGAAGGTATATATATATATATATATATATATATATATGAATGTCGTTGTACGTACGTGCCATCTTATATCTCTTAAAAGAGATGTCATTCAGCATTTAAATCTTGTATACACCTTTATAATTAAGAAACGTACAAAATCTAGCTTTTGATTTTTACTGATTAAGTGATATAATTCAATAATTAAAAATCAATCGATTTGTGGAACTCTTCACAGTTCTTCATAAGTGAGTACAAAAAGACACGACATGGCTTAACCTACGCAACCTATCATAGATTACTAAAGTTCAGCAACGTTAAGCCTGACCAGTATTTAGATGGTTATCCATTCAGGAACAAGGTCTGTCGGTTGGGCATTGAACGTCATACTCAGGACATTAAGACTCGTAGCCACCGTCTTCTAGCACATATAGCATAAAATGATTGAAGCTTGCCATAAGAAGAATAGGGTAGGGACGATCATATTGGTGCTAGGGCATGACATGATCATTGATCGGAGTGGGCCTCTCTGACCGCCCGTCTAGCCGAAGTAAGGAATCCGTCCTTAAGCATCACGGGTCGCCACCCACAGTTTTTGATACCTTTGACCATTTCATATCTAAAATCCCACCCCAATAAAAGCAATTCAAAAACACAAAAATGAAATGCCTCTTCCTTTTTTCTGACAAAGGTCCATTATTGCTATTTATTTATTCATTTAATTATATTTTTTATTATATTTTATTATTTAAAAAAAATTTAAACCCGGTTGAACAATTCACTTACTCAGGTAGCAATATCTCATCCACAGAAAGCGATGCCAATGCATGCATAGGAAAGGCATGGTCTGCTATAAACAGACTATCAGTTGCATAGAAATCAAATCTCACAGACAGGTTAAAGCGATAATTCTTTCAAGCCGTAGTTGTGTCGGTGCTGCTATACCGGCTGCACCACCTGGAGCCTAACAAAGCGCCGAGAGAAAAAGCTAGATGGAAGCTGCACAAGAATGCTGCGTGCAATCTTAAAGAAGGCGTGGAAACAATACCCCATGAGAAAACATCTGTACGGCCACTTGCCCCCTATCACACAAACCACCCGAGTAAGACACGCTGGGCACTGCTGGAGAAGCAAGGACGAATTCATAAGCGACGTCAGCACAAGACCCGCTACTCTGGGCCGCCCATTAAAGACGTTCACTGACTGTGCGGATACTGGATGCTGCGAGGAGGACCTCTCGGGAGTGAGAATGATAGTGATAGTTGGCGAGAGATTGGATATCCGTGCTGCTTGCGTGACATAATGATGGTGATGACTTGTTTACATTGTTTACCGTATTATACTACATAAAATTATTTTTACGAGCGTGACCTGTGGATATACCACAGTAAGATGATAATATGATTATTACGACGTTTGATATGTTTACTTAAGAGCTATTGCTAAATAGTCCAATAAGTAAAAAGTATAATAATCTTGATTTAACTCTCTCTCATTTTTTATTTCTTTCCTTCTTTTCCCCTTTTCATTATGTTCGATTGAAACAGATTAACGTTATCGCTTCTCCGCATCCACCCCTTCTCTCCATCTTTCTCCTACTCTCTTTTTTTTCTTTCTTCTTTTCTTCTTTTGTGTAGCATATTCATTTCTTCTCTTTGTTTCTTTATAATAAAAATGGAATGGTCAATTATTTAGCTGAGGTGACGACACTCATAAGAAATAAGAATTCGGTGGATAAGCAACATCAGATAATCAGGATTCACATTTGTGCATTTATCTTGAACAATTGGGTATGGTCTCATTTTTAACCAGAGGGTGTTGCAAGATGATAACGGTCGTACAGTTAAGGAACACAAGTATAATTATTTGTTCATAATAATATAAAGATTTCTTTTTGTATTTTATTATATTTTTGCAAATTATTAGGTATAAATGAACATGACCCATTCATGTTCTATTCAAATAAGATAATGTGAAAACCCAAAATACAATGAAAAAATAATCCTGTTCTCCAAGGAAAATCCCGTATCCACGTGAGGTAATTTTATTTTAGAAGATTATCGTCCGTTTAAGCACTTACTCTGAAAAAAGTTTGCTACACCAGCCCTGCATTAAGTCTGGGCATGCCCCCCTCCCTACTCTGACTCAATATATACATCGTGATGAGGTGTGTGTGTGTGTGTGTGTAAGGGGGTGAGGAGCTGACGAGCGTTTGTAATATAAAACTAGACTAAGATTAATTCAAACACGGTGTGTGAAATGGTAACACTAAACAGCCCGTCACTTTGACCATGAAATTGGGAACGGTGTTGAATGAAATCAAAACGAACCCACTGCAAAAAACGGTAAAGTTTCGGACAAATCATTTAACTGTTTTTCTCACCTAATACACGGAACCTTTTCTCCCACCTGGCCCTCGGGTCGGGGTCTAATGGCTTCGGCCCTGGACCGTTGGAGTTATTGATAGCGTAGATCCCAGGGGGCAATCACCCTAGGCAACACATGCCCCCTTGATTAAAAGGGACAGGGATGGGTTTATTGCCCAGGGCCTGAGGCAACCCCTTGATGGGGAAATGCCGACGGGATCAACATTTTTTGCACCCGCCACCCATGAGTTTCGACTCGGAGGTGGCCTCACATTAATAATGTGAAAACCCAAAATACAATGAAAAATAATCCTGTTCTCCAAGGAAAATCCCGTATCCACGTGAGGTAATTTTATTTTAGAAGATTATCGTCCGTTTAAGCACGTGTATCGTGCGCGGTAAAACCAAAAATACACGAAACCTTTCGTAACTGCACACACACACACACACACACACACACACATATATATATATATATATATATATATATATATATATATATATATATATATATATATTCCATTATCTGTGATTTTTTATGAGTTTTGGTGATTGATATAAATCTATATAAACCATGAATTCATATAGGTATTTACCAACCCTCCGCACGAGTAGGATGTGACACAAGGCCAATTTCTTATGCGGTGTTTGGCAGGTCTGAATTCAGAATTTCCCTTATCCTAGACTGGTTGCCTAACCAAGGTTAAAGAGCCCAGTCTGCCCTACTATTTACCCATCGCTGGAGGGAGAATAGTTAGATGCACACCTTTCCAAAGGGTAGTAGCACTATGTGAAATACAGTGAAATGCAAACAGCCAAGTCCAGGATTTGAAATCGGGTTGACGAATCCATTTACTATGACTCTAACAGTTACACAACGCACCTCCGACACACACACACACAAACATACACACACACAAACACACACACACACACACACACACACACACACACACACACACTTATATATATGTTGGAGGCGCGTCGTGTAAAGGTTAGAGTCGTAGGAAATGGACCTGTCGATAATTATTATGATATATATATATATATATATATATATATATATATATATATATATATATATGCAAATATATGCACCCTCCGGGTGCAAGTATTTAAGTTTTAATATAATAAAATATCATGTTAAATTTGAAAGGCTAATGAAACTGAATAAGAATGCAGATTAGAAGATTTGGAACAGAGGGAGATTGAAAAATAGAACAACTTTGGAACTAACTCTTCCATCATTTTCCCTTACTCCCGTCTTTCATTGGTAAATTTTCCTAATTTAAATATTTAGTTAAAATGGCAAGTAAAGAATAATATTACAGTTATTTCTTCTTGTTAATGGATTTCTTTTAAGATTTATCCCCGAGATTTTTGCTCATATTCATTAATATAAAACCAAACAATTAGAAATCAATAATACTAAGCATATATTTATTAAAATCAAATTTTTAATATCAATATGCAAATTAGCTTTCCAATTCACACTGTAAACCGCTATTTTGTTGTATATATAAATACAATTGCATGTTATTAGTATGTATATATGGTCAACGGTATTAATGATGTAAAACAATTTTATTAATAATTGAGGTTTAAATAAAAATGAAATCATGGAGAATGTGATGTAAATAACAAAGGGAATTGTGACTTGAATAGTAATATAGTTTCGGTTACAGACATACAAACCCACAATCTCCATTATAATAAGATATATATATATATATATATATATATATATATATATATATATATGTGTGTGTGTGTGTGTGGACTCTCTCGTCGATTTTCGACGCATGAGGGTTCACACACAGAATGAACACCCACACAGTGATTTGTTTATCACTATAAACAAATCACTGTGTGGGTGTTCATTGTGTTGGCTTGTGTTGGACCATCCGCACTTTTTGGCACAGTCGATAGGAAAGAAGTGGTGCATCAAGGGTTGCCAATCAACGACCGACCTCAGGAATTTTGAATTCAGAGTTATCCCTCTCCTAGACTGGTTACCTACCCAAGGCTGAAGGGCCCAGTCTGCCCTAATATTTAACCCATAGCTGGAGGGAGAATATATGGATTCATACCTTTCCCAAGGGTATTAGCACTATGTGAAATTCCAACAGCTTCGTCTAGGAATTGAACTCGAATCGACGAGTCCATTTCCCACGACTCTAACCACAAGCCCACGCGCCTCCATATATATATATATATATATATAAAGGATATGTAAAAAAAAGGATCGAGATATTCTTTTACTTTTTGACACACTGAAAAAATAACGTTCCATACATTATTTTTTTTCAGAATAGATGGCGTGTCAAAACTTTATGGTGTGTTTAAAGCTGTATTTACCAAGATAGAAATGAACAATGAATCCAACGTTAATTTTTTTCAGAATGCATGGTTGTCAAAAATTAAACTTTTTTGACACACCTTATCTCTGTCTCTGTCTCTCTCTTTCTCTGTCTGTCTGTCTGTCTGTCTATATATATATATATATATTGTCATGAATATGTAAGTGTACACTTTTAAATGTTTGAATGATAGAGAGAAAAACAAAACCGGTAAGGATGAAGTCAGGAAATATAAAATATTTCACATTCTGATTACTACCCTTTATTAAGAATCATAACACCCCCCCCCTCTCACCGGTGGCCAAAACCAGCCACGAACTTTAGTGAACTTTTAAGTGCGCGTGACTCCAAACTCATAGCGTTCGCTTGAACTTCCCGCCAATTTAGTGAAAAAGAAAGAAAGAAATAGTTTTAAAAGACACAAGTTAAGAAGATTTAAAAGCGATCGGACACATGAGAAAATTCGCTGCTGCTATGAGAGATGAGACAGAGAAAAAGCAGAACCTTAAACGTGTATCGAGTGATTTTAAAAGGTCTACTATTTGCTAAGGAAATTTGTAAAGTTATTGTGTGAAAAAAGAAAAGAAAAAAGGAACCTATTTTACGTGACACTGAAGTAATACGAGAAATGAAAAAGGAATGTTTAAAAGGGATCTCTTCATAAATGTAAGTCTCTCCTTGTTTAAAATATTTTGCATTATCTCATTTGACTCCGTAATTTCAAGAACACTTTTGAACTTTTAACTGTGACAATTCCATATGAACTTTGACTATGACCATTTTATATGAACTGTCAACTGTGACTATTATATAAACTTTGAATTGTGAACTTAATAATCATATAAAAAAGAAAAGAAAGAAGGAGAGAATCCTTGAAAGAAAATATGTTGATGTATTAATTGAATTCCCGGCTAATACCCAGGATTGTCAGCCGCTGGTATTTATATTATAATAAAAAGCTATTTGTTTTTGTTTGTTATAAATGTATGATATTGTGTTCGTGTTTTCTTTGGTTTGACCAGGGTCCATTCTGTTTTCTCGGCTTATTCACTACCTTTCTGGAGCGGGAAGTAGAAGGCTTGATTTTCCCCTTTTATCCCTTCTATGAAACTGTTATCGTTTCATACCTGGGAACTTTATCGCATTTTATTTTATTTTTTCTTTCTTGTGCGACACTGTGTTTGATCGTTCCTAATCAGCACAGGCGTTCGTAACAGAATATATCATAATAATAATTATAAATGCATTCGGAAGTGTGTTTTGATCATATTCCAGACTCCACAGGTATTGTACAACGATTGATTTTAATCGCAATTTAACAATGACAATGATTGATTAATAGAAACTGAAATGTTATCATTTTTCTTGGCCAATACCGAGATTGAAACAAATCTCTTTTTCTTTTTATTCCATCTTGATATTCTTGCATTCTTTTCACGTTGTGTCTCATTTCTTTTGATTGTATAACGTATCACGTAACGAAACCTTAATAGATATAAACAAGAACTAGTCAAATATAAAAACCTGGTCGAGAGAAGAAAAAAAAGAGAGAAGTAAAACAAAAGAAGTAAAATAAAAGAAATAAAAAATGTCTATGTATATCAGCAAAAGAATTCAGAGTTACCAAAATATTGCAGAATTTTTGAATCACCTGGTATTATTAATTTTGATTAATATTTGCTTTATCTCAGAATCTTGGTAGGTAAAGGGGGGAGTCCCGTAGTGGCTAACGTGCTGGACTGCATCATCGTAGTAAGTTCGTTCGGACTCCAGTTGTGTTATTTTCACTTTCAAACTAATCTTACTATAATGGAGAGTATCT
>CM042144.1:33020663-33120663 GCA_023376005.1 Doryteuthis pealeii
CCCATTCATAAAGGAGGAGAAGAAGAAAGAGAGGAAAAAAAGGAGAAGAAAAGGAAATATGAAAGAGAATTATAACCACACAAATAAAAAAACATAAGCACGTCATTTCTGAATAAAACTCTGATGATAAAGCTTTGCTTTGAAATCGATTAGACATATAAAACATCTTTTTGTCTTTATTTTTTACGCATTGTATTGCCTTCGAATTTTATTATTTTATATATATATATATATTTATATAGGGTCATCCACAGACACGTGTTTCGACTTATCAAGTCTCCTCAGTGTGGCTAGACATTTTGTAAGCTACCTACAGCCGGAATTGAAATCCGACCGGTTGGGTGCCAGTCCGGCACCGTAACCATTAGGCTGTTTTCACTTACAGAATGGGAAGGGGATTTTAACTGTTTTAATACACACATCGCTTTGCGTGTAAAGGCCGTCACAAAGTGCTCCATTCCTTAGAAGAGCGTTGCGTTTACGCTTGAGTTGGCGGCCGTCAGCAAGATCCCCCCCAGAGTGCTCAACCCTAGGGGATGGGGAGCATATATAGGGTCATCCACAGACACGTGTTTCGACTTATCAAGTCTCCTCAGTGTGGCTAGACATTTTGTAAGCTACCTACAGCCGGAATTGAAATCCGACCGGTTGGGTGCCAGTCCGGCACCGTAACCATTAGGCTGTTTTCACTTACAGAATGGGAAGGGGATTTTAACTGTTTTAATACACACATCGCTTTGCGTGTAAAGGCCGTCACAAAGTGCTCCATTCCTTAGAAGAGCGTTGCGTTTACGCTTGAGTTGGCGGCCGTCAGCAAGATCCCCCCCAGAGTGCTCAACCCTAGGGGATGGGGAGCATATATATATTTATATATATATTTATATTATTATACTAAAGCTGAGATAATCACCTTTCACTTCCTAAAGGATTTTTTCCTGTTAAGTTTAATGAATAAAGTTAAATACTAACTTATTCTTCATTTGTGGGTTTACTCATTATTTAAAAAAATAATTCACTTTCATCGTTTTAATTAGCAGTAATTTGCAATTAACTCACAAAGCAACCCATCTTTGTCTTATCTTCTAATCTATCAATTTCCATTCCTCTCTCTATTAAACTCTTATTGTATCTATTGCGAGAATAAGCCACTCCCTGCGCCCATCACCCCAAATCCAGCAGGCAGGCTTTGCTACCATCTCTTTAGCCAATAGCACCCCCCAACTTCTCTTTTACTTGTCATTGTAAAAATTGTCAATTTGTTTTTGTTATGTTCAATTTTTCTCTCTATCCTTACAAAGTTTTGGAATTTTTCTACGCTCGTATTTACTTTGTTTTTATCTAATTCACTTTGCAAACTAACTTTTGATCACAATTATCTATAAGCACTTATTTTTATTATGAATGCAAGTAATTTTTAAAATAATACAGATTTAATACAAAAGTCTATCTATATTCATTTATATTTTGTGAAAGATAAAAATACAAAAAATTCTTCTAAATGAAAAATATAGATACCGTTAATAACTTTGTGATCTAAAATGTGAATTTTTACAAATTTTAAAAAAATATGAAAGGACATGATAAAGGTAAATTTGACTATCAAGATTTTTTTTCTAAGTGGAAAATGGCATTTTCCACTATCAATTGTTAAAAGATAAAATTGTTAAACTAATCGTAACAATATATAATTTTAAGAAATTAGCTTTTAGATAGATTAGTTTAAAGTTTGTATCATAGTATTGCACAGCAACTACTTTTTAAGCAATTAGAAATACCCATTTTTTCGTCTGCTTTTCATTTTAAAAACAAATTAAATTAATTAAATCGATTATTTAAGATAATTTTTTTCGTCTAAGTCGAAAAAAGTAGTAACATCAGTAAAAAAAAAAAAAAAGCAAAATAATATTACACATGTAATTTATTTTTAATACATTTAAAACTATTTTTTCGGTCAATTTTGATCAAATATATCTCAAGATGGTCTCCGTGAGTTGCTGTAAAATCCGTGTTTACAAAATAAATCTAATAGTCTTGATTGAAAAAAATTACCAAGTATCAGGGAACTATCCGATTTTAATGAAATTTTCAGTATTGATTTATCAATGAATGGATTTTATAATGTATCAGTTATTTTATTTCAAAACTTTCTGATTTAATTAGGTATTTCTGCCATGATAAATTAATATATAAAATTCATTTAAAATATGGGTATCATGATAAGTTTAAAATGTGATATTATTAGATTCTAAAAATATATTTCTTTAATAACTACCTTACTTTAGTATCAATCTCTAATAATTTTTTTGTCAAAAACTCTATTGAAAATTTAGCACCCCCTTTAAACAGAACAAATATTGATGCATAATGTTTTCTTGTATAAGATAATAGTCAATTAAATGATTATCAAAATGAGTAAAAAAATCTCCAAAATTATTTTTTTAGTTTTTATTTTCATTTTATTTTTCGATTTATGATACTTATTTTCTACCAGAGTAGTATCGTTAAATTTTCTTTTCTTCTATTCACACCTTTGGTCTTTTTATTTATGCAAAAATTAGTATCAATCATATATAACCCCACCGATATTTTGCACCCCAAAAATAAAAGGAGGGGGTCAAAGTTAAGTGACCTGAAAAAAATCAGAAGGTTTTGAAATAAAATAACTGATGCATTATAAAAATCATTCATGGATCAATCAATACTGAACATTTCATTAAAATTTGGTAGATTTTTTTTTTTTAAGCGGAGAGGGGGGTAAATTTGTTTTGTAAAATACAGATTTCTTTTACAAAATGCCAGATTGCTCATCAACAACCATATTAATCTCATAACTTTTAAATTGACAAAATAATATTATCCTGTGATTTTTTTCAACAATTTATGTTGAGCTCAATTGGTGACCCAACGGGTCACGTCTTTTCTAGTTATATATAAAATTAAATATATAATTTCATATATAATATATAAAGTCGTCGGGGCAGCCTAATGTCGGTATCAGCCAGACAGCGAGAGAGACTATCCCCTTTTCACTAGTGCTAGACCAAGTAGATTGTTTCAGTGCCTGAGGTGGAGCACCACACCTACCATCAGCTCCTTACTTTACCGCACAGATCCCTGTGCTACTCATACACCGAGTTGGTGAGGGCCAGTATCGAACCATGAACCTTGTGGTTCCTAGCCGAACGATATGATATATATGATTATATAATATATATATATTTATATATATCTTATATATAAATTATATATTTTAAATTATATATTAAATATAAATTACCAAATAAAATGTCTTCTATTGGAGGGGGGGTACGATCAAAGTAGGTGGAGCTTCTTTCGCTAGAAGAAATCAGTATTTTAATTTGACCATGTGGGAGGGGATTGTCTTCTGCTGAATGGAGGTGGATATTGTCAGAAAATATCCCTTATTTAATTAATCCCTTCTTCAGTTTAGAGAGAAAGAGTTATCCAGGGTAATATAAGGATGAAAGATTCTCCACATCACCATTGCAAAAAGTAAATTCTGTCATGGTTTTTTCTTGTCTTGTGTCATTGTTAGTTTTTGATTAATGAACACAAGATGGTGTTGTTTTTCTTCTGAACTCTTTTTATTTTATTTTTCATAAACCCAAGTCAACTCAAACACACATGGAGAAATTGGCCTCAAATGGACAGACTGCCATTGCATCTGTGTAGTTTGTCACCCAACCAAAAACTGATCTAACTTCACATGGTGGTTCTGTTTAATCGGAGAACAGGTAAACAGATCAACAAATCTCTCAATTAACTTACTTGTATTTTTCACAAAAACTGTTATTTTAATTAAAAAAACAAAAAGCAAAACAAAACAAACAAAAAAAAAAAAAAACATTGCAGAAGTAAACAAAAAATTGTTTGAAAAGTGAAGGTGCAGTTTATTCCAGAACATTAACCAGATGGTTAAAGAAATTTTGCTCTGGTTGCAAGAACTTTGATGATCAGGCAAGCTCAGGTTGTCCTAAAACTGAAGATTCTGAGGTCAAGCTACAGAGGCAAATATAGTAAGATTGGCATGTCATAGTCCAATGTGGTTTGTCACTTTCATGACCTTCACAAAAGCATCTGAAGCTGCCAAATTGTGCCTCATGTTACCAAAAATATTGAAAACCTTTTGACTCACCCTAATAAGTTCAGCCCTGTTGGTTGGGGCTTTAGAATACACCAACTGCAGAGGGGTAAGACTCTCCAAATGGAGTGACCTGTTGGCTGTGGGTAAGGATGGAAACCTGGTGGCTAAGCAGTTCATGACATGCAACACTACTTAGGTCCTTACTTAAGCTAGACAGGCAGTCTGAGAGGCCCCTCCCCAATCAATCCGCTGATCACATCAAACCCTAGCACCTATGTAATTGTTCCAACCCTATTGCTCTTATGGCAAACCCAAACCATTTCATCACATATGTGCTAGAAAGCAGTGACTGAGGGTCTTCATATTAATCTCATAACTTTTAAATTGACAAAATAATATTATCCTGTAATTTTTTTCAACAATTTATGTTGAGCTCAATTGGTGACCCAACGGGTCACGTCTTTTCTAGTATATATATATATATATATATATATATATATATATATATATATATATATATATATATATATATATAAGAGATTTATCCAAAACTTGGTAGTAAGGGATGATTCTATATGTGATTTCTAAGATCCACTGTACTAATATTGATGATCCAGTATGTGTAAATACAGCGAATCTTTAAATCACTGAAGAGAGCTCAATGTAAAATAACCTTTTAGATTATATACAGAGCAAGAAAATTAATGATTATTATTATTTTCAATTCATTAATTTTCTTATTATCATTATATATTTTTTTACCCTATCTTATTATTATTATTTTTATTATAATTTATAATTTTTACCCTATCTTATTTTTTCATTATTATTACTATTATTATTTACTTTACCTTAATATTATTATTATCATTATTTACTTTTTCTTATTTTTAATATTATTATTATTATTATTTACCTTATCTCATTTTATTATTATTATTATTAATAATATTTTAATATTATTATTTTTTTTAATTAATTTATCCTATTATTATTACTATTATTATTTTTATTATTATTATTATCTTTACTTTATCTTAATATTATCATTATTTTTAATTATTATTATTATTTTCAATTTATTTATTTTTCTTCTTATTATTATTATTTATTATTTTTTACCCTATCTTATTATTTTTATTATAATTTATTATTTTTTACCCTATCTTATTTTTTCATTATTATTACTATTATTATTTACTTTACCGTAATATTATTATTATCATTATTTACTTTTTCTTATTTTAATATTATTATTATTATTATTTACCTTATCTCATTTTATTATTATTATTTTAATTATATTTTTAATATTATTATTATTTAATTAATTATCCTATTATTATTACTATTTTTATTATTTTTATTATTATTATTATCTTTACTTTATCTCAATATTATCAAATTATTATTATTATTATTATATTATTAATTTTAATTTATTTTATTATTATTATGATTATTTGTAATTTATATATTTTTTGAAAATTATATTATTATTTATTTAATTTATCCTATTATATTACTATTATTAATTATTTTTTATTATTATTTTCTTTACTTTATCTTAATATTATTATTATTATTCCTTTTGAGTTTTTTCACATCATGTGTTAGCTGATGGTCTTTCACTGGAGTCTGAGTGACAAGCAAGTCTCCTCAGGTCTCCAGGACTCTTCTGAGTATTTCTGGCAGATTGCAGCAGTGCAGTGTTCTGAATGGTTTCAATCCTTCCTCTGATATCCAAACTTTCATTTTCCTTTAACTTCACCCTGTGATCCGCTGGCACTGCAAATCCACCAGTTGACAAGTTCTTTCTTTTTTGTTAATCAACACTAGGTCTGGTCTTCTTGCTGGGATAAGGTGATCCGTTTTAATTTCAAAGTCCCAGAGAATTTAATGCGTTTCGTTTTCAAGAACAGATTCTGGTTTATGCATATACCATTTTGTTGTGTGGTCAAAATTTAATTTCTTGCATAATTCCCAGTGGATCATCTTCCCAACTCAGTCGTGTCTAGTTTTGTATTCTCGTTGTGCTAGTTTGCTACATTCGCAGAGTATATGGTTAACAGTCTCATCTCTATTACCGCAAAGTCTACATTTACTATTTTGTTGGGTCTTATCAATTTTGCTTTGATGTAGTTTGTCTTTATGGCATTATTTTGTGCAGCAATTATTATATTATTATTATTATTATTATTATTATTATTATTTATTTTTAATTTATTTTTATTTATTTATTATTAATTATGATTATTTTCATTTTATATTTTTTCAAATTATTTCATTTTTTTTATTATTATTACTCCTTTTGAGTTTTCACATCAGTGTTAGCTGATGGTCTTTCACTGGAGTCCGAGTGAAGCAAGTCTCTTCAGGTCTCCAGGACTCTTCGAGTATTATTTTTATTGTTAGTATTATTATTTTTAATTGATTTTTATTTCTATTATTTATTATTTTTTAATTTTAATTTTATTTTTATTATCGTACTATTAATTTATTTATTATTTATATCTTATCTAGTATTTCTTTTATACATCATTATACTCTAATGTTTAAATTTAAAATCTTTTTATTTTACTTGTCTATTTATATTTTAATATACTACTCTGTTTTTTCTGTCATGTCACTTTTTTGTCTGTCTGGACAACCTAGGAATCACCTTGAGATGTATATCTTTTTTCATTCACTTCCTGTTTCTATGGTTACATATCCTACACTGTTAAAAATATTATATATATATTTTTTATTATTTTTTGTTTTTGTTTGAATTTATATATATTCAGCTCTTTGGTTTTTTTGTGATATGCTTGTCCATAAGTGAATTGAGACCCATCTGATGAGACGAAAATTTGGGGAGCCGGTTTAAATCACTTAGATTTATATGGGCCCAATTTTCGTCGAAATAAATTTATTATGGGATCACTGTAGTTGAGTTCTTACTTCAATTTTTTGATATATATATATATATAATATATATATATATATATATAGGAGTGATCCAAAAAACAGAATCTAAAAAAAAGTCAGGCTAGTTTTTTGGGTCCACCAATGTATATATATATGCTATATATATATATATATATATACTATTATATATATATATATATATATTAGTGACCCCCCCAAAAAAAAAAACAGATCTGTCTTTCAAAATATTTCTGTTTTTTTTACATCACTTATTTCACCCCTCTTCTCACTTCTCAAATAAGTTTAAATGGCCAAAACCTAAATCAGTACACCACCTTCCTAACTATTAAGCATTGGTTGTTGAAAAGTGAGTCAGCCAAAAGTTATAGTGACACAAGTCATCCATAAGCCAGGCTCTTTGACGAAAGCTAAGTGTAAAAATTATTTTTCTTAAATGCCGCGTGTATTTTTGTTTGTAAATATATTTGCATCTCATTTCATAAAGCTCTTCAATTCTTAATAGAAAATTGTACCTGTGGATTAAACTAAGTTAAAACTTAGGAAAAACTTTTTTTTTTTTTTTTTTTTTTTTTTCCTCACGGGTGTGGTGGACCCGTAGACTCTCGAGAGATCATGCCACCTGCGCTCCCCAAATACTTTCAGCATCTTTGCTTGGCTTGTCACTGATTCCACGTATTCGGGAAGGAGAGCATGTTGAGCGTGTTGACCAACGCGCACACTATGTCACCATGTGCAGATTATTCTACATCCGTGAGTGACTGAAGTAGCCCTGGTAGGACTGCCCACCCAGACTCATCTGGAAGGAGCCAAATATCACAGCTGGTCGGTAGCCCTGCGGTGCTGGTGGCTGTTTCCATTATAGAATGAAAGCAAGAAAACATTACAACAAACCTGGCTACCAATCTCCGGGGCCCTGGACAACTGAACTGGAAGCTG
Organism: Doryteuthis pealeii; assembly: GCA_023376005.1. Taxonomy (NCBI): domain Eukaryota; kingdom Metazoa; phylum Mollusca; class Cephalopoda; order Myopsida; family Loliginidae; genus Doryteuthis; species Doryteuthis pealeii. The sequence continues at coordinate 33,028,636 of CM042144.1, forward strand.
TGCAAGAACCCTTGATATGGGGCAGACATCTTGAGGCCTGCGGACAGTTCGCTTCAGCGAGGAGGACCATTGACAAGGTGGGTCCGGTACACATTCTTTGTATAAGCAGCCTCATGGTATGCTGTATGGAACTGAGGTAAGGCAGCTCGAGCAACCCCATCCTAAAGTGGCCTCTGCGTATGCGGCACATGACAAGCATGGCAACGTTCTCGTACATCTGGGGACTGACACCATTGTTTGACCTGTGTGGCAGGGCATGCCTGTCGAGGGCTGGGATTCTCGATCACATAACGGGTTCGCATGGCGATTGGAAACCTAGAAAGAGGTTCATGTGTGAACAGGAAAGAAAGAAACTTGAATCGGACACTGGCGTGCTCACATCCGACCTTTTTTTTTTTTTTTTTTTTCCCCGTGTGGTGGACCCGTAGATCTCGTCAGATAACCACCTGCGTCCCAAGTCTCTCAGTCATCATGCCTCGGCTTGTCACTGATACTTGACTTTGGGGAATGGAGAGCAATGCGGTGCGTGTCGCACAAGCGCACAACATGTAAAACAAAACAACGTGCAGATATTTCTACAAGTCTCAGAAGCTATGGAGGAACGGTGAGTTGTGTAGGCCTACGGGTTAGCACATGCCTCGGCGAGGTTGCGGGTGAATAACAGCCCCTTGTTAACACTGTTCACACCAGCCATTTGAGGAGTGGTCTAGGAAAGATAACCTAAACAAATGCGGAATCCAGCTATCAAGCTGGACAGAAACCATCGCTTCGACGGATGTCCACATTAGCTGGCTGAAACCAAAACATACAACACAAAACAACGCTAACAATAGCCTCCTGGAATGTCCTGGACACCTCCCGATCTTAGAAGATTGGGGAACTACATACTAGTATTGTGACAGGGGAAGCATTTCGATAATGGGCCGACATCGATTGCCCACTTGCAGAAATCAGTTTCATGCTATAAAGGACCAAATTGACAGAAGGGGGTTGGCTTTGGATACACCTCCTCCATGGAAAAAGACAGGCTGATGATAGCTGTAAGAAGTATGAGGTAAGTTGAACTAGAGGCCTCCATTCTGAAGCAACACATGACGACCGCATGCAATACATTTCCTACATTTGAACTCTGACGCTGTGTGGCAGGGCTGTATGTCGAGGGGTCTCACATGTGTGACAGGGTACATAATTAAAAAAAAAAAAAAAAAAAAAAAAAAAAGGCTGGACCCGTGGGCCATCTGCGCACTCACACTGCTCTCACTGAAGCTACTTGTAGAAATGGCCTTATTCTGTCAAGAAGCGGCAATCACCATATATATATATATATATTATATATATATATATAATATATATATATATATATGTTTGTGTGTGTGTGTGTGTGTGTGTGTGGTAATATAATGAAATTTGAAAAATAGCAAGTTCAAATAAAAATGAGGTGGTATTTTATTCAACCAACCGCTTGCAGTGTTTCAATCTGTTTAGTAGATTTCTTCAGGGCTTTTTGCTGATATAAAGGGGAAAGTAAAAATTTATCACAGAATAATAAGGAGACTGTGATCGGTTTGTTACATTGTTTTGAATGGAAATAGATTTGAAATTTATGAGACGGCTTAAAAATAAACGGTTTTGAATGAATATATATATATATTTAATATATATATATATATATATATATAAAAGAGGAAAAGTCATTAACAACAGTGATAAGAAAAACAGGAATATTTCTTTTATGTTATTTATTTTTTGATTGTTCTCCAACTAGCTTAGTCAGAGAAAAGAATGTCGAAGAAATGTTTTTTAGAAATTCAAAAAAATGTTTTCAAAGCTCTATCAACATTTGCTACAAAATAAGGGATGAAAAATGTAATGGTGAAGTGGCATATTTTCTTCCTTTTCTTTCTTTTATAGTAAAAACGGAATGATGCCATTATTTGCCGAGGTGACGACAGTCATAAGAAATAAGAATTCGACGGATAAGCAACACCAGATAATCAAGATTTAATTTGCATTTCATCGTGGGCGAATTGGGCTGTCTCATTTGTTAACCAGAGGGGTGTTTTGCAAGATGATGACGGTGTACTTTTAAGGAACACGAGTATTATTTATAGATTTGTAATAGAAGCTTCTGACTTTCTTTTGGGAGGAAAATTAAAAACATATTTTTTTTAAGTCTGAAATTTTAATATAGTAAGGCAAATATTAAATTCATTTTCGGATTTCCTCTTGAGTTTCATCAAAATGTGTCGCTTCCACAACACATGGAATTCGTAGGGGAAGAACTGTAGTCCAAAAACGCAGATCGGTTCGAAATATTTGACGGTTTAAGGAAGCTTCTCATAAGCATATTGATATTTGATACAACGAGATATAGGCTCTAACGTAATCTTTCGTAAGCATCTAGTTGTGCCTGTACTTTGGATAGCAAACTATCTCTCAATCTCATTGCATTAGATATTGATTCGATCCTTCCTGGATACCTCCTAATGTCAAAAAGAGAAGAAGAAGAAGAAGAAGAAGAAGAAGAAGAAGAAAGAAGAAGTTATAGAGAAGAAAGAAGAAGAAGGATATGAAAAGAAGAAAAGAACATTAAGAGACGAAATCTATCGTTTTCTCTTTTTCTCTCTCCCCGCTCTCTCTCTTCTCTCACTCTCACTCTCTATCTCTCTCGTCGTGGCCGATATAATGGTAATATTTATTTTACTTAACCCCTCCGCAATGAGCAGGATGCGACACAAAGGTCAATTTCTTAAGCTTGAGTTTAACGGTTTGAATTCAGTGTTTTCCCTTCTCCTAGACTGATTGCCCAACCAAGGGTTAAAGAGCCCAGTCTGTCCTGCTGGAGGAGAACTGAATTTACAGTTTTCCTAAAGGTATTAGCGCCAGGTGAAATGCTAACAGCTTCGTCAAGGAATTGAACTGCCATTGACGAGTCTATTTCTAAGATTCTAACCATTGCACCACGCGTCCTCCATTCCTATAATTGGTCACATAGCTTGGCTAGCGAATCATTGTTAATATGTTCGATTTTCAACAGTAGTAATTTTCACCAGGTTTCGATTCTCGGGCTGGTTGGTTGATTTCGTTGGGGTTTTTACGCCATTTCAACTCTTGGGTTATTTTAATGCCGAATACGTTTTTTGTTTTATTCATTTAATATTGGTAATTCAATTTTTTTAAAATCTCGAATATATTAAGAAAATTCGAGGTTAACAAACAACAACCATAGATTATTTATTTTTCTTTAACAACTTGCAATTTGTGAATAGCCTTCAAACCAACCACCAAAACCAATATACATACAATGCTTCAAGGAATTATAAAACACTTTTAAATCATTTTTTTTAATCTACTTAAGCCATAGATGGAACCCCAAACAGGTACTACCACTTTGAATGAATAGTACTGTTAGAAAGTGGGGCCAGCTATGGGCTTTAAATAGTGGGACATGGAATATTGGCAATGAAGGCGGTACTCCACACATCCCCAGAGCTGGTAGTATTCTCGAACGAAATAAGCAACACCTAGCTAATCAGAATTTACATTTTTGCATTTCATCATGGACAGTCTCATTTTTAACCCAGGGTGTTTGCAAGTTGATAACAATCGGCATGAACAATGCGTATGAAATATATAGATAGTTAGAAATTTAAGTGCACATGGAACAACTTTAGAGAGATTAAAAGAGGCATCATGAGATGAACAATATCTAAGAAATTCAGAATCCACTCTTCTATGACTACTGCACTCTCCCGCCGCCGACGGCACAAACGTTACCCAATCGTTTATTTAAGTTTTATTCTTATCGGAAATTTTAGGAAGGCTAAAGCGTTCTNGAGAAAGATCCACAATTCACCGAACTCAGCTCGAGACAAGAGGCATATTTTTTTGCTCTGGGATCTGACTGATCATCTTCTGACAGGATCTTGGCTATGAAGAAGATTATTTGAAAAGGATTACCAATATAGAGGATAAAAAAAAGGGGGAGAAAAGAAAAGAAACTGAACTATGATTGTTCTTGATCGGAAATTTTCCTTTGGATTGATTTGATGACTTTATGATTTTGAGAGAGAAAACTTTAGCAGGTTTTTCTTAATCGTTTGTGAAAATAGAAGAACGTTCAAATTTGAAACACAGTGCAACGAATCGTGTTGAAGACAAGTGAAATGTTGTTGCATATTCTGTATTTGCATGAACCTTTTTTTTCGATTGTACTTTGTGTTATGTAAACCCTATCGCGGGTGTTTATTTATATATTGCATGATATGTTTATTTTCTTTTTTTCCTTTTCTGATGATTGTAATTATAAGTTTCCTCTACCTGTTGTGGAAATCCCCGACTGTATGTTTGCATGCATGTTTGTCCGGCCGACCTTATATCTGTATCTACCCCACCCCTTTGTTTTTTCTAATGTAAATACATTTTTATACTGTTAATCAAGGCGTCCAGTGTTGTCGTCAATTCAGTTGTTGTTGTTGTTGTGCTGTTTCCTTTATTCGGTTTCCATCCACCTACTGCGAGCAGAGAGAGAGGGGGGAGTGTCTGAAATCCCATTTCCCTTTTATTTGATACCAACTATTTTATAACTGGGGACCTATTTCGTATAGTTTGCTTTTTATTGTTGCTTGTTGCGCGCGCGTGCTGGTCGATCCCAACGAGTGCGCGGGTGTAACAAGAATTGGGGTCTCTTCCGAGATATTTCACCCATTCTCTCTGTGTACTCTCTATAACGCTCCATAGAAGAACCGAAAGCACAATCACTGAATTGGCGGGAAACACGGAATTAGAATGTCGGCCGCGGACACATTTTTAGAATCTCCCACGTATGAAGGGCTTGTCAGACTGAGAAAGGATAGCATTTTAGAGATTGGCTTGAAGTTGGAATTGGAAGCCAGGAGAGCGATGAGGAAAACACAGTTGGTCCGAATAATATCGGAACACATGGTGGACAATTAAGTTTTTGAAGAACGTGCATTAGAAGACTTAGGGACGAATTCGCCTAGCTTATCTCACGCGCAGATTGAGTTGGAGAAAGCCAGAATTGAAACAGAAAAAGTCAGGATTGAGGCTGAAAAGGAGATAGAGTTAGAAAAGATTAGATTATCCAGGGAGACACGTCCAAGAGTAAGTGAGATTAGAAGGATTTTCAGAGAAGAAAGACGAGACGAGTTCGATCTCGTTCAACAGGTTAAACTCGTACCAGCATTTTATGAGACAGACGTCGAAAAATATTTCCATCACTTTGAGAAAATCGCTTCTAGCCTAAAGTGGCTGCAAAAAAGGACTACACTAATACAGACGGCTCAGAAAGTCACAGGAAGTATATGCTTCATTGTCGATCGAAGATTGCGCACACTACGACATCATGAAGGCAACTATATTACGGAGTTATGAAATGGTACCTGAGGTTTACAGGCAAAGATTCCGGAGTTACAGGAAAGATGAAAGACAAACCTATGTAGAATTCTACAGGCAGATGGATACGTATTTCGATAGATGGAACATGGCTAAAGGAGTCGAATCTGACTACGGAAAACTTAGGCAGCTAGTGTTGATGGAAAACTTCAAAGAACGTGTTCACGATAACCCCAAAACATTCCTTAACGAACGGCATGTTGAAACAGCTTACTCTATGGCGATGGTGGCAGACGAGTATGCCTTGACGCACAAGCGGGAACGGACGAGGAATAGCGGCTTATTCGAAGAGGGCAATGCGAGGCCGCGAGTAACGGCTAATGTCGGAATGAGCGCGAAACCGAATCCAATGGCCGGGGCACGGTCACCCAATCGGAGAGGCCAGTATTATAGCCACATCCCTACACCCTGCACATCGACCGATAGAAAGGAAAAATAACGTTTTCCATTACTGTGGTAAGACAGGACACCTTACAGCCCACTGTTTTGCTAAAAGAGTCCAACCATACATTCCCAAATAAACCAAAGGTATTGAAGTCAATTAGTCTACTGTTGGTTTTAATAACAGCAGCTAAGTGCAACTCAAGCAGTGTCCAAGACAGCTGGTATAAATAGGAATCAAGAATGATCCATTCATGAATCTGGGTGATTTGGGTGATTCCACTCCTTGAGTTCTGATTGGCTGCTTGACTGCTTAATTTGAATGACATTGTGGAGTCTTATATATACTTTGTCATTTGCAGTGGACTTTTTAGCATTCGAGTTTGTATTTGAGTTACAATCGTTTGTTGCCTTGTCTTCCCAGTTCGACGGTAACTGGAACTTTAATTATTCTTCAACAGGGAGTGATTTCCTTGCGAGGGAACACCGAAGAAAAGAAGGACAGATGTAGAGTTAGGGAGGAATATAAACCCTTCGTGTTAGCAGGATGTGTTTACGCTGTAGATGACAACACGAAGAAAACTCGAGTGACAGTCCTGAGAGACACCGGCGCCACTCAGACCATAATTTTAGGGAGTTGTTTACCGCCTAAATCGGACACAGCCACAGGCAAACTTATGATAATTCGAGGAGTTGAAAACAGTTTTCTCAGCGTCCCACTTCACAGAATCTTCCTCGAATCCAGCATAATAAGAGGGGCCGTAGAAGTTGGAGTGGTCAGCAGACTACCCATGGAAGGCATATCCATGTTGTTAGGGAATGACTTGGCCGGAGAAAGGATCATACCCACCTCGAGAGTGACAGTGAAACCACGCTTCTCGGATCAGACTGGGGCGTTGGAGAAGGATCACCCTGGAATATTCCCGTCGTGTGCAGTAACTCGATCAGAGACCCGTATGAGGACCGAGGATAAAAGAGTGCCGAATCAGGAGGACGCAGAAGGAGTTATGAAGGATAATCCTGATGCGGAAAGACCGATGAAGAGAGAACGGGGAGAGGATAGCGAGATCGCGCCTCTTTTTAGGGACGCCTTGCCCGAAGAGGAGCTAGCCAAAGTACCGACCGGCTACTTTATCAGAAATGGAATCTTGATGAGGAAATGGGGGCCTATACACACACCCGCCTCCGAGGATTGGTCGGTGGCGCACCAACTAGTGTTACCGAAGGAACGAAGGAACGAAGTATTGAAGACAGCGCATGATGTACCCATGGGAGGACACTTAGGCGTACACAAAACCTTTGAGCCTATAGCGAGACAATTTTATTGGCAGGGATCGTAGGGATGTGCTGAGTATTGCCGGACCTGCCATGCATACCAGATGGTCGGAAAGCTGAACCAGAACATCCCCGTTGCTCCTTTACACCCAATCCCTGCCTTCGAGGAACCCTTCTTTCGCATCCTCGTGGATTGCGTTGGACCGCTCCCCAAGACCAAGTGTGGAAACCAATACATATTGACCATAATGTGCGCTTCGACCCGATTTCCTGAAGCGATTCCCCTCAGGAGGATATCAGCTGTGAAGATCACAACGGACCAAGGATCTAATTTTATGTCTCGAATGTTCCAGAAGTTTTTAAAATCTCTAGGTATTGAGACAGTGAAGTCGAGTGCATACCACTCCCAATCCCAGGGAGCCTTGGAACGATTCCATTCGACCCTTAAAACCATTATTAGGACCTATTGCCTCGACCACCAGAAAGACTGGGACGAAGGCATTCCTTTCCTAATTTTTGCAGCCCGAGATGCCCCACAAGAATCTTTAGGATTCATCCCTTTCGAGATGGTCTTCGGACATTCTGTAAGAGAACCTCTGTCTATGTTGCAAGAGAAATGGATGCAGGACGTCCAACGGAGGAATCCCTACCCGAGTACATGACTCGATTTAGGAAACATTTATGCGAGACGAATAAAGTGACGAGAGAAAATCTCCGAGTAAGCCAGAACCGGATGAAGCACCGCTATGATCGAAATGCAATTCATAGAAGCTTCGAAATAGGAGATCAAGTGCTAGTATTATTACCCTTATCCAGTCACCTCCTCAAGGCCAAATTCCACGGCCCATACAAGGTTCTCCGAAGGGTCGGCGACCTCAACTACATAATTAATACCCCTGACCGCAGAAAAGCGACCCAAATGTGTCATGTCAACATGACCAAGCCCTATCATGAGAGAGAGAAGGAAAACCCCGTTTTGATCACCACTGGGCCCATATCTTCGAGTACCCACAGGGGATGTTATAGTGAGATTGCGGAAGATAGGAGCGATCACCCCCAGAAGCTACAGAATTCGGAAATTCTAGCCGACCTCACACCGAAGATTGAACACCTGAGCTCCAGAAAAAGGGACGATATAACCCGTCTCATAAATAATTTTCGTAGCTTATTCCCAGATGTCCCCAGGCAAACGGACGTCATCTGTCACGACGTGGAAGTCAAGAACGTCACTCCAGTGAAACAACATCCATATCGCGTCAACCCCCACAAGACTGGGATAATGCGTAAGGAGATAGAGTACATGCTTCATTGAACCCAGCCAGAGCAGTTGGTCGTCGCCGTGTGTGCTAGTGGACAAAGCAGATGGAACGTACCGTTTCTGTACGGATTACCGTAAGGTCACTGCACTCACTAAGACCGATTCACACCCCATTCCTAGAGTGAACGATTGTATCGATAGTATCGGGAGAGCTAAATATATTACTGAATTGGAGTTATTGAAAGGATACTGGTGTGTACCCCTGACAGGGAGAGCGAAGGAAATATCGGCCTTCGTTACACGGCCTGTATCAATACTGCGTCATGCCCTTTGGTATGAAAAATTCCCAAGCGACTTTTCAACGAATGATGAACTATTGCTTGAGCGGTTTACCCCACGTCACCGCTTATGTGGACGATATAGTTATCTACAACGACAGTTGGACGGAGCACATAAGATCACTGAGCGATACGTTTAGTAGACTCGAGCAGGCAAATCTCACTATCCACATGGATAAGAGTGAACTTGGGAAAGCAGAGATTAAATATCTGCGACACAAGATCGGATACGGAAGTGTATCTCCTGACGAGGCTAAGATCCAAGGGATCCTACATGTTCCCGTCCCGACCAACACTAAAAGTTTGCGACGATTTTTAGGTATGGCCGGGTATTATAGAAAGTTCTGTCACAATTTTTCAGACATAGCCGGACCCCTCACTCAATTGTTGGCTAAGAAATCTAGCTTTATATGTCCATATAAAGCTAGATTTCTTAGCCAACAATTGAGTGAGGGGTCCGGCTATGTCTGAAAAATTGTGACAGAACTTTCTATAATACCCGGCCATACCTAAGAATCGTCGCAAACTTTTAGTGTTGGTCGGGACAGGAAGCTTTTGAAAAGATCAAGGCCATACTATGCAGTAACTCTGTCTTGAAAGCCCCTGCGTTTACCCGTCCCTTCCGCTTAGCTATTGATGCTAGCGATCACGGAATCGGTGCGGTCTTACTCCAAATGAGTGATGATGGGATCGAACACCTCGTGAACTATTTCTCACAGAAACTCAATGCACACCAGAAGAATTATTCAACTGTCGAAAAGGAGACACTAGCCTTAGTGCATTCGCCGTGTACGTGTCATCTTCGCATCAACCTACTTTGGTATACACCGATCATAACCCCCCTCACCTTCTTACACCGGATGAAGGATAAGAATAGACGACTGCTTAATTGGAGTCTGATTCTACAAGAGTATGACTTGGATATACAACACATTCGAGGCGTGGAAAATGTATGTGCTGATGCCTTATCTCGCACATAATATTGCATGATGTATCCGTATGAGAGAAGGATGGGAAAAGTTCAGAACCCACCCCCTTGCTCTAATGAAAAAGAATCTGAACGACCCTTTTTCATTATTTTTTTGGTAGGGAGATGTGACATCCTACTAATGTCCACTAGTATACATGTCGCTGAGATCAACAGTCAACTCAGTCTGAAAGTAGATTCATGGCTGCGTGGGCGGCAGGCTAACCAGAAACTTAAAAATTCATTTAACCCTTGCATTTTTTGTCTTCGTGACGAGGACATTCCTAATGCTACTGTGCATTAGGCTACGAGACGGGCGAATTGCCGGACCCCACCCCTTCCTTCTTCTTGAGGTGGCCTCATGAAAAGTGCAGGCGACCCAGTGACCTCATCGTCATGGCAACCAGTGTATTCGCGCCAAAAATCCGAGCAAGTCCGAGAGAAAAGATCACAATTCACCGAACTCAGCTCGAGACAAAAGGCACATTTTTTTGCTCTGGGATCTGACTGATCATTTTGACAGGATCTTGCTATGAAGAAGATTATTTGAAAAGAATTAGTAATATTAAGAAAATAAAAAAAGGGGGACTTTATGATTTTGAGAGAGAGAACTTTAGCAGGTTTTTCTTAATCGTTTGTGAAAATAGAAGAACGTTCAATTTTGAAACACAGTGCAACGAATCGTGTTGAAGACAAGTGAAATGTTGTTGTCATATTCTGTATTTGCATGAACCTTTTTTCGATTGTACTTTGTGTTATGTAAACCCTATCGCGGTGTTATTATATATTGCATGATATGTTTATTTTCTTTTTTTCCTTTTTCTGATGATTGTAATTATAAGTTCCTCCACCTGTTGTGGAAATCCCCGACTGTATGTTTACATGCATGTTTGTCCGGCCGACCTTATATCTGTATCTACCCCACCCCCTTTGGTTTTTCTAATGTAAATACATTTTTATACTGTTAATGAAGGCGTCCAATGTTGTCGTCAATTCAGTTGTTGTTGTTGTTGTGCTGTTTCCTTTATTCGGTTTCCATCCACCTACTGCGAGCAGAGAGAGAGGGGGAGTGTCTGAAATCCCATTTCCCTTTTATTTAATACCAACTATTTTATAACTGGGACCTATTTCGTATAGTTTTGCTTTTTTTGTTGCTTGTTGCGCACGCGCGTGCTGGTCGATCCCAACGAGTGCGCGGGTGCAACAATATATATATATATATATATAATCTGAATTCAGATTCGAAATCTTGCATACACCTTGCTATCCTTATAACTAAGAAACACACCAATTTGGTGATTGATTTTACTGATTAAGGGATATAATTAATTAATTAAACAAAAATCAAACGATTTGCGATAATCGTGGCATGGCCGCTGCTGCTGATAATATAAAAAATTTGCTGGCTGCTGACTACATCAGCAGTGATACATAAGTGAGATAGTGAGAGATATATAAAGTTAAGCCTAATGAGTCAGATATACCTATTAATAGTTTCGATTAGTAGCTAATCAGCGGCAAGAATCTGACTGAAAAGACTTGGAACAATTGTACTTTTATTACAAAAACTAGTCCCACCGTGGTCCAAACAAATTAGCATAAAACCAACGAACCAATAAACAATTAAATAAATAAAAATATAATAAAAATATCTTTTATTTTTTATTTTATTTCTTATTCCCTATTCCTTTAATTTTCCAACTTCTATCTTTATCCTATCATACGTCATAAATCCCCCACTCATTTCATACATCGCAAACATATATTCTATCGCCACTGCCCCTCCACTCCCCAAAAAATAAATGAAAACCTAGCACGCCAACAACAGCCCGCACTCTTGCTCCCTGTTGTAGGGATTTGTCCTCCTGACTTTAACTAGGGAGATGGAGTTCGCCACTATTTAAACAAACCGCGACAACCCGGATACCATCACGAGAGAAGCAGTAAATGAATCGGGAAACGGACTTGTAGGCTACGGGCCCAAAGGCCAAAAAGGCTCTATTTTTTTTTATTTAATTTGTAATTTTGATGGTGGGGGAAAAAAGCGGCCAAATGAATGCCTATAGACTCCTGAATATCATACTTTTTTTCTTAAGAGTAAATGTTGTTTATATTGAAGTTTTCCGTGGGTACCACCAATTTTCCCCGTGAAATTTACCCTCCACTATATTTAACATAATAAAACTTGCATAAAGGTTAATATTGTCTTGAAATTTTGTCTAGATAATTATATCAGAAGATTTTTATAAGTCTCAATGGCAAAGATTTTTAATAAAAGAACCATGAATACAGACTTCTGTTAAAAAATTATATCAATAAAGAAATAGGCTACGGTCAATATGGCTCTAGATTTTTGATTTCGTGACCAATATTGAGGGTGGGGAAAAATACGGCCAAATGAATGCCTATCGACTCATGAATATCATACTTTTTGTCCAAGCATAAATGTTGCATATATTGATGTCTTCCGTGGGTACCACCAATTTTCCCGTGAAATTTACCCCCCCCCCACTATATCTAACATAATATTAACCTTTATGCAAGTTTTATTATCTTTAAAAATGTTATTCACTTGAAAGAAGAAGCATTAAACAAAAGCCTAATGATTTTTTTTAAATTCGGCTTACAAAAATAATGAAAATTATAAACTAAAAACAATGTTTACATTTTTGCACCGTTAAATCAATTGAAATTTAACGTAGCTAAAAACAAGTTATAACTAAAGGTTTTTTTCAATTCAATGAAAAATAAATTAATGGTCTGATTTTCACGAAAATTTCCATAATTACTTCCCTTTAGAATAAAAGGTGTCTGAAGTAGTATTTTTTAAAAAAATATATTAGGGGAAATATATTTTTACGAGGTCTACTACCCCCTATTTTATTTATTGAAATTTTATATTATCTACGGTCTACACCGGGACTTATGTCCCTAGGGGACTGTCACCGACACAGCAGCAGCAGCCATCATCATCACCGTCACGTGGTGATCTCTATAAATAGCCATGAGCATGGCAAATCTTGCTCTCTTTTTAGTACCAACCCTTGTGAGGGCTCACTGCTGGGTTCGGCCCTCCACGTGTCCCTCTTTTTGGTTGATATCCTCTGACTGCTACTACAGGTAAGGGCTTTGCTCTATCTCTCCTTACGAACTTGGGTTACTGATAGTAAAACCCACGACGGACTTCTACCATTTCCGGAGATTGCTATCCTTTTGACCCATGAAGGCTGATGGCAAATTACCTTTTATCACCAGGATAACAACTAAGGGAGCCGACGAGATAATTGCAACAACGGAGAAGCTGCACACTTTGTTACCAATGCAGTCAATAGGTTGCTAGCAGAAATAAACCTTTGCAACCTAAACAATCCTAAACAACCCTAAACTTCCTTAAACATATCCACAACCAATTAATTACGGCTTACCCAGAACGGTGCTGTAACCAAAACTCAACTAAATAATAACATTACGGCTGATACCTAACGAGGAGGTGCCGCTAACTTCTAAAGAAGTCATTAAACCTCGGATTGCTTGTCCGAACTAAACCAGAACTTTCTATCCTTTGTGTACCCTTTTTTATGTGCATTTATGTATTAAAACTGTTGCATTTCATGTCGTTGTACTCTCGTTCCTTGACGTCACAATTCCGCCCTTTCTCTTCTGCTTTTTTTCACCTTAATTTTTTATATATTTTATGAAAAAATGGATTGGCAAAAAACGATTTTTACTTTTTTTTTCTATAAATATCTGAATAATTATATCAAGATTTTAAGTCTCAATACCAAAGCTTTTTAGTAAAAGAACCATGAATACAGACTTCTGCTAAAAAATATATCAATAAAGAAACTGACCGTGTTGGTAAATAAACGGACTGTTTTATTTATTTTTCACGATAATGATGAGTAATTTTTCCCCAACCGGATAATTTGATCTTTGAATTAACAGTTTTTCTTTGTAACAACTCTTGAGGTTCGTTATTTATTTTTTGCGAGATTGAAGAAAAAAAGTTCAAATATATTTACGTTTCTTCCTTCAATATATTTGAACTTTCATGATCTATTTTGGAGGTACCTAACAATCATTCAAATAAAACACGAGGACTTGCCCTAGTAGCACCCAAACGACTAAACATACAAACATATTTTAGCACATTTTACCCCGAATTAGTATATAGACATTGGATTTTATACCCATAGTCTGCTTCAAAGTTGAGAATATTTGTTTTAAAAAAAGTGTGTGTGGGGGGGGGGTAGACATTTTTGGTTAAACTTGCAGATTGTCGTCAAAATTAAAACGGAAAATTTACTCCCCTGAATTAACAGTCTACTTTATTTATTTTAATATTTACTAACAACTAGCAAGAGATATCTATTCGAAAAATTTGGTAAATATTAAACAAGAAAAACGAAAGGAATAACTATCTCTAAATAAATCATGAATTTAAATTTTAAATCAGAAACAAAATGAAAGAAATATATAGTTTTCCAAAAAATGAACACAAAGAAATAAAACTGGTACATTTTTACAACAATATTAAACTTAAAAAATAAGCATTTGCTTTATTCATTAAATAATAAATAGCAAATAAATAAGCATTTTTTAACAAGTAAAAATGTATTAAAAGTAAAACCTGCATACTAAAAACAAAGGTTAAACTTGCAAATAGTCGGGGTTTTTTTTTTTCATTTTATTTCTTATTAATAATTTAAGTCCATTAAGATAGTTATTCCTTTTGTTTTTCCTGTTTAATGTTTACCAAATTTTTTCAGATACACGATCTAAATTGACAAAAAAAAAAACCTTTTAAATTTGTTAAAAATTAATTGAATGTGTAATATTATTTTGCTTTTATGTTGATGGTCATTATGTTACTACTTATCGATTTAGATAAAAGTTTGACCGTAAATAATCGATTTAATTAATTTTAATTCGTTTAAAAAAAAAAAAGCAGACATTAGCAGCCGATTTTCGTAACAAAAGTTTGATGCGCAGAACTTTTTCGCAAATTTTGTTGTTTTTTTTTTTGTAAAAATTTCCATTTTGTGACATATTCTAGAAAGTGCATCCATGTATTCTCTGAAAAAGATTTAACTTGGCACTTTTAAGACGGAAACATGCAAATAAAATACGTCTTAATTTTTTGTTTACATCTTGCTGGAAGCAGCTATGTTGATTTACAACTCATGCTACGGTGACCGTGATTGGTTAATTTATCAGCAGTCAATGAAAAATGTATTCTGATTGGCTACTTCGTTGTACGCAGCAAACTAAAATTTTAGCATCTAATTTGTGGATTAAAATACATAATATCAACTAAATCGAGAAAACGTAAACCCAGAAAAGTTACAGAATGTTTCTCATGATTTTATACATATTTCTGAAAAAAAAATGCCCACCGCTTTTAACACAAGTTAAAAGTCATCTTTTTCGCCTTGTGAAACCTACCTATTGGTCTCTGTTGCTGGCACATAAACCAATGCATCATCTCAACCTCACAACTAAGCACATGAGGAATTTTTATTTCCGCTGCTACCGTTACCCACTTTATGAGGCGAACAGTAGGAATGGACGCTAACTCGGTCGGGGTTCCATCCTTTAAATCGGGCGGGGTTTCCAAACCCAGGTGGTGCCACAACGTATGCCTAAATTAAAGCAGAACAGGAAATGGTCCGGCATGAGGGGGGCAGAAAGTTAACGACAGAATAGCTTTAACTTACTAGTTTATTTACTATATTATATATATATACATATATATATATATATATATATATATATATATATATATATATATATAATATATATATATATATGTGTGTGTGTGTGTGTGTGTGTGTGTGTGTGTGTGTTATTTATTTATGTTGGTGTAATCAAGAACGGTAGGACCAAAAAGGAATAAAGAATAAAATTTCTTTGTATACAAAAAGCAGGAAGAAATTTGTTGATGAGGAGGGCCTCGAGTACAGCTAGGCGTAATTAGTTGGTTGCAGATCCCAAGATAGTGAATATCTGCACAATCAGGATCATCCAAAAGGTGTCGCCTAATGGTGGAAGGTGAATTTGGATTTCTTTTCTATTACCTTTTGGTCTTACCGTTCTTGACCCACAAACATAAAGAAAAAATTATATATATATATATATATATATATATATATATATATATATATATTGATCACGCCCCAATAGTGTATTGACAATTCGAAATAAAAAATATATATATATAAATTCAGTCATCCACAGATACTGTGTTTCGACGTATCACGTCTCCTCAGTGTGGCTAGACATAGCAGGCCGGGATAGAAACTAGACCGATTTTTCATCAGTCAGGGTTCTTAACCATCTTGCAACAACCTCTGGTTAAAAATGAGACCGTCCAAATGAATAACCTCAGCTAAAAAATGGAATATTCCGTTGTTATTATAAAGAATGAAAGGGAAGAAAAAGTACATGCTACACAGAAAAATAAAATAAGAAAAAAAGAAAGTGGGGAAAATATAGAAAGAGCGGTGAGCGTGTGGAAGCGATGAAGCTAATCTGTTTCAATCGAACCTAATGAAAAGATAAAAAGACGGAAAGAATGAAAAAGAGTGAGTGAGAGTAAAATCAAGATTATTATACTTTTTACATATAGAACTATTTCGCAATAGCTCGTAAAATGTTCGTAAACATATGAAAAGTTTTAACAATTAAATTATCATACTGCAGTCACGTTAATACCTATTAATCATTCATCATTAGGTGGCACTAACAGCATGGATACACATGACTCCCTCTCGCAAAACGTCCCTATCAGTTATCACCTCTGGAAGCTCTTTTGCATGGGGTATCCATGTGTAGGTGTCCACAGGAAAACGTCGCTTATGTGTTCATCCATGGGAAAGGTATGCATCGAACTATTCTCCATCTAGTTGTGGGTAAATAGTCGGACAGACTGGGCTCTTTAACCTTGGTTAGGTAACTGGTGTAGGAGAAGGAAAACTCTGAATTCAAACCTGTTAAATCCTGCTTAAGAAGTTGACAAGGTGTCACATCCTTCTCGTGCGGAGGGTTTGGTAAATATATATGTAATGAAAACCAACGAACTGCATATTTAATCGTTTTTTTTTGTTTTTTTTTTTTTTTGTTATTTTTTTTTTTTATCAGTCCCACTTATATTAGCTGTGCATTTAAACTTGAGTACATTAAGATTACAGTCAAGTGACGCTGAAAGCCCCGGTTCCCGCTATTCAGAGGATCGCTGTCTTAATTTTCATCACGGTTGACACATTAAATGACCCGATAAGATTTGATATGTCGTAAAAAAGAACAATCAACTGTTGAGTGTGTCAACTAGAGTGTGTCAAAAAGTAATGCCATTTTGTTTAGGACAGGTATAATTATCAACACAGGAACATGTATCATACATAAAAATGAAGCTGGTCCTCTGTGGATCACATCCCTACTTCTCCACATAGTCACCGTTTCTTTTAATAGCAATGTTCCACCTTCGAATGAGAGCATGTATCTCTGCCTCGTAAAATTCTGTTGACTGGTCTTTGAGCCACTTCTTCACTACAGATTTCACTACTTCGTCACTGGAATAATGTTTGCCTGTCAAACCCTCTTTCCTGAGGCCGAAGAGATGATAGTTAGAAGGCGCTAAATCTAGTGAGTATGGTGGATGCCGTAAAGTTGTCTACCCGAATGAGGTGATTTTCTCCCTTGTCAAGATGCTTGTGTGTGATCGAGCATTGTCATGCAGAAGGAGGACATTGTCGATTGGCAAGTTGGGTATTACTCGTCAGATTCTTGCTCTGAGCCTCGTTAGGGTCTAAATGTAAGCCATAGTTTTATTTTTTTTTAATTCACATGAAATAAGAAAAGGGCATTACTTTTTAACTCAGAGGTTCGCCATTTCAATTTTCGGCAAGGTTGATACACTACAAATGATACGATGCTGGGAATGTTTTAACAGAACTACTACTGACTTTAACTAGTCAATTATTCTGGTATTTCTAGATTTGATTTTATCAAATTTGAAGAAGGTGGTTCTAAATATGTCGAATGGCGACATTGTGTAACTTTATCTAATTGCTGATCTCAGGAAAAATGAGAAGAAGAGAAAAGAGAAATAGAAAAGAAGAGACTGAACAGGTAGAAAGAAATAAAGATAGAGAAAAGTGAGAGAAAAAAGAGAAATAAAAGAAGAGACTGAACAGGTAAAGAAATAAAGATAGAGAAAAGTGAGAAGAGAAAAAGAGAAATAGAAAGAAGAGGACTGAACAGGTAGAAAGAAATAAAGATAGAGAAAAGTGAGAAAAGAAAATTAAAAATAATAGCAAGAAAGAAATTGAAATAACAAAAACTGAAGACGTTGGGTATATTTGCATATCGGTAGGTCGATCTTACAAATTTACAGGTGTTGTAGACCGGTTGTGATATTCAGATAGGAATCAAACAAGAAACACTTGACATTACTTTTTGTTTTCACTCAACTCACTGGCCACTCGCGAATCCTTTCGCTGACTGGCGTTTTCTTTTATTGTCTCGTCCTGTTTGTAGATAGGTGTGGGGCTAAAAAACAATATCCAATCGCCCGAAAAACGCTTTGTATATAACAATAAAGACGAAGCCCTGTTGGCTGGGGCTTTTGAATACCCCGACTGCACCACTACAGAGGGTAAGACACCCCCCCAATGGGGCCACCTGTTGGTCGTAGGTGGTGACCTGTGATGCTTAAGGACGGGGGACCTGGTGGCTGAGCACTCCATGACATGCAACACTCCACCTTGGCCCATACTTAGGCTAGACGGGCGGTCCCAACCCATTGCCCTGATGGCAAGCCCCAACCCTTTTTATCATATGGGTGCTAGAGGGCGGTGACTGAGGGTTCTTCATGTGCTGATGGTGAAGTTTCAGTTCTGAAGGTCTGGAGAATGTGAAGCGCCCCTTCATCACCATTGCTTCCAGGTCCACTCTGGCCCGAAGTGGTAGTACCTGTTAGTTTAAATTGAGTTTAAATAGAAAATTTGTAACAAAAAATTGAGTTTAAAAATTTTTCTTTCTAACTATCACTACAAATCTTTCAAAAGTTTGCCGCATTAAATGATCTGCGTGGTTGATATGCGTAAAACAAAATAAACAAACACAATAAATACGAGAACGACAATAAAATAAAAAATTTGAATTATGCAAATTATCAACTCTCATTTCAAAACTTCATAAAAAAGTGAATAGATAAAAAATAAATAAAATAAGAATAAAAATTTTAAAAGTCATTTTTGTGCAGCCTTAGTCCTGAAAGTTATTTTTAATTTTTCTGGCAAACCTTATGAGTTTCTCGGAATTTGTGGCTCCGATTACGACAAGAAGGATTCGGATTACGACAAGAAGATTCCCGGGGTTCGAAAAGAAGGTCCCCGAGACCCGAAAAGAAAGTTCCCGAGTTCCGAAAAGTAAAATACCTGAAGAACGGCTGGGGGGGGGGGCCTAATCCCCCGCGTTCAAAACGTGTACCCAATACCCAATGAAAGATGAAGGACAATAGGTCCCGAAATAATACCAAATTAATACCCTTTACTGAGGTGGCGTATCTTTTTCGGTGGGAACCACCAATTCATTTTTCGGGAAAATGTTTGGGTTCCTCATTTCTTTGTCATTTCGTTATAACACAATGTTTCGGTGGCGGGAATCTTCTAGATATTGTCCTTCCCTCCGGCCCGTTCCTTCCATGTTGCGTTTAATCCTGTAACATCCTTCTTGCGTAACCTCTGCGGGAACCCAGCCACAAATTCCGAGAAAGCTCTAATAAGGGGAAGATTTTCCTTCTTTTGGGGTTTAGCTCAGAAAGAGAACATTCATTATACATATTGTGAGTCACGAAATCTTCCAGGGAACTAAAGGGGCCCTTCCAATTGCCTGCACAAAAATGACCGTCATTTTTTAATTATATAATTTTCAGGATGTTTGTTATTCTTTGATAATTATTTATCCTTTCCTACCTAGGTGGGTCAAATCTAGGTATATCACATATTTTTTATGAAGTTTTGAAATGACGAGTTGATTAATTTGCATAATTCAAAATTTTTATTTTATCGGAAACTGTATCGTTTCTAATGTCCAAACGTAAATTTTATATTGTGCTCTTTGATGTTCCTCCGAGGTGAAGTTTGGGAGACCCATACCTTGACGGTATCATCATCGAACTCTCCGGACAGGACATCATTTAATGCCGGCAAACTTTTGGAAAGATTGGTCCCCAAATGATAGTGATAGTTAGAAAGAAAAAATTTTTAAACTCAATTTCAAGGCGTTAACAAAATTTTCTATTTAAAACAAACTTCAATTTTAAAAGACATTTCCTAAACATGGTATCATATACCTACTTCGGTAAGTCGCCACCAAGATTGCTAGGACCTGGAGGGAGCCAGGAAATTGAACGGCTGACCATAGAAAGTGCGGGCCAAATTACACACATTTCTGCCAGACGCTTTCCAGAATAAACAAGCTGAGAAAACTTTACTAACCAACGAGCAGGCACATTGAAAAGTTGACGTCCTTCAGTTCACCGCCACCCAAGTTTCCTCTTAGCAACCCTTATGAACCTGATAAAATCAGGTTCCCTCGTTGTGAGGGGTGCCAGGGTTAAACATGTGCACATAACAGAAAAGGCAAATGGGGTTGGGACCGCCCGTCTAAGCCTAAGTTATGGGCCAAAGGGTGGTGCCTTGGGAGTGTCATTTTATGCTGCATTGTGGTACATGGAGATGGTGCCTTCAGCCACCATGAATGAACCTTATTGTCTTGTGACCTCCGTACTTCAATTTTATAAGTTCAACTCCAAGGAATCACACAACACCTAATGGCGAACCTTTTAAACATGGAGGAGTGGACCCCCATTAGGAGATCACCCATGGGGGGTTTTCCGGTGTCTTACCCCTCTGTAGTGGTGCAGTCTGGACCAACAACAACCAACCCAACAGGATTTAATTAGCCCACTAATGAAGGATAGATGTACAAACCACATCACCAAGAGACCAACGAGAAGAGCTTTGCAGTGCATATATATATGTTGTTTAAACCTATTGAGTCACAATATGAGCAGTTTATAACTTTTCATAAGGACAGATTAAAAATGAGATTTAATTGTTTTGGTGGAATATACTTAGTCCTTCTCACACCTAATCCTACAAACATGGCAACCAGAGACATATTATAACAAGGATTAAGGATTAATACGCCCCCAGTTACAGACAGGGCACTTACGAGATGCAAGTAAACCGTGGGGCCGTGATTTGTGCCGTGAATGGACGCTCGACCAAGAACAATTGACCGAGTGAATAAATGTACAAGGTTGTTGTCTCTATCGTATTGGTGCTAATGTATTTTCTTCTTTTCTTCCTAGATCCGTCTCCTATCGACCAATTAACTTTATGGTGAAAATATCAAACCCCAAACCCTCGAGGAACCGGTCGAGGGCCAGACACCTTAAATTTTGTAAGGATCGAGGAGAGCTCAAAGCCGGTCGTGGAGCCGATATGTCAAAATGAAAAAATATGTGAGTACCACACGTCCTTCAGTTTTTCGGTCTTATTTCAACTTTTCTTTACATCTCGACTACTATATCTTAAAAAATTTTCTTTTCTCCGATCTGTTTTCTTTACTCTATATATATTGCTTTTCTAACAACGATGTTCCATGCGCGTTCTTGACTATATCTAATATTTTGCCATTATACTCCGGATGCAAATTATCTTCTCTCACTATTTCGTCGCTACTACTATATACATTATGAAACATATCAATTGCGTATGTCATAAGCGGCCTGGTGAGAATGCTTGATACCGAGTCTCTTTGGGGCTTTTATACATGATAAAAATTATCTCATTTGGTGGTTCCCTTCTTCTCACTTTGTCTCTGACACCTTACATACATTATTTGCTTTAATAATCTTGGCGTTGGTGTGCTACTCCCTACATAGATAGTGCAAAAAAGACGATTCTCGTTCCTTGATCTAATATAATTTCTCTGCTTTTATCGTCTCTTCATACATTGTGGCGCGTCAAATTGATGTATCTCCGATCAGGCATTATATTCCTAGTATTATATAGAAAGATTGAAATACCAACTACGAAGGCAAAATGGGTCGCCATGTCGTACGAGATGAATGTGGCTTAGAATCCACGCTTCTTCGACGAGATTGTGAATTAATGGAAATAACAAAATACTATATGAATAAGCCTCCCAGGAATCCCATTACTTGACACCATACTACAGAGTTTTATAAAATTAACGGCTCGTGTTTTTCTAAGCCAAAATAGTAGTCCCTCGAGTTTAGAAACACATTCCCAGGGCACTATAAACTGCTGCACCGGATTGAGTCCATCCCTAAATGTCTCCCCCGTCCTAGATCCGTCGCTGTAACTACTAAAAAAATCCTTAAGCCGACAAATTGGAGAAAGAGAGTGGCGAAACCTTCTGAGGTGTGAAAAGAAGGACTATAGCGCCATGTTTCCCTGTTGTGAGTTATAACAATGATAGTAATAATTAAATAATAAGAGGCAACCAGTATTTCCTAAAACACTACATGGAGAGAACAATTATAACATTATTAGACCCTAACGAGGCTCAGAGCAAGAAATGGCTGACGAGTAATTACCCAACTTGCGGCTAGATCTTGTACCTCAAATGGTCCACATAATCACTTAGAGCTAGCTATGAACACCTGGAGCTTCAGATACTAACACATCCTGCAACGGATTGCCCATACATTTGGTTACCCATAGCTCCGAGATCGTACGAAAAATCAACCTCTAATAATCAGAGGAGTAGTGCGAAAACTCACTAACTTGACACGGCATTGCCAAACCGATGGACTCACTAGGATGTTATTGCGGAGTCCCCTTTCGAGCGGTTGCGTGAACATGAATAACAATCTTACTATCTAGTGTGGCCGCCTTGACACCTATCAATTAAAATTACCGGGGTTGGGTTTTTCTACTCAGAGAGCAAGAAAAATGGGAGCATGTTTTGACACGGCAGAATAAAACTATATAATTTGACACCCGGAATTGTGCACACATTATCTGCGTCCAACGAGAATCAGTGGATCCGACCAATTAACGTAGATATGGTGAAGAAAACAGACTGAGCTCAGCCTGGAGGAAAGGGGGGCTGAGATCAACAGGGAAATTTTAGGCTCCCCGCAAGCGGGATACAGCCGATTGGGGACATCTCTCATAATACGAAGGATTGGATTTTATGACCCAGTGTGCCTTTAGGTATAAAACGACAATACCGAATACAATGTGTTAACAAGAGGTAGTAGTGGATTGTTATCTAACCAGCCCCCAGAAAAGGAAGTAACCAGTGACTTTGCAATTTATTATAATGATATAAATTCCGAGCACGGTACATGTCAGTTTTCTCTCTGCTAGTTATTCCGTGATCCCTGTACAAAATAACCTAGTCTCGACTAAATACAAACCAACTGAAGAAATGCGCGGCATTACTTTTGGGTGAGACATTATACACTCTCTTACCGTTGACACAAGCCAGGTGGGCCCAAATGGAACTCAAAACAAGTTATGATGGCTTGGTTCCTTCTGGTTAATCCTTCCTACGAACAAACATTTTATCATTACCCGGGTGATATTTCTTAACATGCTATAAATAACGGAAGGATTTCATTTAATGTCATGACTCCAGACTCGATGAATAGTACAATAAGCTAAGACCACGGAAGACGACTCCATATTTTCTCTACAATGGAGTCCGGTGACGAACCGGGAGCTTTCAAGCCCGGTTCACAATCTGACATAGATGAAATCTTTTAAACATACTTGAGAAAGGGGGTGTGACTCAAAGTTGATAAGATTGCCATCTAGCCCCTGGTAAAATGCCCTAAGTGGCGGTGTGGGACATTTTTGAATATAAAAAAACATCATTAGGGAAACCATAAAACACATAATATTAAATAAAATCAACCGGTAGGATAATTATTAATTACTTAAAAAACACAAAAAAAAAAGAAAACCCAATGACCCCCAGATCGAGATTTTACCTGCCACGTGGTAAATTATTTGCCAAGTTTCCTCCCTCCTTGGAATGCGTCGCGTTTCATTAATAACACCACTCATAACTTACATGATATAGGATATATAGAGGGCAACTCCTCCGCACGGAGAAGATAGGGTGAGAAATTGCTGAAAGCCCGCGCTTGTCTGGAACTTTTGAAAGACATTAAGACAAAGAGGATCTAATGGGCTTTGCCTTGACACTAACCATTTAACAGGTTTGAATCTAAAGAGATACAGCCTCCTTCCTTGCTTGTAGCCTTTCTAACGAGCCACCCGCATATAACACAATAACCCATATGCACCCAAAGGTTAAATATAAAAGATGCCTTGCACGAGGGATTCGGGTGTCAACGAATCTATTTTTTACCACTTAACTCATGCAGATGTCCTTTCCGTAAGCCAATAAAAAGAATATACCAGAGAATGAGCACGCTTGAGGTACCGAGTGGTAATAACCCCGTGGGATGAACACATAAAGCGTACGGAGGTTTTCCTGTGGACAACCTACACATGGATACCCCATGCAAAAGAAGCTTCCAGAGGTGCAGAGTCTCTTGCCTAAGCGTAGAGTAGCGGACGGTTTGCTATGAAAAGAAGTTAATTGGGGGAGTCATGTGTTCACACTGACCTTACAATTTTAAATACGTGTGTTTTCTAGAGCAAAAAGACCCATTGGACCGATAAAAAATCTGCACGGATTTGCAAATTTCTCCTCAGGATCGTCTGGTTCAGTACCTGCATCAAACTGCATACACAAAACTCGATAGGATGATATAGAGTAAGGTTGGAAGATGCTTCGAAGCGGTGGATGAAAAATATGGGCCTTGCCCTTTGAACACTACCGGTATTTATAAAATTACCGTGTGGAAGCTTGCATGTGTTCTAAGGCCAAAAAGGATGATAAATATTTTATACAGTTTATAGTATAATTTTTAAAAACACGGTGTATATCATGTCAATTTGTGTGTTTCACCTATCATTCTGTGTACATTACGGCGTACACTTAAAAATTAACTAGGAAATACGATATCCTCAACCGGAGATGATGTAAAAAAGAGGGGGTGAATGATGCATAATAACCTCGTTGAAGCGTAATGTGATACACTCTGATACAACATCACAATACTTTATGGCTCTCTCCATGCACTATTTACACAGTTTCTAATATACTCTGCGTAGTGCGTTGTTCATTAGCTTAGATGTCGTCCCTAAAATAGACAGTGGAACCGCATTAGAAATTTTAAGACATCTGCCTACCGATTCGGCAAAATTCCTCTCTTCCCAGCGACAGTGCCCTCTCCAGTAACCGAACAATCTATTGTACTTGATAATTTCTACTCAACACACTTTCTCCTAATAATATATGTGGCTGGTGATTTTAATTATGGATTCTGTGGATAGCATGGTGGCTCCGAGCTTTTCTCGGTGGTCCCTTGCGAATAATTCGTTAGCCATTGATAATATACATAGCGTGACGGAATATTCCAGACTTCTTTAGTGAAGGATTGTTGCAGGGTGTATAATATCATAAATGTGGTGTGTCCGACAACGCGTTCTTCCTATGTCCCAGTGTTGAGACAACAAGGAGAAGAGATATGATTGACAAAGGCGGAATGATTACAGATTCACAGAAAATCCCTGATAACCCCATGTATGAATAGTAAAACAATTCGGAGAGAGTCTGGAGGAAACCGCCTCCTAGCTGGATCCGAACGGAAACCAATGCATATTCTTGTCTAAGAAACAACACCCAAACTCGCAGACAGAATGGAGTTACGGATTTTGTTATATCTGTGTTCTGCATTAACCAACAGTTATCTTTGAGATGAACTAGACAAATTAATTAATTAATGCTAATATCCTCTTCCCTTTGGGTTATTTCGATATTGCTCCAAAAAGTATCACATACTATATATGGTGTGGTGTCTAAATGTAATAGGTAAGTATCAATATCCATAAAATAAAGAAAGTGGTGCTAATGTGACAAACTAATTTAAGAATGCATATTAAAAAGATTTTTAAACAGAGGGAGTACAATCGAAAAATTAGAACCAACTGAAAATTTACTCTTCCTACAACATCCCGTATTTCATTGTATTTTATAATATTTTTACGTATAATATATATGATACTTTAACCTAATTTAGGTTATTAAAAAATAGGATATATACAGTAAAGATATTAATATTAAATTTACACAGTCTTATTTTTTCTTGATTGTGAGTGTACGATCCCTTTTTTTTCAAAGAGAATATCTTCCCCCCCTTGATTTTTGCCTCCCAATGGTTGCTATTAAGAAATGGAACCAAAAAAAAACAAATTTAGTAATAATAGGATAAATAATAGAGATAACAATAATGATTATACCCTCTCAAATTTCACACTAAAATCCAACCAATATAGTCGTATCACCTTTTGGATTATATCCCAGATTCCTGATTATGTGGCAAGAATTTTTAGGCCTTCTCCTGATTCACTTTATCTTTTACGCGAGCCGTTTATACATCTCTGCATGGTTGCATATATTGACAAAATACAAATCCAGACTAATATTATATATTACGGCCTGAGCATGTAGCTCTGACCAGAGCTCCTCATCTCGATCAACAAGATTTCCTATACCAACTTCTATCTGTCTTATATTGAATGTCTATAAAACCCTAATACATATAATTATAAATAATTTAAATCTCCTGTGAAGTGTTCTTCTTTTATAGGATACACTAACGCGTTATAACTTAGAAAATATCATACGGAGACACTGTGAACAGTAAATAAAACATAAAGTGAGAAATAAAAACACACATCTTACACACACACTTATACACATTGCACAACATTAAACCTAACAACACATTATAGTATTCTGTAGTATTATCAAGATCCAAGACTAAAAATAACAATAACATTTTCCTAATTGTATTATAATAATAATAATTATATAATGAATTGGTTTTTGATAAACCAGTTTATATAAGTTTAATAAAATCAGTTATATAGTACCCATATATATATTGGTGTCTCCAGTATTATGATTGTAACTTGGAGGGGTATTTAATGTAAACTTGTGAGAGGGTATACTGCCCGGAGTTAAGCCTTTAGAAGGGCTTTATATTTTGCTGTCTATTTAGATTAACTTTCGCCCCCCTTCATGCCGGGGCTAACAACAATTATCAATATTAAAAGGCGGATGAGGGTTACATGCATAGTTTAATTTTAGTGCTAATTCTGGAAAAGAGATAAAACAATATGTTACGTTTCATTAAACTTTAATAACTGAAATTCGTTCATAATTTTATTTATTTCAAATTTGAAAACAATTTTTATAAATTATAACAAACATTGTTTTGATTTGCATGCTTTTTATTTTAATTTTAAAAAACCTGTAAAGGCAGCGTTGAGGTACACACAAAAACACATACCGTTACACTAAACTTTAATAACTGAAATTCGTTGATATTATTATTTTTTTTAAATTGAAAACAATCTTTTTATAAATGATAATCAGCATTGTTTTGTTACAATGTTTTTTTTTATTTTAATTTAAAAAAACTGGTAAANCTGAATTATGAATAAATGAACAATCAATTATTAGATAAACAGATAAACAAATTACAATAAATGTAAATAAATATATTAAATATAAATTTGATAAAGTTTAGATAAATTATAATCAGCATTGTTTTGATTTGCTTTTTTTTCAATTTTAATGATTATTCTGTAAATTTACAATGTTGTAATTATCAAGTGATTACAGGAACAACTAAATTATGAATAAAAGAACAATCAATTATTAGATAAACTGATAAACAAATTACAATGGTGAATAAATATTGTTGATTAAATGGTAAGCTCAATTTTAAAACTGATAGCATTCTAATTTTTTGTTCACACTCAAGCACTTGCCATATTGAGATATTATACTGATCACCACTAAGTCGCCAATATTGATCAAACCTTGCCTCAATGTGATCAGTTTGAAATTTGCCAGGTAATATGGATAGCATTTCCAATTCTTCCATGCAACACTTAGTCAGTTCTAGAAATGCATAGGTTGTATGATGCAAAGCAGTGAAAATTTCCTTGTTAATTTGCCATTTTTTCTAGAAATGCTATTCCAAGATTCTAACTAGTCACAGAATACAGAGAGAAATCTAAAACTTTCTTCATTTACTCTAAGTGAATTACAGTATTTATGTCTAAGCCGACAACCTTTATACGGTGTTTTTACATTCATTATTGTCTACCAAATATAAAATATGTTTATATATTCTGCAACTTCTGCAAAATTAGGCAAACATTCCTGTTTTCCTAATGTCAATCATCCCTGAATAGTGTACTCATTGAAAATTTGCAGAACTAAATTAACAAGCCTTTCAAGACTAGTAGGAGAAAGAGCTTCTGAGATCAATTTATAACACTATTTCAAAATTGACAGAGATTCCAGGGCATGAAGTTTCTGTAATGGGGCACTTTGGATACTATTTAATTCATGATTTCCATTTAGACAACATTTTGGAAACAGCATGCATTTAGTTGCATCTTTTTGACTAAGCCAATTGTTTTTAATGCATTTTAATATATATAGTCGAATAGGAAGAAAAGAGGCTGAAACATAACAAATGCGCGTGGATATACAATGAAAAGCTTTTTTTTATAAGAATTTATTTCATTTTTATTGTTATTAGAATCATTATTATTACTATTATTATTAGAATAATTTCATTATTATTAGAAGCATTATTATTGCTATTAGAATCATTATTATTACTATTATTATTATTAGAATCATTATTATTACTATTATTATTATTAGAATTATTTCATTATTATTAGAATCATTATTATTATTATTGTAATTAGAATTTTTTCATTTTCATTATTATTAGAATCATTATTATTACTATTAGAATGATTTCCTTATTATTATAATCATTATTATTATTATTAGAATCATTATTATTATTATTATTAGAATTATTATTATTATTATTAGAATCATTATTATTATTACTACTATTATTATAATAATCTTAATATTACTTTTATTATAATTATCTTATTACTATTATTGCTACTATTACTATTATCAGAATTATTCTATAATAATAATAATGATGATAATAAAGATAACAATAACAATAATAATAACAACAACAAAACGGTAATAATAATAATAATAATAATAATAATAATAATAATAATAATAATAATAATAATAACGAAGTAAACATAACGGCTTTCTTTTGATTGATTTGCCCGTTCAGTCTGAACGCTAGCGTCCAGACGCTCAGAACTTTTTATCTATTTTAAATCCCCACACTACTCAGCCACTAGGATTCTGTCCTTAAGCATCATGGGTCGCCACATGCGGCCAATAGATGGCCCCATTGGGGGGATATTACCCCTCTGCAGTGGTGCAGTCAGTGTAATCTTCTGCCCCAGTCAATAGGGCAGGAGGATAATGTAATTCATACCTTTCCCAAGGGTATTAGTATGAAAGTGAAAGTAATAATGAC
Source organism: Doryteuthis pealeii (assembly GCA_023376005.1). NCBI lineage: Eukaryota > Metazoa > Mollusca > Cephalopoda > Myopsida > Loliginidae > Doryteuthis > Doryteuthis pealeii. The sequence goes on from CM042144.1 coordinate 33,057,843, forward strand.
TGAAGTTTGAACTCACTTACATGTTGGCCACTAAAGTAAAGTAGATAGAGTGACCTAATGTCGGTATCAGCTGGACAGCAAGGGAGTCTATCTCCTTTTCACTAGTGCTACACTAGGGAGATTGCTTTTACATCTGAGGTGGATCGCCACACTTACCGTCAGCTCCCCACTTTACCGCACAAATCTGCGTACTCATTGTGGTGGGTACCAGTAACGAACCTGGAACCCTTTGATTCCATTTGATACATATATATTTACCAACCCCTCCGCATGAGCAGGATGTGACACAAGGTCAATTTCTTAAGCGGAGTTTAACAGGTTTGAATTCAGAGTTTTTCTTCTCCTAGACCGGTTGCCTAACCATGGTTATAGAGCCCAGTCTACCCCACTATTTATCCATAGCTGGAGGGAGAGTAGGATTCATACCTTTCCCAAGGGTATTAGCGCTATGTGAAATGCAATTACCATTTGACAGTCTTGATCAGAATTCACTATATAACATCTGGGTTGATTTACTTGGGCTAGACGGGCAGTCAGTGAGGCCCTATCCGATCAATCAGCTAGTCATATTAACCCTTAGCAATTATATAATTGTCCCAACTGTATATGATTAGAGTGTAGTGCACTCAATGATCAAATGTTTGTTCCCGGGTAACTTCTATCCTGGGTATGACACTAAACTTCATCCGGTGGTGAGGGTCCACTTCTATGGAATGTGAAGTCCCCCCTTTGTTGCCATTACTTCCAGGTCCACTCCGACTTGAAATGGTAGTACCTGTTAGGGTACTAACATATATAACCATGCAAACAACTGATTTGATTACACTTCAGGAATCCACAATATAACTTATTTGGGCGAGACAGAACAGTCGGAGAGGCCCTATCCGATCAATCAGCTTGTCATATCAAGCCCTAGCAATCATATGATTGTCCCGACTGTATAATCAACTTTTTTCAGTCACATGCCTCACCATATTCAAGACTGGATGACCAGAAGTAATCTATCTATCTATACATATATAAAGGGAAGTTGTGTGTATATATGTCCGAATGTAATCTATATCTATACATATATAAAGGGAAGTTGTGTGTATGTATGTCCGAATGTAATCTATATCTATACATATATAAAGGGAAGTTGTGTGTATGTATGTACAAATGTAATCTATATTTATACATATATAAAGGGAAGTTGTGTGAATCTGTATGTCCGGAGGAAACTAGGAAAGTAAATATATATATACATTAAATATCACCAGGGCTTGGTTTTTGAGCAAAAATAATAATTTTTGTAATCATGTTGTATAGTGCCGGTATTTACTCAGCTTAGTTTGGTACAAGGTCAAACGAATTGAGCGCTCAGTAAATACCAAACTCACTAGAGAAATGGTCTGCTAACCATTCAAACATGCGAGGCACAAGACTATATGTAAGGGGTACCTCATTGTCATCAGGATTGAATTCGCTACACGGAAAAACACATTTTTTTTTTTTTTTTTTGTAGGTCTCAAAATCTTCGCAGAGACGGATATTCTAACCCGCAGACTACAATGACGATTTTATAAATAAATTGCGCTAAAGCACCGGTTCCTGCCAGATCATTAAAGTTAAGCAACAATTAACCTGTTTAGTACTTAGATGGGTGACCACTTACTTTGTAAAAGAAGGTGTAAGTAAAGTCAGGGTGGCCTAAAGTCTGTATCAAACAGACAGTGAGGGAGTCTATCTTTTTTTCCCTAGCGCTAAACCAAGGAGGCTGTTTTTAGCATCTGGGGTGAAGCCCACACCTACCATCACTTTACCGCACAGATCCCTCTGCTACTCATATGCTGAGTTGGCGAGGAGCGGTATTGAACCTTGTGGTTCCCATGCGGGCACTCTACCGACTGAGCTAAACAATAAAAAGTTGAACAAATTCTAAATTTAGGTTAAATTTAACTGTGATAAATTCTAATAAGTCAGTTTTTTAAATTTTTATTCTAATAAGTCAGTTTTTTAATAATTTTTTTCCCAGAATTTTGTAGTCCAAAGTCAAGGGTGTGTGTTAAACGCAACACTCTCCTATAAAATGGAATGGAGCACTCTATGATGGCCTTTACATACATACAGATGTCATCCAAGCATTGGATTAATTCTGCGTATATTGTAGCATTTTTGTCTACGAAAACTGGGTCCTCCGGGTGGTCAGATGGTGCATTGATTATGTCATGCAGCTGAAGGGTTCTCAGATACCCATTGAACTTAGTCTCCCAAATTTCGTAGCCAGACTCGTCGCCGTTGAAGAATATCCGGGCGCACCTTGGCCCATAACCTGTTGAGTATCTGGCCGCCATCCTTGGCCAGTTGTAAAAGAACTTAAAGTAAATAAGTAAGTCAATAAATCCGTGGAATTGTTTCACACGTCCAAGAAGATCCAAGTATGATTGAGCTAAGGTTAAGAATCAGGCTAGTATAAATACAACAACAGCAGCAGCAGCACTGCCAGTGATTGGATAAGAAGGCTGGTCACATGGTAGTCGACGAGTCTATAAGTAGAAGTGACCTTTTGCCTTACGCCTTATATCCCAAAAATTCCAACATATTAAAACAGTTAAAATCCCCTTTATATTCTGTGGGTGATGATAGCCGAAAGGGTAAGCTGTCCGACTGCTGCTGAAATGATCGAATTTCTAACCCAGCTGTAGGTAGCTCACAAAATGTCTATCCACACTGAAGAGACTTGATAAGTCGAAACACGTGTCTGTGTGTGTGTATATATATATGTTATATAAGTCTTTGCGTATGCTTCTAAATTATTTAGTTAAGAATTAATGGAAAAAATGAATGAATAAAATAAAAAAATGAATGAAATGAAGAGAGGTCCTTTGGAAAAGATTTTTTTATTATTCATTCATGTCATTCATTTTTTTCCAGTAATTCTTAACTGTATATATATAATGATAATAATGATAATGAAATTTATTGTGTACAGTGCTCAGGTGCACCACAACTCATCAAAGTCTCATGTCAAGTACACAGAATAATGTATTAGTGCCAGGAACATGAACAATTTACAGTAGTAATAGGCATGTATGTGTGCGCGTGTGTGCATATGTATGTGGAGAGTGGCATCAGGTATAGTGTCAGCGGACTACAGGAAGCATGGAGGCTTTGAAAGACTCAGTGCTTCGGCAGCCTACAACAGACGCGGGCAGTTTATTCCATGCCTCTGCAATTCTGAGCGTGAAGAAATGTTTCCGAAAGTCACGTGAGCAGTGCTGTTTTCTGACTTTGTAGGCTTGCCCATGTGGGTTAGAAAGATAGAGATCAAAAAGGTGCTCAAGGTTGCTGTTGTCAAGATGATTAATGGCCTTATGAGCGTTTACCAGGTCAGTTGCCAGACGCCGAAGTTTCAGCGAATCCATTCCCAGGGCAGCGAGACGTTCAAAGTATGGTAGATGCCTGATGGAGGGTATTCGTTTGGTTGCACGTCTCTGTACAGTTTCTAGGAGGTTAATATTCTGAGCAATATAATTACATGTTTAAGACTATTGTCCTCATCAAATAAATAAATAAAAGTAATGCAAATGACTGAAACTTATTGATTGGTTGAATTTATGGCATGTCAACCATTGTTGGGTTATTTTATACTGAAGATGTTTTGCTTTATTCATTCTTGTTAGGTATTCAATTTTTTTTTTCAAATTCAATTTTTTTTAAACAAATTTTTTTAAACTCATTTTTTCTATTTAACCCATAAATAGGCCCCTAGCAGGTACTATCACTCCAGGTCAGAGTGGACCTGGGAGTAATGGTGATAAAGGGGTACTCCACATTCCCCAGAGTTCCAAAATTGAAACTTCACCATTAGATGCCGTTTAACATCATACCTAGGATACTAAGACCCTCAGCCACTGCCTTCTAGCACGTATATGATAAAAAGGGTTGGGGGTTGCTCTAAGGGCTGGGAAAATCATATAGGTGCTAGGGATTGGTCTGACCAGCCAATTTTATCAGTGGGTGGTGGCATGTGATGCTTAAGGACAGAATCCTGTTGGCTTAACAGTTTATGACATGGATCACTCCACTTTGGTCCATATTTAGGCTAGACAAGCAATCATTCGTTTGGCCTAAGTATGGACCAAAATGGAGTGATCCATGGACTGTTCAGCCAAGAGGATTCTGTCCTTAAGCATCATGGGTTGCCACCCACAACCAACAAGTGGCCCCATTGGGGGGATTTTATCCCTCTGTAGAGGTGTGGTTGATGTATTCTACAGCCCCTTCTGATAAGGCGTTAAATTTGATTGGGAACATTAATTTGAATATAACAGGGTTTAATAATAATCTTCACCATTAGGTACAGTTTAAAGTCATATCGAGACACTAAGACCTTCAGTCACTGCCTTCTAGCACGTATATGATAAAAAGGGTTGGGGGTTGCTCTAAGATGATGGCTATTGGACACATGGCCTAGTGGATATAGGAGTTAGGTTAAGACAGTTCTAAGTGACAGTTATCTCTAGACAGCATGTTCAGTCCTGGTCAGGGGCAGTAGTGACATAGAATAATAATTAACATAGCTTAACACCTCTACCCCAACTATGGTTAGTAGAAATGAGAACAGGATACCCCCATGGACTAAATAAAGTGTTAGGTTCAAAGTTTCGTGATGGCTCCAGATTACAAGAAGGTTCCCGAGTTCGAAAAGAAGGTTCCCGAGTCTGAGAAGTTTCTTGAGTCCAACAAGAAATACCTGAAGAAGGCCAGAGGGCACATCAGCCGAAACGTTGTACAGATAACAATGAAGATGAGGACAATAGTCCGAATAATACAAATAATACTTATAATAATCATTTCTCATCTCAGAAATGACGTAAATATTGTGACTATAACCACGTGGAGGTGCATGATTTAATTGTTATCATCGTAGGAAATCCTGGGTGAGGCTGTTTGGATTTTGCATAGTGCTAATACTCTTGGGAAAGGTATGCATCCAACTATTCTCCCTCCAGCTATGGGTAAGAAATAGGGCAGACTGGGCTCTTTAACCTTGGTTTGTGTTGTAACCTAACAAAGCTTACTAAATGAGAAATAACCAAACAGAGGTTAGAAATGAAATGGAATCTTTATAACATTAACAAAATACAATACTCCCCAACAGTGCGAAGAAGGTAAACCACTGCTAGTGGTATAAGACTACTTAGTCAGCATAATACTCCCATATTTATAAGGATTGGGACTGTTGTAAATAAACAAAGGTTACTAAATGAGAAATAACCAAACGGAAGTTGGAAATGAAAAGGAATCTTTATAACATTAACAAAATACAATACTCGCCAGTGGCATATGAGGAAAGTAAACCATTGCTAGTGGTATAAGACTACTCAGTCAGCATAATTCTCTCATATTTATAAGGTTTGGGGACATATTCATTAATGTTCATAGGTAGGGTATATAAGAGGCAATCAGTGTTGTATACTCTCTTTCTTTACTTCTATTATTCTTCTTCTAGCGTCTGGACTTCGTCTTGGGGACTTCGTGTCTGGTCTTCCATTGGGGATTTCTCTTTATCAGAAGCCCTGTGTCATTGGTAGCTTTTAGATAATAACCCAAGACTTTGATTTGCTTTAGATCATATTTTATTCCGAAATCCCCACCAGACTACCTGCACAGATTGAGTCGGTCGTGCACTTAACACGACTTACCACCGTCGTGGTTTGGCCGATACTGACTAAAAACTCTTTCTAATCTAAACCGGAAGAGGGTCTTCTCTACCGATTCTCACGGTATCCACCGGAAGGATCAGGATGAGGTCAAGCCTTGTCACTCAATCCTTCAAGGCCACCGGCTGCAACTTATAACAGCCATTTTGGTTTCTACACTACTGTAAATAAGTTTTAGGGTACTAATAATTATGTAACACCAGTCTAGAAGAAGGAAAACTGAATTCAAATCTGTTAAATTCCAAGACGAAGACACCGGTCACAGTACATCATAACACAACATCTATGATGTACATACGATGTACTGTGACTAGCGTCCCCATGTTGATTGTTATTATAGTGACAACATTTAGGTCATTTCTAATTTTGGAAGGTTTGTGGCAATAGTTTGGGAGAACATTTTTAAACTCAATTTTTTTTGTAAACCACTTTTCTGTTCAACCCATAGATGTGACCCTAACAGGTACCACCACCCCAGGCCAGAGTTAACCTGGAAACAATGGTGATGAAGGGGTATTCTACATTCCCCAAAACTCTAGAATTGGAACCTCACCATCAGTCAGTTTAATGTCATACCCAGGACATGGAGTAGTTAGTTCAAAACATATATCAAGCCCTGTCAGCTGGGGCTTTAGAATACACCGACTGCAACTCTGCAGAAGGGTAAGATTTTAGTATTATTCGGACTATTGTCCTCATCTTCATTGCCATCCGTACAACGCTCCGGTCGATGCGCCCTCCAGCCCTCCTCAGGTGCCTCTTGTCAGACTCGGGAACCCTCTCGGAGTCGGGAACCTTCTTTTTGAACTCGGGAACTTTCTTGTCGTAATTGAGAATTTTCTTGTCGTAATCGAGAGCCATCACAGAATTTTGAATTTAATTTTTTATTCAGTCGATGAGGATATCTTGTTCTCCTTCCATTAACCATAGCTGTTTTGTTTGAAAAGAAGGTTCCCAAGTCCGAGAAGGTTCCCGAGTCCAACAAGAAACACCTGAAGAAGGCCGGAGGGCACATCAGCCGAAACATTGCACAGACAACAATGAAGATGAGGAGAATAGTCCGAATAATACAAATAATACTAATCATTAAGCCTCATCTAAAAAATTCAGAGAAATAATTTGATTTTGTTTTGCTAAATTCACAGTAGATTAAATTTTGCGCTTATCAATAGGATGGGGGGAGGGGCAATATTTTTTATGATAGAACGAAAACATAAACAAACATTCTATTTACACGTATATTGTATTTATTTATCAAATATATATATATTTATTTATTATAATATTCATAGAAATATTCTAAAAATAGAGATATTTATTTATTAAAAATAGACATATATTTTATTTACACATATTTTATTTACACTATATACTATAACTATTTTTAAAAACATAGACAGGCGAAAACTAGTTTTAAAAAAATTGCTAAACAGTATAAAAGGTTAGTTTTTGTTTTGTATCACACCATGATGGCTAGCAGGCTAATCTTGCAGATCCATTACTATTGAAATAGCGAGTTTTATACTCTCTGGATGCCCCATACATGTGAACTTGTATTGAATCCTACCATGACGAAGGGCTTGAATAAATAAAGCGTGTACCATCGTGGTGTAATGGTTAGAAAGCTAGTCTCACAGATCCATTACTACTGAAATAGTGAGTTTGATACTCTCTAGATGCCCCATACATGTGAACTTGTATCACATCCTACCATGAGGAAAGGTTAGGTAAAAGGATGTCACATCATAGTGTAATGGATAGCAAATTAGTTTCACAGATCCATTATTACTGAATAGTATGTTCAATTCTTGCTAGAGACCACATACTTGGGACATTGTGTCTCATCCTAATTCTGGCAAACAGGTTAGGTAAAAAGGTGTCACACCATAGTGTAATGGGTAGCAAGCTAGTCTCACAGAACCATTACAACTGAATAGAGAGTTGATGCTCGCTGGATGCCCCAAGGGCATCAAATTGTGATGTAATTGTTAGTGAGTTAGTCTCACAGATTCATTACTACCAAATAGTAAGTTTGATCCTTACTGAATACCCCATACTTATAACCTTGTGTCACATGCTACCCATTGTGAACAGGTTGGGTGTATTAGCATCCTTCCGTTTATGAGAGACAATAGAGTAGTGTCCAAATTTATTTATTTTTTAACTATGTAGCCTGGGCGGATTCATATGGAGGATGAGCTGTTGCCCAAACAGCAAATCCACCCTCTCCACACTGCCAAAGGAAAGGTAAGGAACCAATGCAGTTTGGCAGCGGTAGTGTTGCAGGAGTTGATGGATAGCACTGAATTTCAGTATCACATTACTTTAGGGACTCCGGCTCCTGATTTATTTTTGGAGTTTACTCGCCCTAACCTTTCCTTGGGATGGGGTACAGCCGCTAGGCAGCAGAGGTTTTGTGTTGGACTTTTCCTTGACTTAGGTTGCCGACCAAAGCTAAGGAGCCCCTTCTAACCCATTTGGGGATTTATGTGAGTAGTACGTACCCCAGTCCTATTACTGTCAGTGTTCCAAGTTGGGTAAATAAAGGGTATCCCATAAGGGCATAATGGTCAGCAAACTAGAAGGTTCCTGAGTTTGACAAGAAACACCTGAAGAAGGCTGTAGGACAGATCTGCTGAAATGTGTATATAACAATAAAGATGAGGAAAACAGCCCTTCCAATATCAGAGATGCTGGTAGGTACACATCCTGTGTCACAGATGCAGAAAAATCTAAAATGACGCAGACAAATCATATCTATGCATCTTTTTTCTTACCCCACCATTTCTAGCTAACTGTAAATACATTTCAATATTTTCTTGGAAACGAATTACACTGAATAAAGCTGAGTTAATCAACTTTTGCTTCCTAGATGCTTTTTTTTGTTTAGTTTAATGACACGAAAATTATACTAAATTATTCCTTACTTTTAGGATTGTATTATGTTTGAAAAAAGTCTGTTTTAATTGTTTTAAATGTTTTAATTCGTCGTAATTTGCAATTAAGTCAAAAACCAACCAATCTCTTACTTTCTTTCTTCTCCTCTATGTATCTCTTGACTACCTCCTCGTTATATAATGTTAGTTTCTCTGAAGAGTAGAGAGAGGGAGAGGTGGGGGAGAGAGAGACGGGAGAATTTGAAATGTATTTCTGTTAAATTTTACAACCAGCAACCCGTAACTTAAATGAGGTCAAACATTTACTTTCTTAGCTTACAAAATAATTTTAAGTTTTTGGGTTTTTTTTTTTAAAATTTTATTCGCTTTGCTAACTCCCTTTTCCCTATCTCAATTATCTACCCATTGCCGAATGGGTGACCAAATGGGTCACGTTTTTTCTAATATATATATATATATATATATATATATATATATATAATATATACACATACAAGTTGGAGTGGCATATTGTCTGTATCAACTGGACAACGATGGAATCTATCCACTTTTTGCAAGCGCCAGACCAGGGAGATTGTTTTTGCTGAGATTGGTGCCACTTCTACAATGAATGTATATATATATATATATATATATATATATATATATATATATATATATGCGTGTGTGTGTGTGTGTGTGTGTGTGGTCGGGGTAGCCTAGAGTCGTTATCAGCTAGACAGAGTGGGACTCTATCCCCTTTTCACTAGCGTTAAACCAAGGAGATTGTTTTTTAGCATCTGAGGTAGAGAGCCATACCTATCTTCAGCTATTCACTTTGCTGCACGGAACACTGTGCTACTCATACGCAAAGCTGGCGAGGACCGGTATCGAACAAGGAAACTTGTGGTTCTCTGGCGGACGCTCTTCCGACTGAGCTAAATGTGCGTTGAAAAAGTATTGAGTTTGGCTTCATAATTTTCTTTCAAATTCGCACTGACCCATTTAGATGAAGTATTAACATCTAGACAGCCGTCTAGACATCATAATTTAATTATATACGATGTTCAATTGTGCACAAGTCTTTATTCAATTTTTTTTCTTTTCTTTTTTCTTCTTTTCTTTTCTTCTTTTTATTTTTATTTTATTTTTCATTTTTTAGTGTCGTATTTTCTCATAACAGAAAGTTCTGAACAACGAGTCTGGATAAAACTGGTTGAGAAACCTTTGAAATGCTAAAAGAAGCTTATGATCATGAAGTACTAAGCCATGTAATATTCCCCCCCTCTCTCTCTTCTCTCTCTCTCTCTCTCGCTCTCTCTCGCTCTCGCTCTCTCTTCTCATTTTCTTTTTCTTTTCTTTCTTTCTGTTGCCTTTACAAAACTTGGGAGTCATTTGTTCACACGATAACTTCCTAATAGCATCCGCCATTGTTGAACTATTCTATTAAACACGGACAGCAAAGTATTGTCTACTTGGTCTATTAAAGATTTTTCTTCTCTTACTTCCTTGTTTTTTTTTCTGTTTTCTGCTTTTTATCGCTTGAGAAGAAGGAGAATAATAATAATAATAATAATAATAATAATAATAATAATAATAATAATAATAATACCTGGGCTGTCCCCATTATAAGATACTCAGGACCATTCTTAAAATGAACAAAAGAAGAACTCAGGCAGATTGACCAAAGGACGAGAGAATTAATGACCATGCACAAGGCTATCCACCCTAGAGACGATAGAGATAGATTATATGTGTCAAGAAAGGAAGGGGGGGAGGTCTTGCCAACATAGAGGACTGCGTAGAAACCACAATCCAACAACTCGAAGACTATACAAAAAAGAGCAAAGACAGATTACTTATGGCGGCCAATAATAGTAGATGTGACCTAGAGACAAACAGAAAAACAACAAAAACAAGAAAACAGAAATGGGAAGAAAAACAATTATATGGACACTTCAAACGACAAATTGGAGAGGTTGCACACGAAAAGACCTGGACGTGGTTAAGAAAAGGAAACCTTAAAAGAGAAACTGAATCACTAATAATTGCTGCACAAAATAATGCCATAAGGACAAACTATATCAAAGCGAAAATGGATAATACCCAACAAAATAGTAAATGTAGACTTTGCGGTAATAGAGATGAGACTGTAAACCATGTACCATGCGAATGTAGCAAACTAGCACAACGGGAGTACAAAACCAGACACGACTGGGTTGGGAAGGTGATCCACTGGGAATTATGCAAAAAAATTGATTTTGACCATACAACAAAATGGTATATACATAAACCAGAATCTGTTCTTGAGAACGAAACACATAAAATTCTCTGGGACTTTGAAATAAAAACGGATCACCTTATCCCAGCAAGAAGACCAGACCTAGTGTTGATAAACAAAAAAGAAAGGACTTGTCAACTGGTGGATTTTGCAGTTCCAGCAGATCACAGGGTGAAGCTTAAAGAAAAATGAAAAAAAAAAGGACAAATACCTGGACCTTGCCAGAGAACTGAAAAAGTTATGGAATATGAAAGTCAAAGTTATACCACTTGTAGTTGGTGCACTTGGAATGGTCCCAAAAGGATTAGAAAAGGGTTTGGAAAGTTTAGATATCAGAGGAAGGATTGAAACCATTCAGAACACTGCACTGCTGCAATCTCCCAGAATACTCAGAAGAGTCCTGGAGAACTGAGGAGACTTGCCGTCACTCAGACACCAGTGAAAAACCATCAGCCAATGCTGATGTGAAAACTCAAAGGAGTAAATAATAATACACTAACTCAACTGTCCCAGAACTGTGAAAACATTGTATTATAAGAATTCATGGGGTGTTAATTCATGGCTAGCACCCGTACTCTTATAATGCATTAGGTTATCTAAAAGAGGGTAACCTAACACAGAATATTCGGTTGGAAAAAAGACAAGTCAATTAATACAATATTACATTTAGTTATACAACATACAAAGAGAGAACCAAGTTCCCGTCCCAAACTATAAAAGAGTCACAAAGTGTTCCGAGGAACATGAAGAAAGATTAAACAACAAAGGGGTGGAAAGACCACACAGTCATCTGTCGCTTCCAACAGATTCTGGTTTATGCATATACCATTTTGTTGTATGGTCAAAATTTTATTTTTTTTGCATAATTCCCAGTCGTGCATAGCTTTGTATTCCCGTTATGCTAGTTTGCTACATTCGCTTAGTACATAGTTTACAGTCTCGTCTCTGTCACCACACAATCTACATTTACTGTTTTGTTGTGTCTTATCTATTTTTGCTTTGATATAATTTGTTCTTGTGGCATTATTTTGTGCAAAAATTATTAGGGGTTCAGTTTCTCTCTTGAGGTTTTCTCTTCTTAACCATGCCCACATCTTTTCATGTGCAAATTCTCCGATTTGTCGTTTGAAGTGTCCATATAATTGTTTTTCTTCCCGTCTTTGTTTTCTAGTTTTCGTTGTTTTTCTGTTTGTCCATGTATGACATCTGCTGTTGTTGGTTGCCATAAGTAATCGTTCGTTGCTCTTTTTTGTGTATTCTTCGAGTCCTTGGATTGTGGCCTCTACACAGTCCTCTATGATGGCAATACCTCTTCCACCTTCTTTTCTTGATACATATAGCCTCTCTCTATCATCTCTAGGGTGTAGAGCTTTGTGGATTGTCATTAATTTCCTAGTCCTTTGGTCGATCTGTCTGAGTTCTTCTTTTGTCCATTTTAAGAATGGTCCAGTGTATCTTATAACGGGGACGGCCAAGGTATTTATTCCTATAAGATTTCTGCTGTTGAGTTTGGTTTCTAAGAGCTTTCTAGTTCTTCTGGGGTATTCTTTTTTTTTTTTTTTACTTTTCTCTTCATCTCTGTTTGCTTGATATTGTCTGCTTCTAAAATTCCTAAGTATTTCTAACTTTTTTTTCTTTTTATAGTGATTTTATAATGTCCTGATTTTTTATAGTGATTTTATAGTGTCCTGATTTTATTATCATTATTATTATTATTATTATTATTATTATTATTATTATTCAACAAACATTAGTAGAGGGACAGGATCACTAACACAGCAGTCCTAGAGAGAGCTCAACTCCCCAGCCTGTACTCTCTATTGAGACAACGTCGTCTCTGATGGTTGGGTCATGTACGTCGGATGGATGATGGATGAATCCCGAAAGACATCCTCTATGGAGAGCTTACGTCTGGTAAAAGACAGATCGGTCGTCCCCTGCTGCAGTTCAAGGATGTCTGCAAAAATGATCTCAGGTGCTTTGGCATTGTCCCGTCCAGCTGGGAAAATTTGGCTCAAGACCGCCCTCGGTGGCGGCAGATTCTCCATAGAAGACTGTACATGTCAGAAGTCACCCTGATACAACATCATGAAGCTAAGAGGTCCATAAGAAAGCAACGGCAACAAAGCATCGGAACATCATCATCTACAGGGAAAATCTGTGGTCATGAATGTTTCTCAAACATCGGACTTCATAGTCACAGGAGGCGCTGCAACTTCAGGGTTACACAAAAAACTTTATCATAGTTTTTCGAGACTGAATTACCAATGAATTCAACAAACATCTATTAGTACGTTCGCACCTATGTCAGTACACCGCGTGTAATTGTATGTACACGAGTACATGCATTGCTAAAAGTTTTGACATTTCTCTCTCTCTCTCTCTCTCTCTCTCTCTCTCTCCTCTCTCTCTCTTCTCTCTCTCTCTCTTAGAGTACGCTATGAGAGGAACAAAACTAGAGCTTTCAACAGATCAAAATATCATTTACTGTTCTCACTCCCACAATCATTGACGTCACGACCCGCTTTACGTCACGTTACTGCTTCGATGTTTTGCGTCCCACGCCGACCAATTGCTTCACTCGGCAAGCTCCTGACGTCAAATCCATCCGTTCTTAACAAAGGAAGTCATTATGAAATGCAAATCATTTTTGCCTTTGTTATTTTTTTTTTTCTTATGTTTTTTTTTTCTTTTTTCTGTTTTTGTTTTGCTATGTCAAAATATTCAGCCAAATGTTTTGGATGAAAAAAATCATATTCCCATACCAGAGATGAAGAGAAAAGGTGCAGTAACCGGTTCAATAGACAAAATAGCGTGAAACAGTGTCAAAAAAATAAAGGCAGATGGCTGCGAGATAAGTCAAAGACGGTCAAATGAACAAGCAATTATTTTCAAAAAGAATATAATTTATAACAACACACACACACACACACACACACACACACACACACATATATATATTATATATATATATATATATATATATATATATATATATATATATATTAGCACATGTAAAACAAAAAGAATTTAAAAAAATTTTCTGAGATCAAAATACATTTTGCGGACCTTCCTTTTTTTAAAAATATATATATATATATAGTGATGTGCAGAGACTGGGGTGTAAGGGAGATAACCGCGTACAAGAACTCTCCTTTTTTTTTCGGACGATACTTGAACAAAAATATGGAGACACATTTTTATTTACAGCGATACTTCTATCTCGTATGTTTGAAATACGCAGATGTGAACTTCGGGTATTTCAAAGTAAAAGATAAACATTGTTGAATAATGAATTTTAAAATATTGCGTCAATTATAATAAAAAATAAAGATTAATTTTTAGTTTAAGTAAGAAGCGCTAAGTGTTGAAAAACAAACACGTAAAATCTTATTTTTTTGTTTTCGTTTTTATTTATTTATTATTTTTTTTTACCTTAACGGAACCTGTTTAAATCATTAACAAAATTTAGTTTGTTAATAATTTTAGTGTTACATTTCCCATGATTTCTTCACTGAATAATTTACCACAGAATTTACGAAGCTTTAATTTATTTATTTGATTTTCAAAATCGTTCGTAAGAAGAAGCACAAGAATTTTTTTTTAAATCAGCAAAAATAAACTAATAATCCGAATTTAATAAAATGTTCGATATATCAAGCAGTAAGGTCTTATATTTTAAATAAATTTTTACTTTAAATTAAAAGTGCTAGTATTTTGTCGTTTTTTGTTTATTTTTGTTTGTTTTGTTTGTTTTGTTTTGTTTTTTTTTGTTTTTTACGCTGAACTTACTCCCTTGTAAAAACAAACACAAATGTATAATTTTTTTCTGTGTTTGTTTTTTGTGTTTTTTTTTTTGTTTGTTTTGTTTTTTTTTATGGAGGAAAATTAATTTTACATTTCTTGAAATACATTAAATTTGATTAATTCCCTGAGTTTTGGTATTTTTTCTTCGAATAAACGATATTAGGAAACTTTACCAAAAAACAAAAACAAAAAAATTAAATTATTCGCTATGTAAATTTTACTATAAACTTATTTAAATTAAAAAATTTCAATAGCTAATAATTTCATAAACAAATAGAGAATTCATTTGCCAATAATTTCTATTAACGCGAATGAAAATTTACATGAAAACTGCCAAAATTTCACGTGTCTAACAAAACTTTAAGTGTGGTTGTTTTTAAATATAACTACAAAAATGTTTACTAGTTAGTGTTAGTATTACAATATTTACAATAAAAATATTCGTGTAAAATATATTTTAAGAACATTCAGTTTAATTTCAGTGTTCAATCATTTTTTTTTTTTTATTTTAATTAGATTAGATATTAATTTTGAGTTTACTATTTTTGAAAGGAATGTAAAATAAATAAATAAATAAAAGAACAATGTACTTTTTGAAATAAAGTCTTACTTTAATGAATGAATTATAATAACTTGTGAAATGTGTTGAATTCGTTCACAAATCACACTGTAAAGACCGTGGTCAGAAAGGGGGATAATTCGCCTCTTTTAGGCTTCCATACTTTAAATTGACGATTTAAAAAAATCTTTTTAATTATTTTAAAATATACAGCAAGGTTTGGCAAGGTTTTTAACTTAGATTTTTTCAAAGATAAAATTCTGGACTATCTTTGGTTAAAATTTCGAAATAGTCCATAATAATCCTCGACATATAAAATTGACCTTGAAATTTTTAAGGTAGTAAAAAACTCAGAATTAAAAAAAAATGTTTAGTAAAAAACTCAGAATTAAAAATTTTTTTGCATCAATTTAAAGAAAACTATATTTTTAATACTACGAAAAAAGAAATTGCTACATTATTTATTTTTTGAGTTTTAAGAAAATGAATTTTAAATTTTAAAATCACTTTTTTAGGTTATTGAATTTATATCTTTTTATTTTTTATATATATTCTTCAGGATATGATCTTTCAAGAAATGTAAAAATTAGGGACCGGGAATTTTTTTTTCTTCAAATGCTCAAAGGTTACCCCCCCCCCCCGCTAAAATAAACTAATCCTTATAAAATTAAGTCGTGGGAAAATAATTTGGTGAAAATTTCATTAAAATTGGAAAATTCCCTGATTTTTGGTAATTATTTTAAAATTAAGAAATTACCTCCCTCTGCATTTCCTGCACATCCATATATATATATATATATATATATATATATATATATATATATAGCCCAGTCTACCCTACTATTTGCCCATAGCTGGAGGGAGAGTAGTTGAATGTATACCTTTTCCCGAGGGTATTACCGCTATGTGAAATGCAAACAACCTCGTCCAGGATTTGAATTCGAGTCGACGAATCTATTTCCTACAACTCTAACCAGTTCACCACGCACCTCCAACATATATCTGTGTGTGTGTGTGTGTGTGTGTGTGTGTGTGTGTGTGTTGCGCTTTTATGCATGTGCACAAGCTTATACCCATATGTGAGTGAGCATAGATAATAGATAGAAAAATAGATATTAGCAAGTATATATAGAGATAGATACATAGATACATAGATATTAACAGGCTGAGATACATAGATATTAACCGGCTGAGATAGATAGATATTAACAGGCTGGGCTGAGATAGATAGACAGATATTAACAGGCTGGGCTGAGATAGATAAACAGATAGATATTATTGGGATGAGATAGATAGACAGATAGATATTAACTGGCTGGTCTGAGATAGATAGATAGATATTAACTGGCTGGTCTGAGAGATAGATAGATAGATAGATAGATAGATAGATAGTATTGTGACGGTATTGTAGAAAATTCTACATTCTACATGTACAGAGAAAGAAAAAAGAAAGAAAGCCTAGACATCTCCGTGCTATAGGGTTTCCCAAACGTCATCTGATGTTTTTTGTTTGTAGAAATCAAGTCACTACAACGACAAAACCGGAAACTATCCAAGCAGAAGTATTCTTCACGACGAAAATGGACATTTTGCAAATTTTCTTTCATTATAAAATTAATCCTAAATGATTACCAAACAAAAAAAAAATGGTAATTAATTTTTAAATCCCAAGGTGACTCTCATTCCTCCCCCCCACCCCCTACCCTACACACACACACACACGTATCAGCCTCTACTCATTCATCTTTTCTAATTCGACAACGAGGTACGACTGTAATTGATATTCGCCAACTTATTACCAGTAAGCAGTTACTTTTATGTATGACGGGTAGAAACCGGCTGCAAAATGCGTGTCACCGTGTAAATATACAATGAAAAAAAAAGCGTTTTCATAAAAGTGCTTTGCTTACGTGACAAGAGTATGAAAAAAATGTTTTGTTTTGTTTTGGGGGGTTGATTTTCTTCTTGTTTTTTTTATTATTTTGTTTTGTTTTTTGGTAACAGTCTAAACGATTAAACAAAATCACATAGGATACCAAATTCTATAGGTATTTTAATGTGACAAGTTTGGCAGATCGTACCTTAAAAAAAGATACGAATAGAGTACCCTGCCGGTCCTGACCGGACAGACCTGCTTTTTAGGCTTAATTAGCCGGTCCTCGTAAAATAAACATACTTTTATGCTTAGTTTACTGTCGCTGTAAATATTTTCTTGTTATGAATGCAAGTAATTTTGTGAAGGATAAAGATACAAAAATTCTTCTAAATGAAAAAGTATCGAATAGGCCATTTTGCAGGTATTTAATGTTTAACGTCTTTCCTTATAAAAGGTCGGGTTAGGGTTAAGGTTGGGATTGAGGTTGGGGTTGGGGTTAGAGTTATAATTTTATGTTTTAAGAATTGATAGTGGAAAATGCCATTTTTCCACCTTGGAAAAAATTCCTGATAGTCAAATTTACCCGCATCATGTCCTTTAATTTATTCACAAATTTGATCACAAAGTCATTTGTATTTTTCCTTTAGAAGAATTATTTGTATCTTTATTCTTCGCAAAATATGAATATAAAATAAAAAGTTGTTTACATTACCTTTTAAAACCAAAGACGTTAAACGTAAAATGACCGGATGCTAGTTTTTAAATTAACGAGGACCGGCATAATAAGTCTAAAAGCAGGTTTTTCTATTTGACCAGGACCGGTAGGGTAGCGTCTTCCAAATATATATATATGAGTTTGTTGAATTTCGGTCGAGTCACGCAGAAAGCAGAAAGAGTTCACCGAAACTAAACAGAGACGAGTCTACTCAGTCTACTCGTTAAAAATTCAAATCGGAGAGTTGAGTGGAAAGTTACTGTCGACCGTTATGATTGACATGAGGTAACATTCGTTTGACCCCCACCTTGCCGAAAAATGCGCCAGTAGAAGCGTGTAACAGTTTTTAGTTAGTTTCGGCCAGTCACTCACCGAGAGAAGACGTTCTCTCAGGATGCCGCTTCTCACCGTGCGGTCTCTCTCTCTCTCTCTCTCTCTCTCTCTCTCTCTCTCTCTCTCTCTCTCTCTCTCTCTCTCTCTCTTCTCTCTCTTCGTCATTTATACGCCCGACAAGTGAAGGATATATAACATGATTATTAGGAACTAAACAGAGAGATTCCAAATTTTATATGGTTGCCCAATTTAATTGCAACTGATAATTTAAGTCAGGCATGTCAAACATGCGGTCCGGGGGTCGCATGCAACCATCAGCAAACACAGGTGCGGCATGCAAGCAGAATGTGCTCTCATGCGACGCTTTACAGTATCCCTGTTTTGTTTTTTGTTTTTTTGTTGTTTTTAAAAGTTTTTTCCCAGGATTATTGGGCGAAAACAGTCGTTAATTTTCCTTACGGCTATGTGTTCTTAAGAAACAAAATATGTTATCAACGCATTGTCTCTCGACCCTCCCTTTGAGTTGCTGAAGGAGGAAGCTAATTTATAGGCTACAGTCCCAAGCCGATTATCGTTCAATTGTGTCGGATGTAAAAAGTGGCCGAATAAATTGTCCTTTATTATTAAAATGATATCACCCCAAAATTCCAATTTTTTTTTCGCGCATGTTTATTGTCGCAAGAATTAATAAAATAAGTTTTAAGTGATTAAAATACGTATAGAACGAAAATAGCTCCGAATTCAATTAGCCAATGAGATTACAGATTTTATCTGGAATGTAAACATCAGCTGGTGTTCTGTGTTTATGAAATAAAAAAATGACCCTCAAAACAACCCCCAAAAAATTCCTAATAATATGCTTTAGTAACTCAAGCAAACAATAATAATGCTTTAGTAACTAAAGTAAACAATTTTTTTTCTTCAGGAAAAATTTCAAAATATAATTTTCAATTAAAGAACTGGCTTTTTAGAAAATTTTTTTAAATTTTTTAATGAACCTAAAAAGCGTATGACTTTAGCCCACCTACAGAAAATAATTTGCCAAAAATCAGGGAATTATCGGATTTTAATGAAACTTTCAGTGTTTATTTATCAATGAATGATCTTTATAATACATTATTTATTTTATTTCAAAACTTTCTCATTTTTTTCAGGTCACTTAATTTTGACCCCACCTTATGTTGGGGGCGTAAATTGTTTTGGTCATTTTCGATACTAATTACAGTATAAATAAAGAGATAAAAGACCGAACTTATGAATAGAAACAACAAAAATTTACGCGATATGCGAAATACTATCATTTTTTAAATTTTTTCTAAAAAGCAAATTCGCTTATTACTCATTTTATTTACGTGACTTGTTGTCACATGATGCGAAATACTTTTTTTTTTTTCTAAAAAGCAAATTCGCATATTACTTATTTTATTTACGTGACTTGTTGTCACATGATGCGAAATACTATTATTTTTTCTAAAAAGCAAATTCGCTTATTACTCATTTTATTTACGTGATTTGTTGTCACATGATGAGTCCACGTTTTCTTAGAAAATTTTATGCTTTTTGGAAGGTAAAATGCACATAAAACATTTTTTGTCGCTAACAACTGTTGCTTCTTCTTCGCTGGAGGTGGCCATTTTTACTTATTCGTATTCCGAACACACGATTCTCATTCGCTTATTCCGTTTTCGGAGCTAATCCATTTTGATTCGTATTTTTTTACAAAGAAGTCCGTTTAAATTTTACTTTTCGCAAAATATCAAGATATGCCACCGATTGCGAAAACTTTTTATTAGCCTTTTTTGATTTTTAATTAATAATTACGCTAAAATTATTACCGCTAATTGTAGAGCATCGTAACTCGAAAACTAAGCCCTTTTTGACGCCTGGGACTGTAACCTATTAGTCAATACAAGAGAATCAGTCCTTCCTCTTGCCTTATCCTGCTTTCAATCAAAACATGGCTATGATTGAAAGTGACAGTGACACTTGTACATCTTATTATTTGAACTTGGTCAGTAATATTCTTTAATGTTTTCTTTTTAACAAAAATGTTTTTTAGATATTTATTCATTGGCTTTTAGTTGATAATAAAGAAATTAATGATAGCAAACATCACTTTGTTTTGATAATGTAGAAGGATTTAAAGACTTAATTGTCATGTGCAGGCCTTATGGTATACATATGTAATCCATACAGCCCTCATGACATACACATGTGATCCATGAGGCCCTTGACAGTTTGACATGTCTGATCTAAGTAATGTAAATGCCTGTCAGATTATTAAAATTGGGGTGCTAGGGTTTGACGTGACCAGCCGATTGGTTGGAGGGGGCCTTTTCGACCGCCCGTCAAGCCTAAGTAAGGGATAAAGTGGAGTGTTGCATGTCATAGACTGCTCAGACACCAGGATTTCGCCCTTAAGCATCATGGTTTTCTAAGAACAAAATCCTGATGGCCAAACAGTTCATGACATGCAATTGTTTTTTGTTGTTGTTGTTGTTGCTTTTTTTGTCAGAAAATCAAAGTTTTAAACATTGTGTTTACATTGGTAACACGAGCAACGGTCAGCATGAAGGTAGTGTAAGTGTTAACCTCTCAACAACATTCATTAACTAAATTCACACAAAAATATAGTTCAGTTTTTATGTCTGTCTTTGTTGGACTACAAAGTAGGACCGATAAACTATGGCCAGTAACTTAAAGATTTTTTGGACAATAGGAATAACACAGGGATACGCTGAAAACAATGGTTTGATTATTTTTGGACGAATTTTTGATTGATCAATTCAAAAAGACATTTTTTTCACACACATATATAATTCTTTTTTTTTTTTACGAGGGTGAGACAAAAAGTAATGCCATTTTGTTTAGGACAGGTATAATTACCAACACAGGAACATTTACCATACATAAAAATGAAACTGGTCCTCTGTGGATCACATCCCTAATTCTCTACATAGTCACCGTTTCTCTCAATAGCAATGCTCCACCTTCGAATGAGAGCATGTAGCTCTGCCCCGTAAAATTCTGTTGATTGTTCTTTGAGCCACCTCTTCACTACATATTTCACTTCCTCGTCACTGGAATAATGTTTGTCTCTCAAACCCTCTTTGATGGGACCGAAGAGATGAAAGCCTGAAGGCTAAAATCTGGTGAGTATGGAGGATGCGGTAAAGTTGTCCACCCAAATGATTTTCTCCCTTGTCCTGATGCTTGTGTATGGTCGATCATTGTCATGCAGATGGAGGACATTGTCGATTGGCAAGTTGGGTCTTACTTGTCAGGTTTTTTGCTCGTTAGGGTCTCAATGTAGGCCTTAGTTTTATAAAAGAAAACTTCACACGAAGTAAAAAAAAATGGCATTACTTTTTTATTCACTCTCGTAGTTTGAATTTTATGTTTTCGCATAATTTTCGCAAAATTTATACTTTTTGATACGCTGAAAAAGCACCCTCTCGGCTGGATCTGTAGAATACACCGACTGCACCTCTGCAGAGGGATAAAATCCCTCCAATGAGGCCACCTGTTGCCCGTGAGTGGTTATCTGTTATGCTTAAGAACGGAATCCTGGTCTTGGTGGCTGAGCAGTCCATGACATGCAACACTCCACTGACCTTTATTTAGGCTACACAGGCGATCGGAGGGACCCCTCGGCTGATCACATCAAGCCCTAGCAACTATATGATTCTCCCTACCCTATAGCTCCAATGGCAATCTCTTTTTATCATATATGTGCTAGAAGGCGGTGACTGAGGGTCTTAGTGTCTTGGGTATGACGTTAAAGTACATCTCATGGTGAAGTACCAATTCTGGAGCTGTGAGGAGTGTGGAGTGCCCCTTCGTCGCCATTACTCCCAGGACCACTCTGACCTAGAGTGATAGTACCTGTTAGGATCCAATTCTGTTAAATAGAAATCCAATAGTGTTAAATTTTTTTTTTAAATTAAAACACTGTATAAAAAAATTAAAACATTGTATAAAAAAAATTAAAACATTGTATAAAAAAAGGGTTTAAATTTTTTAAAAGTTGAATACACATCAATAATGAATAAAGCAAGACGTATTTGGCATAAAATAACCTTACAAGGGTTGACATGCCGTAAAATCTGGCAAACAACCAACTTATTATTTGGGTATATATAATATTTATTTTCTTAAAACAAAATAAATCAGAACATACATCAACACCTGATGCCTATTTTGTACATTTAAAAATGATAACACGAATCTTTTGGCATGAAATGTAATAAACATTGTTATTTCATATTTGGAGTCCTGAAAGTTCTGTGTTTCTTATTTTGGTCAGCAGTCAATATATAGGAAATTCCGACGTTTTCTCTGTTAGTAGAATGGGGGGGGGGGCAAGAATATTCACTGTGTTACGAAAGAATGGCTAAATAGAAAACAAATCTACAGGTTGATGGCAAAATATCATCAGAGGTGAAATCAGATAAAGCGCTGCCAAAATTACTTTATATATACTTTATATTAAGTTAGATTTGTATGCTTGTTTGTTTGTTAGTTTGTTTCGTTGGTTGGTTAATTGGTTGGTTGGTTGGATTTTACGGCATGTCAACGATTGGATTATTTTATGCCGAAGGCGTTTTTCTTTTGTTCATTTTTGTTGGGCATTCAATTTTTTAACACATTTTTTCTAAACACATGTCTAATTCATTTTTTATCTAACACTAACAGGTACTACCACTCCGAATCAGAAAAGACTTGGAAGAAATGGCAATGAAGGAGAACTCTACGCTTCCCAGATCTCCAGAATTGGAACCTCACCCCTAGATGCAGTTTATCTGTCATGCCAAAGATACTAAGACCCCCAGCCACCGCCTTCTATTATAAAAAAGTATTGGGATTTGCCATTGAAACCTAATTACTAGATGCAGTTTAGAGTCATACCCAGGACACTAAAACCCTCAGGTTATATTGTTTCGTTGAATTTTAAGGCATGTCAACGGTTGGGTCATTTTATGCCGAAGTCGTTTTTGTTTTATTCATTCTTATTGGGTATTCAATTTTTTAACAATTTTTTCTAAACAAATTTGTAATTTATTTTTTATCTATTTAATCCATATATTGGACTCTAATAGGTACTACCACTCTGGATCAGAGTACACCTAGGAGATATGGCAATGAAGGAGTACTTAACACACCCCTGAGCTCAAGAATTGGAACCTCACCACTAGATGCAGTTTATCATCATGCCAAGGACGCTAAGACCCTCGGTCACAGCTTTCTAGCACAAATATTATAAAAAGTATTGGGTTTTGCCATAAGAGCAATACAGTCATTACAGTCAAGCTAGGGCTTGACGTTACCAGTCGATTGATCGGAGGAGAGACCTCCACGACCGCCCATCTAGCCTAAGTAAGAGCCAAAGTGTTGCACGTCATGGACTGCTCAGCCACCAG
This sequence comes from Doryteuthis pealeii, assembly GCA_023376005.1. Classification (NCBI taxonomy): domain Eukaryota; kingdom Metazoa; phylum Mollusca; class Cephalopoda; order Myopsida; family Loliginidae; genus Doryteuthis; species Doryteuthis pealeii. The sequence continues at coordinate 33,081,415 of CM042144.1, forward strand.
GATTCCCTCCTTAAGCATCACAGGAAGCCACTCACGGCCAACGGGTGGACTCATTTGGGGATTTTCCCCTCTGCAGAGGTGCAGTCGGTGTATTCTGCTGACAGGGCTTGATTTGTTTGTTTCTTTCTTGGTTTCCTTTATTGGCTTATTTAATACCGAAGTCATTTATTCTTTTCTTTTTTCAATCAATTATCTGATTTAAAATTCATATAAAATTATATGGTTTCAAGTATTGCGCCTTTAGCATGACTCTCCAGAGACATTCCACATTCCCTTAATCTTTTTTTACCCTGAGGCTGGCGGACAACATTGAACTTGTTTATAACCTTTCTTGTTCTTTTTTCTTAAATGTACATATTTGTTAATAATAACTGACCTTTGCATTATATTTACTATCACGAGTTTTGTTTTTATTTTTTTATTTCATTGTTTTATGTTCTTGCGCAGGAATCGGACAGTAGCTTAAAGAAACGGTGGTTTTGTTAAGCTACTGTCCGATTCCTGCGCACAAGTGAGAAGGCAGAATATAGAATAATTCACGACAAAAGCAATAACATCAACTGGTATAAATTATTGTCTCATTAGAATAAATACTAAACAGAATACACGTAATAGATTATATATAGAGTATAAGAAGGAATTTCCTATAGAACAATAACCTTTTGTATATAAAGTCTTGAGGCTGAGTATGAAGATGCCACTCAGTGGCGTACCAACGTCATGATCTGGGGATGGAGAAGAGATCGGCTCGGTTCTTCCGCCAGTGGCCAATAAATACTGATACAGATTTTTCAAAGCTTCACCTACCCACCCACTTTCAACTTCTATGCATTTCAGCAGTATAGTGAAAAAAGTTAGACAATATTTTTCAATGTTATAGCAACGAAAAGGCTTTTGGTTTAGGGTGATTTTGCGACCCCTGAAACTGCACCACGAGGAAGCTGATTCTTCCTGACCCCTCTTTGTTCTGCCACTGATACCACTTACGGTTTGTAAAGGCTCTCGTGTAGAAAACACAGAATAGGGAAGCTCCCTGTCATGTAGATAAAATATGAAATTGGTGAATGAAGACGGGGGGGGGTGAGAAAGCTCTCGTATACTATAGACGAGATTAATATTTAATGTGGAGGGCGTGTATAATGGTTAAAGTCGTAGGAATGGACCATCTAGAGATCAAATCCTGGACGACTGTTATATTTCAAATAGCGCTAATACCCTTGGGAAAGGTATGCATCCAACTACTCTTACTCCGGCTATGGGTAAATAATAGTACAGACTGTGCTCTTTCACCCTGGCTAGGTAACCAGTATAGGAAAAGGAAAACTCTGAATCCAAACCTGTTAAAACTCCGCTTAAGCAATTGACCTTGTGTCCCATCCTACTCGTGTGAAGAGGTTAGTAAATATTTATATATCTAGATTAATTTTGTTTCCGTCATCCTGAATACGAACTACCTTAAAACACAACAGAGCATTCGTCTGCGCAACTCACGCAGCTAGAAGAAATATACCACCCTCTACAACTCGTCCAGTCTCACTCCACCACATGCATAGCCGATGTGTCTTAGAACTGAAATTAGCTTTAATTGCAGAATTTCTGGTTTTTGGGATAAACGATCAATCGGCTTCTAATGCCAAGCCCTAGCACCTATATGATTGTCTCGACCCTTATGGCAACACCCCAACCTTTTTATCTATTATGTGCTATAAAGCGGTAGTTTCCTGAGTATTATGATAACTGCATGTAATCGTAAAGTTCCAATTCCGGAGCTCTGGGATGTGGGGAGTACCCTTTTATCGCCATTGCTCCCAGGTCCACTCTGACCCAGAATGTTAGTACCATTTAGGGTCCCATTTATATAGATACAAAATGGGGTTGTTTTTTTTAATTGAGCTTTAAATAAATCGAATATCCAACAAAATGAATTTAAAAAGAAATTCTTCGACATAAAATAACCGAAGGGTTGACGTGCCGTAAAATCAACACAAAAAAAAGAATACTTATATAGGTGATCACTTTAACAACAGTAGGTACTGCAAATAATCTATAATCTGCGTGGAAAATCATGTTTATTCACGACTAATTTTTATCGTAAAATATTTCTTTGTGCGCATATAAGTATAGAATAGTTAAATTTCGCCATGATTAATGACTTCTTTATTGAGAACCAAAAAGCAACACGGTACACATCCTTACTGAACACCGAGTAACTGCTTACTCTACCGACGCGAGATGTGGGAAGGTCACGTGACACCCTTAGACTAATGGGAAGTCACCACCAGCAGTGCCTCTGTGTAACATGATAAGGTGGAGAAAAAAAACAAGAATCTAAGAAATTACGAATAATTAATAGTGGAAAGATTTTTTGAATGAGTCAGCACAACGCCACTTGTTGATTTCTTACTGGTCGATAGATGTCACGTGGCAAATGGTGGAAGAGAGGTAGTAAAAGCAGAGAGTGAAAGGTCAGTTTGAAACTAAGCAGTGGCAGGGGGAAAACGCAAGGCATTTTGACTTGGAGATATAATAACTGAACTCATGAGAAAAAAAACTAGAAATCTTTTTGTTGTTATTTAAAAATTAAGAACGGCACAAGGTAATAAATCTTCAAGCGAATCCAAATGTTCCAGACTCAAACAGCAAATAATGCCATCCAACCCAACATCAGATTCAACAAACAGATTCCAGCCTCGAGAAATAAAACAAGAATAGGAGATAAGTATATTACGGTTACTATTGACAGGTCATCACTCCTTTCAATCGAGACACGCTACGTTACACCTGAAACATAAATACTCCCCCCTCTCTCTCTCTCTCTCTCTCTCTCTCTCTCTCTCTCTCTCTCTCTCTCTCTCTCTCTCGGTTAGTACACACGCGTTTGTACCCTCCTCGTAACGGGGACAGACATTAAAAGATATATTATCGTCGGGCATGGTACGAATATTCATAGAAAATAAGCGAGTCTTTGGTTTGTTTGGTTTGTTTTGTTTTACGGCATATCAACCTCAGTAATGCCGATAAAGTTTTGAAATAAATCAATTCTTAATGGATAATACAATTTTTTTATAAATACATTTTTCTATTTAACCCATAGATGGGACCCTAACAGGTACTACCACTCCGGGTCAGAGTGGACCAGGGAGCAATGGTGATGAAGGGGTGCTCCACATTCCCCAAACCTCCAAAACTGAAACCTCACCATCAGATAGAGTTTAACGTCATTCCCAGGACATGTAGACCCACATCCACCGCCTTCTAGCACCCATATGATAAAAAGGGGTTGGGGCTTGCCATAAGGGCAATAGGGTTGGGAAAATCATATAGGTGCTAGGGCTTGACGTGACCAGCCGATTGATCAGAGGGGGGCTCTCCGACCGCCCGTCTAGCCCAAGATAGGGCCAAAGTGGAGTATTGCATGTCATGAATTGCTCATCCACCTGGGCTCTATCCTTAAGCATCACGGGTCGCCACCCACGGCCAACAGGTGGCCCCATTGGGGGAGTCTTACCCCTCTGCAGAGGTGCAGTCGGTACATTCTAACGCCCCAGCCGACAGGTCGGAATAAGCGAGTCATTCAAGTGTTAATAAGTTTGTTTTAATATGACAGAAGGCTGAGGTATAAAAGAAATGCCGTTATCCATAAAGAAATAACAAATGATTACACCAAGTGGTCCCCTACGTACTCGGAAGGTACGAAATAATTTGGAATGTATCGAGAAATGGTTCTGTATGTTTGATGTATCCTGGCAACCGGAGAGGATTTTTGCTGCATGAATATATGCTATTTTTGAACACAAAGTCACCCTAATCAAGGTCTGTTGACCACTAGAGGCAAAGTAGGATAAAATGATAAATAAAAATGTAAAGATATAACAAAAGACAATTCCAAAAGATCAACGAAGCAGAAATCATTAAGACAGGGTAAAATACTTATTAGCCCTGAATTTAAATATTCAAGATGATATAATTGAGAAGAAAACATCTATGAGCAGGGGGGTCAAAGTTTAGGTGCCGAACATGTATGTCGAAAAGAGGGAGACCCCTTAAGGAAAAATTATGGCATTGAAAAAAAAATTTGTAATCATTCCTATTTACGAGGTTATCAAAAAGTAATGCCATTTTGTTTAGGACAAGTATAATTACCAACACAGAAACATGTATCATACATAAAAATGAAGCTGGTCCTCGGTGGATCACATCCCTACTTCTGCGCATAGTCACCGTTTCTCGCAATAGCAATGCTCCACCTTCAAATGAGAGCATGTATCCCTGCCCTGTAAAATTCTGTTGACTGTTCTTTGAGCCTCTTCTTCACTACAGATTTCACTTCCTCGTTACTGGAATAATGTTTGCCCCTCAAACCCTCTTTAATGGGGCCAAAGAGAGGCAAACATCAATCCAGTGACGAGGAAGTGAAAACTGTAAAGAAGAGGCTCGAAGAAGAGTTGTTGTTGTTGTTGTTATTATTGCTAATTTTAATCTTCTTTTTCTTCATTTTCTTTGTATTAGTTATTGATAAAAAAAAGACGAAGCTTGGAATATAATTGTTTGCAATAAAAAAAGACTGATTTCGGCATTAAGTATGCCAATAAGTTGCTATATAAGCAACCAACCAGCAAATGAAATAGTTTGATTCATACCTTTCCCAAGGGATTTGAACTCGCGTCGATGTGTCAATTTCTACCATGATAAACATTACACACGAGTGCTTAAGGATGGAACCTTGGTGACTGAGCTGTCCATGACATTCAACACTCCACTTTAGTCCTTACTTAGGCTAGACGGGCAGTCAGAGAGGCCTCCTCCAATCAATCGGCTAATCACGTCAAGCCCTAGCACTTATATGATTGTCCCAACTCTGTTGCCCTTATGGCAAACCCCCAGTCTTCTTTATCTTATGTAGTGGCTGGGGGTCTTAATGTCCTGGGTATGACGTTAATCTCGATCTAATGAAGTTCAAATTCCGGAGTTCTGGGTAATGTGAAGTCCCCCTTCATCACCATTACTCACAGGTCCACTGTGACCCTGAGTGGTAGTACCTGTTAGGGCTCCATCTATGGGTTGAATAGAAGAAGACAATTGAGCTTGCATCTTTTTAAAAATGTTGAATACCCATTAAGAATGAACACAACGTCTTTGGCATAAAATAATCCAACAAGCGTTGACATGCCATAAAATCCGACCCGACCAACCAACCAACCAACCGTATTTATTTATTTTTTAAAAGTCGGCGGGGTGGCCTAATGTCGGTATCAGCCAGACAGCGCGAGAGTCTATCTTCTTTTCACTATCGCTAGAACAAGGAGATTGTTTTGACGCCACACCTACCATCAGCCCTTCACTGTGCTACTCATACGCTGAGTTGGTGACGGCTGGTATCGAACTAGGGACCTTGCGATTCATAGGCAAGTGCTGTACCGAGAGAGAGAGAGAGAGAGAGAGAGAGAGAGAGAGAGAGAGAGAGAGAGAGAGAGAGAGAGAACAAACAATAAATAATTAGGAATGATATATTTTTATAATTACTTTTAATCTATCCACCTATCTACCTCTCATACACTGTTTATCTATTTATCTATCAATCTATCTCAGCCTGTTCATTTTATCTATTTATCTATCTATCTTATTCTGTTCCTATCTATCCATTTATCTATCTGTCTGTCTATATATCTGTCAATCAATCAATGTATCTGTCTATCTATATAGGGCATTAGCGCTATATAAAATGCAAACAGCCTCGTCCAGGATTTGAATGAGAAGGAGGGGAAAACAAACAAATAAAAAATATTAGGAATAAGTATTTTTATAATTACTTAATCTAATCGATCTATCTCTTCCTGTCACCCTCTATCTATCTATCTATCTATCTATCTATCTCAGCCTATTCATATAATCTATCTATCTCAGCCCGTCCATATCTATCTATCTATCTATCTCACTTTCTATTTCACTTTGTATATATCTATTTCTATCTCTGTTTATTTTTGTTTTTGTAAACACCAGACCTCTCTTTCTTCATTCATTTTATACCTCCACTTTATTATAAGACCTATATTTAACAACTGTTAGACCCCACAACACTCAAGACCCTGATGAAATAAGAGTTGGACTACAAATACATCTGATGATAGACCTGTTCAAAAATCAACTTTTTCCTTTTTTCATACCCTCCTGCTCGATTTCCCATGCTTTTTGACCTGGAAAAGCCGAAAATCACAACCATTTTGAGGTAAAATGTCAGGAACCTTTGCCTCATTGGACCTCAAGATATTAAGCCCGCGATAGTAGAAAAATGCCAAATTTTGCCTTCTGCCAGACAGAAATGGAAATATCACATGTGATTTTTACAGACAAATTTAAATAAAACCTGTTAAAAGTTTTTGTGTTGACAGAGTACTAGTACTCTATTAGAGTACATTCGACAGGAAAAAGTGTAACATGCAGTCTAGTCAATCTGAATAATTTACTTCACTCTAGTCACAAATTCAGAATGGTTTTACCATGTTTGCTGCAGATCTGTTCAAACCTGCAAATGAATCCAGAGATAATTCACAAAATAACTTCACTATGACATTAAGCAAGGAGTTCCGAGGACGCAAGGTTGACATCTCAGAACTTCCACCTGCAGTCCATAGACAAGCGTTACGCCGACCTGCAAGTGATCTGCAGTTCATGAAGGACATGTTGAAGTTCAAGAGAACAGATCCAGAGATTGCTCAGGCAGTGCTACAAAAAACTTGAAAACCACAGGTACCTGACATGGAAGGTTGTGCCGTTCGCTTTCTTCAGTAGCAGACTCAGTGACAAAGAGAAGCAAGACATTGCTGCCAAGCTGCTTGCTACTGAGAAGCCAAATAGCCTCAGACAAGGAAACCTATGTTCCTTCAGGTTACAGCCAAGATGACTCTGGCTGATCTGGTTGGTCCAGAGTGTCATCTTCTGCTTGACACCCTTGGCATTGAGTTTGACTGGCTTTTGTAACCTGTCGCAACATTTCCGAGGAGTGATAACTACAGCAAGGCCCTGGAATATGTCAGCAATGTAAAAGTAGTAAATGACATCGCTGAGCGGGGAGTCAAGATGATGAGTGATTTTGCAAACATCCTTACCATAGATTCTCAGCAAAGAGAGTATCTTCTTCAAGCTGTGGAATACAACCATGAGCGATTTGATAGCTTCAAGAAGCAAACTCTGAACATATGACTGTGAAGTGTCCTTCTGACATGGACAATATACTTTTCTGCCTCTTGAAAATAATTTTTAGGGTCTTTGTCACACATTTTCTGGTGTCAAAATTGTAATATTTATGAAATTTTGATATTTTTCAGAATATGATGTGTCTTTTTTTCTTGAATGTTTACTTGGATTATTTTTACAGAAGGAGTATTACAAATGCTTCAATTTGATACCCAGTTTGTTGTTCTATCCCAATTGTAACAAAAGTTACAGGTGAAAAACTGTCTGGCAGAAGGCAACATTTGGCACTTTTCTACTATCGCGGGCTTAATATCTTGAGGTCCAATGAGGCAAAGGTTCCTGACATTTTACCTCAAAATGGTTGTGATTTTCGGCTTTTCCAGGTAAAAAAGCATGGGAAATCGAGCAGGAGGGTATGAAAAAAGGAAAAAGTTGATTTTTGAACAGGTCTAATCTGATGAGAACTAGATGTAAAAACTGTTAGATCACACATTAGATCTCAAACAAGATGAACCTATAAAAACGATTCGACCACACGCACTTCTTAAAAGACATATAAGTTAATCCTTTGTTGCTGACCAAGAAAGGAGCCTCTTTATCCGCTTCTTTTTCTCTTCTATCATTTAAACCTTTCAATCTTTTGTCATAAGATTATTTTGTTTGATACTCACAAAGGAGAAAACCGTTCAAAAGGATCTTGAATTGCATTATAGTATATATATATATATATATATGTGTATATATATATATATATATATATATATATATATATATATATGTGTGGTGTGTGTGTGTGTGTGTGTGTGTGTGTGTGTGCGTAAGAATGGAAAGGGAATTGAACCCGACAATATGAGGAAAAAATGAGTAAAGAAAAGAAATGTAGAGGATAAAACGTGGAATAAATTTTATTGCCTCCTCGTGTCTGGCCCATTGCTAAAAGTTTTATGTATTTTGTGGGGGGGGGGGCAAATAGACGGACAGACAGACAGATAGAGAGACAGACAGACAGAAAAAAGAAGGACAATATGGAAAATTAAATTGACATGTTTCGCTACATGTATCACTTCTTCATAAATTATATTTCATTTATTCATAAAGTCTACCCATGAAAGGGAAGAAAGAAACGTGACTTTAATTATTTTGTTACTAGAAGCAGCTACCCAGCAACGCCTGGGTAAAGGGGGGGGGGGCTGGTGTATTGATATGTTTACTTTTGAGATTTACAAATGCTGGACAGTTTTTAGTAGAATTCCAATGTTATTTATATTTTAATTTTTGAATATCTTAGAATATTAAGTAAATATAATCAAAGTACAAAAAGCAAGAACCGGTGATATCTAATGTGTATATATATTTAATTTGTCATTGTTTTATTTTCGTAGTTTCATCTGGACATACATACATATATACCAACTGCCCTTTATATATGAATAGATATATATATTCTATATAGGTCAGTATATATTCTATATTGGTTAAGTTTATACACACACACACACACACACACACACACACACACACACACACATACACACATATATTGATATTGTTAATATATTGTTATATTCATATAAGTAAATAGTGGTCAATATCGTTGATCAAAGTTTGGGTAGCGCGAAATCAACGGTTCTCGGTAAGTAACAGTTACTATGCGAGTTTTAAACCAAGTGGTTTGAAAATTGTATAGGCGAGACTTATATAGGCAATATATATATATATATATATATATATATATATATATATATATATATATATATATATAAAGTCAGCGGAGTGGTCTATTGTTGGTATCAGACGAACAACAAGGGAGTCTTCCTTTTCACTAGCACTAGACCAGGGAGATGGGTCGCTACACCCAATGTCAGCTCCCTACTTGACCGCACAGATCAAAGATGTGTTACTCATTAGCTGAGTTGACGAGATCCGGTACCGAACCCAGAAACATGTGGTTCCAAAGCGGATGATCTACTGACTGAGCTCTCTCTCTCTCTCTCTCTCTCTCTCTCTCTCTCTCTCTCTCTCTCTCTCTCTCTCTCTCTCTCTCTCTCTCTGTGTGTGTGTGTGTGTGTGTGAGCGTGTGAGCGTGTGCGAGTCCTATCCCATCTCATCAGCCTCTTTCTCTTTCCACTTTATATTCCATGTTTTCAACAAACCACTCCCACATAACACTTATAAATCTATGCTAGGTAATATTGACTGATGACTGAGAAAACCTACAACTATCATTTTCAATATGTCGTTTTGAATTTTTTCTATTATATTCAATGTTTTTTAAAGGATGCAACTGAGGGTGTTAGTGTCCTGTGTATGACATTAAAATGCATCTAATGGTGAAGTTACAATTTTGGAGTTCTCGGGAGTCTGAAGTATCCCTTCATCACCATTACTCCCAAGTCCATCCGGACCCGGAGCGGTAGTGCCTGTTCGGGTCACATGTATGGGTTAAATAGAAAAATAAGCTTTTAAAAATATTTTGAATACAAGAATGAATAGATCAAAACGTCTTCGGCATAAAATTACTCAACAAATGTTGACATGCCGTAATTCCAACAAACCAAACCAAACAGATATTTTATTGAAGGTTCCTCTTGAAAATATATTATATATCCGTTACATCGGGTATATAATGGTGAGAGAGAGAGACAGAGACAAAGTATGGGAGAGGATGATGATGAGAGGTTTTTTGCTTATTCTTTGGCTATTTACCTTTCAGCTTCTTCCGTAGGTTGATTTCTTTTTCGTTTTTCGGGTGAGGGGTCAAGCGATGTCAATCATCAGCAATAACTTTCCATTCAAATCTCCGATTTAAATTTTTAATGAACTCGATTCAAATTCTATCTACACTACTTACACAATTCCTAAGCTCTCCTGAATTATATAACGAATATATAACATGTTTTCCATGCACCACTCCCACATAACACTTATAAATCAATGGAATGTAATATTGACTGAAGACCGAGAAAGCCCGAAATTATTATTTGCAAATTTTAAAAAAAATTTTTTTATTAGATTGAATTTTTAAAAAAAAAGAGGGTGCAACCAACTCTTTTAAACAATTGAATGAATAAAAACTATTTTGATTCTAAAAATAATTTCTAAATATACAAATTACAAAGATCTGTTCATTACACAAGTATCTTAAATTTAAAATAGAATAGATGTGAAGCTGTATGACCAAATCATATTGCACATCTAAGATTGGTTAATAATTTGCGCAATTGTCAAACGCAGGTCGAAAATTTGTAACTTCTGCTTCTTCTTCTTCTTCTTCTTCTTCTTCTTCTTCTTATTATTATTATTATTATTATTATTATTATTATTATTATTATTATTTGTCTTCTTAATCTTTTTCTCCTTCTTCGTGTTAATTTTCTTCATTTTCTTCTTCTTTGTGTTAATTTCTTCTTCTTCTTCTTCTTCTTCTTCTTCTTCTTCTTCTTCTTCTTCTTCTTCTTTACAAAATTCCACCATCATTGGCAAGTTGAAGGATATTTCTATTAGGATTCTTTCAATAATTCCTCGCCAACTTCAAGGAGGTTTTCCGGTTGCTGCTGTTGATTATGTTTCTATGCGTATAAGTTTGACGGGAAATTCTCATAACCAGTGAAGCAGACGCTTTTAAAATGGCTACTTTCACACACTTAACTGTACGAATCCAACATTCCTATGCCGCGGCCATAGTCGTTGGGTCGTACGTAGTATTCATTATTCGTTCACCTTTTCCTCAGAAGCCAAAGATTTTTGCTCAGCGTATTGTTTCACTTGACCTTATGATCGAAGCAAGATTATTTTCCTCTTGTCTTCAGGCCTACACAATCAAAATGACCCCTTCTACTCCTGATACTGACCTTGCACAACTGTTGTGAAATCTGATCCTAGTGCTTATATTCATTTATTCTTTTTTCGGGACGGATACCCAATGGATATAGGTGTTGATTAAAAGTATTGCAGTTACCTGGTGATATATATATATATATATATATATATATATATATATATATATATATAATGTGAGATGATCACTGTTTCAGCTTTTGCTGGAATGGCGTACCAAAGGCAGTATTATTGGTAGAGTGCTCAATATAAAATAGAGCTGTTATATAATATAATAAAATTGTGCATATATACGCGTGTATGTGTGTGTGCGTGTGTGCGTATGTGTCGTGTGTGTGTATGTCTGGAATGGCGTACCAAAGGCAGTATTATTGGTAGAGTGCTCAATACAAAATAGAGCTGTTATATAATATAATAAAATTGTGCATATATACGCGTGTATGTGTGTGTGCGTGTGTGCGTATGTGTGTATATGTGTATGCGTGGGGCACATAATAGTATGCGTATACGCATCAGTGTGTGTATGTAAGGTTTACGTAGCACATATAGTAGCATGTGTATGCATATCGGTATGTATGAGTATTGTTTTGTATGCGTGTATGAGTACCGTTTGTACAAATGTTTACGCAAGCATAGGCATATGTACTCGCGCATGCACGTCTTCCTATATTGTGTTTATGTGTGCCCACGAGCAAGCATATTTGGTTGACACCCCGACCTCGTGCGTATTCGCATGTATACTTGCAACATTTAGCCAGCCCTGTCGTTCTATAACCCCCCACCCCGCCCATAATATACAAAATGTGTACTCTTAAAGTTAATATTATTCACTCCCCCCCCTCAATTAACTCGACCCGACAATATACATCCCCTTCTCCCCCGCATCACAACACACGCCGCTCACACCCAGACATGCAAAAAAAACCATACATACCCACACACACATGTGCACGCAAACACAAACGCTCGCACGTCAGCATTGATCAAATGTCACACATTCACAGAACAATGTATTATGTGTGTGACCAGTTACCCCGCGTACACAACCTTTATGCTGTCCATAAATACTCTCATACATTCAAATTACCACCACATACATACGCACATCCTTTTATCCAATCATACACATCCTATGTCTATTGAATTTTCTGAATTTTTTTGAAATTTTTTCGATTTTCCTTGCATTTGAAACATCTTCACCTGATGATTGCCTCACATGAAACCAATATGGTCGCGAATGTTCCTTTATCACCTAATAAATAGATATGTAAAACCTTTATATATTTATTTTATTATATTATATATGTGGGAGAAATAAGAGGAAATTAATCCGACAGTATGTGGAGAAAGTTAGACAAACACGAAATGTTGTTGAAAATGGATGTTTATTGTAGGTACTGATGTCGACGTTGTAACGTTTCGGCCTGTTATACCTTCTTCAGGAGTTTGGATTGAGTTCTTGTTACAATGGTGAACATTTTCATAATGGTGAATTCGGAGGTCGTGAATAAGGGTAGGAGTGGTCACTTGTTCATCATTGAAGAATGTCTAACAGATCGAAACGTTACAACGTCGACATCAGTACCTACAATAACACCCCATTTTCTACAACATCCCGTGTTTGTCTCTCTCTCTCTCTCTCTCTCTCTCTCTCCCTCTCTCTCTCTCTCTCTCTATATATATATATATATATATATATATATATATATATATATATATGGGTATAGGTATTTTGCATTAGAAAAAAAATTTAAAAAGTGCTCGATCATATGTGTTTATATATATATATATATATATATATATATATATATATATATATGTGGTGTGTGTGTGTGTGTGTGTGTGTGTGTGTGTGTGTGTATGTCTGTGTGTAAATGGGAAAAAATGGAAAATAATCCGGAAGTTACGTTGAAAAAATAATTGGAAGAAAAATATATATTTTGGTATGGATGAAATTTATTATCGTTTTTTGTCGACACATGTTTCGACCAAAATTCACGGTATTCTATTTAAGATTATTCTAAATATCGAAATGAAATGAAATAAAATAAAATGATAGAAGTCACAAAAATAAGCACGCACACAGAGGTCATCATCAGGGCAGAATGTTTTGATTTAAAAAACAAAAAAGACAGTGATACAAGGGAAACATTCGAAATTGATTACGTCATCAAACGGAATCTTTTTTAAACCCAAAAGCGTTTTATGGTTAGAAAAAATATGGACTTATTTTTTAAAAACCTAGAAATAGTTGAGTTTTTATATTAATATTGGATTTTAAAATCTTTTAACATCACTTTTGCCAAGAAAGGCGATATTTTATGGAACTCTGGTCTTTAGATAATTGTATTATAGGAGGAGACAGAGCAAGAATATTCTTCGTTTATCCCAGTCGTTAATGAAAGTAATCAGGGATGGATATTGGAAATCAAATTTATGATTTGTTAAGATATTATGCGAAACCAAAGAATTTGATGTATTTCCGAATTTGAAATTTTAAAAATGTCCTTAGACTCTTTTTTAAGAATATATACTTTTTCAACAAATTTTGTATATACCTGCGTCAAAGAAAGATTTTTAGGCGGGGGGTATTTCTTAGTAGTCTTTTGATTATTTGGGATAAGATAATGACGGTTTTTATGCCTAAATTGTTTAAATATATTTTTATATATATCTATATCTATATCTATATATCTATATATCTATATCTATATATCTATATATCTATATATATATATATATTATAAAAAAGGAAGGTCCGCAAAATGTATTTTGTTCTCAGAAAAAGATTTTTTAATTCTTTTTGTTTTACATGTGCAACACGTGTTTCAGATCTTCTGGTATCTTCTTCAGGCTTTGATTGATAATATGAAAATGAATTCTTACATGCATGTGTATATATATACATACACATTGGGTATTTCATTCCTCTTTCTCTTTTTATGGGAGTGGAATGGAATTTCATTTTTAACATTAGTCTTTTAAACAGGTGTTTTTGTTTTTTAGGTGGTTTACCAATAAAGTCATTAGCTGAATTTTTATAGCTTTTTTTTATAACTTTTTTTATTTTTATTACTTTTCTATTTGGGTTGTCTTGATAAAGTTCATCAGATGTTCATTTGATATATCAGGTGTTGTGTGTGTTTGTAATTGGTTTTTTGTTCTGAAGACATTCTATGTTTTTCTACTTAAATTTATACTTTTTGAGTGTGTGTATGTGTGTGCCTACGTATATGTGCCTATGTTTACTTTTTGTGTGTGTGTGTGTGTGTGTGTGTGTGTGTGTGCGTGCGTATGTATATGGTTGTATTCGGTGTGTATATGTGTACATATATATACATACTTAAGAGTTGAATTTTGAATTAAGAATTAAATTTAAGTCTATTCATAACTATCTTTCTATCTATTTTATGGGAATTAAAACTGTAAAAGGATTAACTCTCACTTGTGGGGGGAATTACCGCAACTTTCAAGTTCGGACACTGAATGAAAAGACAAGACAAGACAAATATATTTAACAACAAATTTAATATGTATAAACAAAAAAAGGGGAAAGATAGATTTAAGGATAGTTTTTGCAAATTTTGGTGTGATTTGCGGAGAACTTAACTCAGAGTCCGGTTAACAAAGTTCTTTGAAGTGAAGAATGACCCGCCAACCTATCGACAGAGGCAGAGGCAGGTTGAAATTTCGTATGTTTTGTTGGTGATGAATTTTAGAGGTTGCTTTTAGGGAAGCTGTCTTTGAGTTGCAAACCCTAATTGAGTTGAGATGATTTCTGTAGTATAATTCTTTCAAGTTGAATTTGTCGAATTTCAAGGTTTGCTCCTGGAAGCGAGTGGCAACTTATTTACCAATTCAGTCTGAGGGAGTTAACTCATTCAGGTCCTTACAGGTTTAAGCCGAACCGACCACTGACTGTTTTCTCGTTAACAGTGGGGATCGATGACGTAGCAGAAGGGCACTGGAATCTGGCGCCTTAAAGTCCCAAGGCGTTCGGGTTAAGAAATGGGACATATCTTTAATAGACACGTCATCTTTAATCAAGTTTTTATTGTGATTTTTAAATAAAATTTTCATATACATTTAAATTCGCGTTTTCTTTTTTTGACATATACTTTAGTCATTTTTGATTTGATTTTTTAAAGGAAATTTTCATATATTCCCAACAACAAGAAAAAATGCAATTTCATTGCATTGGGAACATACATTCACTGTTCATTTTTCTTTTTTCTTTTTTTTTTTTTATTCAAGCTTTCAATATTTTTTGAATAGTCTAACGACCACATTTAAAGCAATTTTTTTTTTTTTTTCAATAATATAAATATGATCATTCGCAGGTCTTTTCCTCATTCTTGTACTTGCCTTTCTTTTCGGCAGTGATGAGGGTTGAACATTAGAATCTGTTGATTTTAAGTTGTCAGTTTCAGGTGAGAGAGGATGATAGTCATGAGTTAAAGTCAACTCCAATGGATAGAGATGTTTTAGTGAATGTTTTTTGTGTAAACCATCTCCCCTTTTTACGTTAGCTGAACGTATTTTGTTGTCTTCTCCTCGGAAAAGTTCAACAACTCTCCCAAGTTGCCAATAAGGTCTTGGCTTGATTGGATTTCTTATCAGTACCACATCATCAGTTTTAATTTTCTCAGAATAATTGGTTTCGTGCAAGTCCTAGCAATTTTCTCTTAAACTGAGAAAATATTGTTCGTACCACATTTCTCGAAATTTAACCAACATCTCGTCACGAATTTCAATGCTTTTTAACAATAAATCTCTTGAAGGCGGACCGGTCTCCCAAATGTTTTGAACCTTAGGTTTTAGAATGAGTTCGCTGTTAACATTAGGGCGCAAAAAACAATTAGGGGTTATTACTTGTAGATCACTGTCAGATGAACATCTATATGTAAGGGGCCTAGTATTAATAGCATTTTGTATGTCAGAGAGTAGGGTTAGTAGTTCAAAATATTCTATTTTGGAACGACCAATAGTTTTATAGAGACATGATTTTATAACTCCTATAAGGCGTTCCCAGGTACTTCCTACCCAAGGGGAATACAAGGGTATTTTAATATGTTTTATTTTGTAGTTTTCAAATTGTTTATCAAAGTTGTGTAAAACATTTTTGTAATTATCAAATTTAAATTCAATATCAAAGTCATCGTCAACCAAGACAGGTAAAGGCATTCAAGAGTTCAAATTCAATCAAATTAGCATTTTTCGTTTTTAGCTATCCTAGCCACCCATAGTTGGAAGAGAATTCGAGAATTTTCATTTATATATATGTTTTATTTAGGGGAAGTCTAACGGGCAGAGTTATGCACACTGACTTATTTTATTTTTAAGTTTAGAATATCTAACCAACTTGCGTGTTGGGAAGACACATTTAAATTTAGATTTTTAAGATTCTCAAAAATGGTCGAACGACCAGAAGCAAAATTTTCATTTTTAGGTTATCTTAAACAAGTTTGTACGTTGGTAAGATAATTTTTAATTTCGAATTTCAAATGTTATGATCATAATTAAGCATATTTTTTAATTTTTAATTTTTTGCTATCCAACCAACTCAATTCGTCAGAAAGATAATTTTTATTTTTCATTTTTTAATATTTTAACCAACATTGTATGTTGGGAAGATAATTTTTAATTTCAATGACTTGGGATAATTTTTTAATTTTTAGGTCTTTAGCTATCCGACTGACTACGTCTGTCAGAAAGACAAGTTTAACGAGGTGTTTTAAATTTTAATATCTGACCAATCTGTCGGAAAGATATTTTTAGTTTTTAATTTTTTAGATATCTCAACCAACATTGTATGTAGGTAAGAATTTTTAATTTCGCATTTCAAAGTTAAGCTCATGACTAAGCATATTTTTTTAAATTTCTAATTTTTAGCTATCCAACTAAGTTTGCCAGAAGGATAGTTTTAATAAGGTACTTCAAATTTCTTAGATATCTTAACCAACATTGTGTGTAGGTAAGATAAATTTCAATTTCGTATTTCAAAGTTTTAGATATCTTACTGAACAAATATGACAGAAAGATAATTTTAATAAGGCATTTCAAACAAGGTATTTCAAATTTTTAGATATCCGACAGAACAAATATGTCAGAAAGATAATTTAAATAAGGTATTTCAAACAAGGTATTTTAAATTTTTAGATATCTTAACCAACATTGTGTGTAGGTAAGATAAATTTCAATTTCGTATTTCAAAGTTATGCTCATGACTAAGCACATTTTTTAATTTCTAATTTTAACCTCAGTTAGTTTAACCTTCAAAATTTCCAGAATGATCCTAGACCAAATTTAGGGGTCGTAGGTAAGCAAGGTTTATACATTTTTTTTCTTTTTTTCCAATTTAGAATTTCAACTGGCTCTAGAGCCAACTTTTTCATTTTAATTTGTTTAGTAATGTTAAAATTACTATTTTTAATTTTGAGAGAAGTACCCTCAACTTTAATTTCTTTTATCGTAGGTATTTTAATTTTTAATATCTGAGCAAATCTGCCAGAAAGATAATTTTTTAAAAACTTAGTAACGTTAGAGTTACTATTTTTAATTTTAATTTCTTCGGAAGAACTATCTTCCAAATTTTAATTTCTTTGGAACTTCCAAAATTTTAATTTTTGGAAGAACTATCTTCCAAAATTTTAATTTCTTTGGAAGAACTATCTTCCAAAATTTCAATTTCTTTGGAAGAACTATCTTCCAAAATTTCAATTTCTTTGGAAGAATATCTTCCAAATTTCAATTTCTTTGGAAGAATTATCTTCCAAAATTTCAATTTCTTTGGAAGAATTATCTTCCAAAATTTCAATTTCTTTGGAAGAATTATCTTCCAAAATTTTAATTTCTTTGGAAGAACTATCTTCCAAAATTTTAATTTCTTTGAAGAATTATCTTCCAAAATTTTAATTTCTTGGAAGAATTATCTTTTTTAATTTCTTTGGAAGAATTATCTTCCAAAATTTCAATTTCTTTGGAAGAATTATCTTCCAAATTTCAATTTCTTTGGAAGGAAGAATTATCTTCCAAAATTTTAATTTCTTTGGAAGAACTATCTTCCAAATTTTTAATTTCTTTAGAAGAGGTAACCTCTAAAATTTCTATTTCGTTAGAAGAGGTAACTTCTATATTTTCAATTTTTATTTCGTCCGACGTACTCGGTTTAATTTTTATTTCGTCCGAAGTACTCGGTTTAATTTTTATTTCGTTAGCAGAACTATCTGCGACCTTATGCTGCAGGCTAGTTCTAATTGATTTTATTTTATTTGTGGTCGTAAATAAGAAGTGACTTTCCCAGAACCTGTCATCTTCTAGACCACATTCTATTTTAATATTTTTAAGATATGTAATTTTTTTATTTAATCTAAGGGCCTCTTCTATCCAGATATTTACCTCTGATACTAGTTTCTCGAACAGTCGTTCAGTCAGTCCGCGTTTACTCGCAATAAACGATAGCATGTGTGAAACGCGTCGACATGCACTACTTCGAGTACCGACCAGAATTCTAATTTCTTCCATTTTAGCGTTTAAAGGGACTTCCCAGTTAATTTGTAACAAAACTAACAACTATCTCTCAGACAAGTTAACAAAATGCTGCGCTCATCTTCTCAAACAGGTATCCGAACGTTACAATCAAAATTTGCAATATATGGGAATTAAAACTGTAAAAGGATTAACTCTCACTTGTGGGGGGAATTACCGCAACTTTCAAGTTCGGACACTGAATGAAAAGACAAGACAAGACAAATATATTTAACAACAAATTTAATATGTATAAACAAAAAAAAGGGCAAAGATAGATTTAAGGATAGTTTTTGCAAATTTTGGTGTGATTTGCGGAGAACTTAACTCAGAGTCCGGTTAACAAAGTTCTTTGAAGTGAAGAATGACCCGCCAACCTATCGACAGAGGCAGAGGCAGGTTGAAATTTCGTATGTTTTGTTGGTGATGAATTTTAGAGGTTGCTTTTAGGGAAGCTGTCTTTGAGTTGCAAACCCTAATTGAGTTGAGATGATTTCTGTAGTATAATTCTTTCAAGTTGAATTTGTCGAATTTCAAGGTTTGCTCCTGGAAGCGAGTGGCAACTTATTTACCAATTCAGTCTGAGGGAGTTAACTCATTCAGGTCCTTACAGGTTTAAGCCGAACCGACCACTGACTGTTTTCTCGTTAACAGTGGGGATCGATGACGTAGCAGAAGGGCACTGGAATCTGGCGCCTTAAAGTCCCAAGGCGTTCGGGTTAAGAAATGGGACATATCTTTAATAGACACGTCATCTTTAATCAAGTTTTTATTGTGATTTTTAAAGGAAATTTTCATAATTTATCTATCTATCTATCTATCTTACTTTGTTTATAACTATCTATCTATCCATCTATCTCAGTCTGTTTATATCTATCTATCTATTTCAGTCTGTTCATATCTATCTATTTCATTCAATTGATATCTATCTATCTATCTATCTATCTATCTATCTATCTATTTGTTTTAGTAAGTTGATAACTATCTATCTATCTCTCTCCCTATATACATACATATACATGCACACACACACACACACACACACATATATATATATATATATATATATATATATATATATATATATTATATATATATATATACATACACACATACACCCATACATACATATACACATACACATATGCATATATCCCAGTATGTCTGTGAGCATCTATCTATCCCATTTTTTTTAATGATATAGCAATCTATCTGTTTATCTATTTCAGTGTGTTTATGTCTATCTGTCTATCTATCTATCTATCTATCTCAGTCTGTTCATATTTATCAATCTATTTATCTATATATCCCTCTGTGTTTGTTCATATCTATCTATATATGGATCTATGAATCTATCTATCTATTTCAATGTGTTTATATCTATCTATCTCTGTTTTTTCATATTTGTCTATCTATCTATCTATCTTATTCTGTACATATCTATCTATCTTATTCTTTTCATTTTTATCTATCTATCTATCTACCCCAGTCTGTTCCTATGTATGTAATATATGTATGTATGTATGTATCTTGGACTGTTCTATATTTAATATATAATTTGTATATTTTGTTTTGTGGTTTACATGTTTGTGTAGTAAAGTTGTTTTTATTGTTGTGTATATGTATTTGCTTGGTAAGGTTCAGTTTGTGTGTTTTGGGTGCTTATTTGTGTTCCTACATATGTGTTTTACACATACACATAGGTTGTGGATTCTATTTAGTAGATCATATTTGCTTATGGAGTAGTGTTATTGTGTGTGTGTGGTTAAATTCGGGTTTGTATTTATCTATGAAATGTTTTTCTTTAATTAGGAGTAGAGTATAGTCATCAGTTTGATATATACGTACAGTTTGTGTTATTATTCTCCCGCCTTTTACACACGCACACACACAACACACACACACACATTCAAACACACACACACACACACACACACACACATATATATATATATATATATATATATATATATATATATATATATTATCTCCGTATTAAGTATTGACCTCTACTTATGAAGTATTAAGCACTCTTGGATGAATGCTGAAGCGGCACTCGGATTTTCGCACACACACACACACACACACACACACACACACACATATATATATATATATATATATATATATATATATATATATATATATATATATGGGACACGTGTTCTCTGTGCGCCATGAAATAACTATTATTAAGTAGAAATAATTACCTGAAAACATGTACAAAAAAACAACTACACAAAAATGTAAATATAAATGTACAATGAACACGGTTCCCAAACCTCTAGGAATAAAGTAACCCTATATAGGTTAACATGCTGTTAAAATCAATCAGTAAATCAAATTTGAATATTTTCCTTTTATTCTATAAAGAAGGAAGTGCGTAATATTTTGTAAACTGTCCGCTTTCGCGTAGATTTATGGATTTTTAATATTCTGTCGTTTCTTTAGTAATAATGACAATTGCTTAAATTGGACTTACGAAAAATAACCATATCTATTCAATATATTTATTTTGGTTATGGATTTAGATATCCAAATATCTATCAATCCAATTGTCTATTATATGTATAAATGAATATATTTATCTTTGTATCTATCTCTATATATACAGATATGCGTGGGGAGATATGCCACAATATTAGATTCAAATTCGGGTAAATCTGAAGAAAAAAACTTATGAAAATATTTCAAAACTAACCTGTTTTCACTCAGGGGTGGGGGTCTTAGTTTAAATACCGGATATATATGCAGAAAAGAGGGGTTCCCTTAAGGAAAAATTGTGATATTGTAAAAAAGTATCTGGTACCTCTGGAGGAGGGGGTTATTCCTAAAATGAGGTAACCAAGCGTGTACTCGGTACTATAAGTATTTTTCGTAATTTAACCATTATAGTTCTTTTAGACAATAAAAGATAAGAATTATTTTAATTAATTATACCTGATAACTCTATTGCAATCTATTAGATTTCCATATGCCGCAGTTGAATGAGCTGTATATCATTATTAAATTCTAAGATAACTTGATTAGTTAAGTTAAAATTTAAAGTTAATAGAAAAAGGGCATGAGGACATGCATTTTAAAAAAAATGAAATAATTCATTATATGAGGGGGAACCAAAAAGTAATGCCATTTTGTTTAGGACAGGCATAATTGCCAACACAGGAACATGTATTATGCATAAAAAGGAAGCTGGTCCTCTGTGGATCACATTCCTACTTCTCCACATACACTGCGTTTCAAATTATTAAAGAAGTGAGACTTTTCTCTTCTATCCACAAACTAGCGATTGGAATTTAACGAAATTATCAGAGAATAATGACAACCTCGACATACACCTACACCGTAAAAATTGTAAGGTTCTACAAAAAGAAACAGAAGTTACGGTCATTTACTTAATTTACTTAAATTATTTATGTGTCAAATTATTAGCGAGGTGTAACAAGATCCCAGGTAAAAAAGAAAAGAATACTTTTATTGTTTCATTTATAGATTTTATGGATACATACAGTAACTAAGATAAAATTAAATTGATATAAAAAAAAGTAAAAAGAATTTTAAAAAATGATAGTGAAGTTAGTTTATATGAGATATGTGCTCCTTTTTTAAAATGACTTGGAAAAGGCGCTGGTCCGTTCGAACATGTCAATTTCTGGATCTCCTTTGATATAATTTTACCTGATACGTTGACTATTTCCTGCTACAAGTCATCTTTACTTCTAAATTGGCGTATATTCCCATAAACACGTCGCTTCAGAATGCTCCACAAGTTTTCAATTGAAAACACCGTTTAATTGGCTGGTCATATCAACCCCTACCACCTATATGATTTTCCCGCCCCTATGATTTTCCCAACCCTTTTTATCATATATGAGCTATAAGGGGGTTGTGAAGGGTCTTAGTGTGTTTGTATGATGTTAAGTTGCGTCTCGTGGCGAGGCTCCAATTTTGGAACTCTGAGGAGTATGGAGTTTCCTTTCATTGTCATTACTCCCAGGTCCACTCTGACCCAGAGTGTTAGTACCTATTACGGTCCCGTCTATGTGCTAAATAGATATAAAATGAGTTTTAAAAATGTGTTTAAAATGTCTATAAATTAAATACCCAAGAAGAATGAATAAAACAAAAACGTCTCCGGCATGAAATAACCCAAGGGTTGACATGCCTTAAAATCCAACCAACTTATTCAATGAGACGTCACTTACTGCATGCTAGTAACGCAGCTTACCACATCTGAAAACGATCGGTGTTGCAGTGCTTGGATATAATTGGTCAAGAAAGTCATCAACAACATATGACGTAGTCATATGAATTGTTTAGCCTCATGAAATTTTCAGCTCACCCTTGTATAATAAGAACATCTATTCAATGAGACATCAGTTACTGCATGCTCGTACTGCAGGCTCCCATATACGCACATCCTTAATGGAGGCGCGTGGTGTAATGGTTAGAGTCGTAGGAAATGGACTCAGCGACCCGAGTTCAAATCATCAACAAGGCTGGTTGCATTTCACATAGCGCTAATGCCCTTGGGAAAGGTATGCATCTAACTACTCTCCCTCCAGCTATGGGTAAATAGTAGGACAGACTGGGCTCTTTAACCTTGGCTAGGTAACCAGTCTAAGAGAAAAAAAAACCTGAATTCAAACTCCGCTTAAGAAATTGACCTTGTGTCACATCCTGTTTGTGCGTAGGGGTTGGTAAATATATATATATGCGCACCATCCTTACCAG
This sequence comes from Doryteuthis pealeii, assembly GCA_023376005.1. NCBI lineage: Eukaryota > Metazoa > Mollusca > Cephalopoda > Myopsida > Loliginidae > Doryteuthis > Doryteuthis pealeii. The sequence goes on from CM042144.1 coordinate 33,104,707, forward strand.
TCCGGAAACGATCTTCGGGCAATTTTCCGATCATCAAATCCACAGTATTGTTAATAATTTCATTTCAATGCAAATATTCATTTTAACAAAGCCTCTCATGTATTTTGTCATAGAAGAAAATAAATCAAGTTTTATGATTGAACGTTTGTCTTTTTTCTTTTTTCCTTTTTCCTTTTTTTTTCAGTTGATACTGGCTTGTATCAAATAAAATTAATGTTTTTCTTTCTTCTTATTTTTTTCTTTTTTCTTTTTGTCTTATTATCCCTGGAGATATCCGTTATCAGTGAATGATCAATAAAGTCATATTAACACAAGTCTTTTTCTAATCCATTTCTTCTTCTTCTTCTTCTTCTTCTTCTTCTTCTTCTTCCTTCTTCTTCTTCTTCTTTTCTTCTCTTCTTCTTCTTTCTTCTTCATGTTCTTCTTCTTCTTTTAAAGTTCTTCCTTTTCTTCTTCTTTATGTTAATTGCCTTCTTCTTCTTCTTCTTCTTCTTCTTCTTCTTCTTCTAGTACATCAATATATCTACGACACCGGGTTAAAAATATTCAAACCTTTTCGAGAATTCTGGCACGAATTACTAGGCAACAAAATCTGATGCAGCAGCAGCAGCAACACTATCGTTATGATCGATCCGTGCATTTCACGACATAATCACGGCGCCTCCAGATGACGATTTTCAAATTAGTCTTTTTTTTTAATAAATGGATCGGACATTAATATTATACAGAAAAGGGATTAATTGATTATGCGTGTAATGGCAATTTGTCTTCCCTTCACCAATTCAATAAAAAAAAGACGAGATTAGTGAGGCTGCATTACTCTGCATATTATCTCGTCCTGATGACGATACTAAACTGTATCTGATGGTGAGGCTCCACTTCTGTAATACTGGAGAGTGTGAAGTACCCCTTCCTTTCTCCCAGGCATGGGTGGAAGTACATGTTTGGGCCCCATTAAACCGTTACCAAACAATAACAAGGTCGAATATATAATAACTGATTTTAAGGCAGTTTTTTACGCTGAATCCAAACATCATACACTTTTTTTCTAATCAGATCAAAATTTAAAGATACAAGCTTTACTTATGTATATATATATATATATATATATATATATATATATATATATATATATATATATATATATATATATATATATCGGTAATTAGAGTGGGGGCATGAATGTAATTTTAGGTGTTGTGAAATGGAGCTATTATCTGTTAAATGGACAGTTAGACGACGTGACAATGTCGTTGAGGTAAAACCTATGTATGTATTTTCATTTTCTGGGAGACTACAAGCTCCCAAGGAACATTTAAATCTGTATACTACATTGGTCTCGTTAAGCCGACTTTTCTGGGAGAGAGGAATTGTTGCGGACAACGAGATTAGAATTTGTGTAATTTCCGTTAAGATATGTCGGTAATTAGAGTGGGGGCATAAATATAATTTTAGGTGTTGTGAAATGGAGCTATATAGTTAGTATGAGTCAGTGGTAGACCAAGATTTTTGCAATATTATTAGTAGAGTGCTCAATGTCAGTGATAGACCTGTTGTGACCATGGGTTTCATGCATTAGTGCACTCTGATGAATGTACTACTGCATGAAATCCAAGGTCACGAAAATCACAATGTAATATATATATATATACTAATACGCACACACATATATATATGTATATAATATATGTATACTATTATATATATATATATATATATATATATATATATATATATATATATATATATATATATATATATAAAAGTAATCCAAAATATGCGGTGACTTGACGAGCAGAATTTTTGTCATACAGCCAAAAATAAATCTGTTTTTCTGGGCAAACTGTGCGGCTGTAGTTATGTTTGGTCTATCCTTTTTGTTTTTAAAGACTCAAAGGCAGACTATCATAAATCGCCATGAACCCAAGCATGGAGAACGCTTTATGCTTCTAAAATTTCCGATAAAACTTAAATAAACGATTGGGTAACGTTGTGCCGTCGGCGGCGGGAGAGTGCAGTAAGTCATAGAGAGTGGATTCTGGAATTCTTGATATGTTCATCTCAGTGATGCCTCTTAATCTCTCTAAAGTTGTTCCATGTGCACTAAATTTCTAACTATCTATATATTCATACGCTTGTTCATGCGATTGTTATCATCTTGCAACACCCTCGGGTTAAAAATGAGACTGTCCATGATGAAATGCAAAAATGTAAATTCTGATTATCTAGTGTTGCTTATTCGTCGAATACTACCAATTCTACAGCTCTGGGGTGTGTGGAGTACCGCTTCATTGCCAATATTCCCAGGTCCACTATTTAAGCCATAGCTGGCACTCTAACAGGTACTATCATTCAAAGTGGTAGTACCTGTTGGGGTTCCATCTATGGCTTAAGTAGATAAAAAAAATGATAAAAGTGTTTTATAATTTGCTTGAAGCATTGTGTTTATATTGGTTTGGTGGTTGGTTTTGAAGGCTATCACAATGCAAGTGTAAAGAAAAATAAAGTAACTATGGTGTTGTTTGTTAACCTCTAATTTATTCTTAATATTTCGAGATTTAAAAAAATTGAATTACCAATATTAATGAATAAAACAAAAACGTATTCGGCATAAAATAACCCAAGAGTTGAAATGGCGTAAAAACCAACGAATCAACCAACCAACCCGAGAATCGAAACCTGTGAAAATTACTACTGAAAATCGAACATATTAACAATGATTCGCTAGCCAAGCTATGTGACCATTATAGGAATGGAGGCGCGTGGTGCAATGGTTAGAATCTTAAGAAATAGACTCGTCAATGCGAGTTCAATTCCTTGACGAAGCTGTTAGCATTTCACCTGGCGCTAATACCTTTAGGAAAACTGTAAATTCAGTTCTCCCTCCAGCAGGACAGACTGGGCTCTTTAACCTTGGTTGGGCAATCAGTCTAGGAGAAAGAAAACACTGAATTCAAACCTGTTAAACTCCGCTTAAGAAATTGACCTTGTGTCGCATCCTGCTCATGCGGAGGGGTTAAGTAAATAAATATGTAACCATTATATCGCACGAGAGAGAGAGAGAGAGAGAGAGAGAGAGAGAGAGAGTGAGAGAGTGAGAGAAGGAGAGAGAGGGGGGAGAGAGAAAAAAGAGAAAAGGAATAGATTTCGTCTTCTTAATGTTCTTTTTCTTCTTTTCATATCCTTCTTCTTGTCACATTCTTCTTCTTCTTCTTCTTCTTCTTCTTCTTCTTCTTCTTCTTCTTCTTTTGACATAGGAGGTATCCAGGAAGGATCGAAATCAATATCTAATGCAATGAGATTGAGAGATAGGTTTGCTATCCATTACAGCACAACTAGATGCTTACGAAAGATACGTTAGAGCCTATATCTCGTTGTGATCAAATATCAAATATGTTATGAGAAGCTTCCTTAAACCGTCAAATATGTCGAACGATCTGCGTTTTTGGACTACAGTTCTTCCCCTACGAATTCCATGTGGGTGGAATCGACACATTTTTGATGAAACTCAAAGAGGAAATCGAAATGAATTTAATATTTGCTTACTTATATTAAATTTCAGACTTAAAAAAATATGTTTTTAATTTTCCTCCCAGAAAAGAAAGTCAGAGCTCTATTAACAAATCTATAAATTAATACTCGTGTTCCTTAAAAGTACCACCGTCATCATCTTGCAACACCCTCTGGTTAAAAATGAGACAGCCCAAATCGCCCACGATGAAATGCAAATGTAAATCTTGATTATCTGGTGTTGCTTATCCGTCGAATTCTTATTTCTTATGACTGTCGTCACCTCGGCAAATAATGGATCATTCCGTTTTTACTATAAAGAAAGAAAAGGAAGAAAATATGACACTTCACCATTACATTTTTCATCCCTTATTTTGTAGCAAATGTTGATAGGCTTTGAAAACATTTTTTTTAATTTCTAAAAACATTTCTTTCGACATTTTTTCTCTTGACTAAGCTAGTTGAGAACAATCAAAAAATAAATAACATAAAAGAAATATTCCTGTTTTTCTTATCACTGTTGTTAATGATTTTCCTCTTTATATATATATATATATATATATATATATATATATATATATCATTCAAAACCGTTTATTTTTAAGCGTCTCATAAATTTTCAAATCTATTTCCTTTCCATTCAAAACAATGTAAACAAACCGATCACAATCTCCTTATTATTCTGTGATAAATTTTTACTTTTCCTTATATCAGCAAAAGCCCTGAAGAAGATCTACTAAACAGATTGAAACACTGCAGCGTTGGTTGAATAAATACCATTCATTTTATTTGAACTTGTATTTTTTCAAATTTTTCATTATATTACACACACACACACACACACACACACACATATATATATATATACAAGTGATAAAAAAACAAGAATATTTTGAAAGACAGATCTGTTTTTTTTTTTGGGGGGGGGGTCACCATTATATATATATATATGTATATATATATATATATATATATATATACATGGTGACCCAAAAAACTAGCCTGACTTTTTTTTTAGATTCTGTTTTTTGGATCAGCCTATATATATATATATATATATATATTATATATATATATATATATAAAATTTAAGGAAGAACTCATACAGTGATCCCATAATAAATTTATTTCGACGAAAATTGGAGCCCATATAAATCTAAGTTGATTTAAACCGGCTCCCCAAATTTTCGTCTTATCAGATGGGTCTCAATTCACTTATGGACAAGCATATCACAAAAAACCCCAAAGAGCTGAATATATATAAATTCAAACAAAAACAAAAAATAATAAAAAAATATATATATATATTTTTAACAGTGTAGGATTGTAACCATAGAAACAGGAAGTGAATGAAAAAAAGAGATACATCTCAAGGTTGATTCCTAGGTTGTCCAGACAGACAAAAAAGTGACATGACAGAAAAAACAGAGTAGTATATTAAAATATAAATAGACAAGTAAAATAAAAAGATTTTAAATTAAAACATTAGAGTATAATGATGTATAAAAGAAAATACTAGATAAGATATGAATAATGAAATAAATTAATAGTACGATAATAAAAATAAAATTAAAATTAAAAATAATAAATAATAGAAATAAAAATCAATTAAAAAAATAATACTACAATAAAAAATAATACTCGGAAGAGTCCTGGAGACCTGAAGAGAACTTGCTGTCACTCGGACTCCAGTGAAAGACCATCAGCTAACACTAATGTGAAAACTCAAAAGGAGTAATAATAATAATAAAAAAATGAAATAATTTGAAAAAATATATAAAATTGAAATAATCATAATAATGATAAAATAAATTAAAATAAAATAATAATAATAATAATAATAATAATAATAATAATAATAATAATAATAATAATAATAATAATAATTGCTGCACAAAATAATGCCATAAGGACAAACTACATCAAAGCGAAAATTGATAGGACCCAACAAAATAGTAAATGTAGACTTTGCGGTAATAGAGATGAGACTGTTAACCATATACTCTGCGAATGTAGCAAACTAGCACAACGAGAATACAAAACTAGACACGACTGGGTTGGGAAGATGATCCACTGGGAATTATGCAAGAAATTAAATTTTGACCACACAACAAAATGGTATATGCATAAACCAGAATCTGTTCTTGAGAACAAAACGCATAAAATTCTCTGGGACTTTGAAATTAAAACGGATCACCTTATCCCAGCAAGAAGACCAGACCTAGTGTTGATTAACAAAAAAGAAAGAACTTGTCAACTGGTGGATTTTGCAGTGCCAGCGGATCACAGGGTGAAGTTAAAGGAAAATGAAAAAATTGACAAATATCTGGACCTTGCCAGAGAACTGAAAAAGTTATGGAATATGAAAGTGAAAGTTATACCAATTGTAGTTGGTGCACTTGGAACAGTCCCAAAAGGATTAGAAAAGGTTTGGAAAGTTTGGATATCAGAGAAGGATTGAAACCATTCAGAACACTGCACTGCTGCAATCTGCCAGAATACTCAGAAGAGTCCTGGAGACCTGAGGAGACTTGCTGTCACTCAGACTCCAGTGAAAGACCATCAGCTAACACTGATGTGAAAACTCAAAAGGAATAATAATAATATTAAGATAAAGTAAAGAAAATAATAATAATAATAATAATAATAATAGGATAAATTAAATAAAATAATAATATAATAATTTGAAAAAATATATAAATTACAAATAATCATAATAATAATAAAATAAATTAAAATTAATAATAATAATAATAATAATAATGATAATATTGAGATAAAGTAAAGATAATAATAATAATAAAAATAATAATAATAGTAATAATAATAGGATAAATTAATTAAAATAATAATAATATTAAAAATATAATAAATAATGATAATAATAAAATGAGATAAGGTAAATAATAATAATAATAATATTAAAAATAAGAAAAAGTAAATAATGATAATAATAATATTAAGGTAAAGTAAATAATAGTAATAATAATGAAAAAATAAGATAGGGTAAAAAATAATAAATTATAATAAAAATAATAAGATAGGGTAAAAAATAATAAATAATAATAAGAAGAAGAAAAATAAATAAATTGAAAATAATAATAATAATAATTAAAAATAATGATAATATTAAGATAAAGTAAAGATAATAATAATAATAAAAATAATAATAGTAATAATAATAGGATAAATTAATTAAAATAATAATAATAATATTAAAAATATTATTAATAATAATAATAATAAAATGAGATAAGGTAAATAATAATAATAATATCAAAAATAAGAAAAAGTAAATAATGATAATAATAATATTAAGGTAAAGTAAATAATAATAGTAATAATAATGAAAAAATAAGATAGGGTAAAAATTATAAATTATAACAAAAATAATAATAATAAGATAGGGTAAAAAAATATATAATGATAATAAGAAAATTAATGAATTGAAAATAATAATAATAATAATAATAATAATAATAATAATAATAATAATAATAATAATAATAATAAAGTAAATTAAAAATAAAAATCATAATAATAGAATTAAAAATAGAAATAGAATAATTTAGAATAAATTAATAATAATAGAATGAGATAGATTAAAGATAATAATAATAATAATAAAAATGAATATAAATAATAATTTAAAAAAAATATATATACATGATATTAAATAATAAAATATATATGATATTAATAATAAAATAAAATAAAAATATATATGATATTAATAATAAAATAAAATAAATGATATTAATAATAAAATAAAATAAATTAAAGATAATAAAATAATAATCAAGATAATTAGATGAATTAAATTACCGATAAAAATAATACAAATAACAGTAACAGGTTACAAATAATACATTTTGAACAAGAAACCATTCCTCAGAACACCACAACTCTAATCATTAACTTCCAGTCCTATAGGATTATACTAATTTGAATTTGTTTTTATGTCTACATTTAAAAATCAATTGATTTCTTTTATTGAGTAATTGGCCAGTGGGTCTATATTTCAGGATACATATCTTCTCATCCAGACAGAGGTTACACCTACCTTTAAATCCATTTGGGGTGGAAGATTGCTTGATAAATTTCCATTTTATGGAAGGGGAAAGACAGAGGCTTAACCCCTATATATATTTTTATTTTATTTTATTATTAATATCATATATATTTTATTATTTAATATCATATATATTTTTTAAATAATTATTATTTATATTTATTATTATTATTATTATTATTATTATTATTATTATTATTATTATTATTATTATTTTATTTTAATCTATCTCATTCTATTATTATTAATTTATTTTAAATTATTCTATTTCTATTTTTAATTTTATTATTATGATTTTTATTTTTAATTTACTTTATTATTATTATTATTATTATTATTATTATTATATTATTATTATTATTATTATTATATTATTATTATTATTTTCAATTCATTAATTTTCTTATATCATTATATATTTTTTTACCCTATCTTATTATTATTATTTTATTATAATTTATAATTTTTACCCTATCTTATTTTTTCATTATTATTACTATTATTATTTACTTTACCTTAATATTATTATTATTATCATTATTTACTTTTTCTTATTTTTAATATTATTATTATTATTATTTACCTTATCTCATTTTATTATTATTATCATTAATTATATTTTTAATATTATTATTATTATTTTAATTAATTTATCCTATTATTATTACTATTATTATTTTTATTATTATTATCATCTTTACTTTATCTTAATATTATCATTATTTTTAATTATTATTATTATTTTCAATTTATTTTTCTTCTTCTTATTATTATTTATTATTTTTTACCCTATCTTATTATTTTTATTATAATTTATTATTTTTTACCCTATCTTATTTTTCTTTATTATTACTATTATTATTTACATTACCTTAATATTATTATTATCATTATTTACTTTTTCTTATTTTTATTATTATTATTATTATTATTATTATTTACCTTATCTCATTTTATTATTATTATTATTAATAATATTTTTAATATTATTATTATTTTAATTAATTTATCCTATTATTATTACTATTATTATTATTATTATTATTATTATTATTATTATTATTATTATTATCTTTACATTATCTCAATATTATCATTATTATTATTATTATTAATTTTAATTTATTTTATTATTATTATGATTATTGGTAATTTATATATTTTTTCAAATTATTATATTATTATTTTATTTAATTTATCCTATTATTATTACTATTATTATTATTTTTATTATTATTTTCTTTACTTTATCTTATATATTATTATTATTATTATTATTATTATTATTATTATTATTATTATTATTATTATTATTATTATTATTATTATTATTATTTTAATTTATTTTTAATTATTTTTAATTTATTTTTATTTATTTTATCATTATTATGATATTTTCAATTTATATATTTTTTCAAATTATTTCATTTTTTATTATATTACTCCTTTTGAGTTTTCACATCAGTGTTAGCTGATGGTCTTTCACTAGAGTCCGAGTGACAGCAAGTCTCTTCAGGTCTCCGGGACTCTTCCGAGTATTATTTTTATTGTTAGTATTATTATTTTTAATTGATTTTTATTTCTATTATTTATTATTTTTTAATTTTAATTTTATTTTTATTATCGTACTATTAATTTATTTTATTATTTATATCTTATCTAGTATTTTCTTTTATACATCATTATACTCTAATGTTAAAATTTAAAATCTTTTTATTTTACTTGTCTATTTATACTTTAATATACTACTCTGTTTTTTCTGTCATGTCACTTTTTTGTCTGTCTGGACAACCTAGGAATCAACCTTGAGATGTATCTCTTTTTTTCATTCACTTCCTGTTTCTATGGTTACAATCCTACACTGTTAAAAATATATATATATATATTTTTTTATTTTTTGTTTTTGTTTGAATTTATATATATTCAGCTCTTTGGGGTTTTTGTGATATGCTTGTCCATAAGTGAATTGAGACCCATCTGATGAGACGAAAATTTGGGGAGCCGGTTTAAATCAACTTAGATTTATATGGGCCCCAATTTTCGTCGAAATAAATTTATTATAGGATCACTGTATTGAGTTCTTCCTTCAATTTTTGATAAATATTGCTCTGTATATAATCTAAAAGGTTATTTTACATTGAGCTCTCTTCAGTGATTTAAAGATTCGCTGTATTTACACATACTGGATCATCAATATTAGTACAGTGGATCTTAGAAATCACATATAGAATCATCCCTTACTACCAAGTTTTGGATAAATCTCTTATATATATATATATATATATATATGAGACGTAAACAAACAGACGATGTTTGTGATATGGCTATTTTCAGCCGACAATATTTGGGAGAATATGTGCTTAAATGAAGTCGAACCTATTTTTTTGAAATTTAATTCATTAATAATTAATCAGCGCGGATTAAACTATTTAAATGTAAGGCTAAACAAATCGAGAAAAATCAATCTCTGTATGTACATTTCGGCCTATTAGGCCTCATCAGCAGAGCTATAGATACGAAGACCGCCCCGTGTGTGATTCGAAACCTGTCTGTCAAATTAGCAGGCAAGTGTCTTACCTCCACACCAGGCAAGTGTCTTACCTCCACACCAGGCAAGTGTCTTACCTCCACTAATAGGCCGAAATGTACATACAGAGATTGATTTTTCTCGATTTGTTTAGCCTTACATTTAAATAGTTTAATCCCGCCTAATTAATTATTAATGAATTAAATTTCAAAAAATAGGTTCGACTTCATTTAAGCACATATTCTCCCAAATATTGTCGGCTGAAAATAGCCATATCACAAACATCGTCTGTTTGTTTACGTCTCGTAAGTTCGTGTAGAGGTCACTTAAGAGGAATATAAATACTACTACTTAACAAAGCGAAGAAAATCTTGCTAAGTCCGTTTGGTGTGGAGGTAAGACACTTGCCTGCTAATTTGACAGACAGGTTTCGAATCACACACGGGGCGGTCCTCGTATCTATAGCTCTGCTGATGAGGCCTAATAGGCCGAAATGTACATACAGAGATTGATTTTTCTCGATTTGTTTAGCCTTACATTTAAATAGTTTAATCCCGCCTAATTAATTATTAATGAATTAAATTTCAAAAAATAGGTTCGACTTCATTTAAGCACATATTCTCCCATATATATATATATATATATATATATATATACTAGAAAAGACGTGACCCGTTGGGTCACCAATTGAGCTCAACATAAATTGTTGAAAAAAATTACAGGATAATATTATTTTGTCAATTTAAAAGTTATGAGATTAATATGGTTGTTGATGAGCAATCTGGCATTTTGTAAAAGAAATCTCTATTTTACAAAACAAATTTACCCCCTCTCCGCTTAAAAAAAAATCTACCAAATTTTAATGAAATGTTCAGTATTGATTGATCCATGAATGATTTTTATAATGCATCAGTTATTTTATTTCAAAACCTTCTGATTTTTTTCAGGTCACTTAACTTTGACCCCCTCCTTTTATTTTTGGGGTGCAAAATATCGGTGGGGTTATATATGATTGATACTAATTTTTGCATAAATAAAAAGACCAAAGGTGTGAATAGAAGAAAAGAAAATTTAACGATACTACTCTGGTAGAAAATAAGTATCATAAATCGAAAAATAAAATGAAAATAAAAATTTAAAAAATAATTTTGGAGATTTTTTTACTCATTTTGATAATCATTTAATTGACTATTATCTTATACAAGAAAACATTATGCATCAATATTTGTTCTGTTTAAAGGGGGTGCTAAATTTTCAATAGAGTTTTTGACAAAAAAAATTATTAGAGATTGATACTAAAGTAAGGTAGTTATTAAAGAAATATATTTTTAGAATCTAAGAATATCACATTTTAAACTTATCATGATACCCATATTTTAAATGAATTTTATATATTAATTTATCATGGTATTTCACCTAATTAAATCAGAAAGTTTTGAAATAAAATAACTGATACATTATCAAATCCATTCATTGATAAATCAATACTGAAAATTTCATTAAAATCGGATAGTTCCCTGATACTTGGTAATTTTTTTCAATCAAGACTATAGATTTATTTTGTAAACACGGATTTTACAGCAACTCACGGAGACCATCTTGAGATATATTTGATCAAAATTGACCGAAAAAAATAGTTTTAAATGTATTAAAAATAATTACATGTGTAATATATTTTTGCTTTTTTTTTTTTTTTTTACTGATGTTACTACTTTTTCGACTTAGACAAAAAAATTATCTTAAATAATCAATTTAATTAATTTTAATTTGTTTTTAAAATGAAAAGCAGACGAAAAAATGGGTATTTCTAATTGCTTAAAAAAGTAGTTGCTGTGCAATACTATGATACAAACTTTAAACTAATCTATCTAAAAGCTAATTTCTTAAAATTATATATTGTTACGATTAGTTTAACAATTTTATCTTTTAACAATTGATAGTGGAAAATGCCATTTTCCACTTAGAAAAAAAATCTTGATAGTCAAATTTACCTTTATCATGTCCTTTCATATTTTTTTAAATTTGTAAAAAATTCACATTTTAGATCACAAAGTTATTAACGGTATCTATATTTTTCATTTAGAAGAATTTTTTGTATTTTTATCTTTCACAAAATATAAATGAATATAGATAGACTTTTGTATTAAATCTGTATTATTTTAAAAATTACTTGCATTCATAATAAAAAATAAGTGCTTATAGATAATTGTGATCAAAAGTTAGTTTGCAAAGTGAATTAGATTAAAAACAAAGTAAATACGAGCGTAGAAAAATTCCAAAACTTTGTAAGGATAGAGAGAAAAATTGAACATAACAAAAACAAATTGACAATTTTTACAATGACAAGTAAAAGAGAAGTTGGGGGGTGCTATTGGCTAAAGAGATGGTAGCAAAGCCTGCCTGCTGGATTTGGGGTGATGGGCACAGGGAGTGGCTTATTCTCGCTTATTCCTCTCAATAGATACAATAAGAGTTTAATAGAGAGAGGAATGGAAATTGATAGATTAGAAGATAAGACAAAGATGGGTTGCTTTGTGAGTTAATTGCAAATTACTGCTAATTAAAACGATGAAAGTGAATTATTTTTTTAAATAATGAGTAAACCCACAAATGAAGAATAAGTTAGTATTTAACTTTATTCATTAAACTTAACAGGAAAAAATCCTTTAGGAAGTGAAAGGTGATTATCTCAGCTTTAGTATAATAATATATATATATATATATATATATATATATATATATATATATAATATATATATATACATTTATATGTGTATATATGTATATATATGTGTATATATATGTTAATATATATGTGTATAATATATGTATATATATGTATATATATATATATATATATATATATATATATATGTATATATATATATAGTATATATATATATATTTATATGTATATATGTATATGTATATATATGTATATATGTATATATATGTATGTATTTAGGCCCATTTTGGTTATACCTAATATATATATATATATATATATATATATATATATATATATATATATATATATATATATAGGTATACCCAAAATGGGCCTCAAATCCGTTTTGACGAAATGAATTTAGCCCTCCCCTACAGAAAATAATTTACCAAAAATCAGGAATTATCGGATTTTAATGTTGATTTATCAATGAATGAATTTTATAATGCATTATTTATTTTATTTCAAACTTTCTCATTTTTTTTCAGGTCACTTAATTTGGTAAATAATTACTTGTTGTCATTGATCTCTAATATTATTGTTTTATTCTCCAATGTATTAAATCAATCCTATCAATAATTTTTATAGAAACCAATTAGAATAGAATTAAAATAAGTGTAATCTTTATATGCATTCTTATTTAATTTCGTTGGTCTTTCTAATTTAATATATTTCATTACATTAAAAGTTAATTCTTTTAATTCTTTCGCTCGTGGAGGGTGCATATTTCTTGCTAGTGCTAATAATATATTGGAACCACTTAAACCTGCGTCAAAAACGGTTGGTGAGTGTTATATTCTTCCCATTTGATAATTTTTAAAGTGATTCAATGAATGTGTTTTAATTCCTTTTTCAAGTTATTCGTATGGGAAAAGATTTAAAAAAATGCCTTTGTATTTCTCATTTGGGCGTCTCTCAGAGTCTCACGAGCTATGCTAGCAGTTAATTACAAACAAATTCGGTTCGCATGGGCTCCACATGTGACTGGACTTGAGCCACAACTAAGAAAAGCCCGATAAATAATTAATTAACATTTCTATGTAAATCTGAAACAGAAACGCCCACCTTTCACTTAGAAATTAATCACGTGACAGAAAAAATCACGTGACAGAGAATCACGTGACTGACAAACTCTTTTGAACTTATCCCCTTGAATCATTTGCTGGGCAGATTTGCCACAAAGATTTTAATTTTCAAACACCCTCTCCGTTGTGACTTAGAATACACTGATTCTCCCCCCCCCCGCAGAGGGGGGAAGACCCCACACCTGTTGTATTGTCCTCGCCCGGAATATGGAACTTCCGGCTGAGGGACAAAGAGAAAGATAAAAATATATATTTAAAAAGAAAAAGAAAGCGGAACAGATAGTTTCCGGTCAAAGAAGCAGGGTGAAGATAAAGAGATATATAACAAAGGTCCATTATCAGATCAAAAAGATAAAAATGTGTAGGCGTGTTGTCAATACAAAAAGCCAGAGTGTCAAGCCGACAGGATCAGACGCCGGCCCGGCAGTGGAAAGGACACTTCACGTCTCCCGTAAAAAAAAACATCCCTCGGGCACTCATGGTGAATTCAGTCTCAAAATACCTGCGAGCACCACCCCCGCATGGGGGCCCTTCCACACGAACGGCAGCACATGCGAACAACCCAAGACATTATTCACTTTTCCATCGCCTACCTACTCATTGTTGGGAGATTAGCACTATATCCACTTGAATTTCAACGCCTGTGCTCCCCTTATCCTCAATTTGAGTGGCAACTCGGGCTCACTCTCTGCTTTCTTCTTTTCTCAATAGGTACTACTTCCTCCACCTCCCCCTCACTTGATTCTTCTTCGCTAAAGTTAGAATTAAGAACCTTATCCTTCATATCCCTTACTACTGGCTTCTCACCTATATATTTCTCATGGGGTTTTACCTTACCTCCCTCTATACTCGATTCCTTCAATGATACTTCATCGATATCTTCTGATACTGGTGCAATTTGACGGATTCCGCCTGGTAATCCTTTCTTGGAACGCACTACACCTATACTGGCCACTCTCGTTCTGGCGATTTTCATTCTTCCTTGGCTAATATACGTACTACCTTTTCTCTACCGCCCCCAGGGATACCTGACCCCACCACTGACAAGGGGTTAAATTCAGCTGAGCCTTATATTCGTCATAGATACTCTCCATAGTAAGATTAGTTTGAAAGTGAAAATAACACACAACTGGAGTCCGAACGAACTTACTACTATGATGCAGTCCAGCACGTTAGCCACTACGGGACTCCCCCCTTTACCTACCAAGATTCTGAGATAAAGCAAATATTAATCAAAATTAATAATACCAGGTGATTCAAAAATTCTGCAATATTTTGGTAACTCTGAATTCTTTTGCTGATATACATAGACATTTTTATTTCTTTTATTTTACTTCTTTTGTTTTACTTCTCTCTTTTTTTTCTTCTCTCGACCAGGTTTTTATATTTGACTAGTTCTTGTTTATATCTATTAAGGTTTCGTTACGTGATACGTTATACAATCAAAAGAAAATGAGACACAACGTGAAAAGAATGCAAGAAATATCAAGATGGAATAAAAAGAAAAAGAGATTTGTTTCAATCTCGGTATTGGCCAAGAAAAAATGATAACATTTCAGTTTCTGTTAATCAATCATTGTCATTGTTAAATTGCGATTAAAATCAATCGTTGTACAATACCTGTGGAGTCTGGAATATGATCAAAACACACTTCCGAATGCATTTATAATTATTATTATGATATATTCTGTTACGAACGCCTGTGCTGATTAGGAAACGATCAAACACAGTGTCGCACAAGAAAGAAAAAATAAAATAAAATGCGATAAGTTTCCCAGGTATGAAACGATAACAGTTCATAGAAGGGATAAAAGGGGAAAATCAAGCCTTCTACTTCCCGCTCCAGAAAGGTGTGAATAAGCCGAGAAAAGAATGGACCCTGGTCAAACCAAAGAAAACATGAACACAATATCATACATTTATACAAACAAAAACAAATAGCTTTTATTATAATATAAATACCAGCGGCTGACAATCCTGGGTATTAGCCGGGAATTCAATTAATACATCAACATATTTTCTTTCAAGGATTCTC
>CM042144.1:33125663-33143791 GCA_023376005.1 Doryteuthis pealeii
TCAATGCCCAACCGAAGCCTTTTCCTGATGGAATAACATACTAAACAGCTTAACGTTGCTGACTTTAGTAATGATGATAGGTTGCCGTAGGTTTAAGCCATGTCGTGTCTTTTTTGTACTCCTTATGAAGAACTTGTGAAGAGTTCCACAATCAATATATATATATATATATAATAATCAGTAAAAACAGAAGCTAGATTTTTGTACGTTTCTGATTATAAAGGTTGTATATATAAGAAAGACATCTCTTTTAAGAGATTATAAGAATGGCACGTACTCAGAATTCATATATATATATATAACCACTATATATATATAATTCAGCAGCTTTGTTAAATGTATCGTATAGTCTCCTCAAAGATCCTTTGCAATAAGAGGCCACCCGTCACGAATGCAAGTAAAAGTAGTGGAAGCGTACCTGCAAGATTCAAATGTCATCATGTATATTTAAGAATATACCTCCCTTTGTTTTAGGGCCTCAGATTGCTTACAGTACCTGGATAGCCATCTAATTTAATAATTATAACTTTCAAACAGCGGCCAATGTTTTAAAGCATGATTTAACTATAAGTTAAAATGGAACGTGGCTAGATTGGCAAAGGCCGTAAGTATGCGAGCACTAGTGAGAAATCAACCTCACTACTAATCGCCACTTAATCTGACGCGCGCTCTAGCTCATTCACCAATAGACTTATAATGCATTATGTTAATATTAATATATATATATCGGATAGAGTGTCCACCGAGGATACCAAAGGTACCGGTTTTCCACTAAAACCCGGTCCCTCGGACAACTAGCCGCAGATGAGTAGCACAGAGATGCTGAGCGGTAAAGGGAGAAACTAATGGTAGTGTGTGGGCGCTCTCACCTCGATCGCAAAACATCTTTTTGGTCTAGAGCGCTAGCGAAAAGAGAATAGACCCTTCGCATCGGGCTGATATCGACGTTAGGTCAGCCCAATGAGATGATCTCACGGAGGGTGGAAGAGCTCTCAAAGATAGTTTTTTAAACTACGAGAAGAGAGTCCTTTTTTGTGAATTCAGAGTTTGTCCATCCCTAGACGGCTTGCCATTCAGGTTAACCAAGAGCTTCGAAACCTCTACTAAGGTTCCATAGCTGAGAGAATATATGGATTTGTACCTTTCACAGGGGTATTAGAGCAATTAAATAAAAATTAAAATAAGTGTGATCTTTTTATATGCGATTCTTATTACGAAATTTCGTTAGTCTTTCTAATTTAATATATTTCATTAGATGAATTTTATATAGTGAAATACAACAGGGAGCCATTCCAGGATTTTTAACTTGTCTCGCCGTGTACCATTTCAATAAGACGGTAACCATTAACCACGGCGCCAACAGCTATGAGGATGTGCACTTGTTGAACCAACAAAAATAAGGAGTTTAGCGCTGAGCATGAGTATGATCATTTAGTAAAAAGCCGAACTTATAGTAATGTTTGTTGTTGTTGTTGTTTAAAGGGTTTGTTGTTGTTTTGTTTTGTTTTAGCAGTGACTGCAACACGTTCGATTGATGTTACTCGTCTCAATTTAATAAGTGAGTAATAAGAAGGAGTACACACTCACATTCGTTTATCAAAGTATACTCGTGACTCGTTTTACTGTGAGGAATGATCATAACAGGTGTAAAGGGCTGAAGGGCGCCCTGGGTGAGTGAGGCCAATCCTCAAGCTGGGTTTCGAGATTATATAGACAAACTCATTAACAAAAAATCTGCAGTATATAGAAAAACATACAGACTGGAATACAAAATTTTGCGTTGGTGAACAATTGGCTGTAGGAGTGACGGCAATAGCGGGTCAAAATCTTTTTCTTGGTCAAATGAGAGTCTATGAGAAAATGAGCAAGTACGAAGGTTGGCAAATACAAACTTAGGCATAGGCCTTGGCTAAATAATTTAAGATAGATATATATAGGAACGTCAAAAATATTCCGACTCCGACTCTTATTTTTGAACACACTCCGCGGTAAGACCTACTCTTTATTAGAGGTTCCAAGTGGCAGAAGGTGGAGTAACGGAATGAGTTTTATGCTCGTTCCAACTCAAGCCGAGGGCTTACCGGTTGTAAATATTTGGGCCAATGGCTAGCTCTCAGTGTTGTTATCTTGCAAACTTTCGTACTTGGCTATGGTGTTCTCTATAGACGTCTGATTTACGCACAGAAAAAGATATATATATAAAACCGTCACTCGCTATTACACCAATGTTCACCACAACGGCATAGAATTTTGAATTTATTTCAGTGTATGTTATCCTATTACTGAGATTTTTTTTAATGAGTTGTGGCGATTGATATTAAATTTGCGCGAAACCATACTTATAGAATAGATAGATATATCACCAGCGGCGCCTCAGCCTTTACACCTGTGATTTCCACTCACAGTAAGAACGAGTCACGGAGCGTGCAGAAACTTTGATAGATGAGAGTGGAGTGTGTATAGTCTCATATTACTCGCACTGTATGTGGTAAGTTGAGACGAGTACACATCGAACGTGTTTTATGTATTGCTCACAACAAAACTTAAAACAAAACATAGATAAAGACAAACAACAACAACAGCATGTGACTATGAAGCTTCGCTCTTTTACTAAATGGACTCATACTCATGGCCTAGGCTTAACTCAAGCTGTGCTTTGTGTTTCAACAAGGTGCACAGTCTTCATTAGCTGTTGGGGCGGCGTGGTGATAATGATATAATTGATGAATACAGTGGGTCAGTGCCGAGACAGGTGTTAAAATCCTGGGAATGGCTGTTTTGTATTATCACTTATGGACTGTAAAAGATTCTAACTACGATGAAAAAAAGTAGTATTAAAAATAACGGCCAACGAAGAGTTTGGAATTGAAGAGACGCGATAGTAAAAGATACACTTATTTTAATTTTATTTTAATTGCTTCTGCACTACCCTGTGGAAAGGTCACAATGATCCAACTATGCACGTCTCATTGCTATGGTAACCTTAGTAATGGTCAAGGCTCTTTAACGCTTGGTATGGCAAGCGGTCTAGGGATGGAAACTCTGAAATTCAACAAAGGGACTCTCTTCTCGTTAGTAAAACAACTACTTTGAGAGGCTGCTCCTCCTGCCTCGTGGTGATCGTCATTGGGGTGACCTAACTGTCGATAGTCAGCCGATGCGAAGGAGTCTATCTCTTTCGCTAGCGCTAACCAAAAGATTGTTTTTTTTTGCTTGAAGGTGGAGCGCCACACCTACCATTAGCTTGTCTCCCTTACGCCAGATTCTGTGCTAAAAGCGCTCAGTTGTCGAAAGCCGATATTGAGAACCGGTACTTGTGGTTTCCTCGGTGGACACTTAAGAATAGCTACATTAAACTGGTGGAAATATTAAACATAATGCTTATAAAGTTTAATGGTTACATGGAACTAGACTCAATTATGGCTATTTCGTAGTGAGGTGATTCCTAAGTGGCTTCATGACTTACGGCCTTCTGCAAATCTAAAAAGTTCATTTTTAAGCTTATAGTTAATATCATGCTTAAAACATTGGTCCTGCTAGATTGCAAAAGTATAAGCACAATAGCCCTGTCTAGTAATTAGGATGGCTATCCAGTACTGTAAGCAATCTGAGGCCTAAAAAAGGGAGGTATATTCTAAAAACATAAATGACAGTTTGAAGTTTTTCTTGCGGTCCTTCCACTTACCGTTTTACTTGCATCGTGACGGTGGCGCTCTTATTGCAGAAGATCATCGCGGGGAAGATAATAACATTTAACAATGATCTGACGTAAATATATAATTATATATATATATAAAAAAAATATGAATGTCGTTGGTTACGTACGTGCCATCTTTATCTCTTAAAGACGGATGTCTTCCAGATTTTAAATCTTGTATACACCTTTTAATAATTAAGGAACTTACAAAATCTAGCTTTTTGATTTTTTACTGGAATTAAGTATATATCATATTAAAAATCATCGATTTGTGGATCTTCCACAGTTCTTAACATAGATGAGTACAAAAAGCCGACATGGCTTAACCTACCACAACCTATCATAGATTAAAGTTCAGCATCGTTAAGCCTGACCAGTATTTAGATGTATCCATGTCAGGAACAAGGTCTGTCGGTTGGGCCATTTGAACGTCATACTCCAGGATAAAAGACTCGTAGCCACGTCTTCTAGCAATTAGCATAAATGATTGGAAGCTGCCATGAAGAAGAATAGGAAAACGATCATATTGGTGCTTAGGGCATGACATGATCATTGATCGGAGTGGGCCTCTTGACGCCCGTTACGCGAGTAAGGAGATCGTCCTTAGCATCACGGGTCATATATATATATATAACCTTTGACCATTTCATTCTAAATCCCACCCAATAAAAGCAATGTCAAAAACACAAAAATGAATTGTGCCTCTTCTTTTTTCTGACAAAGGTCCTTAATTGCTATTTATTTATTATTTAATTATATTTTTTATATATTTTTATTATTGTAATAAAAAATTTAACACCCGGTTGAACAATTCACTTACTTCAGGTAGGCAATATTCATCCCGAAAGGCGATGCCGAATGCGCATAGAAAAGGCATGGTCTGCCTATAAACAGACTAGTCAGTTGCATAGAATCAAATCTCCAGACAGTTAACGCGATAAATGTTCTTTCAAGCCGTAGTTGTCGGTGGCTGGCTGTACCGGCTGACCATCTGGACCTAACAAAGCGCCGAGAGAAAAGGCAGATGAAGCTCGCTACAGAATGCTGGCGTGCAATCTTAAAGAAGGCGTGGAAACAATACCCATGAGAAAACATCTGTAGGCACTTGCCCCTATACACGACAAACCACGCGAGTAAGACACGCTGGCACTGCTTGGAGAACAAGGCGATCATAAGCCGAACGTACAAGCCAACAGACCCGGATAACTCTGAGCCGCCCATTAGACGTTAAGTGATGTGCGGATACTGGCATGTCTGCGAGGACGGACTCTCGGGAGTCGGAATGGCTATAGGGTGAGTAGTTGGCGAGAGATTGAATCGTGCTGCTTCGTGACATAATATGAAGATAACTTGTTTACATTGTTTTCCGTATTAGTACTACATAAATTATTTTTTACGAGCGGTGACCTGTGGATATACGAAGATAGAGGATGATAATATGATTATTACGACGTTTGATATGTTTACTATAGAGAGCTTGCTAATAGTCCAATAAGTAAAAGTATAATATCTTGATGTTAGACTCTCTCTCATTTTTTATTTATATATATATATATATAATATATATATAAGAGTTGAAACAGATTAACGTTATCGACGTTCTCCGCATCGCACCCTCTCCGTCCCTCCTATCTTGTCATCTCTTTTTTTCTTTCCGTTCTTTTCTCTTTTTGTAGTGCATATCCAGTTTTCTGCTGTTGTTTCTTTATAATAAAAATGGAATGGTCAATTATTTAGCTGAGGTGACACACTCATAAAAGAAGATTCGGTGGATAAGCAACATCAGATAAATCAGGAAATTCACATTTGAGATTATTATATAGGTAGTCTCAATTTTTAACCAGATATTGCAAGACTGATAACGGTTCGTACAGTTAAGGACACAAGTTAATTATTTGTTATAATAATATAGAAGATTTCTTTTGTATTTATTATTTTTGCAAATTATTAGGTATAAATGAACAGACCATTCATGTTCTTATTCAAATAAGATAATGTGAAACCCAAAATACATGAAAAATATCCTGTTCATTCCAAGGATAAATCCGTATCCCACGTGAGGTATTTTATTTTAGAAGTGTTTCGTCGCGTTTAAGCCTTGTGACTGATTGAAAAAGTTTGCGTACCCAGCCCTGCATGTATAGTCTGGGCATGCCCACTCGCCACGTCTGACTCAATATAGTACATCAGTGATGAGGTGTTGTGTGTGTGTTGTGTAAGGGGTGATTGGAGCTGACCGAGCGTTTAAGTATAAAACTAGACTAAATTAATTCAAAGCAGGTGTGTGAAATGGTACACTAAACGCCCGTCACTTTGACATGGAAATTGGGAAGCGGTGTTGAATTGAAATCAGAAACGAGACCACATAAAAAAAACGGTAAATGGTTTCGAAAATATTAACTGTTTGTTCTCACCTAATACACGGAACCTTTTCTCCACCTGGCCTCGGTGGGGTCTAATGGCTTCGGCCGCACTGTGACGCGTTTGGAGTTATTGAATAGCGTGATCCGCAGGGGGCGAATCACCCTAGAACACATGCCTCCGTTGTTAAAAGTGACAGGATGTGGTTTTTGCCGCAGGGCTGAGGCAACCCTTGAAATGGGGAAAATGCCGACGGCAACATTTTTTGCACCCCGCCACCCATGAGTTTCGACTCGGAGGTGGCCTCCAATTTAATAATGTGAAAAGGCCCAAAATCAATGCAAAAGTATCCTGTTCTCCGAAGAATCCGTCTCCACCTGAGGTAATTTTAATATATGTAGAAGATTCGAAAGTGTGAATACGTGTGTCGTGGCGTCGTAACAAAAATACACGATAAAATAAAGGTACTCAGCACACACACACACACAATCGCACACACACACACATATTAATAGTAGTATATAGTATAATATAGTTTATATATATGTTAAATAATATAAATATATAATATATATAACCATTTCTGCTGTTTTTATGAGTTTGGTGATTGATATAAATCTATATAAACCATGAATTCCATATAGGTATTTAAAACACGCCTCCGCACAGAGTAGACGTGACACAGGCCAATTTCTTATGGCGGGTGTTTGGCAGGTCTGAATTCAGATATTTCCTTATCTAGACTGGTTGACCTACGAAGGTTAACAGAGCCAGTCTGCCCTACTATTTACCCATCGTGGGGGAGAATAGTTAGATGCACACCTTTCCAAAGGGTTAGTAGCAACTATGCGAAATACAGTGAATGCAAACAGCAAGTCGGATTTGAACATCGGAAAAAATCCATTTAGCTATGGCTCTAACAGTACACAAGCACTCGAACCACACACGACACAAAGCATACACACACACAACAACACACGACACACCCACACACACCAAATAACCAAGACACACCTATATATAATGTTGGAGCGCGTCGGTAAAGGTAGAGTCGTAGGAATGAGCCTGTCGATAATTATTATGATATATTATATATATATAGGGTGATTATATTATAGTATATATATAATATATATATGCAATATATCACCCCGGGTGCAAGTATTTAGTTTTTATATATAAATATCATGTTAAATTTGAAAGGCTAATGAGAACAGTAAAATGCAGATTAGAAAATTGGGAACAGAGGGGAGATTGAAAAATGAAACACTATTGGAACTAACTCTTCCATCATTTTTACCTTACTCCGTTTTCATTGGTAAATCTTTCTAATTTGAAATAATTTTAGTTAAAATGGCAGTAAAGATAATATTACAGTTTTTTTCTTCTTGTTAATGGACTTTGTTTTAAGATTTTCCCCGAGATTTTTGCTCATATTCATTAATATAAAACAAACATTAGAACTCAATAATCTAGCATAATTTTATTAAAATCAAATTTTTAATATAAATATGTCAAATTAACTTTCCAATTCACACTTGTAACCGCTATTTTGTTGTATATAATAAGATACATTGCATGTTATTAGTATGTATGATAATGGTAACGATAATTGAATGGGTAATAAACAATTTTATTAATAATGAGGTTATTAAATGAAAATGAAGTCATGGAGAAGTGTGATGTATTATCAAGGGAATTGTGTATTGAATAGCTAATATAGTTTCGGGTAAACCACAATCTCATTATAATAAGATATATAGGTTATATGTTATAATATATCGCGTATTATAAGATAGTATATATGATGTGTGTGTGTGTGTGGGCTCTCTCTGTTCGATTTTCGACGCATGGAGCGGTTCTACACAGCAGAATTGAACACAACAGTGATGTTGTCTTATCACTATTTAATATGTGTTGGTGTTCATTGTGTGTGAATAATAAAAGCATCTCCTTTTGGCAGCATGTCGATAGGATAAGAAGTGGGCCATCAAGGGTTGCCAATCCAACGACCGACCTCTACGGAAATTTTGATTAATATATATATATAAGCACTGGTTCTACCAGGCTGAAGGGCCCATCTGCCCTAATATTAACCCATGCTGCCCTGCGAGGGAGAATATATGGATTCATACCTTTCCAACGGGTTTGACGATAGTAGTGTAAATAATGCTCAACAGCTTTCGTCTAGGATTGAACTCAGAAGTTCGACGAGTCATTTTCCCACGAACTCTGAACCGACTAAGCCACGCGCCTCCATATAAATAGTAAGTAATACTATAAAGATATGTGAACAAAAAAGGATCGATGATATGTCTTTGTAATAATAAATAACGTTCTCGATACAATTATTTTATCTTTTCAGAATAAGATGCGTGTCCAAACTTATTAGGTGTGTTTAAGCTCAGTGATTTGACCAAGGATAGAAAGAAGGGCAGTGGATGATCCAACGTTAGATTTTTTTCAGAATGCATGTTGTCAGAAAATTAAACTTTTTTTTGCAAACCTTTTATCTCTGTCTCTGTCTCTCTCTTTCTCTGTCTGTCTGTCTGTCTGTCTATATATATATATATATATTGTCATGAATATGTGAAGTGTACACTTTTAATGTTTGAATGATAGAGAGAAACAAACGGAAGGATGAAGTAGGAATATAAATATTTCACTTCGATTACTACCCTTTATTAAGAATCGATACACCCCCCATGCTAACACCGGCTGGCCAAAAAGACAGCCACCGAAACTTTAGTGAACTTTTAAGTGCCGCGTGACTCAAACTCATAGCGGTTCCGCTTGAACTCTCCGCCAATTTAGTGAAAAAGAAGAAGATAGTTTTAAAGACCAATTAGAGAAGATTTAAAAGCGATCGGACACATGAGAAATTCGTTGCTGCCTATGAGAGATGAGCAGAGAAAAGCAGAACCTATCGTGTATCGAGTGATTTAGAGGGTCTAACTATTTGAATAAGGAAATTGTGTAAAAGTTATTGAATAGATATATATATAACGTGACACTGAAGTATACGAGGCAATGAAAAAGGAATGTTTAAAAGGGATCTCTTCAATAAATGTAAGTTCTCTCTTGTTAAAAATTTTGCATATCTTCTTTGATAGTGAATTCAAGAATAACCTTTTGTAAACAATTTTCTTGCTCGGTGAAGCGTGGCGCGTTGGAGGTTGATTGGCCGTTAGGTGATGATGGTGTTTGGGGTGTTGGAATTATGTTAATAAAGTCTGTGAGTGACAATTCCATATGAACTTTGACTATGACCATATTTATATGGAGTGCTGTGCACTGTGACTATTATATAAACTTGAATTGTGAACTTAATATTCTATTAAAGAAGAAAGAAAGGAGGAGAGAATCTTGAAAGAAATATGTTGATGTATTAATTGATTCGGCTAATCCGCGGATTGTCAGCCGCTGGTATTGTTAATATTATGAATAAATAGCTAATAAATTTGTTTGTGTTATTATGTATAGAGATTGTGTTCGTGTTTTTCTTTGTTTGACCAGGTTCCATTCTTGTTTTTTCTCGGCTTATTCCTTCCTTCTGGAGCGAAGTAGAAGCTTGATTTTCCCCCTTTCATCTTCTATGAAACTGTTATCGTTTTCATACGTGGGTTTGATTATCGCATAATTTTATTGTTATTTTTTCTTCTTGTGCGACACTGTGGTTTGATCGGTTCTAATAGGCACAGGTTCGAACAGAATATATGATAATAATAAATATCGAATGCATTGGAAATGTGTTTTGAATCATATTCCAGACTCCACAGGTATTTGTAAGCAACGATTGGATTTTAATCCGCAATTTAACATGACAATGATTGATTAGATAGAAACTGAAATGTTATCATTTTTCTTGCCAATAGCCGAGAATTTGAAACAAATCTTCTTTTTCTTTTTATTCCATCTTGATATTCTTGCATTCTTTTCACAGTGGTGTCTCTATTCTTTATTGTATAACGTTAATAATATATAATAGATATAACAAGAACTCAGTCAAATTATAAAACCTGGTGCGAGAGAAGAAAAAAATGGAGAAGTTATAACAAGTAAGTAAAATAAAAGAAATAAAAATGTCTTGTAATATCAGCAAAAGAATTACAGAGTTAGCAATTTGCAGATCCTTTTTGATCACTGGTGATTGATTATTTTGATTAATGATTGCGTTATCTCAGAAGTCTTGTAGGTAAAGGGTGGGGAGTCCCGTAGGTGCTAGACGTGCTGGACTTGCAGTTCGTGGTAAGTTCGTGTCGATTCCAGTTGCGTGTTATGTTCAATATACAAACTAATCTTTAGCTATGAAGGAGGTATCTGTGAACGAAATGAAGGCTCGCTGAAGATCTAACCCAAATGTGTCAGTGGGGTGGGGTAGAGGTGAACTTCCTGGGGGCGGTAGAGAAAAGGTAGTACGTATACTAGCAAGGAAAATAAAAATCCGCAGAAAGAGAGTGGCCCAGTTAATAGGTGAGTGCGTCTAACAAGAAAGGATTACCAGGCGGATCCTCAAATGCACAGTATCAGAAGATATCCGATGAAGTATGTTATAGAACCGTATTTGCATGCAAGCGGTATGGGATGAGGAAATGAACAAAAACAGATTTTAGTTTATAATTGTATTAGAAAAACAACATGAAGAACAGTGAAAGGATAGAAAGAGAATTACAAGAGCAAATAAATTGGTTATTATTATAGAGCAGCTGGATATAGAGTCCCGTAAAATGTCGGCTTGACTGTGGTATTGGGGTGGGACGTAGGCAGAATATTGTGTATGTGGGAGGTAGGCGCGGACTGAAGTTCGCCCTTAAGTGATGATTCCGTAGAGAATTGGGGGTTGGGAGGTAGATAAGTTTTGTTCACGTTGTGTAGCCAATGGGGTTTGTATCAGTCGTATGTCTGTGTTGTTGTTGTGTAGTAGGCCAGAATATTGTGTTGTAGTGGTAGCACTGTGTCTTGAATACGCATGAGTAGTGGATGGGTGTTGGTAGGTGGTCGATGTCTTGTATTTTAGAGTCGTAGCTGTTGTAGACAGAATCTTGTAGTTTCGGGTATTATAAGATATATCGTATCGAGTATGAATAGCTAGTATATTTTGTATCTGTCGATCTTGTAGAAATGTTCGCTTCTTTCTTGTTTTGTTCTAGGCAGAATGTTGTTACTGGTAGTAGCGCTTTTTTTTTAATCAAGAATGATGTAGAATGTTCGGTAGTTGACTTGTTGTTTGACTGCCTGGTGAGTAGGTTTGGGTGAGTTAAATATATATGATGTGTCCTTCGTGAGGTAGCGATCGTGTACCTGCGTTCGTGATGGTGCCTTCGAGCTCTGCTGCCGGTGCCCTCAAAGCTGTTCGTTTTATAGAGATCGGCGGTCAGTTGGATCACTTGGAGTTGTTTTCACTTTACCCGGGAATGTCTTTTCATTGGATGATATTCGAATTTATTTACCATTTTGTTATTTTTTTTTAATTTTGGGAATTGTACTGTCAGCGGAACTCCGATTTGGCAGCCCCAATGCGCAGATATATGTTAAAATGGTATCCGTTTTAGTAACGACGAGGCATTCCGAACTTAATCCGATCCCGTTGACGAGTGTATGTCGTTTGGTATAGTGAAATCGGGAGATCTTCGACTTTTGCATATTACAACAAGTATCATGAAAAGTAAGAGGAGGTAAGGTAAAACCCCATGAGAAATATATAGGTGAGAGCAGTAGTAAGGATATGAAGGATAAGGTTCTTAATTCTAACTTTAGCGAGAGAACATCAAGTAAGGGAAGAGTAGTCCTATTAGACAGAAAAGAAGAAAGCAGAGAGTGACCCGAAGTTGCACTCAAATTGGGATAAGGGGAGCACAGGAATGAATTCAAATATAGTGCTAATCTCCACAACAATGATAGGTAGGCGATGGAAAGTGAATAATAATGGTTGTTGCATGTGCTGCCCATTTCGTGTGAAAGGGCCCCCCATAAGTGGTTGTCGCAGGTATTTTGAGACTGAATGTACCCTGAGTGCCCCGAGGGATGTTTTTTTTTAACGGGAGACGTGAAAGTGTCTCTCCACGTGCGGGCCGGCGTCTGATCCTGTCGGCTTGAACGTCTGGCTTTTGTATTGAAACACGCCTCCACATTTTTTATATATATAAATAAGAGGATACCGTTTGTTATTTATTTCTTTCATCCTTCAACCTGCTTTCTTTGACCCGGAAAACTTTGTCCCTCTTTTTCTTTTTAAATAGTTTGTTTTATCTTTCTCTTTGTCCCCAGCCGGAAGTTCCAATATTCCGGGCGAAGGACAATACAAAAGGTTGGGTCTTTTAACCCCCTCTTCGGGGAGACATATATCATATAATAACAAAACGGAGAGGTGTTTGAAAAATAATTCTTTTGTGGGCAAATCTGCCCAGCAAATGAAAAACAAGGGGATAAGTTTCAAAAGAGTTGTCTCACGGAATTCTCGCACGTGAATATATATAGCTCACGATTAATTTTAAGTGAAAGGTGCGTTTCTGTTTCAGATTACATAGAAATGTAAATTAATTATTTTCACACGATTTCTTATTGTGGCTCAGTCGCACATGTGGGCCATGCGAAGAATTTGTTTGTAATTAACTGCTAGCATAGCTCGTGAGATCTGAGACGACGCCCAATATGAGATAATACAGGCATTTTTAAATATTTTCCCATGACGAATACTTGAAAAAGGGAATAAAACACATTCATTGAATCACTTTAAAATCAATTTGGGAAGAATATACATCACCAACCGTTTTGACGCACGGTTTAAGTGGTTCCAATATTTTCTTAGCATAAAGCAAGAATATGCACCTCCACGAGTAAACTCCAAGAAGAATTAAAAGAATTTAACTTTTAATGTATGAAATGAGTATTAAATTAGAAAGCAACGAAATTAAATAAGATGCATATAAAAGATTACACTTATTTAATTCTATTCTAATTGGTTTCTTATAAAATTATTGATGGATTGATTTTATACATTCGAGTGAACAATGAATTATTAGAGAGTCAAGAAAATGTAAATATTTACCAAAATTAAAGTACCTGAAATGAGAAAGGGGGGGGAGTTTGAAATAAAATAATATGCATTATGAAAATTCTATTCATGATAAATAAACATAAAATCCGATAATTCCCCCTGAATTTTTGGTAATTATTTTCTGTAGGGGAGGGCTAAATTCATTTTCGTAAAAACGGATTTTAGGCCCATTTTGGTACCTATTATATATATATAGTATATATATATTATATATATATATATATATTATAATACTATATATAATTAGTATAAAAATGGCATAAATAATATATATATACATATATACATATATATACATTATATATATTACATATAAATGTATATGATATATACATATATATATATACATATTATATATATATATATTACATATATAATACACAATTATATACATATTATATCTAACATATATTACATATATACATATGATATATACATATATATATCATAAAATGTTATATATATATTATATACTATATATATAATATTATATTATTATATATATATATATATAGTTATATAAAATAATGGTAATTTGCTTGAGCATTGTAAGTAATGTATAAAAATACAATTCGAAAGGCAATATCAATGCGTTAAAATAAAGACAAAAAGATGTTTTATATGTCTAATCGATTTCAAGCAATTTCTTTAAACCATAATACCTCTTAGATTACGTCCAGTCTAGAACCTTTATTAATATTAAGAAAAGAAAAAAAGAAAATAATAACAGCAAAAAGAATAAAAAAAAAAACTAGTTAAATAAAATATATAATGTGAAGCAAAAATATGCCTTTTGTAATTCAAACATTTGATTTATAATATTTAATCTGTTTGAGAGTTACAAAGGAGATGGTTTGTTTTATTGTTTTGAATTTTTGGCATAATCTAATATGTAATTATTATATGATATTTTTAATATATAATTAATATAATGTTTAATCATTAAGTTTAAAAGAAAAAGAGAAAAAAGTACTCATTAAAAATTTTTTTAGTATACATTATTCCACATAATATGTTTTTCCCTATCGCAAATTTTAAACTCAACCTATCACTGTTTTGCATATTTGAATTATGTATACATCTAATAATAGACATCTATTAAGACATACCATTGATTTCAACATTCATGCAGTTTTTTTTTTTCTCAATATGAAAAGGAAAAAAAAATTTTTTTTTTTTTTAAATTGAAGATTAAATTATATATTTATATATATATATATTATTAATATTATATATATATATATATATATTAAGGTGTGGATGATTGGAGAAGTAAAAAAAAGAAATAGAGAAAATATAAAAAAATTTAATTACGATTAATTTAACAATATTGACATACTTTAACTCCTTTACCATGACTTATTTCTTTAACCATGACACCATTTCTTTAAACCATAATGCCCTCTTGATACGGTCAGTCTAGAGACTATTATAAATATTTAAGGAAAAATAAACAAGAATAAATATAACGCAAAAGATGAAAAAAAAAAAGAGTTATAATATATAATTGAAGCAAAACATTATGCCTTTTGTATTCAATATATTTATTTATAATATTTAATCTATTTGAAATTTAAAGGAGATGGTTTGTTTATTGTTTTGCATTTTGTCATCATCCTAATATGTAATTATTATATGATCATTATATATAATTAGTATAATATTACTCATTTAAGTTTAAAAAGAAAAGAGAAAAGTACCATAAAAGATATTTTCTTAAGAAAAAAAAAGAATTTTTTTTTCTATCATACTAATACATAATTTAATAATTTTTATTTACTTATTTACTATATAAAAAAAAATAATTTAAATTAGAAACAAAGGGGGATAAAAAGAAAAAAAAGAAAAAGAAGGGAAATAACACACAAAAAAAGAAGAGAGGGAAGAAAGAATGAAAGAAAGGTGAAAGCGAAACAAAGCTAAGTATGTAATTTCTATAACGGTTTTTATTATTGTTCGATTTTTGTTTCAAAAAAAAACTTTGACATGTCCACCGGTCGCAACATATTGCAACATTTACAGATGTCACCCTTGTTCTCAACACTTTTAAAAAGATAAGAAAAGGAAGAGAGAAATGAATTACAGTTATTCGCCCATTCATAAGAGGAGAAGAATGAAAGAAGAGGAAAAAAGGAGAAGAAAAGGAAATATTGAAGAAATTATACCACACAAATAATAAAAAACTAAGCACGTCATTCTGAATAAACTCTGATGATAAGCTTTGCTTTGAAGATCGATTAGCCTATAAAACATCTTTTTGTCTATTATTTTTTACCATTGTATTGCCTTCGAATTTTAATTATTTTATATATATATATATTTATATAGTGGTCATCCCAGACACGGTTTGACTTATCGAAGTCTCCTCAGTGTGGCTAGACTTTTGTAAGCACTACCGAGCGGAAATTGAAACGACCGGTGTGCCAGTCCGGCACGTACATTAGGGCTGTTTTTCATTACAGAATGGGAAGGGGATTTAACTGTTTTTAATCACACATCGCTTTGCGTGTAACAGGCGTCACAAAGTGCTCCATTCTTTAAACGCGTTGCGTTTACGCTTGAGTTTGCGCCGTCCAGCAAGATCCCCAGAGTGCTCACCTAGGGGATGGGGAGATATATAAGGGTCATCCACAGACACGTGTTCGACTTATCAAGTCTCCTCATGTGGCTAGACATTTGTAAGCTACCTACAGCCGGAATTGAAACCGACCGGTTGGGTGCCAGTCCGGCACGTAACATTAGGCTGTTTTTCACTTACAGAAGGGAAGGGGATTTTAACTGTTTTAATACACACATCGCTTTCGTGTAAAGGCCGTCACAAAAGTGCTCCATTCCTTAGAAGAGCGTTGCGTGTTACGCTTGAGCTGGCGGCCGTCAGCAAGTCCCCAGAGGCTCACCTAGGGGAGGGAGCATATATATATTATATATAATATTAATTATTATACTAGCTGAGAATTAATCATCCTTTCACTTCCTAAAGGATTTTTTCTGTTAAGTTTACTGATAAGGTTACCATACTAACTTATTCTTCATTTGTGGGTTATACTCATTATTTAAAAAAATAATTCACTTCCATGTTTTAATTAGCAGTATTTGCAATCTACTCCATAAGCAATCCCATCTTTGTCTATCTTCTAATGCTATCATTCCTTCCTCTCTCTATTAAAACTCTTATTGTATTTATTGCGAGAAATAAGCCATCCCGCGCCCATACCCCAAACACCAGCAGGCTTTTGCTACATCTCTTTAGCCAATAGCCACCCCCAACTTCTCTTTCAACTTCGTCATTGTAAAATGTCAATTTGTTTTTGTTATGTTCAATTTTCTTCTATCTTGAAAAGTTTTGGCATTTTCTACGCTCGTATTTACTTTGTTTTTTTATCTAATTCACTTTGCAAACTAACTTTTGATCACAATTATCTATAAGCACTTATTTTTATTATGAAATGCTAAGTATTTTTAAAATAATACAGATTTAATACAAAAGTCTATCTATATTCATTTATATTTTGTGAAGTAAAAATACAAAATTCTTCTAAATGAAAAATATAGAATACGTTATAACTTTGTGATCTAGAAATGTGAATTTTTACAAATTTAAAAAAATATGAAAGGACATGATAAGAGGTAATTTGATATCAAGATTTTTTTCTAAAGTGGAAAATGGCAGTTTTCCACTATCAATTGTTAAAGATAAAATTGTTAAACTAATCGTAACAATATTAATTTAAGAAATTAGCTTTTTAGTAGATTAGTTTAAAGTTTTGTATCATAGTATTGCAGCAGCAACTACTTTTAAGCAATAAGAAATACCCATTTTTTCGCTGCTTTTTCATTTTAAAAACAATAAAATTTTAAATCGATTATTTTAGATAATTTTTTTCGTCTAAGTAGAAAAAAGTATAACATCAGTAAAAAAAAAAAGCAATGATATTACACATTAATTTCTTTTAATACTCTTAAAACTATTTTTTCGGTCAATTTGATCAATATATCTCAAGATGGTTCCGTGAGTTGCCTGTAAATCCGTGTTTAAAAATAAATCTAAATGTCTTGATTGAAAAAAATTACCAGTATCGAGGGAACATCCCCGATTTTAATGAAATTTCAGTATGATTTATCAATGAATGGATTTTTAATGCTATCAGTTATTTTAGTTTCAAAACTTTCTGTTTAATTAGGTATTTCTGCATGATAAATACATATATGAAATTCCTTTAAAATATGGGTATCATCAAAGTTTGAAAATGTGATATGTATTAGCTTCTAAAATATTTTCTTTATAACTACCTTACTTTAGTATCATCTCTAATAATTTTTTTGTCAAAAATCTATTGAAAATTAGCCCTTTAAACAGAACAAATAGTTGATGCATAATGTTTTCCTTGTATAAGATAATAGTCAATTAAATGTATCAAACTGAGTAAAAAATCTCAAAATTACTTTTTTAGGTTTTATTTTCATTATATTTTTCGATTTATGATTTATTTTCTGACCAAGAGTATACGTAAAATTTTCTTTCTTTCTATCACAATCTTTGGTCTTTTTTATTTATGCAAAAATAGTATAATCATATATAACCCGCACCGATATTTTGCACCCAAAAATAAAAGGAGGGTCCAAAGTTTAGTGACCTAAAAAAACAGAAGGTTTTGAAATAAAATAACTGATGCATTATAAAAATCATTCATGATCAATCAATCCTGACATTTCATTAATTATGTAGATTTTTTTTTTTTTACCGGAGAGGGGGGTAAATTTGTTTTGTAAAGATACAGAATTTCTTTTACAAAATGCCAGATTGCTCATCAACAACCATATATCTCAAATAACTTTAAATTGCAAAATAATATTATCCTGTGATTTTTTCAACATTTATGTTGAGCTCAATTGGTGACCAACGGGTCACGGTCTTTTTCTAGTTATATAAATTAAATATAAGTTCCATATATAATATATAAAGTCGTCGGGGCAGCCTAAGTGGTATAGCCAGACAGGCGAGAAGACTATCCC
>CM042144.1:33152798-33165298 GCA_023376005.1 Doryteuthis pealeii
TATGACAACACCTTTTGTAAAACTGAAAAGGTTTCGTCCTTCATTTATTTCTTCGTCTTTCTGAAAATTCAGCATTGAACTTGGTACTTTTATGACACCTTGTATTCTAAAAGAAATTAACGTCCTCTTATTTCTTCGTTTCTTTCTTGGAAAATTTCAGCATTGAATTGGTACTTTTATGACACACCTTGTAAACTAAAAGAAATTAACGTCCTCTTATTTCTTCGTTTCTTTCTTGGAAAATTCAGCATTGAACTTGGTACTTTTATGACACACCTTGTAAACTAAAAGAAATTAACGTCCTTTATTTCTTCATTTCTTCTTGGAAAATTCGCATTGAACTTGGTACTTTTATGACACCTTGTAATCTGAAAGAAATTAACGTCCTCTTATTTCTTCATTTCTATCTTGGAAAATTCGCATTGAACTTGGTACTTTTATGACACACCTTGTAAACTAAAAGAAATTAACGTCCTCTTATTTCTTCGTTTCTTTCTTGGAAAATTCAGCATTGAACTTGGTACTTTTATGACACCTTGTATTCTAAAAGAAATTAACGTCCTCTTATTTCTTCGTTTCTTTCTTGGAAAATTCAGCATTGAACTTGGTACTTTTATGACACACCTTGTAATCTAAAGAAATTAACGTCCTCTTATTTCTTCGTTTCTATCTTGGAAATTCAGCATTGAACTTGGTACTTTTATGACACACCTTGTAATCTAAAAGAAATTAACGTCCTCTTATTTCTTCGTTTCTTTCTTGGAAAATTCAGCATTGAACTTGGTACTTTTATGACACACCTTGTAAACTAAAAGAAATTAACGTCCTCTTATTTCTTCATTTCTATCTTGGAAAATTCAGCATTGAACTTGGTACTTTTATGACACACCTTGTAATCTGAAAGAAATTAACGTCCTCTTTTTCTTCATTTCTATCTTGGAAAATTTAGCATTGAACTTGGTACTTTTATGACACACTTGTAAACTAAAAGAAATTAACGTCCTCTTATTTCTTCGTTTCTTTCTTGAAAATTCAGCATTGAACTTTGGTACTTTTATGACACACCTTGTAAACTAAAAGAAATTAACGTCCTCTTATTTCTTCGTTTCTTTCTTGGAAAATTCAGCATTGAACTTGGTCTTTTATGACACTGCTTGTATTCTAAAAGAAATTAATGTCCTCTTATTTCTTCGTTTCTTTCTTTGAAAATTCAGCATTGAACTTGGTACTTTTATGACACACCTTGTAATCTGAAAGAAATTAACGTCCTCTTATTTCTTCATTTCTATCTTGGAAAATTCAGCATTGAACTTGGTACTTTTATGACACAGCTTGTATTCTGAAAGAAATTAACGTCCTCTTATTTCTTCATTTCTATCTTGGAAAATTCAGCATTGAACTTGGTACTTTTATGACACACCTTGTAATCTAAAAGAAATTAACGTCCTCTTATTTCTTCGTTTCTTTCTTGGAAAATTCAGCATTGAACTTGGTACTTTTATGACACACCTTGTAAACTAAAAGAAATTAACGTCCTCTTATTTCTTCGTTTCTTTCTTGGAAAATTCAGCATTGAACTTGGTACTTTTATGACACTGCTTGTATTAAAAGAAATTAACGTCCTCTTATTTCTTCGTTTCTTTCTTGGAAAATTCAGCAT
Organism: Doryteuthis pealeii; assembly: GCA_023376005.1. Classification (NCBI taxonomy): domain Eukaryota; kingdom Metazoa; phylum Mollusca; class Cephalopoda; order Myopsida; family Loliginidae; genus Doryteuthis; species Doryteuthis pealeii. Next base: position 33,154,459 of record CM042144.1, read on the forward strand.
TGAACTTGGTACTTTTATGACACACCTTGTAATCTGAAAGAAATTAACGTCCTCTTATTTCTTCGTTTCTTTCTTGGAAAATTCAGCATTGAACTTGGTACTTTTATGACACACCTTGTAAACTAAAAGAAATTAACGTCCTCTTATTTCTTCGTTTCTTTCTTGGAAAATTCAGCATTGAACTTGGTACTTTTATGACACACCTTTAAACTAAAAGAAATTAACGTCCTCTTATTTCTTCATTTCTATCTTGGAAAATTCCGCATTGAACTTGGTACTTTTATGACACACCTTGTAATCTGAAAGAAATTAACGTCCTCTTATTTCTTCATTTCTATCTTGGAAAATTTAGCATTGAACTTGGTACTTTTATGACACACCTTGTAAACTAAAAGAAATTAACGTCCTCTTATTTCTTCGTTTCTTTCTTGGAAATTCAGCATTGAACTTGGTACTTTTATGACACACTTGTAATCTGAAAGAAATTAACGTCCTCTTATTTCTTCATTTCTATCTTGGAAAATTCCGCATTGAACTTGGTACTTTTATGACACACTTGTAAATCTGAAAGAAATTAACGTCCTCTTATTCTTCGTTTCTTTCTTGGAAAATTCAGCATTGAACTTGGTACTTTTATGACACCTTTTAAACTAAAAGAAATTAACGTCCTCTTATTTCTTCGTTTCTTTCTTGGAAAATTCAGCATTGAACTTGGTACTTTTATGACACTGCTTGTATTCTAAAAGAAATTAACGTCCTCTTATTTCTTCGTTTCTTTCTTGGAAAATTCCGCATTGAACTTGGTACTTTTATGACACACCTTGTAATCTGAAAGAAATTAACGTCCTCTTATTTCTTCGTTTCTTTCTTGGAAAATTCAGCATTGAACTTGGTACTTTTATGACACCTTGTACTAAAAGAAATTAACGTCCTCTTATTTCTTCGTTTCTTTCTTGGAAAATTCAGCATTGAACTTGGTACTTTTATGACACACCTTGTAATCTGAAAGAAATTAACGTCCTCTTATTTCTTCGTTTCTATCTTGGAAAATTCCGCATTGAACTTGGTACTTTTATGACACACCTTGTAATCTAAAAGAAATTAACGTCCTCTTATTTCTTCGTTTCTTTCTTGGAAAATTCAGCATTGAACTTGGTACTTTTATGACACACCTTGTAAACTAAAAGAAATTAACGACCTCTTATTTCTTCATTTCTATCTTGGAAAATTCAGCATTGAACTTGGTACTTTTATGACACACCTTGTAATCTGAAAGAAATTAACGTCCTCTTATTTCTTCATTTCTATCTTGGAAAATTCAGCATTGAACTTGGTACTTTTATGACACACTTGTAATCTAAAAGAAATTAACGTCCTCTTATTTCTTCGTTTCTTTCTTGGAAAATTCAGCATTGAACTTGGTACTTTTATGACACACCTTGTAACTAAAAGAAATTAACGTCCTCTTATTTCTTCGTTTCTTTCTTGGAAAATTCAGCATTGAACTTGGTACTTTTATGACACACCTTGTAACTAAAAGAAATTAACTTATTTCTTCGTGGAAAATTCAGCATTGAACTTGGTACTTTTATGACACACCTTGTAACTAAAAGAAATTAACGTCCTCTTATTTCTTCATTTCTATCTTGGAAAATTCAGCATTGAACTTGGTACTTTTATGACACACCTTGTAACTAAAAGAAATTAACGTCCTCTTATTTCTTCGTTTTCTTCTTGGAAAATTCAGCATTGAACTTGGTACTTTTATGACACTGCTTGTATTCTAAAAGAAATTAACGTCCTCTTATTTCTTCGTTTCTTTCTTGGAAAATTCCGCTTTGAACTTGGTACTTTTATGACACACCTTGTAATCTGAAAGAAATTAACGTCCTCTTATTTCTTCGTTTCTTTCTTGGAAAATTCAGCATTGAACTTGGTACTTTTATGACACACCTTGTAAACTAAAAGAAATTAACGTCCTCTTATTTCTTCGTTTCTTTCTTGGAAAATTCCGCATTGAACTTGGTACTTTTATGACACACCTTGTAAACTAAAAGAAATTAACGTCCTCTTATTTCTTCATTTCTTCTTGGAAAATTCCGCATTGAACTTGGTACTTTTATGACACACCTTGTAATCTGAAAGAAATTAACGTCCTCTTATTTCTTCATTTCTTCTTGGAAAATTCAGCATTGAACTTGGTACTTTTATGACACACCTTGTAAACTAAAAGAAATTAACGTCCTTTATTTCTTCGTTTCTTTCTTGGAAAATTCAGCATTGAACTTGGTACTTTTATGACACACCTTGTAAATTTAAAAGAAATTAACGTCCTCTTATTTCTTCTTTCTATCTTGGAAATTTCCAGCATTGAACTTGGTACTTTTATGACACACTTGTAATCTGAAAGAAATTAACGTCCTCTTATTTCTTCGTTTCTTTCTTGGAAAATTCAGCATTGAACTTGGTACTTTTATGACACTTGTAAACTAAAAGAAATTAACGTCCTCTTATTTCTTCGTTTCTTTCTTGGAAAATTCAGCATTGAACTTGGTACTTTTATGACACACCTTGTAATTCTAAAGAAATTAACGTCCTCTTATTTCTTCGTTTCTTTCTTGGAAAATTCCGCTTTGAACTTGGTACTTTTATGACACACCTTGTAATCTGAAAGAAATTAACGTCCTCATTATTTCAACTGTTTCTCAGCTTTCTTCTTTCGCTGGTTGTTTTTAACTTGTTTCTCTCTTTCTTCTTTCGGTGGTTATTTTAACTTGTTTCTGACTTTCTTCTTTCGCTTGTTGTTTTCACTTGTTTCTCTCTTTCTTCTTTCGGTGGTTATTTTAACTTGTTTCTCACTTTCTTCTTTCGCTTGTTGTTTTAACTTGTTTCTCTCTTTCTTCTTTCGGTGGTTATTCTAACTTGTTCTGACTTTTTCTTCTTTCGCTGGTTGTTTTAACTTGTTTCTCACTTTCTTCTTTCGGTGGTTATTTTAACTTTTTTCTCACTTGTTGTTTTAACTTGTTTTCACTTTCTTCTTTCGCTTGTTGTTTTAACTTGTTTCTCTCTTCTTCTTCAGTGGTTATTTTACTTGTTTCTCACTTTCTTCTTTCGCTGGTTGTTTTTAACTTGTTTCTCACTTTCTTCTTTCGCTGGTTGTTTTAACTTGTTTTCTCTCTTCTTCTTTCTGTTTCTGACTTTCTTCTTTCGCTTGTTGTTTTCACTTGTTTCTCTCTTTCTTCTTTCGGTGGTTATTTTAACTTGTTTCTCTCACTTTCTTCTTTCGCTGGTTGTTTTTAACTTGTTTCTCTCTCTTCTTCTTTCGTGGTTATTTATTTTAACATGTTTCTCACTTTCTTCTTTCGCTGGTTGTTTTAACTTGTTTCTCTCTTTCTTCTTTCGCTGGTTATTTTAACTTGTTTTTCTCACTTTCTTCTTCGGTGGTTATTTTAACTTGTTTCTCTCTTTCATCTTTCGGTGGTTATTTTAACTTGTTTCTCACTTTCTTCTTTCGCTGGTTGTTTTAACTTGTTTCTCTCTTTCTTCTTTCGGTGGTTATTTTAACTTGTTTCTGACTTTCTTCTTCGCTTGTTGTTTTCACTTGTTTCTCTCTTTCTTCTTTCGGTGTTATTTTAACTTGTTTCTCACTTTCTTCTTTCGCTTGTTGTTTTAACTCGTTTCTCTCTTTCTTCTTTTGGTGGTTATTCTAACTTGTTTCTGACTTTCTTCTTTCGCTGGTTGTTTTAACTTGTTCTTCTCTCTTTCTTCTTTTCGGTGGTTATTTTAACTTGTTTCTGACTTTCTTCTTTCGCTTGTTGTTTTCACTTGTTTCTCTCTTTCTCTTTCGGTGTTATTTTAACTTGTTTCTCACTTTCTTCTTTCGCTGGTTGTTTTAACTTGTTCTCACTTCTTCTTTCGCTGGTTGTTTTAACTTGTTTCTCACTTCTTCTTTCGGTGGTTATTTTAACTTGTTTCTCTCTTTCTTCTTTCGGTGTTATTTTAACTTTTTTCTCACTTCTTTTTTCGCTTGTTGTTTTAACTTGTTTCTCACTTTCTTCTTTCGCTTGTTGTTTTAACTTGTTTCTCTCTTTCTTCTCTTCGGTGGTTATTTTAACTTTTTCTCACTTTCCTTCTTTCGCTGGTTGTTTTAACTTGTTTCTCACTTTCTTCTTTCGCTGGTTGTTTTAACTTGTTTCTCACTTTCTTCTTTCGGTGGTTATTTTAACTTGTTTCTGACTTTCTTCTTTCGCTTGTTGTTTTCACTTGTTTCTCTCTTTCTTCTTTCGGTGGTTATTTTAACTTGTTTCTCACTTTTCTTTCGCTGGTTGTTTTAACTTGTTTCTCTCCTTCTTCTTTCGCTGGTTTTTAACTTGTTTCTCACTTTCTTCTTTCGGTGGTTATTTTAACTTGTTTCTCTCTTTCTTCTTTCGGTGGTTATTTTAACTTTTTTCTCACTTTCTTCTTTCGCTGGTTGTTTTAACTTGTTTCTCACTTCTTCTTTCGCTGGTTGTTTAACTTGTTTCTCTCTTTCTTCTTTCGGTGGTTGTTTTAACTTGTTTCTCTCTTTCTTCTTTCGCTGGTTGTTTTAACTTTCTTCTTTCGTTGGTTATTTAACTTGTTTCTCTCTTTCTTCTTTCGGTGGTATTTTAACTTGTTCCCTCTTTTTTTTCGCTGGTTGTTTTTACCTTGTTTCTCACTTTCTTCTTTCGGTGGTTATTTTAACTTGTTTCTCACTTTCTTCTTTCGGTGGTTATTTTTACTTGTTTCTCACTTTCTTCTTTCGGTGGTTATTTTAACTTGTTTCTCACTTTCTTCTTTCGGTGGTTATTTGACTTGTTTCTCACTTTCTTCATTCGGTGGTTATTTTAACTTGTTTCTCACTTTCTTCTCGGTGGTTTATTTAACTTGTTTCTCACTTTCTTCTTTCGTGGTTATTTTAACTTGTTTCTCACTTTCTTCTTCGTTATTTTTAACTTGTTTCTCACTTTCTTCTTTCGGTGGTTATTTTAACTTGTTTCTCACTTTCTTCTTTCGGTGGTTATTTTAACTTGTTTCTCACTTTCTTCATTCGGTGGTTATTTTAACTTGTTTCTCACTTTCTTCTTCGTGTTTTTTTTTACTTGTTTCTCTCTTTCTTCTTTCGATGGTTATGTTAACTTGTTCTCTCTTTCTTCTTTCGGTGGTTATTTTAACTGTTTCTCTCTTTTTCTTTCGGTGGTTATTTTAACTTGTTTCTCACTTTCTTCTTTCGGTGGTTGTTTTCACTTGTTTCTCTCTTTCTTCTTTCGATGGTTATGTTAACTTGTTTCTCTCTTTCTTCTTTCGGTGGTTATTTTAACTTGTTTCTCTCTTTCTTCTTTCGGTGGTTATTTTAACTTGTTTCTCACTTTCTCTTTCGGTGGTTGTTTTCACTTTTTCTCTCTTTCTTTATTTGATGGTTATTCTAACTTGTTTCTCACTTTCTTCTTTCGTTGGTTGTTTTAACTTGTTCTCACTTTCTTCTTTCGGTGGTTGTTTTAACTTGTTCTCTCTTTCTTCTTTTGGTTATTTTAACTTGTTTCTCACGTTCTTCTTTCGGTGGTTATTTTAACTTTTCTCACTTTCTTCTTTCGGTGGTTATTTTAACTTGTTTTCTCACTTTCTTCTTTCGGGTTATTTTAACTTGATTCTCTCTTTCTTCTTTCGGTGGTTATTTTTAACTTGTTTCTCTCTCTTTCTTCTTTCGGTGGTTATTTTAACTTGTTTCTCACTTTCTTCTTTCGGTGGTTGTTTTCACTTGTTCTCTCTTTCTTCTTTCGATGGTTATGTTAACTTGTTTCTCTCTTTCTTCTTTCGGTGGTTATTTTAACTTGTTTCTCACTTTAACTTGTTCTCTTTCTTCTTTCTTGTTTCTCTCTTCTTCTTTCGGTGTTATTTTAACTTGTTTCTCTCTTTCTTCTTTCGGTGGTTATTTTAACTTGTTTCTCACTTTCTTCTTTCGGTGGTTGTTTTCACTTGTTTCTCTCTTTCTTTATTTGATGGTTATTCTAACTTGTTTCTCACTTTCTTCTTTCGCTGGTTGTTTTAACTTGTTTCTCTCTCTTTCTTCTTTCGATGGTTATTTTAATTTGTTTCTCACTTTCTTCTTTCGGTGGTTATTTAAACTTGTTTCTCACTTTCTTCTTTCGCTGGTTGTTTTAACTTTTTTCTCTCATTCATCTATCGCTGGTTATTTTAACTTGTTTCTCCCTTTCTTTCGCTGGTTGTTTTAACTCGTTTCTCTCTTTCTTCTTTCGCTGTTTATTTTAATTCGTTTCTCACTTTCTTCTTTTGATGATTGCTTTAACTTGTTTCTGACTTTCTTCTTTCGCTGGTTGTTTTAATTTTTTTCTCTCATTCATCTATCGCTGGTTATTTTAATTCGTTTCTCACTTTCTTCTTTTGATGATTGCTTTAACTTGTTTCTGACTTTCTTCTTTCGCTGGTTGTTTTAACTTTTTTCTCTCATTCATCTATCGCTGGTTATTTTAACTTGATTCCCTCTTTTTTCTTTCGCAGGTTCTTTTAACTCGTTTCTGTCTTTCTTCTTTCGCTGTTTATTTTAACTTGTTTCTCACTTTCTTCTTTCGCTGGTTGTTTTAACTTGTTTCTCACTTTCTTCTTTCGCTGGTTGTTTTAACATTTTTCTCTCATTCATCTATCGCTGGTTATTTTAACTTGTTTCCCTCTTTTTTCTTTCGCTGGTTGTTTTAAATTGTTTCTCTCTTTCTTCTTTCGATGGTTATTTTAATTTGTTTCTCACTTTCTTCTTTCGGTGGTTATTTAAACTTGTTTCTCACTTTCTTCTTTCGCTGGTTATTTTAACTTGTTTCTCTCTTTTTTCCTTCGCTGGTTGTTTTAACTCGTTTCTCTCTTTCTTCTTTCGCTGTTTATTTTAATTTGTTTCTAACTTTCTTCTTTTGATGGCTGCTTTAACTTGTTTCTCTCTTTCTTCTTTCGCTGGTTATTTTAACTTGTTTCTCTCTTTTTTCTTTCGCTGGTTGTTTTAACTCGTTTCTCTCTTTCTTCTTTTGCTGTTTATTTTAACTTGTTTCTCACTTTCTTCTTTCGCTGGTTGTTTAACTTGTTTCTGACTTTCTTCTTTCGCTGTTGTTTTAACTTTTTCTCTCATTCATCTATCGCTGGTTATTTTAACTGTTTCTCTCTTTTTTCTTTCGCTGGTTGTTTTAACTCGTTTCTCTCTTTCTTCTTTCGCTGTTTATTTTAATTTGTTTCTAACTTTCTTCTTTTGATGGTTGCTTTAACTTGTTTCTCTCTTTCTTCTTTCGATGGTTGTTTTTAACTTTTTTCTCTCTTTGTTCTTCGTTGGTTGTTTTAACTTTTTTCTCTCTTTGTTCTTCGTTGGTTGTTTTAACTTTTTTCTCTCTTTGTTCTTCGTTGGTTGTTTTAACTTTTTTCTCTCTTTGTTCTTCGATTGTTATTTTAACTTGTTTCTCACTTTCTTCCTTCGGTGGTTATTTTAACTTGGTTATCACTTTCTTCTTTCGCTGGTTATTTTAACTTGTTTCTCTCTTTCTTCTTTCGATGGTCATCCCAAATTTGGTGCAAATAAGGGGCTTCATGTGGAGCAATGGTTAGTGAGCTAAGATTATTGACCATTGTTAGTGAGTTTAATTCTCACTAGATGATCAATACGTTTTAAATTAGAATTGATTTTCACCTGTAATTTATATAAGGTGTAATTTAGATTCATAAGTCATCCCAAATTTTGATGCAAATATGGAGCAAGCTTCAAAAACATCCCTTGCCACCTTCCTAAGCAACAATATAGCAACCGTAAACAAAATCGTTAGCAACCTCCTTCAAAACAGCAAATAGCCACATTCCTGATTAATAATAGCCTCCCTAGCAACCGTAAACAGCGTCCCGAGCAACCTGCATCAGCAACAGTAGCGTCCATAACAACCGCCATCAAAAACTGCAAAAAGCAACAAAATCAATCTCAAATATAATACTTAGCTTCAAAAACGTCCTATGCTACTTTCCTGAGCAACAATAACACCCCTAGCAACCGTAAAGAGTGTCCTAAGAAACCCTCTTTAAAAGCAGCAAATAGCCAAATTCCTAATTAACAATAGAATCCCTAGAAAACGTAAACAGTGTCCCTCACAACTTGCATCAGCAACAGCTTATACAAACAGATTTTATTGAAACTAAGGAGTACATTTTAGATTGATTTTGTTGTTTTTAGCTGTTTCTAGAGGCGGTTGCTAAGGACACTACTTATTGTTGCTAGGAACGCTATTTCTGTTCAGAAAGGTGGCTAGGGGCACTATTGTTGCTAAGGAACTTGGATAGGGGCACTATTGATTATATAGACTGTATTTGAGTTTCTGTTCCTATTTGCTGTTTCAGAAGGAGGTTGCTAGGGACGCGATTTTTAATCCGGAAAATGGCTATTTGCTGTTATTGTAGAAGCTTGCTAAGGACGGCTGCTAGGAACGCTATTTTTGATCAGGAAGTGAGATTTGGTCCCTATTCTCTCTTCCCTATGCTCTCGACTATGTGTCAGAATGATTCTGTTCATATAAGATGTTGCGGATGCAGGTTGCTAGGTTGCAACAGCAAATAGGAACAGAAACTAACTCAAGTACTGTCTATAGCATCGATAGTGTCCATATAAGAGTTCCTGAGCAACGATAGTGTCCCTACCCACCTTTCTGAGCAAAAATAGAGTCCCTAACAATGATGTAAACAGCATCCCTAGCAACCTCCTACAACAACAGCAAATATTCACTTTCCGAATTAAAAATCGAGTTCCTAGCAACTATAAACAGCGACCTTAGTAACCTCTTTCTGTAACAGCAAATAGGAACAGAAATTAATTCAAATACAGTCTATATCATCAATAGTGTCCCTATCCAAGTTCCTTAGCAACAATAACCAGTCCCTAGCCACCTTTCTGAGCAAAAATAGTATCCCTAGCAATAGTAAGTAGTGTCCTTAGCAACCGCCCATAGAAACAGCTAAAATCAACAAAATTAATCTAAAATGTATTCCTTAGCTTCAATAGTGTCCATAGACAAAAATAGCGTCATATTTGAAATAGTTTCTCTTCCTATTTGTTGCTGCAGAAGGAGGTTGCTAAGAACGCTGTTTCTGGTTGATAGGGACGAGATTTTTAATCCGGAATGTGGCTATTTGCTGTTGTTATAGGGGGTTGCTAAGGACGCTGTTTACGGTTGCTAGGGACGCTATGTTTTCTCAGGAAGCTGACTATGGACACTATTGAAGCTAAGGTGTACATTTTAGATTGATTTTGTTGATTTTAGCTGCTTCTAGAGGGGGATTAGGACGCTATTTACGGTTGCTAGGGACGTTTTTTGCTCAGAAAGGTGGCTAGGGACGCTATTGCTGCTCAGGAACTTGGATAGGGACACTATTGATGCTATAGACAGTATTTGAGATAGTTTCTGTTCCTATTTGCTGTTGCAGAAGGAAGTAGCTAGGGACGCTGTTTATGGTTGCTAGGGACGCGATTTTTAATCCGGAAAGTGGCTATTTTCTGCTTTGTAGGAGGTTGCTAAGGACACTGTTTACGGTTGCTAGGGATGCTATTTTTACTCAGGAAGCTGTCTATGGACACTATTGAAGCTAAGGTGTGTATTTTAGATTGATTTTGTTGATTTTAGCTGTTTCTAGAGGCGGTTGGATGCTCAATTCGAAGAATTAGCGGAGATATGAGCCCTTAAATACTAACTCAAGTACTGTATACTAAGACTTATAGTGCCTAAAAATCACCAATTTCGTGAAAATTTTAGGTGTCGATTTTACTGGCTTTTCTGATAGATTTCGATGCGTAGATTAAAATGATACACAATAAATTGTATTCGGTTGATAATTGACGGTGATATGAGGCTTCAAATATCCCCTAAAAATGCCTTTTTAAGGCATTATTAGCGTACCTATTTTCGTGAAAATTTAAGGTGTCGATTTTATTGGCTTTTCTGATCGATTTCGATGCATAGATTAAAATGGTACCAAAGAAATTGCATCATGTTGAGAATTAACGGAGATATGAGGCTTCAAAGATCACCTAAAAATGCCTTTTTTTTTTACGCATTATCAGTGTACCTATTTCATGGCTTATTTTATGCTAAAGACATTTTGTTTTATTCATTCTTGTTCTGTATACAATCTTTTGAAACTTATTTTTAAACACATTTCTTAACTCACTTTTGATCTATTTAACTCATAGATTGAACCGGAACAGGTACTAACAATTGGGAGTAATGACAATGAAGGGGTAAACTACACTCGTCAGATCTCCAAAATTGGACCCTGACCTCTTTTGTAATTTAACGTCATATATAGTATACTAAGACTTTCAGCCACCTAAGATAAAAGAGCTAGCGGTTGTATTAAGAGCAATACGGTCGGGACTATCATATAAGTGCTAGGGCTTGACGTGGCAAAAGATAACAGATACGTAGATTGATAGATATGAATAAACTGAGATAGATAGATAAATGTGATAATTCTAAAGCTGATGCTTATGTCGATGGTGATGGTTGTTGTGGCAATGAGTTAGACATTGTAACTGAGCTCTCATTATGAAGTTGTTGGTGTTGGATGCATTATCTGATTAAGGGTAATGGTGACTTCTCTGGTTAAGAGATGTCATCATAATTACACTATTTTTGTTGTTGATACACTGAGGACACTGGATTTATTAATCACGGTTTAATGAAGCAATCAATCACCAATTAAAAAAAAATGTCATCGGATTATATTCTTGTCGGTTTATTAATTAGAAACTGACAAACGCTAAAATAATTTAAGACAGAATCAACGGCACTCT
>CM042144.1:33170298-33178157 GCA_023376005.1 Doryteuthis pealeii
CTGTGAAAACAGACACACCTCCATCAAACAATATATAAGAGCAACGGAAGGAACCCTGAAACAAAGAATTTACAACCATAGACTTTCATTTTTGAACAGAAAATATTCTATACACAACACTATCCACACATATATGGAACTTGAAAGATATGGACATTTCGCCAGATGTGAGCTGAGAGATTCTGAAAGTTGCACCCGCTTATAGCAAGACATCTAAAAGATGCCTTCTTTGTCTCCAAGAAAAACTTTCTATTATCACTCATCCATCACAATACACCTTACTAAACAAAAAATCGGAAATTCTATCGAAATGCCGACTTGAAAATAAACACCTACTATCACACTTTGATCCACATACATAACCCACACACACCTCTTCTACCCAATTATTATATATATATATATATATATATATATAATATATATATATATATATATAATAGTAATATAATTAGTAAACACTACAACAGATCCGCCAAACTATAAGTATCTTTCCTTCTACCTATATACATTGTACAATAATATCATACAAATATAACGTCCACATTATATCACCAACGCAATAAATAACACGGTCATTATTATTAACAGCATATTTAAAAATACATTTAAAAAATACATTATATTAATTTGCACATAACATAGGTAACCAAGAATACCAAACACAAATACGCATATTCATACGCACACACGCGCGTGGAGACAATTATATCATCACAGCCTTCATACATTCCCATGCGCACACGCACGATATCACATACATACGCACAAACAAAAATACGCACACACGCGCGTGGACACAATCATATCATCACAGCCTTCACGCATTTTCACGCGCACACGCATGACATCATACACATAAACAAACAAAAATACGCACACGTACAAACAAAAAAAAAACATTCCACATCACGTAAACACGCAAACGCAATACAGTTTTAAAAAAAGCTACAACCCGAGTATCGGGGAGCAAGAAGGACCCGTGTGACACTCCACAACGTCCCCGCAGCTGTGTCTGACGAGCAGCTAATGGCAATTCTCAGTGCCTACGGGGACGTGACAGCGAGTGGCAGCAAAATAAACAGAGGTGTGCGGGTAGGCGAATCCACCTTCCTAATAAATCTAAAGAAGGAAGGATTCGACAGCCTACCCGACCTTTACACGGTAAAAGACCAGACCATCTCGGTTGTTGTGGAAGGGCGCAGACCTCACTGCTGGAATTGCCGGCAAAAGGGGCATACTGCCAGAGACTGTCCCAAGAAAGCAGCAGTTAAAACAACTCCAACGCCATTACCAGCAGCAGCAGTAGCAGCAGCAGCAGCAGCAGCAACAGCAGTAGAGACAGGAAAACCTGCAAACCATGCAGCTATCTCTACCTCCCCCGTGAAGGGCCAACCAATGGAACTAGTGGAATGCGCTGGGGTAAAAAGACGTCTTTGTTCTGAGGGGGAGACGGCTGACCGTAAAATAGTGGTCAGCCGAAAAAAGAAAAAAGCCCTGACCGTAGACCCTGACACGAATACAGTGGCAAAGCCCACTACAGACACCACACCAAAAAATTCCAAACCCCCTACACCTTCATCCCAGCCCTGTGATTTGCATACACAAAGTCCCGAAAAAACTCCCCTCAACACAAAAACAGTAGCAGAAGGATCTCCATCGCGATCAACATCGAGATCGATTTCCCCTGATAGACAATCCCATCCACGGAGCAGAAAACCTATGCCGAGTGGGGCTCGATCAGGTAGACAAATACCTGACATTACAACAAAAAAGAGCGTGGGCCCAATCGTGCAACTGGACTCCGTGGATGGCAAATCAACCAGCAACCCACTGAACTTTAGGGATGCACCCTTAGTTACTACTTTCATCCGGGAAGCCAGTGGCCATGCACTTGGTGTGTGGCGCACAATTGAGGCGGCCGAAAAGGCCTTTCCGGGCATGAAACTAGTTAACAGGGTGCATCCCAACTTCAAAAACATAAAACCAAAATGTAAGGGGAGGGTCCCCATTTTTATGCACCCTTCATTTTACAGGGCTTTAAAAATCAAGTATCCCCAGGATGTCGGCGGTATTGCCAGAACGGATACCGTTACCAAGGAATTGGGTAAGGGGAATCTTGGACAAACCGTCGGCGTCCTCACCCGAGATACCTTCCTGCCAGTGTGGACACTCAATAAGGTAAGCACCAATGACTCTTCTTCTTGCTAGTATAAATGGGAGGGGTTTGAGGGACCCTTCAAGCGCTAGTCGTTTGAGGGAAGAACTCAAGTCTCTTCGCGTGGATGTTGCCGCGGTACAGGAGACACATTTTTTCAAGCGTGGATGGCCGGGTGCTAGTGGTAATCATTTATATGAGGTCTATTCAGCATTCAGTGATTCAGGCAGTCGGGTGTGTCCCTGCTAGTTACAGCAGTCTGGGGGCGGTGACTGACGTTGTTTTATGCTGGTGCAAGTGGCAGGCTGATTGTGGCCGATATTGCCGTATCAAGCAATAAATTCCGGGTAATCGCGGTTTATGCGCCTAATAGCGCTGTGGAGAGAAATCCTTTTTTTTCGGCAGTTTGGGCAGTACATGTCGTATCCTGGACGTTTAGTCTTAATGGGAGATTGGAATGCGATCCTTGATCCCAAATTAGACCGGACGGGACGGGGAGCTAGCGGGTTGGCGAGGTGTGACAGCGCCCTGTACGATCTAATGGCCGAGTTCGATCTGGTCGACCGGTTTCGGGAATCACATCCAGGGCGGGAGATGTGGACATGGACGAATAGCTCGCTCTCTGCTCCAATTAAATCATATTTGGACAGAGTGTTAGTTAGAAGAGCCGATGTTGACTTTTTAGATTGTCCTGTGTTCCACCTATATGCGAAGAGTGACTATAAATTGCTTACTGTCACTCTTCGCTTAAGCGATAGGCCTAGGCTGGTCTCTTACTGGAAGTTAAATACCTCAGTGCTCGGGGTATGTGACTACCGTGAGAGGCTGGTTTTACTCATTAAGCGGGCGTTAGTGGGGGCGGTTATTGGGAATAGATAGTGGGCTGACCTTAAGTTTAGAATTAGGGACTTCACTATCAAATATTGCCAACGGCTGTCCCTAGATAAGGCAGCGAAAGTGAAGGCCATAGAAGACAAAATTTCCCGGGCGGTGGATGGGGGGGTCCCCTAGCCTTAGGTCTAGCCAGAGGGGACCTTGAGCGTGAGGCTAGCGAACGCTATCAAGGTTGTATAGTTAGATCTAGGCTAGACAGAGTGTCCACGAAGCCGTGAAATTGGACGCAGGATTGCGTCAGGAAGAGTTCAGAAGGTTCCCGGAACTATACATCGACATGGTTGTAACCCCGGACGGGCACAGCCTTCGTGCAGGTCGTAAGATGCGGGAAGCCTTCCGTGCGCATTTCCAGGAACGATTTACCCGGTTGCCGAACCTCCCGGTGCAGGAGTTCCACAACTATTTAGCCGACTTTCCCCACCTTAGGGAGGCGAAAGCGGCTAGTTGTGAGGGGAGGATTACAGACTCTGAAGTCCGTAATGCGTTTGAAGCAGGTCGGCCTCAACAAAGCTCCAGGACTGGACGGTTTACCCTACGAATTGTACTTGAGGTTGTCGCACATTTTTGTCCCTATTCTGACGGATGTGTTCAACAATTGGTTTACCTTGGGAGCAATCCCAAAACGCATTACCAAGGGCGTGATCACATTGCTGAAGAAAGGTGGCAGGAATGTTTGGGAGGGCTTAGATGATTACAGGCCCATAACTCTGCTAAACACAGAGTTAAAGATTTTGGCCCGGGTCTTAGCGAACCGTTTGCGGAATGTTGTCGGTGATCTGATCGGACTAGAACAGAACTACTCTGTGAAACTACTCGATCCAAAACAATTTGCATTTGGTTCGCATGATCCTAGAGGGGATAAAAGACGACAAATGTGCCGCGCTGATCAATTTAGATCAGTCCAAGGCATTCGACAGGGTGGACCACCGATTCCTGGAGACTGTTTTGGAGACCACCGGATTCAAACCGGAGTTCCGCAAATGGATCAAGATGCTGTACCAATCTCCTACGGCAGTGGCACAAGTAAATGGGAAGCGCTCGGCTGTCTTTCCGATTGAGCGATCTGTGCGACAGGTTTGCCCCCTGTCTCCTCTTCTCTATGTCCTCGCCTTGGAGCCCTTGCTCCGTAGGCTTAGAGACGGGGAGGCATGTCCGGTCCTGCGCGGAATTGTTGTCCCTGGCCCCGTGAAAGCCAAGGTATCCGCGTACGCCGATGATATCACCGTGTTCGTGTCATGCGTTTCGGACATAGAAGCGGTGAAGAAGGCGCTTGCAAGGTACGAACGAATCACTGGGGCAAAGATCAATTTAGAAAAGAGCGAAGGTCTGCGGTTGGGAGCCTGGGCAGGATCCGATACTCTGTCCGGTCCCTTCCGCTGGAGTGACGGTCCCATCAAAATCCTCGGCGTATGGTTTGGGCCTGATCTCCAAGCCGAGAAAAATTGGTCGGAAGTACAGTCAAAGGCGGAAGCTCGGATCCGAAAATGGTTTCCAAGGAGGTTGTCCTTAAAGGGCAGGGCGGAGGTTTGTGCTACCTACATCTTCCCCTGATCCTTTACCGATTGTCAGTACTTCCCCTGCCCGCGGCTCGGTTATTGGCGTTAGAACGGGCCCTTTTCCGCTTTTTGTGGAGAGGGCGCCGGCCAATGGTACGCAGGCAGGTTTGTTTCCAGCGGCCTTGTAATGGAGGTTTGGGGATGCCGAACTTGGCGGCTCATCGAGACGCTGAGAGGCTGGCATTTCTGAATCGATCGTTGCAAACCGAAACCGCTTGGTCGTGGCGAATCCGGGACATCTTCCCGGACTGGCAGCTACGGCTCAATAAAATTCGACGGAAAGAGCGGTTTCTGTTCGAGTGTCGTGAAGCCCTTCGAAGACTACCTGAGTCTAGTGACGTCTCATGGCCTCGGAGGGTACTGTATCGGGCATTAGTGGAGGGGTCCGTCTCGGACCCGCTCGTGGAGCGGCACGGCTCGTCGTTAGAGGAGGTCCGCTCACAGTGGAATTGGGCGCCAGGTGCTGGGTTCATGAACAACTCCGAGTTCTCCCTCACCTGGCGACTAGCTCGGAATGCGTTGCCGCTCGCAAGCGTACAATACAAAGCGCACGCTGCTGATTTTCCATCTTGCACCCGTTGCAACAGTGGCTTAGAAGAAACGGCTGAGCACGCCTTCTACCACTGTAACGGGGTACGTTCGTTTTGGGAGTACGTGAACGAGGTTACGGCCCGTATCGCACCCAATCAGTAGGTGCCGCTCGACGTTGGTTACGTCGTGGACAATGTCAGTCCGCCGTTCGCCGGAGAAAAACGAAAGGTGTTTTTCGCTATACTAGCCGTAGCTAGAATGGTGATATGGTCGACGCGAAACAAGGGATTGCATGAGGACGAGGAATTTTCCTGTCAGAATCTGATCTGTTATTTTAAGCATCAGCTTAAGGTAAGGATTAGGTGCGATAGGAGGATGCTCGAACCCATGACATTCAACGAAAGGTGGATAAATGCCGCAAGCTTGTGTGTGAGAACGAGGGCAGGAGTAGAGACATTGTTGCCTGCCCATCATGGCCAGCACTGACGGGGATCCTGTCTCGGGACCCCATCCCTTAGATAGACAAACAAAGTCTGTGAAATAAACAAAAGAAAAAACAAGAAAAAGCCAAAACTGCATACACCATAGATCCTTTTAGTTAGGAGGCTGAATGATCATCAACCCAATTTTTTTCTTATAGGACATATCCAGGACCCCAATCCCAAGTTTTTTATAAAACCACCCGAGTCACCCTAATATTTTTCCTGGAAAGTCAATTTTTCTAGTAACCCAACCCGCCTGGCCTACAGAATCCCATTTTTTTACCGACCACCCACTAAGGACACCCACTCCCATATTAGAGGCACTGACCGGCTTGCTTTCAAACAACAAAGTGCGGAAAGACAGTCGGCGGGCCTACACAATAGCTGAGGGAAAGGGGAAACCAAAATGACCCACAATTTTTGTTTTGTTTACATGTGTTTTTCAGTTTCTTGGGGTTTTTATTTTCAATTTTTTCCCACCCCCTCCATCGCCAATCGTCATTATTGGGAAATTTTTAAGTAGGGTACATGCATAGAGCGAATGAGGTATTTTGGTGAAAGGGAGCTGCGCAAGGAGAGAATGCAAGAATTTTATTTTTATTTTTGAATGAATCGGTCGGCGAGTGAGCCTAGCTAGATAGATCCGTGTAGTGATATGACCAGTTTTATCACCCCTTCCCCAAAACCAAATTTCCGGCTACATGCCGAGTTGTGTGCACATACGTTGTATCTCATTTCCAAATAAAGAAAAAGTTTATTTGGAGTGAGTGCACGTATGTGCTCACTTCAAATAATCAGTTTAAAAAAACGCACACATTTGACCATTTACACCATTTCTGTCATTTTCAAAGGAATCGTTTCGTCTACCTGATGAATGCTTTCAGCAAGAAACCAGTGGTTGTAATATCGTTCCGAAATAAATAAATAAAAGCAAAAACTTTTATTTGTTACTTCATTGAACTATATATTTAATATATATTATATATTATAATATATATATATATATATATATATATATATAATTATATATATATATATATATATATGTATATATTAATATATATATATATAATATTATATATATATATATATATATATATATATATATATATTTAATATATATATACATATATATAATAATATATATATATATATATATAATATATATACATTAAATATATATATATATATACATATATATATATATATATATACATTATAATATATATAAATATATACATTATATATATATATAAATATATATATATAAATATATACATTATATATATATATATATATTAATATATATATATATATATAATTATATATATATATAATATATATATATATATATATATATATATATATATATATATATATATATATATATATATATATATATATATATATAATATATATATATATATATATATATATATATATATATATATATATATATACATATATGATCAATGGTAATATTATGGATTTACACTCATAACTTGAAGTTTCATGGTAATCCAATCATCAGATGAGTTCAATGGTTGAGATCTTAAAAACCAGTCGTGAAATGGTTGAGATTTTAAAAACCAGTAATTTTTTAGCGTTTATATAAATGTGAAGCGTTTTCACGCGATGGGAAATATAAAGTATCAAAATGTATGTTAAAATTGCAAATGAAAATTAAAAATATAAGGAATCTTCCGAGAAGCCCATGACGTCACGGTTGTTGCTTCGTCCCAGAATTTGACCCAGCGAACAACTCCTACTACACTGTCATCTTTAACACGTACGCCTTTGGGAAAAGGAAGGGCCTAGCTTACAGAAAGAAATGTGACGTCACGGATTAGGGCAAGGGAGAATTTTGCTTTGAAACATCAGTGTCGAAGAAGGCGGCCACCGGTGTGGACTTCGTAGCTTTTTGCTACCTCACAGGTTGATAGAATTCAACATGTCTTTGAGGAAATTAAGAATCTATCTCCCTCAAAGAATGAAAAAAAGAATAAGCCGGCACTCACTCGAAATCTACCCAACAATAAGGAAGTTGTAGCATACGCTACCTTATTGTCAAAGAACACTACGAAATCTTCAACTTAAGAACTCCACACATTCTACAATTCAAGACAAGTCAACTCTTCAACAACCAGAGAACTCTACGAAATTCAAACAACACAAACGATTATTATTCATCATCTAAAGAACTCTACATTTGTTACCTGGAAATCCATCTCTCTCTTT
>CM042144.1:33178257-33185757 GCA_023376005.1 Doryteuthis pealeii
GTATAGTTTCAGTATAAAAAAAGGATCCTCTATCAAGTACTAATGTTAATAGGTACTACTAATCCCCTGTGAAAGATTTTAACCCCCCCCCCTATATTTCAACACAATGAAACTCGATTAAAGATTAATACTTATCTTGAAAATTTTTGTCCATGCGAAAGAAGAAAACATTAAACAAATAAACTCTGATATTTAAAAAAAAAAATTTCAAAGCTTACGGAATAATGAAAATTTATGAAACAAAAAACAATGTTTACAATTTTTGCCACGTTAAAAATCAATTGAAATTTAACGTAGCCAAAAAACTAGTTATGACTAGAAGGCTTTATTTAAAATTCTATGAAAAAAATCCAATTAATGGGTCCGATTTTACGAATCTAATTACTTTGCTCTGATGAAATAGGTCTGAAATTGTTTGTTTTTTTGTCCTAAAATACTTATTAGATGGAAGTATTTTTTTTACGAGCTTAACCCCCCTATTATTATGAAAATGAAAAATGAACCGACAAAAAAAGGATTGTTTTACTTTTTCTTAAGCATAAGGTTGAAACATTTATATCAGACAAATTTTATAGTTTATATATGCGAGAGTTTTTAGTAAAGAGACCACTGAATACGAGATTCATGCCAAAAATATCAATAAGATTGGACCGTGTTGTAAAAAAACCGGATTATATTACTTATATATTATCAAGATAACAGATGATACTTTTTCTCAATCGGGAATATTGTCTTTGAAACTGTTTATACATTTTAACAACTCTTCATGTTCGTTATTTATTTTTTAAGTTTCAAAATATTACGTTTTCTTCCTCCAATATGGCCTAAAACTGATCACGTGACCTATTTGGTGTACTTTACATGTTAACATGGGATTATTTGTAATATTAATACACTGAGACTACGACAAAAATATTCATCGGAATTTATGCAAAGTATATTCTTCCGTGCATTCGTTGTTTTTTTTTCTTTCTTGTATTTATTATATTCTATTGATTTTGTTAAAAATAACAACCACTGCTAAAAATATCTACGACCCTTGGTATTTCAGGGAAATCAATTTCAGATTTTAAAATACTAAGAAAAATCCAGTTAGAGTCACTCACTAAGTCCTTCTCAAACAAACCCGATAAAATTGTTGACAGCAACAACAAAGAAAAGTCAGTTTGAGCTATCTCCAATAATTGAGATGAACAATTTTTCCAAATCGCTTTTTACGGTTTTCGTCAACAATCCTGATACAATGTTGGCGGTAACAAAACATTGTCAAGTCGGGTCCTGACTGAGGGGGTGTCAGGCTCAGAGGCGTCGTTTTTCTTCATACCGAACAACATACCAAACTTGATTTCCGCTGCTCACAGACTAATGAACACGGAAAAAGAAAAAGAAAACAACAAGTCACCAAATAGAATTAGTCGACATTTTAATGTTTATAGACCAACTTAAATATGGAAAAGAAAGGCGCCGCTTCATCAGTAGAACCCAATTCAGCAAGAAAAAAGAAAAAGTAAATTCCAAGACAATGCTAACCGATTGAAAATACTTAGTGAAATAATATATTAAAATAAAATTATTATGTCTTTACATATATTTATAATTGTATGGGTTATTTCCTATAACCACCAACATAAAAAGGAAAACCACTCTGAATGGAATTTTGTCTGTTAATTAATCTACCCATTATTTTCCATTAACTAACCCATAAACCCTAACCCCGTCTTCTTTTTCCTAGTAATTCAATTAAATAAATAAATTTATGATCCAATCAGAGTGTTTCCCCTTTTCATGTTGGAGTTATAGAAATACCTCTGTATTTGAGGGGTTCCCGACTAGGGGTGCGGAGATAGCGGTCCATTTTTCAAATTTAGATTCATCTCTTTTCTTTTGTTAATTATTCATTATATAAATTTTGTTTCTTTATTCAGGATATTATCATTAAATACTCAAATTATTACCAGTGAGATATATATATGATCGTTTGATTAAACTGTAGTATGGATTACATTCTATATTTTTTAACAAAAGTGATAAATGCAGGGGTGCGGAGGTTAGAAACAAACTCTTTAAAGGTGGGATAAAAAATTGTGGAACCACTGCTCTAAGTAAAAGTAGGTGGAGTGGGCCTTGTCGGTTCAACCGGACGTGAGCTAACTCTTAACCCCTCTTTCCCTAGTGCTAGACTTTACGAAGAGTCTGTATCTAAGGTGGAGTGCCACAGCTACGACGAAGGCTCATACAATGTTCCAGTGCACCAAAATGTATGTCCCGTTCGGTACCGAGGAATAAATAGGCTCTTACCCTTTGCTTAAAAGGAACGCCTGCCGGGGGGGGGGCTCCTGGGAACCCACGATTGTATTTTACCTCACTTACCCGGAAATATGTTAGTATGAAAATAAAATAAAATAATAAAAAAAATTCACCGTAATTTAACTGTTCATTTGATTTCATTTTTTTCGCATCCCATTGACAAATTGCCTAGGTATGACGTTAAACATCTGATGGTGAATTCCAATTGTGGATCCCTGGGGAATATGGAGGACCCTTTACATCTCATTAACTACCAGTCAACTCTGACTCGAGTGGTAGTAACATGTTAGGGCCCCATGTCATGTATTAATAGAAAAAATATGTTAAAAATACACATGAGAATTAATAATAAGAAAAGTCTTCGTAATTAAAATAACCCAAACAAGGGTTGACATGCCCGAATCCAATAAACCAAAATCCATGACAAACCATCCACCAACCACTTCTCAGGTACGTGATTTGCGTGGAAAAATTCGGACTCACTTCGAGCCAGAGTCGCACTTGAAGGTGGACAACAACTTGAATCGCCATATTGGTATTTCTTGTCACTTCTTAAACATTTTAATGGCTTCCTCCAGTCAAGCTTTGAGCATTCATATTGACTTACTGTCGTCGGCGCCATTTGTCACTTTTAATAACCAAAGTAACAATGGATTATTTTCTTTTTAATAGTCTTTTCTTTCTTTCGATCCCTTAAGCTTCTCGCTTTCTCAGCTTTGTTTACTTTTAAAATCGAACATGAAGTCGTGTGTCATTTAATATCATACGAAATACTGCTAAAAATTAGCGGCCACTTCTCAACATACACAACCAAATTGAAATTGAAAGTTTTTATTTAATTTTACACCCCCCGCAGGTGTTGGGGTGCAAATTCGACACATTTGATCATATGTCAAAACTACACCCGATACCAAGGTAGTAATTATTAGGTCACATCTATGGAATTAAATGGATCAAAATGAGTTAAAAAAAACACGAGTTTTAAAAATAGGTTTAGAAAAAAATGAGTTTAGATAAGAATTGATTATCAACAAGAGTTGACATGCCGCAAAATCCAACTAACCCAATCAACTAAAAATATTCTAACCATATTGTATCGTTTGTAAAACAAAAAATAAAGTTTGGTTACTTAGGGAGTTAAAAGTGCGAGAAAAAAGTGACAGACTGATTTATTGTGTAAGTTTTACATAAAATCTCTCCCCCCCCCCCCACACACACACACTATAAAGCAACAAAGTTAGAGGGACACCCCGCAGCTCTTGACAAATGGGTTACCACGGGATTCAGAATATTTAAAACATTTTTTAGAATTGACTTCTAACTGGAAAAAAATATCTTATCTCTTAACGCTCAAATCTAGTACTTGAAATACTTACGACATTTAATTAAGCTATTCATTCAACACTTAAAGTGTAGGCATTATCAATCATCATATTTATTTTTCACACACAAAACCACACACTCTCTATGCGGTAAGAGGGAATGCAATCCGATGGTATGAGAAAAAAGATAAGGTTCCAAAATTAGGGCTCTATTAACAGTCTTCAGATACATTATACATGCTGTGCTCAAATCAAAACTAGGATCATCCTTCAGCTCTTTGCACTTTTATTCTCCATCATCTATATACTTCAGCAAGAATATGCACCCTCCACGTTGCTAAGTATTTAAAGTTTTTTCAATGTAATATATTAGATTAGAAAACTAACGAAATTAATTAAAAACGATATAAAAATGTTACGATTATTTTAATTATTCAGTTGGTTTCTAAAAAAATATTCATAGGATTGATTTTAATTCGTCGGAATAAAACAACTAATATTAGAGATTCAAATGACACCTAGTAATTATGAATTAAACCAGGTTTTGTTAAACAGTATGCAAATTAACACACCATATTTAGTAAACCTTTATTGAGTGATAATATAACAACAATTGCAGGGATTTAAACGGATAATACTGGGCTGTTTTGCAGGCAAATCTTACGCAGATTTTCATAGAGACCTCGTTATAAATAACAGTTTATTCTATGTATTACAGATTTGTACTATAATTAAATAGTCTTATAATTTAGTTACAGACAGACAACCAAATCTCCATTGTAACACACACAACACCACAACATATAATATATAATATATGTATATATATATATATATGTATGTATATATGTATATATATATATAATTATGTATATATGTATATATGATGTATATATGTATGTATATATATATATATATATATTATGATATATATATATACTTATATATTATGTTATATATGTATATATATGTATAGCTATATATATATGTATATATATATATTGTATATTATATATGTTTATATGATATTAAATTATATGTTATATATATGTATATATATATATGTATATATTATATATGTATTATATGTATATATATATATATGTATATATATATATATGATATATATATGTGTATATATATATGTGTGTGTATATATATTATATATATATATAATATGTATATATATAAAAATAGAATAGAAGGCCAATTGACCAAATTGCAAATGGAATAGGTGTTGAAATGATTTTATTTAGGAACGGTAGTTCTAAACTATTTTCGGGATAAATCCCAGTCTCAGAGCTTTTTAGAAGTCAAAAAGTCAAAAAATTTAAAGGAATTTCGAAGATCCATATTTGAACTGCACGCGCGCGCACGCACGAACGGCCGACGATTTACCACAGAAAAACAACACCCCCAAACCAAAACAAACCAAAAACATTTCAAACATCGGCGTTCCTTTATTTAACTTAATAAATAACAAACGTTTACCTCAGCCCCAGTAAGATAAGTACTAAAAAAAAAAAAAACACAAGTACTTCTAAAACCTCTGAAGATGGATTTTTATCCCGAAAAATATTAGGAAACAGGTAAATAAACATAATTTCAACGCATATTTCCATTGGCATTGTCAATTGCCTTCTTTCTATTTTAAACACATACGTACAATGCTTCAAGGAAAATATAACTCCGTGTCTGTATGTCCATAGAAGAACGTCACATGAGTTCGTCCTTGCTTCCCCGAGCAGTTCCAGCATGTCTTGTTCGTCTTACCTTGATGATTTGGTGATAGGAGGTAAGTGACCGTACAGCTGCTCCGATTTGTTCAAGATAAGCACTGTTACACCTTTAGCGGACGAGGCATTACTGCGCACTGCAGCACCATGCTCCAGCCCACTGGCTGGAGCATGGAAATTACCAAAATTAGATCCCCATCAAACATTATGGGTCTGTAGTTTTGTGAAACTAGAACATTTCCAGTTCAACAAAAAAAAAATCAAGTTAAAAGCTCAACTCCATGAAAAATGACGAGCTTTGAAGATTGCGATACATCGTTTTCAAGGTTACCTTATCCATAAATGTTGCATTTTACCCATATACCAATTAAGAGCTATAAAATGACAAACTGTGCCATTATCCAAATTTCTTCTCAGCAACCCAAAAAATATCTTAATTTACGAATTTAATCATTTATTAGACTTCAGACACTTCAAGTGCAAAAAATTAAGATTTTCGGTCAAAGTTTTGCGATTTATAATTTAACCAAAAATTCAATGTTTCCAGCAAAATTCGACGGAAAACGGAAAATTTCAAAAATCACAAGCCAGATTTGCTCCCAGAGTATATTTTTCTGAAAATTAGGTCTCAATGCTCTTAGAAAATCCTAAACCTTATTAATTGACTGTGGCAATTTAGAAAAAAATGAATTACACAAGTCATAATTTCAAAAAACCATCGCGAGTCGTAATCGGCGACATCTATATATTAACATTTCACACATAAACTCTTTTCATTTATGAGGCTGCCAACTTGTACCTGGGCCTCGGTGGGCATACTGTGACATGCTGCGACCATTCCAAAGCTGACTGTCATGATCCAGCCATCGTACAAGCAGGGTTTTGCAAAATCACCAGAACAGTTGCTGACTTACACTCCTTTTTGAAGAGGTAGGATGATGATAGGAACATTGTAAAACGTCCAATTGATTTATAAACACGTAAAGGATTGACAAACAAGCCAATTCCAAATCATGAAGTGATCTCGGTACAAGTTCTCATGCCATTGCTACGAACATTTCGACCATTACATGAAGATTGCTGTCCACCTGAAAGCCGAAGTTGTTCGAATGGACGGAAACGGGGCTTCCTCGTTATCAGCCAATTCCTCAAAGATGCCAAAAAGTGATTACAGAAGCAACGAGAGGAGGTGATAGGGAGGGATGCGTACATCCTCTGATGGAACAGCAAAGGAGAAACCTCCACAACCGGAAACACTGCCGCGGTATCTGCATCATGCTGGAAGAGAAATCGTCATCCAGATGTTCACCCGATCGATTTTTCAAAGTGTAGACACCAGATGGACAGTATCTTTCAGTCATTTTACGATTGTTCTCGTCTGATAAGACATCAGCGTCAAAGAGTACAAAACCTTTGTACCACTCTTACCGCTCTACCTTCGAAAGCTTCCCACCAACCAAGAAGAAGAAATCAGCTAACCAGAAGATGAAACGTGGATAAGTGTCCCACCAACCCTACACAAACTCCTCACCCACTGTAGGAACCATGAGATTAACGACAGTCGTGGGTTGAAATGTTTTGACGAATCCGGTTTGGAAGCCAACAACAAAGCGATTTGATCAATCCACTTAAGTTGTCTCGAAAGACTTTTCAGTCTGACAACTGGAGGATGTCATCAACAGATTGTGGTTGGGATCAGAGCCAAAATAACAACATTCGGCTCAGCGCAACCGTACTTGCAAACATTGCATGGGATGGATATTGACCAGATACTGCAGGAAAGCCAACCCAATATTTGGTCCTCTGAGTAATGATGTGCTCTGTTTGAGGATTGTGTTTAAATTTAAATGATTTTTTAAATTCTTGTTCAAGAGGTTCATTTATTTTAATTTCAATTTTCTTTTCAATATGATACGCTTCCAGCTGACCTCGGGAAGATACACCTGCAAAATTTGTTTTTGGCCAAAATGCCCAAATAAAAGTTTGTAATTTTTGGCCCCAGACCCACAAAAATTGAAATTGTTTTTCCATAGAAATTGCTTAGCAAGAACGCTTCCAACGAAGCCCTTCAACCAATATCAGGGCATTTATTTCACAAGGAAGATATGTCGAAACGTGTTTTTGTCTCACTTTTT
>CM042144.1:33190757-33235757 GCA_023376005.1 Doryteuthis pealeii
AGTAAAGTCAATATGAATGCTCAAAGCTTGACTGGAGGAAGCCATTAAAATGTTTAAGAAGTGACAAGAAATACCAATATGGCGATTCAGTATGTGTCCACTTTCAAGTGCGACTCTGGCTCGAGTGAGTCGAATTTTTCCACGCAAATGCACGTACCTGAGAAGTGGTGGTGATGGTTTGTCAATGGATTTGGTTTATTG
The DNA here is from genome assembly GCA_023376005.1 of Doryteuthis pealeii. Lineage (NCBI taxonomy): Eukaryota > Metazoa > Mollusca > Cephalopoda > Myopsida > Loliginidae > Doryteuthis > Doryteuthis pealeii. The sequence goes on from CM042144.1 coordinate 33,190,959, forward strand.
GATTTTAGGGCATGTCAACCCTTGTTGGGTTATTTTATTACGAAGACGTTTTCTTTTATTAATTCTTCATGTGTACTTTTTTAACATATTTTTTCTATTTAATACATACATGGGGCCCTAACATGTACTACCACTCCGAGTCAGAGTTGACCTGGTAGTAATGAGATGAAAGGGTCCTCCATATTCCCCAGGGATCCACAATTGGAACTTCACCATCAGATAGTTTAACGTCATACCTAGGCAATTTGTCAATGGGGATGCGAAAAAATGAAATCAATGAACAGTTCAAATTACGGTGATTTTTTATTATTTTATTTTATTTTCATACTAACATATGTTCCGGGTAAGTGAGGTAAAATAAATCGTGTGGTCCCAGCGGACCCCCCCCCCCCGGCAGGACGTTCCTTTTAAGCAAAGGGGTAAGAGCCGTATTTATTCCTCGGTACCGACGGGACCATACATTTTGTGCACTGGCCATTGTATGAGCTTCAGTCGGTAGCTGTGGCACTCCACCTTAGATACAGACTCTCTAGTCTAGCACTAGGGAAAAGGGGTTAGAGTTACTCACGGTCCGGTTGATACCGACAAAGGCCACTCCACCTACTTTTACTTAGAGCAGTGGTTCCCAACAATTTTTTTATTCACGCACCTTTAAAAGAGTTTTGTTCTAACCTCGCACCCCTGCAATTTATACTTTTGTTAAAAAATATAGAATGTGAATCCATACTACAGTTTAATCAAACGATCATATATATATTTCACTGGTAATAATTTGATATTTAATGATAATAATCTGAAATAAAGAAACAAAAATATAAATGATATTAATTACAAAAGAAAAAAATGAATCTAAATTTGAATGGACGCTTCTCGCACCCCCTAGTCGGGAACCCCTCAAATACAGAGGTTATTTCCTATAACTCCAACATGAAAAGGGGAACCACTCTGATTGGATCATAAATTATTTATTTATTGATCTACTAGGAAAAAAGAAGACGGGGTTAGGGTTTAGGGTTAGTTTAATGGGAAAATAATGGGTAGATTAATTAACAGACAAAATTCATTCAGAGTGGTTTTCCTTTTTTATGTTGGTGTTATAGGAAATAACCCATACAGTTATAAATATATGTAAAGACATAATAATTTTATTAATATATTTATTTCACTAAGTATTTTCAATCGGTTAGCATTGTCTTGGGATTTACTTTTTCTTTTTTCTTGCTAACTTGGGTTTCTACTGATAAGCCGGCGCCTTTCTTTTCCAATATTTAAGTGGTCTATAAACATTAAAATGTCGACTATTCTATTGGTGACTGTTGTATTTCTTTTTCTTTTTTTACGTGTCATTAGTCTGTGAGCAGGGAAATCAAGTTTGGTATGTATGTTCGGTATGAAGAAAACGACGCCTCTGAGCCTGACACCCCTCAGTCAGAGACCACTTGAAATGTTTGTTAACCGCCAACCTTGTATCAGGATTGTTGACGAAAACCGTAAAAACGATTTGGAAAAATTGTTCATTCAATTATTGGAATACTCAACTGACTTTTCCTTTGTTTCGCTGTCAACAATTTTATCGGGTTTGTTTGAGAAGGACTTAGGAGTGACTCTAACTGGATTTCTTAGTATTTAAAATCTGAATTGAATTTTCCCTGACATACCACAGGGTCGTAGATATTTTTACAGTGTTTTATTTTTAACAAAATACAATAAATAAATAAATACAAGAAAGAAAAAAAAACAACGAATGCAAGGAAGAATATAACTTTCATAAAATTCCGATGATATAATTTTTGTCGTAGTCTCAGATGTATTAATATTACAAATAATCCCATGTTAACATTAAGTACCACCAAAATAGGTCACGTGATCAGTTTAGGCCATATTGAAGGAAGAAACGTAAATATTTTTGAACTTAAAAAATAAATAACGAACATGAAGAGTTGTTACAAAGATAAACAGTTAATTCAAAGATCAAACTATCCGATTGGAGAAAAATTACTCACTGTTATCTTGAAAAATAAGTAAAACAGTCCGGTTTTTTACAACACGGTCAAATTCTTTATTGATATTTTTTCGCAGAATTCTGTATTCATGGTTCTTTTACTAAGAAACTCTCGCATATAAACTTATAAAAATTTTCTGATATAATTATTCAGACTCTTATCTTTATAGAAAAAAAGTAAAAATCCTTTTTTGTCGGTTCATTTTTTCATATTTCATAAAATAAAATAGGGGGTGTAGATCTCGTAAAAAAAAATACTTCCCCTAATATATTTTAGGACAAAAAAACAAACAATTTCAGACATATTTTCATCAAGAGCAAAGTAATTTAGGAAAATTTCGTGAAAATCGGACCATTAATTGATTTTTTTCATAGAATTTTAAATAAAGCTTCTAGTCATAACTAGTTTTTTGGCTACGTTAAATTTCAATTGATTTAACGGTGCAAAAATGTAAACATTGTTTTTTGTTCATAATTTTCATTATTTCCGTAAGCTGAAAATTTTTTTTTCAAATCATCAGGAGTTTGTTTAATGTTTCTTCTTTCGAATGGACAAAAAATTTCAAGATAATATTAATCTTTATGCAAGTTTCATTGTGTTAAATATAGGGGGGGGGGTAAATTTCACAGGGAAAATTAGTAGTACCTAGTTAACATTAGTACTTGATAGAGGATCCTTTTTTTATACTGAAACTAACAGGACCTGTGGATATACCACAGTATGATGATTTGATTATTACAATATTTGATATGAACTATTTTGCAATAGCTCTTATGTAAAAAGTATAATAATCTTGATTTAACTTTCTCTCACTCTTTTTTTCTTTCTTCCCTTCTTTTCATTATGTTCAATTGAAACAGGCTAGCGTCATCGCTTCCGTGCGCTCATCCCCTATCTCTATCTTTCCTCTACACTCTTTCTTTCTTATTATATTTTTTCTATGTAGCATATCCTTTTTCTTACTTTTCTTTCTAATAGAAACAGAATGGTCCAGTATTTTTCTGAGGTGATGACACTCATAATAAGAATTCATTGGATAAGCAATGCCAGATAATCAGGATTTATATTTGTGCATTTCATTGTGAACGACTTGGACGATCTCATTTTTAACCAGAGTGTGTTGCAAGACGATACAGACGTGCAATTAAGGAACACGGGTATTGATACATAGATTGGAATGTAAAACAATAAAAAATAAAACACGACTTTGTGAGTGACAATAATCTAGAGGTATTGGCAATTGTGAATGTACTTGGCGCTAACCATGGTGATGACCTTTGATAACTTAAAGCTAAATTCTAAATTTTGCCCCACCCCCACCCGAAAAAAAACACATTTATCTCTGCTACGGCCCTGTATCATCGGGCTTTTGGCGTCCTGCGTTTTTGAAGCTAAGACTGGACTTAGGGCTTAGGGGAGTTTGAGGCCGTAGTGTAATGTTAGAGTCGTGGGAAATGGACTCGACGACTCGAGTTCAAATCCTAGACAAAGCTACATTTCACATAGCGCTAATTCCCTTACAAAAGGTATGAATCCAACTACTCTCCCTCCAACTATGGGTAAATAGTAGAGCAGACTGGGCTCTTTAACCTTAGTTAGGCAACCAGTCTAGAAGAAGGAAAACGCTGAATTCAAACCTGTTGAATCCGCTTAGGGTGTTCACTACTAGAATAGTCCTAATTAGTGATCTATTTCATTAATCTATTTTTTAAATTTCAAAATTTTATTTTAGACTATCGGCTGAGTTATGAATAGACGGTCTGTATCCCTGCAGAGGTGTAAGACCCACCACTACTAAAAGAAATGCGCTGTCCTGGGTATGAGACACTAAACTACATCTGGAGGGTAAATATTACCTTAGCGTTTTAATATATACTATTTTTAAAAATGTGAAGCATATTATAGGATTACATTACTTACTTGTCACGGTTTTCCTATTCGATGCTAGGAAACACGAAAGGTAATTACCTCCCTTGTATACCAGTAGGCGCTAGGTGGCGTAGCAAGCAGCATTATAAAAGGAAACGCGGCAAAGTCAAACCTTTTTTCACCTATCATTGACAGAGGTGACAACTCAGCAGTTATTTTCCTGTCCTACAGACAGGTAGCTTTTGCGCTCCAGCAATCTCGTGTTGCATGGCACACGAGAACATGCTCAACATTTAAGTGTACATTTTCTAGCTATATATCAAGGTCTCAAAACTTTCTCTATTAAAAGTCTATTTTCCTGTAAGGACATTTCACGCATACACGTATTGTATCGGTAAAATACGGTTATATCTATGTGTGGAGTTAAATGAGGGAGAGCCTTTCAGTGATTGGACATAGCAATCACGTGATGTGCCCAAAGGTTTTGGTGCCAAGATCAGATAAACTTTTCTGAACAGTTCCAGGAGAAGTCGACCAGAAATTATCTCCGAGAATTGACTAAAACAGAAGATACCAGACATCCTCAAATTTCCTCTTCATCACACTGGTAAGTCTCTCAAACTTGACTCTTTACATAGGAAGGATGTTTATATTGTTTGTCATTTTTTGTTGTTAAATCAACCATTAAAATTGAACTAAGTTTTAATTAATTTTAATTCATTTATTAATTTATTTTTGCTGTTAGTCTTAGAATAAATGCAATACTAACACAATACAACTATTTATAAGCTCTTCCTTGTATCTCCTGTCATGTCTGTATTCTCTTCTGTTAAGGGCTTACGGTTAAGTCCCATTGCAAGCATCGGTTCTCGCTAGATCACCGATGTTAAGCAGCGATGAGCCTGTTCAGTACTTATATAGGTGACCATTTAAGCAACAGCGGGTACTGTAAGTAACCTGAAATAAAAATTACTTGATTTGCCATTAAATGACCAAAAAAGCCCCCGCCAATCAACCACCTTCTGTTAAGTTTGCTCAGGCAATAAAAAATATCCTTGTTGTCACTTTGTTGTGAATTGTTCTTATATTTATTCCGTACGAGAAAACGATATATTCAGCCAACTATAGTTGTTCGACAAAATGAGTGGACATATGAAACGAAGAAAGTGACAAAACAATGAAATTAATAAACATATTTTAGGGGTGCGTGACTGTGTACAAAGCTGTAAATACTATGTTTATTAGCCTGAATATTTATTATCTATGTATTAATACTCGCGTTCCTTAATTGTATGATCGTTATCATCTTGTAACACCCTCTAATTAAAAATGAGATCGTCCAAAATGAAATGAAAACATCTAATAAATACTATGTTTATTAGCCTGAATATTTATTATCTATATAATAATACTCGTGTTCCTTAATTGTATGACCATTATCATTTTGCAATACCCTCTAATTAAAAATGAGACTGTCCAAATCCTCCAAAATGAAATCCAAAAATCTAAATCCTGATTATCTGGCGTTGTTTATCCGACGAATTCTTACTTTAAGAAGTAATGAGTGCCGTCACTTCAGCTAAATAATGGACCATTCCATTTTTATTATAAAAAAGAAAGGGAAGAAAGAGGACATACTACACAGAAAAAAATATAATAAGAAAGAACGTATAGAGAAATGAGCGCGGGTAAGCGATAACGCAAATCTGTTTCAATCAAACATAATAAAAAGAAGGAGAGAGTTAAATCAAGATTATTATACATTTTACATATTGTACTATTAGCAATAGCTCTTAAGTAAACATATCAAATGTAATAATTAAATTATCATTTTTTTTAATGTTGTTTTTTTATGCATAGAAATTTCAGCTAGTCCTTAATCAAACAAACTAAAGCCCATGTCATCATCTGATTCATCAGATTCTTTTTCTCTGCTTCTTTTTCTTTGGGAGTAACTGGGGCACTGTCACCTCCAGCTGTGGCAGCAGTAGTGGGTGCAGCGACAGCAAGAGCTGCAGCCATGTTGCCAACTTGTGTGAACAAAGAATTAATGTCCACACCTTCTAAGGCATAAGCAAAAAACGTTGGCCAATAAGGCTATACAGAGCCATCAGCTGCCTTTAAGATGATTACGAGTTTGTCAGCAGTAACTGCAACTTGGTCATCAGCGAGAATAAGCGCGGCAAAAATGACCGCAAGTTCATTGCTTGAATACATGCTTAGGTTTTTTTACATTAAAAATTGAATGAATGTACAGTTAAAATCATACTGTGGTATATGTGGTTGGATGAGGTTTAGGTGTTTTAAGGTTTAAATGTAGCTGAACATTTTTGGTTGCGTGTTCTTAGGGTTTTTTGCTTTAACCCCATCTCATTTGGTGGTCACGCTGAAAAGAAGGAATTTAAGGAACAAAAAGAAAGAGACAAAGGCAGGAGGTAGTTTTATGACTTAGGCTTTATTGACCGGATCATAGTCGTCCGTGGCAAGGGGATATCCCCCTGGCCGAGGAAACGACTAGGCCCAGTTAAGGCCTCACTCGAAAATGGCGAGAGATTCTTTTGGGGGTCGGAGTACAGTCCTTCCGGTGAAGGCTCCATGGGAGTTTTTTTTTTTTAGTATTAGTTTTATTTAATCCCCACATGTATATCTACAGGTCCTGATAGTTATGTTTATTATCCTGGAGATTTATCAAATTAAAATAGTAGTACTCTAATAAAGATCAATGATAAGAAGATCCGTGGTCCGTGGAACCTTGCATGGGATTCTACAGATATTGGTTGGTTGTTTATTTCGGCATGTCAGCCTTTGCTGAATTATCTAATACAGAAGTCAATCTTTTTGTGCAAGCAATTAGTCTTGTTAAACGTCGCTGAAATGCACTAAAAGAGGTTATTAGTGATGTTACACTAGTATTCTTACATATTTCGGGTTTTGCAACATTATATCTGTTCCACCGGTAGACCAGACATGTTATTAGGCCGCCTCCTTTCCATATTCGCTCTGTGTATTTTATGAATAGTTTGTGAATTTTTATATAGTCGTAGAAAAACGATAGTAACATATATCGTTTCCTCGTGTGGTGTAATGGTTATCATCCTAGGAAATGGACATGGCAAGACGAGTTCAAATCCTGGCTGAGGCTATTTGAACTGTAGCAAGTAAGAAATGTAATCCCTACATAGTTTCGAGTAACTAATAATAATCATTTGTAAACAATTATAGCTTTAAGTATAATTTCAACATATATGGTTTCATCTCGTATGGAGATGTCTCCATCTTGTTTTCAACAGATGAACTCTGTTTTATTTGAGTTCACACAGAGGCCAATGAGTCTTGCTGCATTCTCTAGGCTATGCAATAGGGATTCGGTTTATGTAGGTGTCTTTGTGAGAAGCGCTAGATCATCTGTGTAGTCGGTATCCGTAATAGTTTCTGCGGGATATCGACTGCTTCTTGCCTTTTTTTCTTTTAGTGTGAAACCTTTTTTTCCTTGAGTAGATCTAAGTACGTAGTTTAGACAGATTATAAATAGAAATGGTGCTAATCTCCTTGTAGGACTCCAGCGACAAAGTCAAAGAGACCGTTGTTCCGTTGTTTTTGTAGAGAATCATTATAACGGTAACAGTTTCTTTGCTAAAAGTATTTTCTTCATCTTTCATCTGAGTATGGAGTGAAATGCCTTGGAGAAATCTCAAACAAAAGTCTTGTCTCGATTTTTTTTTGTCGTACTTCTTCGACGAATAATCCGAATCTGGGAAATTATGGATCAATTTCTCCGAAATCCGTTTTGATTTTTCCTAAGAAATTTCTTGGCTTCAGGTCGGATACGATTAATAAGTAACTATGAGTGTAAGAGTTATACGTCTGTGGTTCTTAGTTATTCAGAGGTCACCGTTAAACAAGATGAAGATATCTCCATACTATATACAGGCTTCTGAAATTAATAGACCAGTTCATATATTTTTATAATAATGGATATTGTGTGTTTTTCTGTCTGTAACCGAAACTTTATTACTACTATAGTCACAATTCCCTTAGTTATTTACGTCAGATTTTCCATGGTTTTATTTTCATTTAAACGTCAATTATTAATAAAATTGTTTCATATTATTTATACTGTTGGCCATATCTACATACTAGATATTTACCATGTACGGGTTAGGCACAAGGCCCTATAAATGTGGGGCCACCCACAAGCCGTGACTCAAAGGTGGCGGATGCAAAAATGCGTTGATCCCGTCGCCATTCCTCCTCGTGGAGGGGGGGCGCCTCAGGTACTAGGTAATAGACCCAGCCCTACCCCTTTAAATCAAGGGGGCAGGATTTTGTCTGGGAGGATGCCCCTGGGATCAACGATGATTAGGCTTGTACGGTCCAGGGCCGCAGCCACTAGATCTCCCTAGTCAAAACCGGTGTTAGAGGTATTTGCCTCTCATCCCACTGACACTGGGCGTGACACAAGGACATTTTTATGTGGGCCCGCCTACAAGACGAAGCTCATGGGTGGTAGGCACAAAAAATGCGTTGATCCCGTCGGCATTCCTCTCAAGGGAGGCGCCTCTGGAACCGGACAATAAACCCAGACCTGCCCCTGGGGGGTGCCCCGCCTGGGATCAATAATGTCAACTTATGCGGTCCAGGGCCGGAGTTTGATGTGTTGGACACATACTAATTAATAACATGCAATTGTATTTATATATATATACAACAAAATAGCGGTTTACAGTGTGGGCGGGAAGGCTAATTTGTATATTAATATTAAAAATTTGATTTTAATAAATATGTGCTTCGTATTATTGATTTCTAATTGTTTGGTTTTATCTTAATGAATATGAGCAAAAATCTTGGGGATAAATCTTAAAAGAAATCCATAAACAAGAAGAAATAACTGTAATTCTATTCTTTACATCCTATTTTAACTAAATTGTTAATTAGGAAAATTTTTCAATAAAAGACGGGAGTTTCAGTTGTTCTATTTTTCAATTTATACCCCCCACCTCTGTTTCAAATCATTTTATCTGCATTCTTATTTAGTTTCATTAGTTTTTATAATTTAATATAATATTTTATTGCATTAAAACTTAAATACTTTCACCCGGTGAGGGTGCATATATTTGCTCGTACATATAACTGAGTGCAAACAAATGACTATTCTTAAATATAAATATTTACTTGAAACCATGTAAGCATGCGGAGTGGACTATCATCGGTATCAGACGAATAGCGATGCAATCTATCCCATTTTCGTTTGCGTTAGACCAGGGAGATTGTTTTGCTGAGATGTTTTACAGTGTTCCGTCTTTTTTGTCCATGTTTTATCTTATATCTCTTTCTAATTACAATTTCTACTTTCTTAGATCCATTATTACTGAATATTGAGTTCGATCCTTAACCTTGTCACACATCTTACCGTGGCGAACGGGTTGGGTAAATACCTACAATTTCTTTTCGTCTTTCTCCCTCTTTCTTTTTCTTAAAAAACAAAAAACAAAAAAAAACAACTTTTTTCATCGTTCGTCTCTTCCCCTCGTTTCCCGTCTTTCTTTTCACTCCTTCCCTATCTTCTCCTCCCCTTCCCTGTTGAGATATTACCTTCTCTCTTTCTATCGTCTCTCAACTCCCTCCCTGTCTCTCACTCTGTCTATCTCTCTCATATGTTCGGAAGACACAACTTAAAGGAAAGGAAAGAAAGGAAAACAAATCAATTTTACACTCAATTCGCATTGAGGTCCTAGTTTAAAAAGAAGGATTCTGGGGCGTTCAACAATGTTTCTCAGCGCCCGGAAGTGTAAGCTTTGGAATCCTTATGGTGGCGGGAGGCGTGGGTAAAAGGAGTGGAGATGAGAAAAAAATGGTGGGGGTGAGAGAGAAAAAAGTAATACACTCAAGTGAAAGAGGAAAATAACATCTTAACGGCCTGAAGGAAAATGGAGTCGTCTTCTCAAATAATAAATGCGAATATCAGTGTGTCAATGTCTCAGGTTTTTCAACTTTATTCCTAGAGGCCGTAGCCCAATATATCATACCATTCTGGAATCAGCCCGACTCCGTGAGCAAATTAAAAACATTGTGCGCCAAATCCAGACACGCAATCCTGAACTTTTTGGTATCCAAGTTATTAAAACTTGGACGAAATCCAAAGTCACTAGAAATAATTGTTTGTGTGGAAAGTCAGGACCTGCGTATATCAAATTGTCTTTAAATTAAGTAGCAGGAGAAGAATTACTGTTGAACTTTTAAAAGGTTGTTGGTGTTGGCACCTTTCCGTCCAATAAGATGAAAGATGAATAAATAAATAGAATAGATAGAATATCTGCATCTGCTCAAGTGGCTGTGCAGACCTATTCATGAGTGACAGAATTATTGTTGAACTTTTAAAAGTTAAGCTTAAATAGAAATGCAATACTTAAATGCAGCGATCAATTTTTAGTTCTATTTCAGTTTATTGTCGCCTATCAGATACGGCAGCAATATGCCTCGCAAAAAGAAATCACTGCCAACAGAGGATCTTACCCTTCTGTTGGAGATACAGTCAGCGCTTTTCTATTACACATAAGCATGCACTTTTACACACGCACCTCCACACACACGTCTTACCTTTTTGTATCTTCATTCATTTTTTGAATTATACATTGATAAAGTTGTTATGCTATAAGAAATTTTTTCTTGGATTTCTTGCTCAATGGGATTTATAAATGGTATGTGTATTATTTATTATTATACTAAAGCTGAATTAATCAACTTTTGCTTCCTAAAGGCTTTTTTACTGTTTAGTTTAATGACACGAAAAATATTCCTTACTTTTAGGATTGAATTATGTTGGAATAAATTGTTTTAATTGGTTCTAATTAGTCGTAATTTGCAATTAAGTCAAAAACTGACCAATCTCTTACTTTACTCTGTGTCTATCTCTTTCTTCCCCTCTATGTATCTCTTGACTACCTCCTCGTTATATAATGTTAGTTTCGCGAGAGAGAGAGAGAGAGAGAGAGAGAGAATTTGAAATGTATTTCTATGTTAAATTTCACAACCAGCAACCCGTAACTTAAATGAGGTCAAACATTTCCTTTCTTAGAAAGCTAACAAAATGATTTTAAGGTTTCGTCCAGCCGTATATTATTATTTTTTAAAAATTTTATTCGCTTTGCTAACTCCCTTTTCCCTAATCTCAATTATCTACCCAGAGCTGAATAGGGCCCCGATTGGTCACGATTTGTCTAGTAACTTATAAATGTTATAACCGTTATATTTCTACAAGGAGATATGATTAAATACTTACGCCGCTACTCGGGGCGGTGATCCAGTGGCTTCGGCCCTGGACCGTTGAAGTAATTGAACAGCGTTGATCCCAGGGGACATCCCCAGGCTAATGCTGGGTTTATTGCCAAGTGCCTGAGGCGCCCCCTTGAGAGTGAATGCCGACGGAACCAACGCATTTTTTTGCACCTACCATCCCATGAATCTTCGCTCGTGGGTGGTCCCACATTAAAAAGACATTGTGTCACACCTGCATACGCTGAGTTGGCGGGGACCGGTATTGAACCAGGAACCTTCCGAATCCTCAGTGGATGCTCTACTGACTGAGCTAAACCGACCCTTTAGCAGTTCGACGTTATCTTCAACATTAAAACAAAAACACAAAAAAAAAACAAAAAAAAAAAACACGCCAGGTGAACTTATAGATAATTAAAATTAAAAAAGATATCAAATTCCTGACTATGAAACTCAACTCTCAAAATTAAACTTAAAAATAGTTAATTCCACACCACAGATCACAGATAAAATAAGAAAATTATTCAAAATCATAATTAACATTACAAACAAAAATGATAAAACTATGCAGGTACATTAAACTTAATTAAATTACCTTTCACTAAAATTTAAAAATGATCGGTTTGGTGGTTGGTTTTGAAGGCTATCACAATGCAAGTGTAAAGAAAAATAAGGTAACCATGATGTTGTTTGTTACCTTTTGATTTATTCTTAATATTTCAAGATAAAGATCTCTTCGTCAGAAGATTTTTGAAGGTTCGGAGGTGTTAGCTCGCTCCTAGGTTCAAAGTATCAAAATGATTTTTCTAAGTTGTCTGTTTAAATAACGAAATAAAGTCTTCAAGATGACTGATCCTCTTCTAAACACTTGGTATAATTAAAATTAAAACTTTGAATCTACAAAAATTTGTTTTTTTCAAATCGAAAAGTCTAATCTACTATTCATAGCTTTTGCACCAATAGTTTGGTTTAGTTTCTTTGTTTAATTGCATATCAACCTTTGTGGGTTATTTTGCATCAATACCGACACTCACTAAAAGTAAGCATTTACAATTTTTTTTCCTGTGGGGGGAAATCCAATATATACACTTTGTATTCTCGACGTACACCTCTGAATTTTTCAAATATTTTTATTAGGTTTGGTTTCTTTGTTTTCATAGCATATCAACCTTCTTGGGTTATTTAATGCCAAAACTATCCGCGCAGAAAAAACAGTAGTACTATTCAACCCATATTTGGGCGTATGGTCTTTTTGCTGGGCACCATATATTTTCCCAGATTAACTTGTAGACAAATAAATTCGGACGAAGAAGACAACAAACAATTGAAGATAAAAATATATTCATAAAAAATACAATTTGCAAACTTAATGGCATTTACTGGCAGACGTATCTGCTGAGTTCCTTTAAGTATTGAGAGAGATTGGATTTAGACGTCTTGCTACAGTAATACTCAACACTACAAGTAACACTAGACAAGTAATCAATTTGGGCGCCAGTCTGCGGTATTGGCTGATTCACCCCATGGTGCCAAGGGCAGATAATTAACCCCTGATTTTTCCAATAGGCAGGGGTGAGGTTCATACCTTTCTCAAGAGTATTAGTCCAAAAATGAACGTAATAGCGCGACTGGAGTTCGAACTGACTTACTAAGACGTCACAGTCCAACCCATTTGTCAATACACTACGGGGACTCCCTCTTTTTAACGGGTGATAGAGCGAATATTAACAACTAATATGGATAATCTAATAGTCTAAACACACGCTACAATGGGGGGGGGCGCACTTAGCGTAACGTCAGAGGAAATGGAATCAGTGAGTTGAGTTGAAATTCTGAACAAGACTGTTTCCCTTTCACTTATGAAGGACATAAATCCATTTGCCCCCCCCTCAGCTATGGGTAAATGGTAGGGTATATATATATATATATATCTAATATATAAAGGAGAAAATTTGGTATGTACGTGTCGACGCATAACTCCAAAACGGGATTTAAAATCTTGCATATACATTGATATCGTTCTAACTAAGAAACACTCCAAATTTGGTTATTGATTTTTACTGATTAAGGGATATAATTAATTAATTAAACCAAAATCAAACGATTTTTCGAAATTTATAAAATAGCTGCTACTGCTTATCAGCAGCTACATTCCAGCAACAATCATCAGGCGAACCCCACCCTGTTGCCTCTTTGCCTATGTCCGCTTATTTCTACTGGGGTGTTGTAAAAAATATTTTTACGAATACTTTCATATTTCTTAGATTAAAATATATCAGCGAATCAAATTTGAATTAATATGCGAATTAGCAATTACAAAAACTGAATGTAAAATAGTCTTACACACGAAAAAGTTTTTGAAAAAAATCCTTCAAGTGATTAAAAAAAGGGGGATTCTTAGAATAATATGATTAAATATATCCAGTGAAACTCAAAACGTTTTTGAAAGAAGAATAACAGCTATTTTCTCGCCTATTTACGGTTCAGTCTTCTTTAAGATATTCATATAGTTCGAGAGAGAATGAAATAATCTCTCTAAATATGTAATTTGATTGAGTTTTTATCAATGGAATTATTTTTTACAGCGAGTTAAAAAAAAATTATATTTTGCTTCAGTCAGACTAGATTTTGTCGTATAGTTTTTTCATACTAAGATTTTAACATAAAATCAAATCTTATTTATCACATATTTCTGTTTCTATCTTAAAAATATTTATTTCGTTAGAAAAAAAAACTTTCTAAATATGTAATTAGTATGTCTTTTCAGACATTGATTTTTTTACAGCGAATTAATTAATAAATCAAACGAAAACATTTAGTGACAAATCGACTTTGTTTTATAAATTCCCGTCGGTCGTTCGTCAATTGTAAACAAAACCTATTTTTTTATTTTTCATAATCACGTTAATTTATTTATTTTAATATTAGAAATACAAATAAAATCATGATACTAATGTAGAATATTATTAGATTACCTAATACATTTCACGAAAATACCTGAAAACTCAAATTGTTATCAAATTTATGATATAGTTAGCTATAGGCACTTTTGTCGGCTGCTAGGAATTTTAACAGAGAATTAAAAATAATTAAATCTATTATTTAAGGTCAAACTTTGTCTAAATCGATAAGTAGTAACATAATGACCATCATTAAAATAAAAATATCATTTCATATGCAGTTTATTTTTAAAAGATTTAAAACCATTTGTTTTGGTCAATTTCGACGCGATCCGCCATTCAATCACTTTTTCGATGGTTTTAAGTGCTTGTTTACAATTTTACTGTAACATTCGCGATTGCAAAAAAATCGGTAATTATCCGATTTTAATGAAATTTTCAGTATTGATTTAACAATTAATGAATTTTATAATGTATCAGTCATTTTATTTCAAAACTTTAATTTAGTATTTTTGCTATGAAAAATGAATATATAAAATTCATTTAAAATATGAAAATCCTGATGTTAAGTTTAAAATGTTCTATATTTAGATTCTAAAAATAAATATCTACTTAATGCAAACCTTTTTTAGGTGCCAAAAGTAATAAGTTTTGAAGAAAAACTCGATTGAAAATGTACCCCCTCCCCTTTTATGCAGAAAAAAACATCGATGTATAATTTTTTCTTTTATAAAATAATAGCCAATTAAATAATTATCGAAATGAGTAAAAAAGAAATCTCCAAAAAATTAATTATTTATTTTTTTTTTTACATTTTATTTTTCGATTTTCGGTACTTATTTTCTCATAGAAGCGCAACCGTAAAAAAAATTTTTGGTTTCTATTCATAACTTCGGTCTTTTATCTCATTATTTATACTGTAATTAGTACAATATATGACCAACTTGAAAAACATTTTACGCCTCCAGCATAAGGGGGGGGGGTGTCAACATTAAGTGACGTGAAAAAATGAGAAAGATTTGAAATAAAATAAATAATGCATTATAAAGATCATTCATTGATACATAAACACTGAAAATTTAATTAAAATCCGATCATTTTCTGATTTTTGGTAAATTATTTTCTGTAGGGGGGCTAAAGTCATTTTGTCAAAAACGCATTTTAGGCTCAGTTTGCCAGTCCCTAGTATAATTATTATAGTATATTCGATCAGCTATGTTTTGAATTGATAATGTTATTTTTAAAAAGATTATTTATCGTTTTACATAAATTTGATTACTTTATTTAATTCTTTTTTTTTCTTTTTTAAATATTAATTTGAAGTTTAGCAAATCGTGTCATTTATATTTTATTTAAAAAATATAGTTAATCATTGAATCAAAATTTCTTACTATATCATTATGTGATGGGCTAAACTTGTAAATCGGTCGGAAAATTACGTTGACCCAGAAAAAACAGAACCAATCAATTTTGTAATAAAACTGTTGATTTTAACTTCGGGGTTTGGGGTTGGGGTTTAGGATTAGTTTAATGAGAAAATAAATAAATAATCTATCAGTTTGTAAAAAAAAAAAATTCTTAAAAGTTATTTATTTTTTGAGTTTTCAGGGGTGCTCATTTCACCGTATAAGTTAATAGTAAATCGAGCCACCATATTGTAACCGCTCTACCTTACCAGTTGGACTGAACTTGCACAAAGGTGTCAAAATTAAGGCGACCCTGCAAAAACAGAACCCACAAATTTTGTAATAAAACTTAATTTTAACTATGGGGATCTAGGGTTTAGGTTAGTTTAATGGGAAAATAAATAATTTGGGTTCTGTTTTTTCTGGGTTACCCTGTATACCGTTGACCCAGAAAAACAGAACCCACAAACCGTTAATTTTAACTAGGGGTTAGGGTTTGGAGTTGGGGTTTATGGTTAGTTTAATGGGAAATTAAATAAATAATTTGGGTTAGGATTAGAATATTTAAATATGTATTTTGGTAAACCTGTATGTCTTTTCCGGGAGTCGTAAGGGATTTCCCTTCGAGCGGTTCCGATATGGTGACTCGATTTACTATAAACTTATAGGAGGAAATGAGCACCCATGAAAACTCAAAAAATAAAGAACTTTCTTGCCCTTTTCAATAACTCCAAACCTCTCTGCTCTTATGCTCGTTATTAGGGTGCATATAGTCTGGAGTTTTTGGTCCACTGATTGCTTCGCCTGTGCGTTGCTGCATTCGTCCATTCAATAGGCAGGACATCTTTGTCTGATGGATCTTTAGCCCTTTCGGATTTTTTAGCGTTTTTCCGCAGGTACATCTAATCCCATCTGTAGTTGTTGCTGTTGAATCTGGTGGAATTTGATTATTTTCTGTCCCCTTTCTTACAATATGTTTTCTACACTCACAAATACCGGTGGGCACCCAACTTTACCCAACATCGTCCAAAATGCATCCCTGTTGACTGTATCAAAAGCTTTCGTCAAATCAACAAAAACCTGATACAGGGGGACCCGTTGCTCTATACACTTCTCTTGTACTTGCCTAGCCGAAAATATCATGTCGTTTGTTCCTCTGCCAGACCTAAAAACCACTGTGATTCAGGAATGACTACCGGGCAAATGTAAAAAAGCAATCGATTCAACAAGATTCTTGAGAGAACCTTGCTAACAGCACTCAGAAGTGTGATTCCACGGTAGTTATCGCAACTACCTTTATCTCCTTTGCCCTTATATACACACACCAAAGCACCATCAATCCATTCATTTGATAGAGGAGAACCGTTCCAACATTGAGTTAAGAGATCAAACAGAGCAAAATTGACATTAAAACTTTTAACCTTCCACTGGAAGCCCGTCCAAACCTGGTGCCCTACCAGAATTAATTTGTTTGATAGCCATTTCAAATTCTGTAAAAGTTGGTAAATGGTCCATCTCATATTTGGTCTCCTGTTGAGGAAGACTCTGCAGAACATCAGCACTGACTACTGAAGGGTTATTAAATAAATCCGTGAAGTGTTATTGCCATCGTTGAAGGATTTTTTCAGGTTCTTTAATCAAGGTGATGTTGTTCTTTGACATTAGAGGAGTAATGGAAGAAGTTAATGGACCGAAAACTGTACGCATGAGGCTATAGAACAGTTTTAGGTCCTTTTTATTAAAGGCCTTCTGAATTTCAGAGGAGATTTTAGACCACCACTCATTTTTCATTTTTTCTGACTTATGGCAACTACATTGTCACCAAACCAGTCTTGATGTTTCCTGACTCTGAAACAAGAACAGCTGCACCAGTGGAATAAACTTGGTCTCTAAAGTTATCCCATGTGCCATTAAACTCCAGACTGTCAAGATGTTCACGCAGCCTTTCTTTCACTTCCATTTGCTTGACCTTGCTTAACTCTAGGCACCTTGGTGTTTTTACTCCAGGCATGCGAGTCTTTTTTCGAACACGGAGTTTAAGTTTACCTCTCACTAAAATGTGATCTGTGTCGCACTCTGCACTACGCATAACATGCACATTGCAGACATCGCTAATATCACGGTGGCGAGTTAAGATGAAGTCAATCATATGGCCCTGTTTTGATCTTGGGTGGGTCCAAGTAATGTTATGGATACTTTTTTGCCGGAAAAGAGTATTACAAATGGTTAGATTGAGCTCAGAACAGAACTCAAACAATTTCAGTCCGTTTGAATTTACCCCACCAATACCATAACGACCAAGTGCATCCCATATCTCAAAGTTTCTGCCAACACGTGCATTAAAATCTCCGAGTATAATCAATTTATCCTCCTTTGGTGTAGAGACAATAGCATTGCGAAGGTCTTCATAAAAAGTCATGGCAGTCTCCTCATTGGCTTGAAGGGTCGGGGCATATATAAAAAATAAGGTCGCGTACCATCCATACTGCAGCTGGATACGCAGTTTCATAATGCGATCACTGATGCTAGAAGGAAGCTCCAAATACTTTGCCAGTCTTGTATTCACGGCAAAACCAACACCACCCTCGTGCCGTTTGCCCTTTGGCTTACCAACCCAAAAGAGTTTATAGCCCGTTGATAGTTCTGTCAACTAATCCTCATCTGACAATCGGGTTTCCGATAGAGCAGCAATATCAATCTGTAATCTCTGAAGTTCCTTTGTCACAAGTGCTGTTCTTCTTTCCGGGCGATCTGAAGAATTACGGTCTAACAAAGTTATTACAATCCAACAAGAGATGTTAAGTTTAATTCGATCAAATTGTTTTATATTTCTTTTCTTCTTGCAAGAAATGAACCACCGTTAGCCGCAGGAAACTAACCAGTGTTCAGGTGACAGGCATTTTTTTAGTGCACCTTTTGTAGCACCATCCCAATAGTTTGGGTGAGCAGTGCTCTCCTAAATAGGGCTGCTCAGACACAGGAGTCTCCACCGGGGTTAGTCCCTGTCACGGGTAGACACAACAACGATGTTAGAATAAGACTCCTGCCGCCAATGTGTGGATATGTAACTGCATGCTTCCAACTGGTCAGGTCTGCACACGTTGCCACACATCCATCGCCATGGGACTTTTTGAGAGGCTGATAGATGAAAGAAAGAAAGAAAGAAGGGAACATTTGTACATCATGATATTATAGTGGTAAACGCTTGTACAACACGAATACCACTTTCTAAATTTTCATGATTGTTGTCCAGTGACAAGCCGAAGCAAGATAACTGGCAATCATGTCAATCGCAGGTGTTAAATCAGAGTTGTCCTTCTCCTAGATGGATAACCTAACAAGGAATAAGGGTCCAACACTCCCAACAAATATAGAGAGAGAGAGAGAGAGAGAGAGAGAGAGAGAGAGAGAGAGAGAGAGATGTATACACATATGTACTTAAAAGTGGTTTGTCTTAATCCTTATATCTATATAACTAATTTAATACTATCTCTCTTTATCTATATATACACACACGCACACTTGTTCACATGCATGCATGCACCACCACCACCGTGTCGTGCAGCATGCGTAGTGTCATAAGCACGCATCATCCTTGTATAGTTCCCATCTAGATTTTCCTCTCAGCATTTTGTTAGAGTCCAAGTGGTGCAGTCGTATGGTAGACACGGCTAGTTTGGAATAATTATCGTTTTATCTTATCAGGGAGATCAAATTTCCACATGAACTATAATCCGTATATAACAGTTGATACCTTTCCTATGCGTATATTAACATCGTTTTCTGTAGATGAGATATTACCACTTAGGTATTTGAAATAGTCTAGTCATTTCAGACGCTTGCCAGTTAAAACACATGAACTCCGTTTTATCCGAGTTTACATAGAGGCCAATGCCTCTTGTTCCTTTCTCTTTGCTATGCAACAGTGATTCAGCTTGTCCCAGTTATTTGCGAGAAGCTCTAGATAATCTGTATAGTCCGCCTCTGTAATAAATTCTGTCGGATATCGCCAGCTTCTTGCCTTTTTTGAGCGTGAAGCCTTTTTCTTTAATTAGATCTAATGATGTTCGTAGCACGTAGTCTAGGTATATTATAGATATAAATGGTTCTAATGTATCTCCTTGTAGGACTCCAGCTACAATGTCAAAGAAATCTATGTAACCATCTGGTGAACGAACCATTGCTTTCATGTCTTTATAGAACATCATAATAGCAGTTTCTTTGGGGAACACCATATGCTAGTAGTATTTACTCAATCTTTTCTGTGGAGAAATTTACAGATTTCTTGCTCGAACCACTTCTACGATTCGACAAATAGTCTGAGAAGTTGTGGATCGATTTTTTACGAAACCCGTTCTGATTTTTTCTAAGGATTTTCTCTACTTCAGATCGGATACGATTGAGAAGAATGGTATTATAAACCTTAGCATCTATGGCAGTAAGAGTTATACTTCTGTAGTTCTTAGTAATTCCGAGGTCGCCTTTCTCGGGGAATGGAAGAATGCAGCCTTTCGTCCAATTCTCTATTGCATTTTGTTTATACACTGCATTGCATTGCATAATCGGAAAAGTATGATGTCAAATTGCCCTTTCATACTTCTGGGGGTATTTCGTCGATTCCTGCAACTTTTCTACTTTAGTATTATTTGGATTATTCGGACTATTGTGCTCATCTTTATTGTTATCTATACAACGTTTCGGTCGATGTGCCCGCTGGCCTTCTTCAGGTATTTCTTGCCGGACTCTGGAACCTTCTCGACGTAATCGGGAGCCATCACGGAACTTCGAACCCAACACTTTATATTCAATCCACGGGGAGTATCCTGTTCTCATTCCGCTAACCATAGCTGGGGTACAGGTGTTAAGCTGTGTTAACTATTCTATTACTGCTACTCCTTTGTTTTTAGGGCTTTTCGAGTTCATTCACAGTAAAGTGTTCAAGCTTGATGTCTAGTTTTACTATTAATTATTTTTTGAGTATTATTATCTGCAGCTTTACCAAGCAATTTCTTGGAGTGGTCTTCCCACTTCGGGCGTCTATTTTCTTGGTTGGCTGCTTTTAACTTCGATCTTGATATGTTTTTCCAACAACCAACTTCCTTTACTGTCTGTCATGCTAAATGTGATTATATTCTACAGAATTAAACAATAAG
The DNA here is from genome assembly GCA_023376005.1 of Doryteuthis pealeii. Taxonomy (NCBI): domain Eukaryota; kingdom Metazoa; phylum Mollusca; class Cephalopoda; order Myopsida; family Loliginidae; genus Doryteuthis; species Doryteuthis pealeii. The sequence continues at coordinate 33,211,562 of CM042144.1, forward strand.
CCAATTACCTGGGATACCAGCATCTGTGGCCGATAAGAATATTGACATCATATGCATACAAAAACAGATATTACCACAGTGAAATAAAGCTAAAATGTCAGTAAACCGGTAATGGGTGGACTTTTGTGTGGGAAAAGTCCGTCAATATCACAACAGGAGGCCGAGGAATGCTTCTATCCTCGTGCCTTAAGATCACTAAATATCATAGAGAAAATCCAACTGAGAATGATACGTACAACATTTGATGGCAACCCCTACACAACAACCGTATCGTGCTACAGCCCCACAAATCTAAGTGATGAAACGGACATCGACCTATTTTACAATGAGCTATCTTCCCTAATACATCACATTCCTAAACACAACGACCTGATCATTGGGAGAGACGTGAATGTTCAAATAGGCATAGACGAAAATAATAAATTCTCCTTTCACAAAAAAACAGGAACTGTGAAATTCTAACAGAGTTCTCTCTTGAGAACAGAGATTATATGATTAAACACCAAATATCAGAAAATGAAGAATGGACTTACATCTAGTCTAACAACGAAAATCAGGAACACCAATTCACAGGGTAAAAATTCTCGTCCAACACCAAAAATCACTTTCAAACACCGTATCTCGTATTCTTGCACGCTATGCCAACTCATAATTGAAGCTTGAAAAAGACCATTTTTCCTCAAATTTTCCACCAGTATTTTATAATGGAAAGCTACAGACAACTAGTCAAACAATGCTCATGGCTTCCTTTAAAAATGGAAGCCGGATTATTTAGGACAAAAATACTGTTACTACACTTATTTTCCTTTACATTTTACACCAGACACTCAAGGCAATTCTTCACTACATTATTATTACACACAAGGTCAAATCTCATGATTCCTAACTCTTCATTTCAGTCAAAAATAGAACGGTCTGTCAAGGTGCAGCGGATGTAGTGCTGAGCAATCATGTGACAAAGAATTAAGCCTTTTCTGACCAAGGTACCACATAGCACTTGGACTAACAAATATCATTGAGAAAAAAGCTAGATGGGAGCTACACAAGGATACTGCATGTTATTTTTAACAAATTCTTTAAGTAACACCCTACAAAACAGCTGTACGGCCAAACCACACAAGTAAGACGAACAAGATATGCCGAAGAAGGAAGAACTTACAAGTGACAAGTTATCCTATGTTTTTATTTTTACAACAGTCTTGACCGACCGGCAAAAACTTAAAACACAGCAGCAAATCTTTCCACGATTCGTTAGATACAAGTACCATATTTACCCCCCTCCCAACAAACAAAAAACAGCAAATCAAAATTACTTGGTGTTATTGATCTCTAATATTATTGTTTCATTCTCCAACATATTAGAATCAACCCTATGAATGATTTTTATATAGAAACCAATTAAAATATAAAGAGTAATATTTCTATATAAGTTCTTATTTAATTTCGTTGGTCTTTCGAATTTAATACATTAAAACTTAAATACTTAATTTCTTTCCACTATTTATTTTTACGAGTTTCCATGGCTACAATATAAATGGAAATATGGTAAAATTATTTGAATTTCGTATCAAACTAACGGCAAATTTCTCCACAAAATTTTCCTAGTAGGTAAAAGATATGAACCAGTAAACGGAACAAAAAATGAAAACAAGCATCTGCCATTCATCCTTAGTGAACAATTATAGTTTCAACTATTATCAAGTAATGCACCCTAAAGGTGCTCCTGATCACATCATCAGTGGTGTAATCCCAAGAGCATTAACTGTTTCAGGTCTTGCAACATCATACACCTTCAACCGACTGACCCAATTAGTGTTGATCAGCCACCAGCTTGTGGTCAGGGAACAAGATCTTAGCAGCAAATAAACCATATGGCGGACTTTGATGCGCTTTATACTGACAAGCGCCAGCGGAACATCCAATCAAATGCGACTCCAAACTATGCCTCTCCCATAAGAAAGGGGGAATCCAAACAAATGTCCCCCTCCCCACCTCAAAAGAAATTGAAAATGATTTACTCAATTACGTGGTTTAAAATTACATACAGAATTCGACTATAATCGCACACGGCAGTGAAGAGGGATGTTATCAAATCGAAATTTGAAATCCCACGCCATTTTGATGATTAATCATTGATACTGGAAGATATAAAATCAAATTTAGTTTATTCATTTAACGGCATATAAACTCCATATGGGTTTTTCAATGCTAAAATTTGATTTATCAAATAAATGCTTGATTTTAATTATTTAAATTATACTAAAGTGTTCCATTGCATTAAAAAAAATTCTATAGATTGTACTATAAAAGCAGTTAAGGAAACCTTTCATTGCATACGATATTGGACAATGGAAGATGGTAATCACCAACCAGCCTGATGACATTTATTACCCAAATCTACCAAAGTAGCCGACAGGTCAATTAGTTTGCTGTCATACACAGAATACCAGAGACATTTACTCGTGTCCAGCAGAATCAACAAATCAGGATTCTGACAGTATATCTATTTACCCAACCCATCCGAACGAGAAAGATGTGACACAAGGTCTATTTCTAAGCAGAGTTCAAAAGGTTTGAATTCTGAGTTTTCCTTCTGAACTGGTTGCCTAACGAACGTTAAAGAGCTCAGCCCTTAATAGTTGGATGCATACCTTTCCCAAGGATATTAGCGCTCTACGAAATGCAACCAGCCTTGTCCAGGATTTGAAATCCTGTTGCAGTCTCCATACACGTAAGAATACTGACAAACATTTATTCGTGCACAGCAGATTCTCACCGAGTAATTCCATTATCACTTGTAAAGCACATTACGAAAATACTTGACTGTAACCATAACCAGTGAGAGTAATGGCAATGAAAAGGTGACTGAATGAGCTACAGAGTTGGAGCCTTACCATCTTATGTAGTTTAATGTCCTACCTAGGATAGCTCTTTTAGGTCAAGTCTTACTCTTCAGCAGTTGATGTTTTAAAATCTAACAAACCACATGATTCCAAAAATGTTTTAGCCCATAAAAGACTGAATTTTGATCAGGACATACTATAAAAGCAGTTAAGGAAACCTTTCATTGCATACGATATTGGACAATGAAAGATGGTAATCACCAACCAGCCTGATGACATTTATTACACAAATCTGCCAAAGTAGCCAACAGGTAAATTAGTTTGCTGCCATACACAGACTACTGACAGGGACATTTATTCGAGAACCAAATAAACAAAGAAAGATTCTCACCGTATATGTATTTACACCACCCTTCCAAATGAGAAGGATGTGACATAAGCCAACTTCTAAGCAGAGTTTAAAAGGTTTGAATTTAGTTTTCATTCTAGACAGGTTACCTAACCAAGGTTAAGATACTCAGAACTTTCTAGTATTCACCCATAGCTGGAAGGAGAATAATTGGATGCATACATTTCCCAAGGGTATTAGCACTATATGAAATGCAACCAGCCTTGTCCAGGATTTGAACTAACCATTACACTAAGAGAGACTTATACCATTATTATCGCCAGTAAAACCCCAGGTGTGTACAAAAGCCCCCACCCCCTCCAGTCGGGTAATAAATTTCCATTTTGGAATTAATTTAACTTATGTTATTCGCACACCCTTTTATGTTCCTCCCTTACCTCTCAGCATCTCTGAGTACCTGTTATTAATGGGTAAATAGATCTGTCTGAAACTTATTCATATTTGATAGGGCTGTGTGAAAAGAAAAAAAAGAAAGTTATTGCTTAACATCTAAACATAAAATAAAACCTAAACGGGTTGACATACCATTTACCACCTTTCACCCTATCAATTGTAACTTACTTTAATCATTCTCACCTCAGTTGCTGAAAGAGAAAAGACATTACTTGATCGATGAAGAAAAATTTAAAAAACAAGACGTTAAATAAACAATCTGAACATTTTTTATACATAAGTCACTGAATACATTTTATTTATGAATTATAAAGAAAAAAAAATTGTATGGCTTGTTGCGTGTTAACACGTGGTGTGTGTTTGAGAAGTGCCGTCAGTTCAGACTCATCACAACTGAATGGGTCCGGGGGATTGGGTGGAGGTGGAGGTGAAGGAGAAAAGAAAAGAAAAAGAGAGTTGGGAAGGATGTAGCCGACAAGAACCATCTTCAAAGAATAATAATCTGTTTCCTGATACTTGGGATCAGAAAATTTTGTTAGTATTTTTTTTTCTGGGGGAGTTTTGACAGTTGAAAAACAAAAAAACCTATGTGTTTGAACACACTGAAATCTTTGAGACAATAATAATTCCTATATCTACCCCACCTACATTTTTGGGCGTCTTATAAATAGACTCCTTATTGAAGAGGTATTCTTTTTCTTTTTTGTGAAGAGTGCCTTTTAGCTGTAATACAGATCGAAGTGTCATTACACTATTGAACACAGATTTCTAGAACTTTTGAGATGTATTCATGACAACAGACGATAACTTGGCCGTCTCAACATGACCGGCAAAACTCGACACACACACACTCAAAAGAGGCATGCGTACCAGCACACATACATACGAGGCTAAGACGCAACAGCGAGCATAAAGGGAACTGGGGGGAATCTATACAAAAAAAAAATCAGGCCTGGGCACAAGAAGACAAGAACTGTACAAGAGCCCTGATCTGTACTGTACAAAAGCAGGAGGCCCGGTAAGCAAACAATCTGTACATAGACCAAGCCCAGGAAATTTAAAAAAAAATCACTTTCTTTCACCAGGGTCCAAGGAAGACAAAATATAATATAGGGTCGAGGTGCACGTGAGAACAAGGTAGGGAGCTTTGGAGGAAGACTACAATAGGGACATGGGTAGGAGGTGATAATGCAGGATAAAAGACCAGGCATTCGGTAGAAGGAGGAGAGAGAAGGAGAAAAAATATAAAAATTAAAAATAAAGTGGCACTTGCATTCTGGTCTGATTTCCTTTAAAAAGGAAAGGAAATTTAACGAAAATGACAATTGGACCTAGAAATAATGTATAGGTTGGGTATTTAACTTTCATTATTTTTGGTATTTTAATGATATTATACATCATTAATTATAATTTTCTATTTCAGATGGCTGACATGAGCGTTCTACAGTTTGGAAGAAGAGAGGCTACTTGCAAATGTATGGACACATGATCGTGTGCATTCTGGCAAGAGCAGGAAGATGTACAACATGACTTCACTGATCACAATCTTTTAGATTATCATAACTTTTTGGTAGGAGGTGACATGGCTTTCTGACCACATTGTAGTTGTAACCTGACCTCCTTGAAGTGACAGGATAAAAAAACTGAGGTCAGGTTTAATGAGGGATTTATATCTGTACAAGGAGGGTGTCAAAAATTGTCTAGACCCATCGGCAACCACCCTGTGTTGGGTGTCTAAGGCACTGACCCTATCCCTTTTCAGAACAAGGAAGTAGAGGTAGAAATAATAAATAAAGAGAGAGAGAGAGAGAGAGAGAGAGAAAAGAAAAAAAAATACCCTAGTTTGGCACAAGGCAGCAAGTATGGAGCACCTAATGAGAATTTAACTCGCTAGTTAACTATCTGTCCAGAAATATTTGTAAGGAGAGTATTGAATAAGAAGCAATAAAAGAAAAAAAAAATATTGGCAGTCCAAAAAATGACTTAAAATGCCTAAAACATCATTTGTCAATTAAGGCCCTATTTAAAAATATCCTTGGTGAGAGAGGAGAGAGGAGAGAGAGAGAGAGAGAGATATGACAATTTGAGGGGGCCCTACTCACATTCTTATGGCCAAGTTAAAAAGTAGACTAAGCCTCTACAGCCATTGATGCTGGTGTTGTACTCTTCCAACACTTGCTTTATGGCTCAACAGGGAAGGTAGTGCTGTAGGGTTGGGATGTATTTGCCATGCAGGCGTGACACAAGGACATTCTTATGTGGGGCCCACCCACGAGCCGAGACTCATGGGTGGTAGGTGCATTCCCCCTCAGGCACTGGGCAATAAACCCAGCCCTGCCCTTTTAAATCAAGGGGGCAGGTATTGCCGGGGGGGGGTGTATCCCCTTGGGATCAACGCTGTTAATTGCTGTAAATTTGAGTTTTGTCTGAAAGGGAAAAAGATACAACACTTTAATCCCTAACCTGGGGAGTAAAGTTTTTTTTATATGAATTTGATATTGAATTATATTTGATGTTGAATCAAGGCATGATATTATATTAAAAGATTGACTTCTTTAAAATTAAACTAAATAGGATTGCCAAATCAACTACGGTATAATACTTGGTTATCATATGACTTTCGGAGACATAAATTTTAATTTAATATTAGAAGGTAGCACGATATGCAAAATTAGGTGGTGAAACTAGAGTATATATGGTATTTACCACACAAAGTTTGTATCTTGCATATGGTGCAAACATCTATTATTAGGCTAAAATTTAAGTCTCAGAAAGTAGCATGATACACGAGTATATACAGTATATTAATATATCTCAATCATTATAATGAACTTGAAATCTTTTGAACCATGATGAATTTTATTTATTTTTAAATCTGGCATTGATTATTTAAAACTATCTTTTTTAACTGGGCGACTCTAAAGGAAGCTATAGATAAGCTTAATGCCTGCCATTGCAAACATCTCAGCGCTATCACTGGACACTGATGACAAAACAATCTAATCTTATTTGGTCATGTGCTATGAGTGCCCAAAAGAAGCACCAGCACAAAAATCCCTGGAATAGGGTCAAACAACTACGAAGGGGTCATCACTGCACCAACTTGTTTAGTAAAATGAGGGAAATCCTCCAAAATACAGGACTGGGGTCCCTAAGATCTTGCAAGCGACTGAGGGAGCTAAGGGCCCTTGCAAAGGAAAGGACAGAGTGGCTTCAAATGAGGAAGGACTGAGTGCTTCTGTAGGATGTTCCAAACTACCACAACAGCAGAATACAGTAAATCCTCATCTTTTAGGAAGAGCAGGAGTGAGAGTGAGTGACAATTTGTTCGGTTTAAAGATGCATGCTTTTGAACTTTTCATAGCAAAAGTCACTGCTAAACACTTTGTGCTATTTGAATTATTAGCTTGATTTTTATTTGCTGCATCTTTTAAGCAGACAAAGACGGTATATACACTAGTGCAGACACCACCGGCATCACAATTCCCTTAGTTATATTCTCAATGATTATTAAATAATCATTAGTAAATCTTAATTAGTATCTTGTTTATTAACAACATCTCTATTAAAAGTCTAGCTGAAATAAATTTGCTTAAAAAAAAAAGCCCATAGTTTACATAATATATATGGATAATATGCATACTGGTTTTAACAAAACCAGGTTTAATAAATAATTACTTAGTGTTATTGATTTCTAATATTATTGTTTTAATCAAACATATTAAAAGCAATCCTATGTATGACTTTATCTATAAATCAATTATTAAAATAAGTGAAATATCTTTATGTGTATTCTTATTTAGTTTTATTAGTCTTTCTAATTTGATATATTTTATAACATTAAAACTTAAATACATGCACCTGGATGGTAGACATGTTTGCTAGTTATTCTAATTAGAATTTTAAAAAAGTTAAAACCTCTCACTCATAGCTAAAAAAAGAAAAGAAAAGTGCACTAATGTTGTTGGGGCACCTAGTGAGTATCAAAGTCTCTACTTGGTCATAAAGACTAGTTTGCTAACAATTACATGATGGGGTACTCTGATCATTTATAGGTGGCTGAATGGCAACTGAATATGCACATAATGATCTGGTAATTGAGCTTGTTAACCATCACATGAGGTACTCATATTGTCACTTGGAAGATTCAATTGCTGATGGCCATGGACATACTGTCAGTTTTTTTACTAAATGAGACAAACAAGCATTTAATAATAATAATAATAATAATAATAATAAAGAGGGAGAATGGGAAGAAAAAATATATCTTTAACCTTTCTTTATTTAAAGGAAAGATGAAAAAGAAAAAAACAGAATAGTGCCTCTATTCAATTAATATTTAGTGTTAAATTAAAACCTAAACATTGGTATATAAACAACTTTAAAAGAAAAGAAAAGATACAGTTGAGAAAAAACTCAAAAGAATTCACCTTCCCTCCTTTATCACCTTCAGCCAGGAGTCAAGACTAGAGACAGGGTGGGACGAGGGAGAGAAAGAAAGAGTTAGGGCTTATTATATAAATGTATATATGTACACAGATTTATTTATTAAAAATTTTTTTTTATACAAATGTGTTTGTTATTAATAAACATCCTCTGCCATAAAAGATTCCACATTTACCCCCCCCCACACACACACTAGAAACAATCATTCATACATTTTGCATTAACACAATTTGAAATAACTAAAAAAAAAAAAAAAACAAAAACAAAAAACAACTTTATAAAAGTCTGCTGCTAGACATTTGTATGAAAAATCAATTTTCTGTTCACACTGAAATTATTGTTACTGTTTGGAGGGGTGGGTGGGGGAAGGTAAAAAAAATGAATCCTTGTTATAAATCAACTTTTACTAATAATTTAAAATATTATTTTGATTTTAAAATAGGATTGTTTACTATTATAACTATGACCAGCACTTTAAAAAAAATAATCTAAAACTGATTTTCAGAATTGTTAAACAATTTTATTAAAAAAATAACCAAATTATCCTTCAAGTTCAGGTTAAACCCTCCAGAGACTCAAATTTACAAATAAACATCTATAATCAACCAATGAAATAAATATACTTTTCATTAAAAAAAAAAAAAAAAAAAAAAAAAAATGCTGTCTACTTACTAAATCATAAAAAAAGAAAGAAAAGAAAAAAAGCATTTTATTAAAACAATTCTAAACAAAATGCCTGGTTGCAGGAGGAGTTGGATTGAAAGGAGGAGGGGGGGAAAGAGAGGGCTAAAATAAACGAAATAATAAAGTTAAAATAAGGAGTGAGAGAAAGGGATAGGGAAGGAGTTATCAAAACCTTTGGGTACTTTGGTGGTATACGAGTCTGGGACTGGCACTTCTACTAGTCTGCGCCATTTGCTGTAATTAAGGAAAAAAAATAAAAAGCTACATAAAAGTTAGTTGGTGATTCTTCTTTTCTGTTGGAAGACAAAAGATGACGGTGGGTTCAAAAACATATACAAAGATAATTATATCCCTTGCTCCCTTGTCAACAAATGTCACTGGTTCTAGAAATAAATAAAGTCACTTCCACACAACCAGGCTTTCTTTTTTGACATGTCTATGAAAATGATGTAAAATTCAGTGGGAGTAAATGACTAAGTGTGTGTGTGTGTGTGTGTATGTTTAATCACATTCCTTGGCTGTAGTATGTGACACATGGGCAGTCTAAGAAGAGGGCTCATGCATACAAGCCTGAGCAGGGCAAAAAATAGTCCTGATCCCTGCAATCGGTATTCAGGGCTCAGTTTTTTATCTTACAATAAAAAACATAGCTGAGGAAGATAAACACTCACTTCAATCCAGCCCTGAAAGTGTGCGTGTTTTAGATTTTATAACAATGTAGGTACATATAAATTTGCATGTATGAAGTAACTAGCTACCTGAGGAAGTAGATTATGAACGTGATGCATGTATGTAATATGAAAAAAAAAAGAAAAAAAAAAGAAGGGGGGGGTATGTGCAGTATAGACATGCATTCGTAGCCTAGAATATTTTTGTTGTATGTGCATGCATTAGCGAGAGAGGAGGAGAAGGAAAACTTTTTTTTTGTTGGTTAGGGCATTTTTAACAACACAAGCATACAGGTGAGATTTTCATCTAAAGAACAAAATGAATCACAACTTATACAAAGAAAAAAAAGAAAAAAAAGTTGGATCCACTTGATCAAGTAACAAACTGTAATAATGGTAACCTAATTTGAATGCCTTGGTTTAAAAAGAAAATAAGAAAAGGCCCATTTTGAAATCTATCATCCCCCACCCTCAAATGTTCAAACATTATATAAACATCACCTAATCAGTGGCAAGACATAAAAATTAATTACAATCAAACAATTCTCATGATATAACAACAAATGTTTGTCAATCTGTGGTGGTGCATCGGCCAACAAAATTCTGTTGGCTTTTAGGTTTTTTTTTAATGCTCAAAATCCAGTTCAGCCCTTTTTGTTGGTCTGTCTTTTTTTTTGTTTTTGTTTTGTTTGTTAAATGATTGTACAAGGTGTGTGGATGTAGCAGTTGTGTAATTCCCAATGTAGATTTTGAATTTAAAAAAAAGTCTAAAAAGTGATGATAAATATTTTCAGGTGTATCAAAAAGTAAAACTGACCTTCATCTGCTCTTTGTCCCCTACCAAGTCTTTTTTTCTTCTTTTTCTTTGGTTCAAGAATTCAAAAGAGTCTTTTCTCTGTTTAATTTTTCTGTTTTATTGTCCCCCCCCCCTCATTTTTCTTTTTCCTTCCATATCGTGTCCCACCCGTCCATATTTTTCATGAAAGCATTAACTTTTGTCTTTGGTTGAAAAAAAAAAAAAAAAAAAAAAAAAAATCAAATAAAAATGTCTTCTTTGACTGAAAATCATTGGTCAGAAAATTATTCTAACCACAAAAGAAAGAAAAAAAAGTGTCTTTCATTTCTTCCTTTCATCATTATACAGTTTTTCTTTAAAATTTTTTTATATATCTTTAAAAATTTCTCCCCCACCCCAATTTTTTTGACATATATAAACAAAATTCAATATATAAATAGAATTTTACAGTGCATTTATGTCTGTAGTGACCACTTTGGTTATATAAAAAAAAAATACTGCCAATTTTAGAATGTACACTATAGTTTACAGCTTCAAATCTTGCCAATATAAATTGATTACACATACAGATACACAAATGAACTAATGTTCAACATATACCCACGTGCACACGCATATGAAGATGTGTATGTGTATGTGTAAGGCTGTTTAAATAAGCAACAAACAAACCATTCGACCATGAAAGTGTATCAAGAAACCCCCTTTTTTTTTGTCTTGGCCTCTTAAAGATTATCAAGGTCAAAGAAACTTTTAAAAAATAAAAAGATAAAAAAAAGGGTTGCTAGATGACACTAAAGGTGACCGGAAGCTGATAGTCATGTACGTTTAGACAGAATGTTGATAATAATTGTAACAAATGTTGCTAAAAAAAAAACCCTCCCGCCAATTATTAGCAGTGTCTTCCAGTAGTGGTTGGATGGTTGTTAGTATTTGTACTGACAGTAGCAGATATTGGTATGCACCATGACCAAGTGGTTAACATAGTAACATTAGTGGTAACACCAGGGGCAGACACAGTAGAGACCAAATGGTGATGGTTGTAGTTCGTTTGACCCCCCCCCTATTTTCTTTTTAATTAGTTTCTGGTACTAGATAGGTGGTGCTGCTAGTTTTCCGATTGGCACGTGCCACTAGCTCTCAACCGTGGTCACACCTTCGTTACTACTAGTGCTGCTTTGAGACATGGAAGAATACTGGCTGTCAGAGGTTGTGCTCATTGGGCTCTCAATCTCAAGGTACTCCTGAAAAATACAAAAACAAACATTGACTATTAGTACATTAAGTACTCCAACAGTTTGATAACTCGACTAATATTTACAACACTGACAATCACATTACATACACACTCTAAAGATTACTAACTAAACTTTTAAAACTATTATTTTTAAAATTTTAATTCAAAAAGAAGTTTTAGTTCTTGCCCAGAATAGAATGTGGATGAAATGCCTGGAGTAATGTACAATAAAAGGAATTCTTCAATTTATCATCCAGATAAAAGTAAATTACAATCATCCCCCCCCTTTCGTATCCCAAATTATATATCAGCCATAAGTTAACATTATCTTATTGGTTGAGGAGGAAAAGACTAAAGAAATGTCAGTTTGATGAATTCTAGTAAATTGATTTGGTTTCTTTTGGTTCAATGGCACATAAACCCTCGGGGGGTTATTTAATGCCAAAGCCATCTTGTAGAACATCAGTAATACTATTCCACCCATAGCTGGGGTGTGGTGGTGATGAAGGATTTCATACCTTTCCCAAGAGTATTAGTTTGAAAGTAAACATTATAGTGCAACTGGAATTTGAACTCTCTTACTATGATTTCATAGTCCAGCATGTGAGCCATTACCCTATGGGACCCCCCCACACACACTCCAAGCATGTTGACAGAACTTTGGGATATAATAATAATAATAATAATAATAATATAATAAAAAAAGACTGAAACTTACACTCACCAACCAGACAAGAGTAAGTTTCAATGATTTGCTTAATTTGTTTTCAACCCACAATTCTGTCATATTTCTTCAGTCTTTCTCTCTGCCAATCACAAAGATGCCAGTTTATGGCAGATTGTTGATATACAATTTTTGAGATTTAAAAGTAATCAAAGTTTGCATACAGGACTATTGTTGGTATCAGTCATACATCGAAGGAGTATATCCACTTTTCACTAGCAATAGACCAGGGAGATTGTTTTTGTGTCTGAGGTGGAGCACCACACAGATCCAAGCTGTGCTATTCATGTGCTGAGCTGGTAAGGACTGGTATCGAATCCAGAACCTTGTGGTTCCAAGGCAGATGTTCTACCGACTGAGCTAAACCTTACTCTGGATGGTAAATATATTACATTTCTATACAAAACTTTTGTATATTATCACAGGAATAATAGAAATTCTTTGTTGCATTATTCTGTACAAGCACTAAATTGTTTTTTCCAGGCATGCTCAACAAATGCACAATGAAAGGGGGAAAAATCTATCTATCTTAAATCCTGCCAATTTACTGAGTAGAAATTGTTCATAATTGCAAAAAATGATGTACATACAAAGCATGTTCAAACAAAAGCCTCATACCTAAAGTACAACAAAACCTCCTTGCTTAAATTAAAACATGACAAAAAAAAACTAATTAGTGACAGTATTATTATCATTTTTATTTATTAGAGTTAGGGACATATCTTTATTGAAAACTGATTATTTTTATCATATAAAAATTTAAATATAAAAATTATCTTTTTTTATAAATAAATAAATAATAGACTGGCTTATTTGCAGAAATTTTTGTTTCAAAATGCAAAAATTTAATTGAAATCCAATATTTACTGCAATCTTATGATGAATGTAATATTCCAAGTCTTAGACAATAAACAAATTGTGGTTGTAATACTACTTCAGTCTTCTTGAAAATAAAATAGGAGGCACATTTTGAAAGAATTAAAGTATTTTCTACAGAAAAAACCTAAGTTAGAAAGTATATGCCATTTCAAAATATAAAACATTGCAGGAGTGGATTTAAAAATCCCAGCCAATCAAATTCGATCACACTTTTGAATGAATGAAGAGTTAATGTGAAAAAAATTCATATTTTAGATTTATAAAAAAAAAAAAAAAAAAAAAAAAAAAAACCAAATTGGATAGAACTTAAAATTTACAATAATTATCTTCCATTTTGTTTGAGTTACTAAATCTTATTTTTCATATTATGGGATTTATTTTCTAACAACCATTTCTAATTTAACCGTCAGAAATTGTAAAAATTGATTTATCTATAACAAAATCATCAACATTGTAAATTTTGTTCAGGCAATTGAACTCCTTCATAAAATTTTGGTGGTGTAACCACAAAGATTGATATATCAATGGCCATTTTGGTTTCTCTTTCTTTAGAGATGAAACACCTGACTAAACATTATGGTAAGAATATTATGAACACGAAAGTTCAACTGCCAAAAGAAAACTTAGAATGATTCAAATTATCTTTACAATAAAATATCAAAAAGCAAAAAGATTAAGTCAAAAGAAACAAAATACATTTAAGGATGTTTCTAACAAATGACAAAATATCTTAATTTTTAATAAAGCAGATATAATTGGATTATCTCATTCATTGTGAAAAGATATTATTGTGTCAAAGATTCCTTAAAAAGGACACAACATTAACACCTAAACCTGATGATAAACAATTAAGTGCTTTATTTTGTCTATAGATCAAAATATAAGCAAGATGAACAGATACCACACTAATTCTAGATAAAAGGTTGGAGAGTTTTAATTTTCCAGCCTTTAACTCAAGATTAGAGCATATTATCTGTTTATCTCTCTCCCCTATATTTTGGTCTTTGGGGTTTCAACGTTGAGATAGCACTGCAACATTGCATGAAATACTAGGGGTCAGAATAATCTGATCCTTGTGTCAGCATTGCTCCCATTGCATGAAATGGGAGGGTCAGAGGAGTGATTCTTGTGGTAGCACTGGTTGTGGGGGGACAGGTAGTTCTCTTTTTAAATATTTGCCCACACATATGTACCTCCCCCCCCACCACACATTAAATGGATATGATTGACATAATACATCCAAGGTAATAATATTAAATATTGACATAAATCTTTAATTTTATTGTACAGCAATTAGTTTTTTTTACTAAAAATACAAAAAATATTTTCATTCAAGATTTAAGAATGTTCAAATACTAATATTGTTACTACAGAGTGCATTTTTATAGTTGTGGTACCTATGTAGTGTCCAACAGTTTGATAGCAAGCAAGATAGTACCTTTGACACTTTTACAAAATTACAGACTAAGGTATTAAGAGTATTCTTGCCTGCATGCTGTCAAGAGTAAATAAAAGTGTGCACAAAGATAGAAGGCGTGCCAAAAATTTAGGAACCTACTTAGGCTCACACACAAGTCAGCTGTACGAGGACAAACATCTTTGCTACAGTTGACATGCCACCCAAAAAGAAGTAGTAGCAGAATATTGTATTATCATCATTTTTTTTTTTTTTTAAAGTCACAACAATTATTATTTTTTAGTATCAAGCAGTAAAATAAGATTACAGCTGATTCCTCACTTGCGAGGGTTGAGGGAAGCTTCTCCAATGCTGTAAGGTTCCATTCTACTTGGATCTATTTTTCCCCGAGCCTTCATAGATATTTGATCATTGGTTGGTTCTAGCAGTAGGCAGGCAACTCTAGCGAAGATTCCTTCTGGGAATAGAGATATAGAAACAACACTCTTACCCTCGGGATGAAACTATAAAATCCAGAATCTGCAAGATCACTCGTTTAAAACAAATTATAGGGTAAATTATCCAGAAATATTAAATGCAAGATAACAATTTGAGAAGTCTGTAAAATTGGCATTGGTAAAATGAACAATCATTTCTCATGCAAGAATATACCAAACCTGGAATCTTAACATCAAGCTGCGTAGTGGTAATTTCTAGTCTTTGTAAAGGTATTAATTTTCTATTAACAGTTACTGTTATGTTTGTGCAACAAAGTATTGTTACTATTTTGTAATGGCAAACATGTGTCAAATCATATATGCATAACACACACACACACATTACAATACCATAAATAAGTACACATAAAAAAAAAAAATCTTCAAAAACAATATACAAATATATTTTATTCTTTCTAGTGCTGTAAAAACAGATTTCATAAGGTATTATTTATTACCCAACTCTACAGCACTTAAACTCTGTAACCAAAAATAAAATTGCATAAATATATATAGATATAAAAGGTATACTTATTTTTGGTTACAAAGTTTCAATGCTGTAGAATGTTGTAAGAAATAATACCTAACAATATGCACACACACAACACACACATTATATATATATATATATATATATATATATATATATATAAAATTCTGAGTATAAAATAAGATAAAGCAGGATGAAAATATGTTGAACACTAGCTCACCTGAGGATTGGCATGAAAATCTAAGTTGTGAACTTTTATCCTATTTTATCATTATCTTATACCAATTATACTTATATTGCCTTGCATTTTCATGCATAGACCATTGTAAATATCTTACAGATTTAAAAGGTTTTTACATTAAATTATAATCATAATCACACACAAACTGATGAAAAATAAAATTAACAACTTGAACAATTTTCCATTCACTCAAGATTAAATGTATATAATATAATAATTGGATTTCCGAAAATGATCACATATACAGTTCAATATGTGCACAGGTTCCACAATAAAGGGTGTATTAACTGTACTCATAACTCATTAATATATAGTATACCCACTTTGGGCATTAGGGTAGATTGATTTTTCACTCTTTAAAAAATATCAAATTGTCCATCGATGTGAAAATTGTGTGTTAGTATACTGAATAACGGATATCAAAAATTAGATCTTCAACTTGCACCATTGTTTGAGGAAATATCATCAAAGACAGTCAACTAAAATGCACTAAAAATCCTTGTTTTCTAAAGGCTAAATTTTGCGAAAATGAGGATTTTTAGTGCATTTTAGTAGATGATCTTTGATGCTATTTCCTCAAACAATGGTGCAAAGTAAAAGATCTAATTTTTGGTATCAGTATGCAGTATAGATGGACAATTTGATATTTTCAAAAAGTGAAAAATCAACCTGCCCTACATTGGGCATTAAGATTTGAATTTTTACATGCATCTAATATGATGCACTGGTACAACTGTTCCTACATTACAATAGATGAAGAATTTTGAAAATTTTATCAGAATAACTCCTCCCCTCCACCATGCACATATTGCACCCAGGCCAAGTGTAATGTGTATGTGTGTAAATAATTAAAAGTTTATAATCAAATAAAATTGTGCTAATAATTAGTGCTCTTTAGTGAACATTTTCTTAAAGACCATTCAAGCTGATGTCCACACACATCCTATTTATTATATATTATAATTAATTGCTAATAAGAGGAAATACTCTATAATTAGTATTCAATAGTTATCTCTCTTGGAAAATTATAATGAAAAGAGTGAGCTCAAATGCACACCCCACATTTATCTTTTTAAAGGCTGGCAACCCCCGAGTTTATTTTACATCAAACACACACTCTAAAGTTGAATACTAAAACTTGATAATGTAAATTAGATAAAGTTTAAAATTTGGTTATTCTAATAATAATAACAAGAATAAAAAAAGAAAAGTTGTCATTTTTCAATCCCATAAGATGACTTAAGTAGAAAAGTTTAACATAAGCATCAAGAACAAATATTCATTCAGTATTGGCAGAAATAGTTTTCGTATATTTGGGATGTAAAAAAAAAAAAAAAAAAAAAAAAAAGAGGCAAGAACAAGCATTTTTGCTTTATTGGAAGGTAATAAATAAAAATAAGTATCATATAATCAACACATTAAAACATTCATCCCTAATCCCTGAGCACACAAATTAACATAATCTAGCAAGACACAGGTAGATCCCATTAAAAAGAGAAGAGAGAGAGAGAAACAGCATATCACCTTCAAACTGAGATTCTCCACCAAAAGTGAATACAAAGATGTTGCTTGCTTAAGAGAGTTTAAAAATTAGAATATTGCAGGCCAGTAACAAAATTAAGAATAGTCTTTCAACTTCTTAGATAAAGCATTGTCAATCAATTTTTTTTCTGTTTTACTAATCTTTCATCTGATGCTATTGATGTAAGATTTGAATTAAAGGACAATTAAAAACTATATATATATATATATATATATATATATATATATACACACACACACACACAGCTAGTGAAAAGGGGATAGACTCCCTCGCTGTATGGCTCATACCGACATTAGGCCGCCCCGACGACTTTACTATATATTTATATACATACATACATATACACATATATATATATATATATATATATATATATATATATATATATATATATATATATATATATACCTATATATATATATATATATATATATATATATATATATATATACCTATATATATATATATATATATATATATATATACCTATATATATATATATATATATAATATATATATATATATACACACACACACACACCACACAAGCTTAAACAATACTTTATTAAATCAGATCAGCTAATTAAACGAAATGTTTAAAAACAGCCGAAAGAAAATGTAGAACTTAAGGGCCTTTCTGACCAGTGCTTTTTAAAGTTTTACAACCTCCAGATTGTTTTAAAGTCAGTGTATAAATTGAGTAAAAGGGGGTAAGACAATATCAAGGTTGAAGCAACAGGAACTGAATGATTTAAAAAAAGCCTGTTTTTTTAAAAGGTGCTTTAAACCATCCCTTTTAATCATGTGAATGTGTGTATATATATATATATATATATATATATATATATATATATATATACATACAAACACACACACATATACACACACAATTAAAAGGGATGGTTTAAAACACCTTTTTTAAGAACAAGCCTTTTTTTAAAACCATTTTAAAAATCGCATATTTAGCTCTTTATTGAGCACTTTTACACGTTTTTAGTGTTAAAAATACCGAAGTATTTAAGTTCTTATATTTATTTACTTTTTCTGGATTTTAAATGTCAATACAGTGTGTTGTATGTGGTGTGTGTGTGTGTGTGTGTGTGTGCGCATGTCAATTAACTTATTTTTTTAACAGCTGGTATGAAAAGCATTTATTTTCTTGATACCATGCTTAGATGCATTAAAAAATTCTGTAACATTTTGAGAGAGAAAGAGAAAGGAAAACTAGATTGATGCCATCTTTGGCACAAAGGGAAATCTTGAGGATTTAAAATTTTATTCATTTCATTACCACTTGTAGGAATTATTTGCAGAGTAGTTTTTTGTTAAATGAGATTTAAAATGAATTCTTTATTATGATAAACATTGAAGTGGGCAACTGACTTGTTTGAATGACAGGTTAAAAGAGTAATTTTGTTGTTTTTCTAATTGAGCACCAACTTTGTTATTTACTTCTAGAATATATATAGACACTAATATTTCAATGTAGATGTATCTACCTATAAACATGACATTAAGAATGTAATCCTCCCCAGGGATCCATAGCTCAAACAAGCAACATTTAAAGCAATATTCAGCACAAATAAGCAGCTACTTGAAGCAAGAAGCAAAAATGGATTAGTAACAATATAGGGTGTGGTGGGGGAATGGGCTTAGTGATGGTGGAGGAATGGCTTAGTGATGGTGGTAGATATGCTGGAAGTAAAACATCAGCAAATATGAGAATATATAAATAAAAATCATACATATTATTCTTTAATAATTTAGAGAGAGAAAAACAAAAAAAAACAAACAAAAGTACGAAATTCAATATTACTCCACATTCTTGTGTGGCATAATGGTTAGCAAACTAAACTATTGCTAATAAGTTTGATTCTCATCAGGTGCTCCTTCTGGCCTTGTGTCAAACCAACCTAATCACACGATGAGGATATTTTCTGGTAGTGTAATTGTCAGCAAGTCAAGATTCACAGACTAATTACAACTGAGTAGTGAGTTTGATTCTCACTGTGTTCCGTGATTGATATACAGCATGAAACTGTTGGGAGCAATTTCAGCCAATTGTGTTTTTTTACTTTTAGCTCTATAGACAGATATTGAGCACTGTTGCTGTACAGACTGATGGGCAACAGTATTATTATAATTATTTACACACAAAGTTGAATCTTGCTTATGGTGTGACTTGTAATATTAACAAATAGTATAAATAATAATGGGCAGATCAACTGTCTTCAGTATCTTTTTAAAAAAATATGTGAATTGAAATTTTGATCTATTTTAAGGATTGGTTAAAAAAAAACCACACACACACACACACACACATATAATATAAACCACACACACAAACACACCATATATATATACACACACAAACACACACACACAACACACACATTATACACAACACCACACACACACACATATATACACACACACACACACACACCACACATATATATATATATACACACAACACACATTATATATAATACACAATATATACACACAAATACACACATATATATATATACAATATATACACACAAAAACATATATATACAATATATACACACAACACACACACACATATATATATACAAATAATATATCACACAAACACATATATATATACACATATATACACACAAACACACACACACAATATATACACAATAATAACACAAAACACACACACACATATATATATCACAATATATACACACAAACACACATAATATATAAACAATATATACACACAAACACCACACACATATACAACTATATACACAAACACACACACAATAATACATATACACAAACACACACACATATACAAACAACACCACATATAACAACACACACAACACACACACACATATATACAAACACACACAATATACAAACAACACACATATAAACACACACACATATAAACACACACAACACATATATACAAATATACACAAACAACACACACACATATACATACATATACCACACACTCACACATGACACACACTACACATATATATATACAAACACACACACACACACACTGCGAGACTAGCTTACTAACCATTACACCACAATGAGACACCTTTAAGCTTGAATTAGTATGGCCAAAGCTTAATATAGTAACCATTCAGTCATTCATTCTTTTAATGAAAAAATGAGTTATCTTTAAACAAAAAATGTGTCTGCCCTGGAGTGAAGGTTGAGTATATTTCCAGCTTGTCAATTTTGTAAGCTTGGTTAAAGGTTACGCTGAGGGCCTAGGAGCTAAAGGTTCAAGGCTTTAACATATCTAGGTTTTAACCAGGATAGGGTTCAGTTAAAAAAAAGAGTTGATCGACGATTGGATAATAATTTCCGAGAGGAAAATTGACACATTTAAAGAAGCTAAATACTTTAAACAAAAGGGAAAAACTTTTATCTTAAATCTATTTTAACTATGCACACAAGCTTCATTTTAAAAATCTTATGTTCAAATGGTCAAAGTGGTGTCAGAAAACCTATTACAGATAGTTGCTGACTGTGATATCTTGACAGGTGATAGTCCTCTTTACCACAAAAATCAACTCAAACATCCTGGTTAATAACTAATTCAACTTGTGAAAAATATACAAGATGTACAAGATAGTAGATGAAATTTTTGGTTGGTTAGTGGTTTGTTTAGTTTTACGGTATATCAACCCTTTTTGAGTCATTCAATGCCAATGTTTTGATGTTCACTTTCTTACTGTACCTGCTGTTGCTTAAATGGTCACCCATTTAAGTATTGAACAGGCTTCATCGTGGGTTAATTTTGGTGATCTAGCAGGACCCAGTGTTTTCAACATGACTTGACCATAAGCCGCAATTTCTGGTATTAAGATTCAAATATTGAATTATAAGCCAATCTAAGTTTTCAGAAATACTGGATTTTATACACAAAATCTAGAGCAATTACCAATGTAACAAATAAATTTGGAGCTTATTTTTAAGACATGGGAAAAGATTCTACAGGTCAAGTATGTAATTTTAAACCTGCATGCAGAGTTTGATCATCATTTTCAATACTTTTTTGCATTAAACAAAGCAATTTATGCTATTTTACTATAGCACTGGCCATTGTTAATGATTTAATTTCTGAGAAACTTCAGATTGGGGGGGGGGGGGGGTTTAGTGGTGCTTCAGCGTAAAACAATATTGAAGCAGAAATATGCAGAGGATGGCATTCTGGGTTTCTACCCGAGAACGGTTTTGCTTCAACTTTCAGAATTCTGTGCATATTTTATGCCAAGGTCAGTCCTTTTCTTTTTGCAAATATATATATATGTATGGCAAAAAGGTCTTATTAGATAAAAGAATTGCACAATACGATATATTGTATTAAAAAGGAGAAACGTGCACTATAATAATAAACAGGTTTTTTATTCTAATTATAGAAGATAGGTGCAAAGGTTAATAAGGAAATAAAGAAAACCTAATAAATACATAAATGAGAGAGAGAGAGAGAGAGAGAGAGAGAGAGAGAGAGAGAGAGAGAGAGAGAGAGTGCTTTGTTCTAACACAAACAAAAAAGAAAGAAAGTAACAATCTAACACCGAATGAAAGGACATAGAAAACACACTCACGCATACATACACTCACCTATTAGAGAAGCAGACACATACATATGCAGATGTAAGCATTCTTACGTGTATACACACAATCACACTCGCTGCATGGCTACATTCCTATCTCACCCCACCGATCTTCTACCTCATAATCAGACACACCCTCAATATTGTCTGCAATATTGTCCCATCCTTGTTGCCAAATTTACGAGGAGACACACACACCTCCTTCAGTAATGACGTGAGAATCTTGTCAATCTCTTCCACTAGAAGAGTAAAGCCTGGCCGGTCTTCCGGCTTTTGCCGCCAACATTTTTGCATGATGTGGTACCTAGGAAATCAGAAAAGAACAGATGTTAATTCAAAAATGGATAAATAAATTCAAGCATTAACAGCATCACAGTAAAATTACAAGGGTCATTTCGGGGGGGGGGGGAGAGAGAGAGAGGAGTGAGGGAGGAGGGAGGAGAAAGAAAAAAAAAAAAAAAAAAAAAAAGTTTCTGCATTATTTGGAATTGGTTTATAGCAAAATAATTATAACTAGCAGGACCTGTAGATATACCGCAGTATGATAAAATAATTATTACAATATGTTTACTTAGAAGCTATTGAAAAATTGTTCAATGTGTAAACAGTATAATAATCTTGATTTCACTCACTTTTTTTCTTTCTTTCCTTTTTATCTTGTCATTATGTTTGATTGAAAGAGATTAGCATTATCACTTCTGTACGCTCACCCCCTCTCTATATATTTCCCCTACTCTTTCTTTCTTATATTTTTTCTCTGTAGCATGTTCTTTTTCTTCTCTTTCTTTATAATAAAGAACGGAATGGTCCATTATTTAGCTGAGGTGATAACACTCATACGAAATAAGAATTCAGCAGATAAATAACACCAAATAATAAGGATTTACATTTTTGCATTTGATGTGGAATGATTTGGACGGTCTCATTTTTAACCAGAGGGTGTTGCAAGATGACAACAGTCGTACAATTAGGGAACACGAGTATTAATATATTGATCTTGCAGAAATATTTGATTTGAGGATATTCATAATGGTGGCAATTCAAAACAGAGTGCACCAGGCTTGAACAGAGGTCTGTCATTAAATTTTTATTGGCCGAGAAGTAAAAAAACATGTGAAATTTATAAAAGAATGTACGATGTGTATGAGGGGATTTTAGTAAAAAAAAAATCTTACAAACATGGGTTTATCACAAGTGGGAGTCAAAAAGAATCTATGAAGTGGAAACCCATTGACACTTCAGTAAAAACATACCAGGTGCAGTGGTCAATAAAGAAGGTCATGCTGATGGTTTTTTAGGACATAAAGGATCCACTATTTTTGATTTCCTTCAAAAGAGTGTAAGTGTAAGTGGTGCTTCCTCTTGCCAAATCATTAGGATAAAATTTTACCTATTTATTAAATGACCTTTGTAATTTCTATCTCAAAATTTTTTCAGACCTTCAGAAACTGCATCCTCCCAGGCGGCACCCCACTCCCTAGTTTATAGCAGAAAGAAATGAGGAAGATAGCAAGAAATAAAACTGGGGTGGGGGGTGGGTGGAAAGAAAATAAATGAAGATTAGAACTTACATTTCTTCAGATGAATAAGGTGGCTGTTCCATTCGATAACCATCTCTGAGCAATTTGAACAATTCCTCCACTGGGATGGACGGATATGGGTTGCCTCCCAGCGTGAAGATTTCCCACAGAAGAATTCCGTAAGACCAACTGAGAGTAAATAAAATGTGATAAGTGTTAAATGCAATTTCAGGAAATAGAAGCAACATACATAGAACCAACACTTGATAAGTATACATTTTGGTATGACAGTTTTTTCTTTAAACTTTTATATATATAAAAAAATATATATAAAAATTGTAATTTGTTATTTTAAATTTTTTTTATTTTGAATTTCTGATTTATAGCAATGAGAGAGAGAGAGAGAGAGAGAGAGAGAGAGAAAAAGAGAGAGAGAGAGAGAGAGAGAATCTTTAAAAAGAAAGATACAGATTTTAATTTATAAAATTCTTCAGTTTTAAAGACTGTAAAACAAAATAATTTTTACATGCAATTTTTAAAAATCCTTACTCTTTATAAATGAGTAAAAAGGACACTTGAGTTTTGCTGATTTTTTGCTGATGATCAGGGAAAAAAAAGAAAAAAAATTTTTTTTTTTAAATGAAATATTGCTTAAAACAAAAAACAACTACTTACACATCACTTTTACTTGTGTATTTTTTGTCAAACAATGCCTCTGGGGCCATCCATTTGACCGGTAACCGACCCTTAAAAAAAAAAAAAAAAAAAAAAAAAGTTAGTATTATAAATCTGGATGATTCTCAGAGAC
>CM042144.1:33238257-33239598 GCA_023376005.1 Doryteuthis pealeii
AATATTATGTATAATATAATATATATGTATATATTTATTATATTATATAAAATAGTATGTATATATATATATATATTCATAATATATAATATATGTATATATATATATATATATATATATAATATATATTTATATGTAATTATATATATATATATATATATGTATATATATATAATATGTATATATATATATGTATATGTAATATATATTAGTATATATATATATATATTATGTATATATATATATAATATATAATATTATGATAATACTATATATAATAAATAATTATATCTATATATAAGTATATATAGATATATAGATTTAACTAATATATAGATATATATAACTATATATATATATATTATATTATAAATATATATATAGATATAATATAATATATATAGTATAATAATATAATATATGTTTATTATAAATCTATAATATGTATTATATATATATATTATAATATATATATATATATATATTAATATATATATATATTATATATATAATATATAGTATATATATATATATATGTATATATATAATATATATTGATATATATATATATATATGTATATATATATATTATATATATATATATATATGTTATATATAATTTATATATATATATGTATACTATATATATATATGTATATGTATATATATATATATATATATATATATATATGTATATATTATATAAATATATATATTTATATATGTATATTATATATATGTATATATATGTATATGTATATATATATATATATATTGTATATTATATATAATATATATATATGTTAATGTATATTATATATATAT
The DNA here is from genome assembly GCA_023376005.1 of Doryteuthis pealeii. Lineage (NCBI taxonomy): Eukaryota > Metazoa > Mollusca > Cephalopoda > Myopsida > Loliginidae > Doryteuthis > Doryteuthis pealeii. Next base: position 33,239,083 of record CM042144.1, read on the forward strand.
ATATATAGTGTATATATATATAGATATATATAAATATGATATATATATATATGTAATATATATATGTATATATTATATGTATATATATATATACTTATTATATTTATATATATATAATATATATTATATATATATATATGTATTGTATAATATATATTATATAATATATATATATATAATATATATATATGTAATATTTATATATATGTATTATATATATATTATATATATATTATATAATATTTATTAAGTATATATAATATATAATTATATAGTAGTACTATATATATGTATATTATTATATATGATTATATATTATATATATGTATATATTATGTATATAAATATTAATAATATTATGTATAAATATAAATACCAAATATATATATATATATATATATGTTAATATATATATTGTATATATAATATGTAATATAATATATAGTATATGTATATATAGTATATGTTATATATTATGTTTATATATATATGTATAATATATATAGTATTATTATA
>CM042144.1:33247198-33259698 GCA_023376005.1 Doryteuthis pealeii
GATTCAATCCCTACAACTTATAGACTCTCTGAGAGGTCTAAGGTCAAAATATTACTACATTAATAATGGTGTGCAGGGGTTCAACAGTAAGTAGGCATTTTTATGGAGTGAAGTTGCTAACCCAATGCCTACACGTTTTTTTTTTAATTCAGTGTCTTCTATATTGGTTTCTCCACCACCAAGGCGAGAAAACCTTGTTTGCATGAGAGGAGAAGAGATGGATTTATGCTTTTCTTCACAAAGGGCATTAGTGCCAAGTGAAATGCAAACAGTCCTAATCCGGAATTTTAAACTTGGTTTAATGATTCTATTGGATCATCCACACTTTTAGATTATTTGATTTTCCTTAAAGATATAGTGAGATTAACAGACAAATGTAAAAAATTCCATATTTCATTTCTCTAAACAATGTTTATTATATTTACAAATAGTAATTGTGACTATAGAAGACTTGACCATAACTTTTCTCGTTCCCCAATGATACCTGCATCGAAAAAAATTAGGTTTAAAAAAAAAAAAAAAAAAAATTTATTTCGAGTTACTCTTACCAACCTTTTAAACTGGACTAAATTATATCTTTTATATTATCTTACAAAGTTAATATTGTTCTATGAAAACTTTCATAAAGTTTTGTAGAGAAATATTTCTAAAATTTGAGTGACACTTTAAAAGATTTACCGATTCAAACATTTTTGTTTTTTGTCCAAATTGTTAGTCCAAATTAAACAATAAGGCTATGTAATTATTTTGTCTTTAGTTTGAAGAACTACATATAAAACTAATGAGTAATATCTAGATAAATGGGAATATTTTAGTAAGACAATTTAATTTCTTTCAAATTACGATTGTCTTGCAGCAATATGGCTTCCTGATGATTGTTTATTTTTAGAGACCACTCTCTTAATGAAAGATTCCTTTCTTCATTAAAAACAAAACATTAATTGCTCCTAAGTATACTAAAATCAGTTACTTGAAAATAAACAAAGCTGAGGTATTTAATTTGGGTGAAAGAAAAAGGAAAAAAAAAAAAAAAAAAAAAAAAGATGGGTACTTACTGGTTTCATCACAATAACCCTCTTTTTGTATTCTGTTCCATGGTGGCGTTTTTTCCGTCTAACACATACAACAGCCAGCACTACACAGAGTAGTATTAAAAACGTTGCTACCACAGCTATCAGCACATATATATCAGATTTGGAGAGGGCATCCATTGTTACAGGAGACTGGCTTGGAAACAAAGTAGCTATAATAAAAATAAAATAAAAATGCCAGAATAATGGAATTCATTTAATGGTTAACTTATTTAGTCTCCCTATGAATCGCACACAATCAGCCTATAAATACAATAATATACTTTTTCAGGTGATAATTGCTAAGAAAAATGTAAAATACTTAACCAGGGTTCCCACTCATTTTAGGAAACCATTTTCCAGGACGTTTCCAGGACATTTAAAAAATTTTCCAGGACAGCACTTATTCGCGGCAATTTTATAATTTACTATTATGTCTAATATTGACACATTAAGCCAGTTTTATTCTTACTTTTCTATGATGCTGGGTTAATCAAGTATCTTGAGTTCATTATAGATGATGACTACATCTATCAATTAATTATAGAGGGTATCCATAAAGTCAGTGTGCACTTTAAAGTTATAAATTGATTAAAGTGCAAAATGGACAAAATGTACTATAAAATTGTCAGGCCTCCTGTTTTTGCTTAGCCATGATCACCATTGATGTTTTTAAATTGGCAAATCAATTTAGATATTTTGCCCCTCTCCCTCCATGTTTAAAATAATTTTTTTTTATTGAATTTGTACAAATTTCAATAAACTCAAATTTCAAATATTTACTGTACTGTGTTTCTCACTTTTTATCGACAAATATATGGAGATATTTCCCAATGCCCCTTCACTTTATATCTATACTATATTTTACATACTATTATATATTAAAGTTATATTTCAAAGTTAAAATATTAGATAGTGAAGCACATTGGAAAAGAAAACATTTCAATGAAGCATATGTTTGACTGTAGTGACCTAGTATAGAGATGAACACAATATGGGAACCAATTATTAAAAAGACTAAATCAAATTGTTTTTAAAGTTAATTACTTTGAAAATAAAATATTGAAAAAGACTGATGGCAAATTTTATGCCTTAAGTTGCACAGGAAACGCCAATAAACTTTTTCTAAATGATCATGATTCTTCTCATGACACATGCCAGAATGATAGGCATGCAAAAACAATGGTCATTGTTTTTGAATGAGATCTTTGAAGGTTCTTCAACGCCTGTTTGATCAACTGTTAAACTGTTAAAAATAATTTCCCAGGTTGGATCATTACTATACTTGGATACAAAGGGAACACCTGAGGAAGGCTGGAGGATATAACAGCTGAAACATTATATGTATATACATACAATAAAGATGAGGACAACAATCCGAAAAATCAAAATTATTCCAATCAAACCTCATCTCAAAAATATAGTTCATGTTTATCTATGCTGTCATATTAGGCAGATGGGGGAGGGGATTATGTTTTATACAAATTCATAAAAACAAAATGTTTTAAACAGAACGGGTTGTTTGATTTTGTTTGGTTTGTTTTGTTTTGTAGCATATCAACCTCAGTGGGTCATTTAATGCTGACAAACTTTTGAAATAAAGTAATTCTTAATGGATAATCAATTTTTTTTATATATACATTTTTCTATTCAACCTATAAATGGGACCATAACAGGTACTACCACTCCGGTAAAGAGTGGACCAGGAAGCAATGGTGATGAAGGGGTGCTCCACATTCTCCAGACCTTCAGAACTGGAACCTCACCATCAGATGGGACCTTCCGCCACCACCACCTAGCACATATTATAAGAAGGGTTGATCATGGATTGATCGGAGGGGCTCTCTCCGACCGCCCCATCTAAACTAAGTAATGGTCTAAGCTAGGTATACGCAATTTGTTAAAAGTTCATGTTTTTACAATACAAATATACCTCCCCCCCCATTTTCAAAAAATAAGGATGCTACTCAGGTAGAAAATAAGTATCAAAAATCAGAAAATCAAATCAAAATAAAAAATAAAAAATAATTTTTAGATATTTTTTCAATTTTTTTTTTTTTTTTTACTCATTTTTCGATAATTATTTAATCTTTATTTAATTATTTATCTTATAAAAGAAAAAAAGTATACATCAATATTTGCTCTGTTTAAAGGGGGGGGGCACTAATTTTCAATAGAGTAAGTGACAAAAAATTATTAGAGATTGATACTAAAGTAAAGTAGTTATTAAAAAAATGTTTTTAAAATATAATAATATGACATTTTAAACTTAACATCATGATACTCTTTTCTTAAATGAATTTTATATATTAATTTATCATAGCAGAAATACCTAATTAAATCAAAAAGTTTTAAAATAAAATAACTGATGCATTATAAAATCCATTCATTGATAAATCAATACTGAAAATTTCATTAAAATCAGATAATTCCCAGATTTTTAGTAATTTTTTTTTTTTTCAAATCTAGTGTTAAATTCATTTTGTAAACACAGATTTGACGGCAACTCTAGTGGCCATATTAAGTCATATTTGATAAAAATTGACCGAAAAAAATAGTTTTAAATGTATTAAAAATAAATTACATGTGTAATATTATTTTGCTTTTTGTACTGATGCTCATTATGTTACTACTTTTCGACTGAGACAAAAATTTGACTATAAATAATCAATTTAATTTTAATTAGTTTTTAAAATGAAAAGTAGACAAAAAAATAGGTATCCTTAGTCTAAGCAGAGTGTTGCATGTCATGGACTGCTCATCCACAAAGATTCTATCCTTAAGCATCATGGGTCACCACACTATGGCCAACAGGTGGCCCAATTGCAGTCGGTGTATTCTAAAGACCCAGACGACAGGGCTAAGAGCGGGTTATAAAATATCTAAATTGATGTGCCAATATAAAGCTGGTGGGGGGCATAATTGTAGAATATCTACATATATTTGCTGATAAAAAGTGAAAAATACAGCACGTACATATTTGAAATTTGAATTTGTTTTGTAAAAATTCATGGTAAAAAAAAATTAAACCTGGGGAGGGAGTGAAATATCTAAATTGATTTGGCAATGAAAAGTGGGGTTGGGGGGGGGGGGGCATTGTAAAATATCTCCATTAATTTGCTGATAAAATGTGAAAAACATCACTCGGAAAATATCTATATTTGGCTAGAATTATGTCTTATGCCAGCAATTAAAAACAGCATAAATTAGGGCAGGAATCCGGGATGACAAAACGTTAAAATGACCAATAGTACTATTCGCAGAGTTCCGTCCTGGCCTCCTGCCTTAAAAAAACGCTAGCCGGTGATAGCTGAAAAAACAAACCCACCTATGAATGAAGTCCCTAGCTGAAGTGGTGCCTGCTGTATATGAAAAAATAATTTGTCAATTGAAGGCGTTTTTTTTGGATTTTTTTTTAGTTTGAAGACGTTAAAAGTAAGCCATATTTTTAAAAAAGTTTAAAATATTTACATTTACTTGTCGAAAAAAGACTGGAGGTGATAAAATATCGCATTAACTTTTTTGGAAAAAGCGCTGTTCTTTGTGGGTCTTTTAATTTTTTTCAAAAATATGGCTTACTTTTAACACCTTTAAAACACTAAAAAAATAATAATTTGTCGATAAAAACGCCTTCAATCAACAAATTATTTTTTCATATACTGCAGGCACCGCTTCAGCTAGGGACTTCATTCATAGGTGGGTTTTTTTTTTCAGCTATTACCAGAGGAGACCGGGATGGAATTTTGCGAATAGTACCTGACCAATATTTCCAGGAGTGGGTGGGGGTAAAAAAAGAACAATTTCCTCGTATATTCCTTTAAAATAAACTGAACCCTCATTTTATGTCCGTGTTTTTGCAATAAATGTTCTATTTTTTTTGCACCCGTTATTTTACAATACTAAATATATTTTCTTTATTTTAATATTCACTTCAATATGTATATTCTAAAAGGTTTTATTTTGTGAGAATGGTTAGTTTTAAAGGCTCGTTTTACAATTTAGGCATAAATTGGATCCTCTTATGACCGTAATTGTTTTTTCATCGACAAGGATTAAAATCTGACGTTTTTATTTTAGAGTACCAAAGCCAAAAAGAAAAGAAATAACAACAAAGGGTAAACTTCAACTTTTTACTCGTAAATTCCTACCATAAAATTAGGCTTTAGCATTTTATGGTAGGAATTTACGAGTAAAAAGTTGAAGTGTAAAAATGAACCCCCACTTTAAAGCTAACCATTCTCACAAAATAAAAACTTTTAGAATATACACATTGAAGTGAATATTAAAATAAATAAAGAATATAAAATGAGGGTTCAGTTTATTTTATAGTAGGAATATACGAGGAAATTGTTCTTTTTTACCTGGGTGGGGAGTATTATCACAGTATAAAAAGAACACTTACTTTAACTGAGTTGAAATTGACATTTTGTTCAAGCACCACTTGCTTGAAGATTTGCTAGGAAGGTGTGTTCCCCAGCCCCACCCCGTCAACATGACTAAAGACACTAACACTGCCAATCCTACATTGTTGACAGTAGCTTGATCCCAACCTCCACATCCAACAAACTACCGAGACTAAAATGGTTATCAACTTTTGTCTCAGGAAATGTTTTTACTTTCCAGTGTTTCCAAAAATGTTTAACAAACTTTTTTTGAATGAACATTAATTTTATTTCATTCTTAAATGTATTTTTTTTTAAATTGTTCATTTTCAGTTAAAATTTTGCGTGTGTGCTATTCTATACAAGTACAGAAAATTCTTTTTAAATGTTCTAAATTTTACGAGGTAGAGGGGGAGTTTTGTTAAACATAATTTATTTTTTAACCTTTCTTTAACGAATACCTTATTATCTTTAGTCTGATGACAAATTCTTGACTTGTTCAGTGTCGTATAAAAATAAATCAAAATATTGCTACATGATGAAAGCGAAACTTCAAAATAGCCAATCAGAAGCATTTTTACTGTTTAATGAATATTTATGACCAGTTTGGGAAATATTGGGTAGGTTCATTGAGCAAAAACAAAACAAAAAAATAAAAAAGCGTCCTTGTTATTTTACTAGTTATATTTGTTAACGGTAACAATAACATTAATTTTGTCTCAGATAATTCAATTTTTCCAGGATAAAAACATGAAAATTTTCCAGGATTTTGAAAAAATACCCCTATCTTTTCAAGGTTTTCCAGTACTAAAAAATTTTTTCCAGGTTTTCAAGGTTTTCCAGGACGCGTGGGAACCCTGTTAACCCTTTGAATGCTTAGTGCCTTGGCCCTTACATATCCTGTACTTAAGCTCACACTCACACAAAAAAAAAAAAAAAAAAAAAAAAAAAAAAAATCAACCTAGGGTACTGATGTTTGTTTAAAACTATCCAATAATTATACCAAAAGAAATGCTGTGAATGGCCACTATAATAACACAATATTCCTGAAACTGAATACTGAGCTTACAGTAAAATTCCACTCATCCTAAAATATTGGGATTATGGAATCAAAGTGTTAAGAAGTTTTAACAATAGATATTTATACTGAAGTAGTATTGGTAATATAAGTAAATAGTGACAAAAATAGTATGTATCATTTTGGTGCATTTATATCAGCAGAGGTGAAACTAAGAAACTAATGAAGCTTAACCTTCAGGCTTCCTAATTTGCTTAAAAAATTAGGTTTACTGTAGAAGTGTTTTTCTTTAATTATTAACAATGCAATTCAATATAAAATAATATCTAACATAAAAATCAAATTCATTTAAGATAATACTAATATTTTTAAAAGAAATAAAAACTTTATAAAAATTAATTATCAGGTTTGATAATGAATGAATGAATGAATGAATGAAAAAAAAGAAAAAGAAAAAAAAAAAAAGAAAAAAAAGAAGCATATTTACATTGAGAGCTGGAAAACATTTTAGAGAGGATACTTTTTTTCAATTTTTTCCTCCTCTTGTTTATTAGCTATTTTGCAAAAAGTGGCAAAGACTCAACTTGATCCAACCTCAATCAGATTTTCTGTTTAATTTATCCAGAGACATGCTTACCTTCCTCTGGTTCAACAACTGAAAGCCAGGCACTCTGATATTTGAAGCCCATTGAGTTGGAGGCAACACATGTATACCAACCAGCATCTTCGAATGTCACGTTTGGAAGGTAAAGGACTTCAGGGTTGGATATATTCAGTCCAGATTGCTAGAAACACAGAATATTTCATCATGAGAAAAAAATAAAAATAAGTCAAAATCTTTTTAAAAATCCTCAAGTAGAATAAACATTTTAATTTTTAAATTTTCACATTCTCTTAAATATTTTGCTTATTAGTTTGTTGATTTTTGTAAAAAATTTTTTTTAAATTCCTTTGAATATATCAAATGTAAAATAGATGTACAAAGTATTGCAAATGGAATTCCTTCAAGGAACAATGCAAAGACTTTGGATTAAATTAATTGCCTTTTCCTGATAAATACGATATTCATCCACATTAATCTATAAAAATCCTCTTCACTTAAACCATGGCCAGGTAAATACTTTTTTTAAAATAATTAAATGGCTGGTAAATAACTTTTTTATAACTGAATTTAAGAGTATTGAAAACCACATTTTTTTTAATGCATGCAGTATTGTATTTTAAATATTTATTCAATAAAAGGTAATTTTATTAAAAATCTGATACTTACCAATAGCTTTAAAAAAAAAAAAATAATTACTTCATTTTTTTAATTAAATATTAGATAAGAGTGAAGAAAGAAGGTAACTATTGTAGTATTTGTTTTAATGAAAGAAAGAAATCATTTAGATCATGCTACAAGTTTTAAAGAGAAAGATAATATAACTTTGTAAAGAAATAAAAATTAATCTTCTGAATATTTTTTGAGAGAAATTAAGTTTATTTATTTAACCGAGAATGTGAAATGACAGGAACAATAAGAGAATCAAACAAATGTTTTTATTCCCCCATTCAAATAAATACAAAAGAATGAACACATGCAGGGGAAAAACAAATTTTTTTTAGTTTAGAACAATCTACAAGTATTTTCCACCTTTGAAATCGACACATACAACCTGAATAGAATTAGATTATTACAAATCATTTTTAATATTCTTATGACAATTTACAAACTTTATACTAACTATCACTACCTTTGGCAACATTGAATTTAATATTCAATGTTAAAAATCATTCATTTATAGAATTTATAATTAAAATTAAATTAAATAAAAATTATAATAAAATAAAATAAAATTTATAATTAAAATTAAATAAATAAATATTATAATTAATATTTAATAGTTATATCCCTTGGAAAATTATAATAATCAGGAGGAGCCCGACTCAGATCATTCTTATTAAGTTAAAAATTGAACTAGAAATAGTTTTATTCTCTTAGATCATTTTAATGTAATTCTTACTGTATCATAGTAATATACATATAAAAACCAGATGATTATAACATAGCAATTATTGTAGACATAGCAACTATTGCAACCTATAGAACCATAGCATCAGTATTAGCAGCTGACAAGTTGTTATTTATGAACGTAAACTTTTTAATGAAGAAGAATCTTTGTTGCATCTGATCTTTAACTTTACATAAGGGTATGATGTCTGGACGGACAATCACTAGTGAGTTTTATTCTAACTGAATATTTCATACTTCTGGCCTTGTACAAAAACAAAACTAAGCAACTAAGTACATAGTGTACTTGAAGTTCTAAGAGTTAATATGTAGAATGTCTTACACGTTGTGAAGAGGAACCATTCTTATTCTTTGAGAATTACAAATTATATATATATATATATATATATATATATATATATATATATATATATATATATATTATATATATATATTAAAAACAACTTTTAGCTATTTTCAGCCGACAGTATATTTGGGAGAATATGTGCTTTTTAATTTTAGTCAGACCTAATTTTTTTTGAAAGTTAATTCATTTATGTTTAATTAGGCGGGATTTAAACTACTTAAATGTGATTTTTCTCGATTTTGTTAGCCTCACATTTAAGTAGTTTAAATCCTGCCTAATTAAACATAAATGAATTAACTTAAAAAAAAAAAAAATTAGGTCTGACTAAAATTAAAAAGCACATATTCTCCTATATATATATATATATATATATATATATATATATATATGCTGTAGAGAGAAGGAAAGTGGTCAAGAAATGAACAACTCAAAACAAGTCACTGGGTGAAACAGTTTCGTCCGTGTTCACAGACGTCTTCAGTCATTGACAATGACTGAAGATGTCTGTGAACACGGACGAAACTGTTTCACCCCATGACTTGTTTTGAGTTGTTCATTTCTTGACCACTTTCCTTCTATCTACAGCATATCGTCAGATCCTAAACCCATCCATCCTACCTTCATATATATATATATATATATATATATATATATATATATATATATATAAGGATCTTGGAAACATTAGGAAATTCTTTGTCCAAGAATTTGAATGGGAAAGAGAATAAATCCTAAAATGTTTGTCATGTTTGTATATAACTTTAACACATACAAACAGCACATCATAGGAGCAATATACTTAAAATGGATGAAGTTAGAGAATAAAGCAATTCCCAGTTAAATTTGCAACTGAATAATTTTGTGGTGTCCGCCTATGTACTGAACATTTCTTTTTAATGATAAAAATTCTCAATATAATGAATGGAGATAACTATGAAATGCTAATTAGAATCGTTCACTCCTTAAATAGAAGCATCAATACCATTATGTTACAATTTGATCCCAAAATGTTCATAGATTGATTAATCTATTTCTAGTGGAATCTTGAAATGTTAAAACATCTGGATGTAATTTAATAATCTTAAAAATTATTTTAAAGTTTTACAAAATTTTTAATTCATCTAAATTTTGATTTGAGTTTAAAAAAAAAATTTTTTTTAGGTATTTGAAGGCATATAATTTAATGGCTTAAAAATCATCTTATAAAAAAAGTTATAAATTCATTCAATTATTAACAACAACAAAACAAATTCACAAATTTTACAAAAGATAAACTGTAATGTCAAATTTATAAAACTGTATTTTTTTTTCTTTTCTGAAATATAAAAATATTCCTGGACATTGAAAAATCTTGCAAAATAGAACAAACAAAAATGGCGGAAGAAAAGTTCACATCCTGAAAAATGCACAAATGTCTTCTATAGATGCCGTGCAAGCTGTCAAGAAGAATTTCTAAAAGAAACAAGATCACTTTGCTCCATCCCTGAACAGTGATGAAGCCTGAAGATGCTAAGAATCAAATTTGGAAGTGGTAAAGCGTAAGCATAAATACACAGCAATTACTTCATGGACTAGTTTTAAACCAGTCATAATAGATTTTACTAGCACATAGATGCAGTAAAATGAGCGGGTATAGAACCTAAACTGACCATCCATGTTGCACTGAATTTAGGGTAAACATCACATCAAACACAGACCCTGTATTTCTGCCATCTTAATTTCTGTTGCTTTGGATTATTCTAGTATTATTAATAAGCAGCCTGGGTTAGAAATTTTTTAAAAAGCCACTTTTAGAAAGATTCAAATTCAGATTTCTTATCCCTAGAAGTCGGCATTTCCATGACAACAGCTTTTATTAAGATACTGCTTCTAATTACTTCTTACATTCTCTGCTATTCATCTTGAGCTGTGTCGAGTTCTCTTTGGTTGGTGGATTGGATTTTACAGCATGTCAACCATTGCCAGGTTATTTCATGCCGAAGACATTTTGTTTTATTCATTCTTGATGGATTTCAACAATTTTTCAAACTTGATTTTTTTAAAACTCATTTTTTCTATTCAACCCATAGATGGGACCCTAACAGGTCAAGTTCTCTTTGGCTTGAGGATATCTTTAGCAGAGAACGCAACATGCACCGTCTGCCCACTATGGTTGTTAGCTTGATTCTCAGGAATTCTTTCCTTGGGAGTTGCCTGATCATGTGATTCAATCAACCAATTGGCACACCATTTAGATGACCCTAAGGTTAAGGTTTAGTTGCCAGGTCACTTGATTTAATCAACCAATCAGCATCCCGCTTAGATGACCCTGGGGTGAATGCTTGTCAATCAAATCTATTATTTTTCAGGAGTTTACTAATAGTTAAATTCAAAATCCTAACTACACTTCAGTACAAAAATGATAGGCTATGCCTATTCATTCTTTAATACTATCAATTAGGCCATGAAATGATTGAGGGATAATCTTGGAGTAGAAATGAAAAAGCAACAGGAATTAAGTGAAATACAAGAAAAAAATAATTAACAATATTTTATCTAATAAGAAAAATATTGCATTAATTATTAGAATCAATCATTTAACTAAATGAGACCAGACATACTCCCAATGATAAAAACATTCCAGTATCCCAAAGACTTGAATATCTTACCAGTGATTTTTTTTTCTTTTTAATATCAGAAGTGCAAAATAGGTTTTTAAATTATGTAAATATTTATTACATGTTTCTCAGAGGAATAAATAGGCCTTATCACCCAACCACATGGTAGATACATTCTGTTGTCTTTAATACAAATGCTTTACCATCATAATGACTTTCATATAAAAAAACAATACTGCCCCACCCTCGTCAATTAAGTAGTGGATGATAGGAAAAAGGAAAGAAAAAAAAAATATTATATATATATATATATATATATACCCCAAGATCAAGCATCTAAACTTTTGTTTAGTACAAAAAGTTTATTTTGATGATACAGCATCCAGAGAAAGAAATAAGGAATTGTTTTTAAAATAAAATAAAATAAAAAATGCATCTGAAATGAGATGAAATATTATATTTCCATCACTGGCAAGGTTATAAAAAAAGAGAAGAAAACAAATTAATTAAAGTAGGAGGAAATCATGAAAAGAAGCAGCAAGGCTTCTAGATGGAGAAACATTCACATAAGATAGAGGAACGCAAAATAATTAGGAGAGTGCGTTCCCCAGAAAGGAGAGAGAGTGCATGCTTTCGGTCTAAGTCCTGGTAGTTGTCACTAGAGTCAGTTAAGTAACATGCTTGGCACAGCTAATACCAAAAGCAACAATCAGAGAGATCATAGGGGGAAAAAAATTTTTTAAAAGAAAGTCAACCCACATTCCCAGCATTCTTTATTCTTAAGCATGGATATTTATCCATTTCTTGTATAAGTCAAACAGTAATTCACCAAAGTACAGATTTTGATTATATATATATATATATATTATATATATATGATTAATAGTATAGCTTGCTATATTTTAAGTAAAGAGTGCTCAACATCATTAATAGAGCATATATATCTAAGTTAGGGTAGCAAAGACCAAGTCAACAGTGCTTGGTAACTGACAGTTTCTTGCCGTGATTTGAAAATCGCATAGGTAAGAATCTATCAAATATCAAGTGCCCTTAACTTCATCTCTTTGCTACCCTAA
>CM042144.1:33274698-33279698 GCA_023376005.1 Doryteuthis pealeii
CCAATGATACCTGTATTGGGAAAACAATGCCTAAAAAAGTTTGGCTTTGGGGGACCCTTAGAATGCTTTTTAACTTAGACTATTTTTTTAAATACATATTGTTTAAATGATATAAAATAGGAGTTATGTAATTATTTTACCAGAGAAGAGGGGGAAATTTTTTTTTGCATTTTAAAAGCCATTTTAAACTATAGAGAACTAGGCCAACTTAAATGTTACAGATATTTAATGACAAATTCAAGAAAACTTATATCTGAGCTAATATTTAACTAATGGTAATCCCAGAAGACTACTTATACTAGAATAAATAGCATTTTGTGGAGTGCATTTTAAATTATTCAATATGCATACCATTTTTAACATGAAACTAAAGAGTTTCAGATATTATTTTGTGGCAGAAAATTCAGACAGACAATAACAAGATTTCAAAAACAGAAGGAGACAAAGAGAACGAGATAGTTTTTTTTTTTTTTTTGCCAAGTTTTATAAAACACAAGCACACTCCCATAAATAATATGTACATGTAAAATATGCCATATGTATGTATGAGAATACACTGAAGATATAATTAACATTTTGCCAGTATTAATCCAAGCTGAAGTCATTTAATAGACATATATATTCAATACTACCTCTCACTCACAACAATGTTTATATTTAGTGAATTAAATTTATATGCAAATGTAGCAGCTATTATGGAACAGAGGTAAAATTCAATTCTATACTTGTTTGATACTATGCTCAACAATATATAGTATCTTATCTGTCTTTCAATCTTAACTAATGATTAACATGTTGCTTAAAATGTTTTATAACATACAAACCATCAGACAAAAAAATGTAGCTATATGCTTAAATATTAATATCTAATAGTTAACCTTTTATAGTCTAACTGGTAAGGTATTGTCCATGTAAGACAGGTTTCCAAAGAAACAGGCTTAAATCTCTTCACTTTGCATTCATTTTGCACTTATGCTTTTGGAAAAGCATGAATCAAATCTCTTATTTCTCCAGTTATAGGTTAAATAGGACAAACTGGGCTCTCTAGCCTTGGTGGTGGCAGAATTCAATTTAAGAGGGACAATGCAAACTACCTGCCATTGGCAGAGTAAGGCCCATTACTGTTTTACTGAAATTGAGGAAGTTTTGAGTCCTGCTCAAGAATATTAAGAAAAAAAAAAAAAAAAAAAAGAAAAAAAAAAGAAGCCCAACTCTACTTTGGTCTGACTCAAGTTAAATAAGGCATCTCAAACATGCCACCCTACTCATTTGTGCCCCATGGGGGACCATTCTTTTGTGACCAGTATTTTTTAATCATTTTAATAAGTAAAATGGTTTCTAACAGTCAATTCAATGTATTGCAATTAAACACTATAACAGACATCCCTGCTTTGAAAGTATAATGCCCCACACACCCTCCAGTTTAATTTTACTTTAAAAAAAAGAAAAAAAAGAAGTAAATAAAAACCCCAGTGGATTAATATAGGCAAAATAGTTAACTTTGGATTTTGTTGTTTGAAGAATATCTGTGAAAAGTATGGAGGGAAAAAAGAAAAAAGAAAAAAAAAGATGAATCAGAGATGATAGTATGGAGGTCTGATGAGGTGTTCTGGTGTACACTCAACATTTGAGGTTGTAGAGGGATTAAAAAAAAACAAACAAAAAAAAAAAACAACTTTTCTGTTTAAACAAACACACACAATGCAAACAGATAACCAACAAAATATGCACCGGAAACATTAGAGATAGAGAGATAAAAAAAAAATTTCTTTTTAAAGTATGTATTGAGATTAAAATTTTTTTTTTTTTTTTTTTTATAAAAGAGGGTGAATATACCATACCTTATAGTTCTGCAAAAGCACAACAAAAAGAAATAAATGAATTTTTTTGTTTCATATAACATTTAACTTTTTTTTTTTTTTGCAATTAAAAATAAAGGTAAGCACATTTTAGTGCTGAGATAATCATTTAAAGTCTTAATTTCCATTAAGTAAAAAATTTAATAAAAAGATAAAGATTTAGTTAAAGCAATACAAAAAGATTTTAAGGATTAGTATTTAAGAAAAATCTTATATTAAAAATTCATTTTACATTTCTATAACAATTATACAATTTAAGAGAGATAATTAATTGCTTGAAAATAAATTTAATTTATAATATAGACTAAATATTGAATCACAGTAATTCATATGTTTATTAATTTTTTTTAGAATTGTCTGCTATTTAAAAGAATTATTTTGTTTAAATCCAGGGCTGTGGAGTTGCAATAGCAAGCAATTATTGGGTTACTGGAGCCAGTAAAATGTACTGACTGACTCCTAATAAATTTCAATTGTATATAATGGTTTTTTTTTAAATAAAGTTTTTACACTATAAGCTTTGAGAAAAGTTTTGGTAAATGGGCAAAAGCCTGGCCGGTTTACTAAAACTTTTCTAATTCCCTAATAATACCGTCATCAGAAAAATAAGGTCTAAAAAAAAAAAAAAAAAAAAAAAAAAAGTTTTACTTCCGGGTACTCTTACTACACTTTTAATCTAGACCATGAGCTTTCATAGGTTACAGTTCTAAAAAGCAGTCTGTTGATTCACAGTGGCAGTAATGAAATGCCTTATAAAGTTGGATGCTTACAGATGATATAGGAATACATTATTAGTATATTTATAATTTATTTTGTATATCAACATATAAAAGGAGTCAGAATAGGAGTTTTTATGAGTTCCACAGCCTTGTTATAAACTACATTTCTAGGGATCCTTATTGTGATGTAATGATCAGCAAACTAGTCTTAAAAAACAATTACTGAGTATGGAGTTTAATCCATACCAGTTCTATACTATATAAGTGGTATATTTATTTTCTTTATAGATATTCACTTCAGCAGTGCATATGCTAAAACTGCATTTCTAACAGTGAGATATAAATTATTTTCCTGAATATGTACAGTTCTTTTTATTCTAAGAAATATAAGTTGAAAATATTCTTTAAGAAATGAGTAGAGTTTTGCATTACTAATTTCCAAGTAAAGCAGAGAAAATCATTATGTAAAAAAAATAAACACGCTAGCTCAAATTATTATTATTATTATTACTGCATTCTTGTGTAACTAAAATGCAACTTGTATATCTCAGTTTTTAATTATAGTTTGTTTTGTTTACAAATAGCTTTTATTAGTAATAGTAGTAAAAGCATATTTGATTTAATTAGCATTTATTTTATTTGTATAGATTTTACTTTTGTGAAAGCTTTTATCACAGAAATGCATGACAATGGAATTTTAATCATAGCAAATTAAAGATGGATATTAAAAAAAAAAAGTAATCAAATAAAAAAATAAAAAAATCAAATAGTAATTAGAAAAGAAGAATAAAGAAAAAAAAGAAAAAAAGAAAAGAAAGAAAAGAAAAAAGAAAAGAAAGTACACTGAAGATGGATTTATTGAGCATAATTTTCCCCCAGCAATTAATGGAATACATTTATTTAGGCTAACATTTAAATACTGAAATGATACAGAGTAATTTTCAGTGTCTTGGGACAATTTAAAGCATAGGTCTGGATAGTAGTTCTTTACAAGCTTAATTGATACCAATATTAATCTTTTATATAAATTTATATTAAATTTATAGTGAAATAAATAAAATTATAACATTTCTTTTCTCTTGTTTTAAATAAAAAAATCTTCCATCCGCCACGGACTAATGTCAAATTAATCTATTAAGTTTTATGATTCATTCTTACCATATTTCTATAAGTTGAAAGCCACTTTGTAAAAGTAAACAATTTTGTTACATTTAGAGTATTCTTTTAAGAACTATTATACCAGAACTAAGCCTTAAAATATAAAAGAATTCCAAGACAATAATTAAAAATAGCTGAATAAGAATAACAATAATAATAGAGAAGAAAAGAGTCATAGAACTCTTCAGTCAAGAAGGAAGCTATATATCTGTTGGATTTTTCTTATTCTGTGAGTTGATTTGTCAATCTTTTCAAAATCTAATGGATACTCGTTAAAGCCAAATAAGAAATTTTTTTTAATTTTTTTTTTTTAAGTGATTCAAATTCAAGAAAAAAGAAAAATTTCAGGGCTTAAAAAAAAAATAAATAAAGCCCTAAAATGCAAGTAGGGGATAAAATCTAGTATAAAAAAGGAATTTTTTCTTGTTTAAATCAGGTCTTTTTTGGACAATCTAGAATCTTTAAAATTACCCTTTAGGGGGGAAAAAATGAAACAAATAAAAAATCCAACAGAAGAAAAGGAAAAATGTTTTTTTTAGAAATAGATTTTTAAACAAATGAATGAAAAGAAGTAGAAGAAATGCAAATATTAATTTACCTTGATTACACGGACAAATGGTTCTCCAGATTCCCCAAGGTAGGAACCATTCACTGCATAATGTCTCAACCATTGCAAATGTGGTTGTAGATCACTTACAACCACCTTACATTCAAATTTAGCAGTCTCACCAGCAAAAACAGTCTGGTTCTTAGGCCCATCAATGATAGGAGCATATGGGACTCGTTCTGAAAGATAAATTTATTAAATGGTAATATATTTTTCATTTTGTACTTTCCTATTCCTATTTTGAGGCAAATGTAAATTGGGAAGACTTTAATAGAGACATTGTTAATAAATTAGATACTATAATATACTAATTAAGATTAAATAATGATTATTTGATAATCATTGAGAATATAACAATTAACTAAGGGAATTGTGATGGTGGTGGTGATGCACTTTCAGTTATGGATAGACACAATCTCTATTATAAAAAGATGTTATCATACCTTCATAACTATAAAGTTATATTTTAAATTTGAATTCAATTTAAAAATTAGAAAATTTTGCATCTTGACTTTTTTTTAAAAGCAAGAAAAAAAAAAAAAACAGAAAAAAAAAACTTTAAATATTATATTAGCTAAAAGAAAATTTTCACATGTCTATTGAATATGTTGTCCATTCGGTTTAAGATCAATTTGAAAAATGAAAAAAAGCTGATAT
>CM042144.1:33282198-33334698 GCA_023376005.1 Doryteuthis pealeii
CCCGTTAAGTCCGTGAGTTGTTGTATTTGTGGAAAGTTTGATATATTTTTTTTTTCCTTTTAAATTTTTTTATAATACTATAAAAATAATAATAATTCGCTCCAGGCATATTGAAATTAAGATTTTTTTGGGGGGACGGTGTATGTGTGTGTATTGAAAGGAAACATTGTGCGTTTTTTTTAGGTGTGTGGTTGTGGGTGTGTGTGTGTATAATTTTGTTTTTTTGCGATGAACGACAGAACGACAGCGGAAATAAACCTTAAGGTCCCATAGACACGTAGTAAAATAGAATATTTGAAGTCATATTTCAAAACCGTCTCTTTTTTCAAACCTCAAAATTTTTTTAAACAGACTGAATGACAACAACTACCACTCGCTTTTCTCGTTATTCTGTGATAAATAATTTCTTATCACCTTCCATATACCAACAAATGCCTTGAAGATGATCTAATTAATAGATCGAAACACTGCAGTGTCGGCCAATAAACTCACCACTTAACCCATTTAAACCTGTGTTTTTTCATTTTTCCTAATATACTACATACCGTCAGATTCACTTCCTTTCTTCACACACACACACACATATATTATATATATATATATATATATATATATATAATATATATATATATATATAAAAGAAAGCTTTTTGGCAGTTCTGACACCTAAAAAAAACTGCAACAATGATTTCAGGAAAGGCTGATTCAGAATTGTGCATAAATAAAAAAAATAAAAAATATTTTTTTAGAAATTTATTCAATAAAAAAAATTAAAACTCAGAGGGAAGACCCACAACTAACTTTAATAAATTTGCAGAAATGTGTCAACAAGTAAAATAGAAAAAGATTGTTGTATTTCCTTTGTATCCAAAATATATTCCCTCTCCACATTTGATTGCTGTAATAACAATCAAATGTGGGGAGGGCAAGAGAAAATATCTATTTTATACATTTATATAGGAAGAGAATCATTTGAAAAGAGCATGGTTGGCTGAGTGATGATATATAATATGCATAGAATATCAAGTGACAAGATGACAGTGTGATGCCCTGTTGTGTTAAGTTTAAATCTTCTTCCCTCTTGTCCAAAGTGGGCAGGTGAACTCAATGTACCCCTAAAGCCTTTCTCAAAACAGGAAGTGTGGATGAATCAGGAGATGAAGAACAGCTGCTTGCTCCCCTGACTTTATGCCTTTTTATGGATTTTAGGGGTTTAGTAGTAGTAGTGTGTGTGTGTGGGGGGGGGAACTATCAAGGGGGATGATTTTCTTTCTTTTTTTCATTATAACTCTAAAGTTTGCTCCCAATAGAATACCAGTTAAAAGTCAGAAAATTTAAAAAGATTTTATATTATCAATTAATGTGGGATTCCCAGTCTGTCTCTCTCTTATATATATGAGAGTGAGAAAGAGAGACAGAGAGAGAGACAGAGGAGACTGTAAAATAAAGTGTCATTTTTAAAGAGCAATATGATCAAACCAAATTATGACAAAAAGATCCATTCATTGATGATAGAAATATAAAATTTAAGCAATGAAATTAGAGACTGAAATAAAACTTACTTTTATCAAGGGGAATAACTTCTGGTTTATCTACTTTGAGAGGTTTATCTGCAATGACAAAAACAGGATTAAATATAAACACAAAAATCACAACAATAAAAAAATAAAATAAATTGCCCAGTTTTTCTTAACCTCTTTTCATTCCTCTAACTTTAAGTGAAACTTCTTCAATTTAACTAAACTTTTATTTTTTTATGTAAAAACATTAAGCATAAAAACAATCAGCAAAAATCAAAATGATTATCAGAACTCATGGAGATCCTTTGTTTAAACTACATTAACTTTTAAAAGAAAAGAACGAAAGAGAAAAGAACGAAAAAGAAAAATTACAAAAGTTATTTTTATAGCATACTGAATCCTAATATCATGATTATATAGTATCAAAACCTCTATTCTTTTAAAAATAATCAACACTCAATTTACACTGAATTAGGAGACACCCCCCAAAAAAACCCCACACAAATAACAAACAAAAAACTTACCTTTTACAATCAATGTAAAATTCCCCCATGCTCTGCCATGTTGATTCTGGGCAAAGCAAGAATACTGGCCTTTGTCAGACCTGGAGACATTCTCAATGACTAGAGCATAACGAGTTATTCTAAACCTGAAATACAACAAAAAAATTACAGTTAAAAAAAAAAAAAAAAATTCCCAGTGGTACCTTTTAATTTTAGTTCAACAAGAATCATATATTCTTCAGAGATTTCTTGGTTATTTTTAAAATAATGAAGTCTGAGAACTCATTTTATTTATTCTTTTTGTTTTAATACCAATTTTGGACGTATATATATAATATATATATATATATATAATATATATATATATATATATATATATATATATATATATATACACACACTAGCAAAATTACCTGGTCCATGACCGGACAAAAAGATTTTAGGAACACCAGGGGTTATTAAAAATATTAAAAAAAAAAAAAAAAAAAATAAAAAAAAAAAAAATCACTGAAAATTTATGTATTACAGTGTTTATTTTAGGGATTTTTTTTTAAAACATTGAAATATTTTTTTAAAGTAATCCTGAATTTTTTAGTGTTTGAAATAATTTTATGTCAAAAAAAAAAAAAAAAAAAAAAAAAATCCCATATAGGCTACAGTCCCAGACGTCAAAAGAGGCTTAGTTTTCGAATTACGTAGCTAAACAATGACTGGTAATAATTTTAACGTAATTATTAATTAAAAATCAAAAAAGGCTAATAAAAACTTTTCGAAATATAATCTGATAGCGTAGCGAAATAAACATTACCTTAAAATGATCTATTTAC
Organism: Doryteuthis pealeii; assembly: GCA_023376005.1. NCBI lineage: Eukaryota > Metazoa > Mollusca > Cephalopoda > Myopsida > Loliginidae > Doryteuthis > Doryteuthis pealeii. Next base: position 33,285,048 of record CM042144.1, read on the forward strand.
AAATTTTCTTAAGGAAAAAATTCAAAATATAATTTTCAATTAAAAATAAACTGACTTTTTAGAAAATATAAAAATAATAGTATTTCGCATCATGTGACAAAAAGTCACTCTAAGAAACGTAAATAAAATAACGAGTAATAAGCGAATTTGCTTTTTAGAAAAAATAAAAAAAATAATAGTATTTCGCATCATGTGACAAGTAAATATTTATTGTTTAAACATTAAACAATCTAGTGCTTCGATCGCGTAATTTTTTTTTGTTTCTATTCATAACTTCGGTCTTTTATCTCTTTATTTATACTGTAATTAGTATCGAAAATGACCAACTCGCAAAACATTTTACGGCCCCAACATAAGGGGGTCAAAATTAAGTGACCTGAAAAAAATGAGAAAGTTTTGATATAAATAATGCATTATAAAGATTGTTCATTGATAAATAAACACTGAATATTTCATTAAAATCCGATAATTCCCTGATTTTTGGTAAATTATTTTCTGTAGGGGGGCTAAACGCATTTTAGGCTCATTTTGCCAGTAGCTAGTATAAATAAGCATTTTTAATATCTGTATTTGAAATACTATTCATTTTCCCCCCGATTTTCTAAAAAGCCAGTTCTTTAATTGAAAATTATATTTTTGAAATTTTTCCTGAAGAAAAAAAAATTGTTTGCTTTAGTTACTAAAGCATATTATTAGGGATTTTTTTTTTTTTTTTTTGGGGGGGGGGGTCATTCTAAATTAATATTTTTTTATTCATCAAACACAGAACATCAGCTGATGTTTACATTCCAGATAAAATCTGTAATCTCATTGGCTAATTTGAATTCGGAGCTATTTTCGTTCTATACGCATTTTAATCACTTAAAACTTATTTTATTAATTCTTGATGCAAGAAACCTATGTGCGAAAAAATTGGAATTTTGGGGTGATATCATTTTAATAATAAAGGGCAATTTATCTGGCGCTTTTTTACATCCGACACAACTGAACGATAATCGGGTTGGGACTGTGGCCTAATATGGAAACTTAAATCTTATGATATAATTATTCAGACTATTATCTTTATTGAAAAAAAAAAAAAAAAAAAAAAAAAAAAAAAAAAAAATTTTTAATTGTTTTTTATAAGTTTTTTTGTTGTTGTTTTTTTTCCTTCAGATTTCATAAAATAAACGTGGTGGGGGAGCCTCGTAAAAAATATTTCCCCTAACATATTTTATGAAAAAAAAAAAAAAAAAAAAAAAAAAAAAAAACCTATTTCAGACATATTTTCATTTGGCTGAACTTGCACAACGGTTGGAAAATTAAAACGGAAGTTTAACTACAGTCTATGAATGAACTTTTTGCGAATTGGGTTATGGTCTAGGGGATTACGGTTGTTTTTAATTACATATTGCTTTAAAAAAAAACAACAAAAAAACCCAAATTACTATACATTTGATGTTAATTTGTTTTTTGTTGTTTATTTTTTTAAGCAATACATAATTAAAAACAACCTTAATCCCCTAAAACGATAACCCAATTCGCAAAAACTTAATTCATAGTAGGTACCACCAATTTGACCCTGTGAAATTTACCCACCCTATATTTAACACAATGAAACTTACAGAAAATTTAATATTTTCTTGAAAATTCTTTTTCCATTCTAAAGAAAAAACATAAAATAAACTCCTGATGATTTTTAAAAAATATTTTCAGCATATGGAAATAATGAAAATTATGATTGAAAAACAATGTTTTCATTTTTGCACTGTTAAATCAACTGAAATTTAACATAGCTAAAAACAAGTTACGATAAGAGGATTTTAAAAAAAATTCTATGAAAAATCAATTAATAATCTGATTTTCACGAAAATTTCCATAAATATTTACCATTGGATGTAAATACATCTGAAATAGTTTTTTTTCTAAAATATATTAGGGGAAATATTTTTTTATGAGGTCTATTCCCCCCCCCCCATTTTATTTTATGAGATAAAAAAAAAAAAATGGCGTCAGAAAAATTTTTTTTCCTTTTTTTCTATAAAGATACGAGTATGAATAACTATATTAATGAAATTGTTTGAATGTATGAGGTGTAGTTTTTTGAGGAAAAATTAATGAAATCGGAAATAAGAAGTGCAAAAAAATGTCATAATATTAATATTTAAAAAATTTTTTTGCTTTTATAATTGGTATGTACTATATTCTATTAAATTGTAAAAAAAAAATTTTTTTTTTTAAGAAATTAATTTTTAAGAGATTTTCAATCTTTTGTGTGATTAAATATTTTTATTTTCTGTGTGAATAAATTAAATTTTTTTTTTCCTGCATCAAAAAAATCGAATTTTTCACGGATATTTAAAAATATGAATTTTAGAATTCAGGTGAACTAAAAGTTGGTCAGATACGAGCTCGATTAATATTTTTAAAAGAATTTGTAATTTTTATTGTTGAATAGTAATGTGTGATCCTTAGAATATACGGAAGAGCATAGCTGACATATTTGTTTTACAAAGAAATGAAAAGCTTCTAAGTAACCGAAGTTTGTTCGTGTTAAGCTGACAGTGTTAGCGTGAAAAAAATTATTTTATTTAACTTTTTTCAATGAGTAAAATAAAAAGTAAGTATAATAGATTATTTTATCAGTTTTTCTCTTAGAAAAAATATTCAAATTTTCATTCCATACTTTTACTGGTTAATCGTAAAAGGGAAATAATTTGTAACTTTTCTGTCTATATTACGGTCTGAAAATTACCCTTTCGCATGTAATACGGGCAGGTTTGTTTATTTTTTAAGATAACGATGTAATTTTTCCCAATCGGATAATTTGATCTTTGAATTAACTAGTTTTCTTTGTAACAACCCTGTACAATCTTTTTTTAAGAGATTTTTGATAAACAAAGTTCGGAAATATCTATTTCCGTTTTATTCAAGATGGCCTAAACGGTTTGGTGGTACCTACATAGACTGTAGTTAAACTTTCATTGGGGACTACCAAAAAATTTTCCGTTTTAATTTTCCAACCGTTGTGCAAGTTCAGCCTTTCATTTTTAAATTTAAGTTGATTTAATGGTACGAAAATGTAAAAATTGTTTTCGTTCATAATTTTCATTATTTCCATAAGCTGAATTTTTAAAAAAAAATCATCAGAGTTATTTTTTTTATGTTTCTTCTTTTGAATGGTCCAAAAATTTTGAAGATTATTGTAAATATAATATATTGTTATTGTAATTATTGTTATTGTACTTATTGTAAATATAACTTTTCTATGAAAAGTTTCACTGAAACTCCAGTTTAAAATAATAATAGTATTTGGGGACAATTTTAAATTCAGTTTTTAATTGCTTGATGAGTTAGAAATACATTGTAATTTATTTCTTTGAATTTTTTGTACATGCCAATTCAAATCTAGTTCTTAACGATAAAAAGAATGCAATATCTATTTTTGCTTACATTTTAAAACGTTTTCATTAGTTCTCTAAACTATTAAGACTTTTTTTTAACCATTAGTATTAATTACAAAAAAACTCGTTTTATCATATTTTTTTTTTACATTTATACAACCCTATACTAGTGACTGATTTTTATTGACATTTAAAATCTTATTTTTAAAAAATGTAACCATAAACTTGTGTTTTGAAACAATTTTTTTTTCTACAATTTTTTGTGCATGACAATTTAATTTAAGTGAGTGTACATTGTACAATAAAGGTTAGTTAGTATGATTTTACTTTGTATAATCGGCTCTCCAAAGCAAAATATTTTAACACGCTGTAAAAAATAATTCAATGAATACAAATTAAATACTAATTAAATAGATTATAAAATAAAAAAAAAGTTGTTGCTAACATTTTCAATGACTGGAAGCTGATATTCTTTCTTTCTTTCTGCTGATAAAACCAGCAGGCGAGCTTCTGCTGATACACTAAGCAGCAGCAATGCTATAGCTTTCGAAAAATTGTTTGATTTTTGTTTGATTAATTAATTATATCACTTAATCAGTAAAAATCAATAACCAAATTTGGAGTGTTTCTTAGAACGATATCAATGTGTATGCAAGATTTTGAATCTGAGTGACCTCCCGTTTTGGAGTTATAAGTTGACAAGTACATTCAAAATCTCTCCTTTATATAATTTAGATGAAGCTCTGTCAGTCATCATTATTATCATTAACCTCCAATTGGTAAAAAAAAACTAGCCGGATTGTCACTAACTTTTTACAAGAAAATTTGATAATGATTGACAGAGCTTATATATAATATATATATATATATATATATGGTGATTGCCGCTTCTTGACAGAAGGCCATTTCTACAAGTAGTCCCGATGTGAGCAGTTGTGTGCACGCAGATGGCCCCACAGATCCAGCTATTTTTTTAATTTTTTTTAATTTTTTTTTTTTTATTAGTACCCCATCACACATATGAAATCCTCGCCATACAGGCGCTGCCACACAGGTCAGACTTCAATGTAGGAAATGTTTCCATGGTGTCCGTCATGTGTCGCTTCAGAATGGAGGACTCGAGTCACCTTACCTCAAACTTCTTACGCCTGTCTTTCCATGAGGATGTGTATCCAGACCTGTCAATTGGACCTTATAGCTGGAGCTGATTTCGCAAGAGCATCGGTGTCTGTCCCTTATCGAGATACTTCCTGTCACGATGCAAGTATGTAGTTTGGGTTTTCCCAGTCTCAAGATCGGGAGGTGTCCAGACATTCCAGGTGGCTATTCTTAGCCTTGTTTGTGTTGTATTTTTCTAGTTTTCGCCCAGCTAATGTGGACAACCGTCGAAATGTTGGTTTCTGGCCAGCTTGATAGGTGAACCGGCATTTGTTTAGGTCACTTTTTCTAGACACTTCCCAAATGGCTGGGTGAACAGTGTTAACCAAGGGGCTGCTCATTCACCCACAACCTCGCCGAGGCACGTTGCTGTTCAATCAACAAAGCTGTGACGTTAAGTGCACCACGAATCACGCCGTATGTATGTAGATTCACATCTGCATGCTTCCATCCCGTCAGGCCTGCATACCACACCATCCTACATCACTCGGGGACTTGTAGAAATATCTGCACATTTTTTGTTTTACATGTTGCGTGCTTGTGCGACACACACCGCATGCTCTCCTTCCCCAAAGTCAAGTATCAGTGACAAGCCGAGGCAAGATGACTGGGAGACTTTGGGAACGCAGGTGGATGATCTGATGAGATCTACGGGTCCACCACACCGGGGAAAAAAAAAAAAAAAAAAAAGACTAAGTTTTAACTTAGTATAAGTCCACATGTACCATTTTAGATTATCAAAAAGCAAAATCGGTAAGTTAGTTCAAATTAATGCTTTTCAAGGACACCTGCGTGACTGTCCGGTTTGAATGAAATAATATTTCAGAAATACATTGCTTATTTAAACAAAATAAAAATAAGACAAAGTTTGTTAGCAGTGAAACAATATGTAAAAAGAAATAAACATGTGTTAATTAATATGCATTTCTAGTCTTTAAAAACACTAAATTTAAAAAAATAATACTACTTATCTGGGCAAATCTTATATATATATATATATATATATATAAAACCTTGTTTCTATGAAACAACATTGTGTGCACTATGTCCCAATAATCTTTAACATTGTGTCCAGTTAGAAATTCATAATTTCAGTAATTTTATCCTGGACAGTAGCAAAAGAAAAACTTGGCAAATTGGTTAAGAATATACAATTTGCTTGTATTTATTATATATATGCACAATTCACTTGCTATTAAAACATGGAAATCCACACATACACATAAAAATAAATAAATCTAAAAAATAATCAATTACCTACTGTTTTATGCATTATAAAGTTAATTTGTAGGTGATTTAATTTTTTCTTGTATGACAGAAGCATTTGAGAAACTGTAATAACCGAGCAAAATTCACACCATTGGATTGAAAACTATTTTATTCTAAGAGTATCCTAACATTATTGTGCTAATAAAAATCTACATAAAATGTGTTATTTTTTTCTTAGTTAGAATTATAACTGCCTCTTTTACTTTATACCTCACCTCATGTTCAAGATTTATTTTATTTTTAATTCAAACAAACAAATGTCCTGGAAATCATTAAAGAAATAAAACTGCTACAAGTAAGTTCTTTAGGAAAGATCAAATTACATGGAAGGAATCAGACTTCTTAAATATCCTATTTAATCAAAATCAAATGGTTTCTCAGAAGATTAAGACCCACATAGTTGGCAAGTTGAGAAGCCTTAAAAAAAAAACAGAATAAAACTCAGTAGCTTGCCTCTCAGTTTCACTTCCAATTACAGACAAATGATAAATCTTTCTTTTAAAAATGTTTCTTGACAAAGGTCTAAAACTAAATTGTCTGCTATATCAACATTTTGAACTTTGAGAGAAAGCAGATAGTTCTTTGCAAGATTATATTGAATAGACAAAAGATATTGCTAATTGACATTGTGTGTGTGTGTGTGTGTGTGTGTGCGTGTGCGTGTGTGTGTGAAAGCACTGCAAGAATTTCAAAGAATGTAGACTATAATTTTTTAAACTGCTTTGTAAGGAAATTTTGGTGAGTTGGTTGGTCTATTTAACAGCATACAAACTCCTGTGAGTAATTTAATGTCAAGTCTTGTTTCTGTGTGTATTGTAAACAGATAGTTTATAGAAAATACTGTTTAATAAACATAAGCTTCATAGACAATCTTATTTCATTTAATATCAAATAATGTTTTTTTTGTATATTTTTAATTATAAAAAGAAAAAAAGTGTTTAAAAAAGTTTTTTTTGTATTTTGTTTTAATCTTTTTTAAAGGAATTCTGAAATATCAATATTTTAAGATATCAAGCCTTGTAGAATTTGTCAAGTGATTTTTTCTTCTTCATATTATCAGGATTTGTACAGAAACCAAATTGATTTTTTTTAATTAAATTTTTTTTTTTACACACACATTAACAATATGTAGAGGTGATAAGAATTTTTGGACCACCCTATACATAGGTTAACAATGATAAAAACTAAAGAATAACCCAAAGAAAATACTAAAGTGTTTGTTTATATATTCTCAATGTGAATATAAGAAAATGAGAGATTAATGAGCATTCAATTATATCCTCATTATCATTATTATTCCACAAATTGTTTTGTCTAGTGCAAGAAAACATGATTTGAAATGTGGGGAAAGCAGCAATACTGATAGTATTGCTGCTTTCTCCACATTTCAAATCATGTTTTCTTTGGCCTTTGTAGGTATTTCAAAATTTATCTAGTAACAATTTTATTTTCACATTAACCCTTTGAACCCTGATATTTTGAACAGAGAACATGAATATAATAAAAGTAGCATTCCCAGGTGATTTTTTATTTATTTGAGGTTATTGTTGTTTAATCACATTAGTTAGATAGAGCTGTGTAAATGGAGTTCAGAACCGTTTGAATTATGCAAATATCCCCAGTGGTTCAAAAGTTATGAGAATTTAAAGCCCCGAAATTGGGGGTACAAATGTGGACATGATTTTGTTTCAAAAATGTCAAATCACGAACCATTTGAAAAAAAGAAATTCAGTGATTTCTTCACCGTTTCTTTATTTTTGGAGCAATTTTGATAAAATTTGGTATTCTTATGTAAAATTGTATGTTCTTTCTGATTATGCACTCAAATTGTATGTATCTATGCTTTCACCCATTATTTAGAGAATAAGAGATACAGATAGAGTTTTTTTTTATTTTTTAAAAGTTTAACACCCAATTATTCAACATTTTCTTTATAATACTGCATGTATATACACGTATAGTATTAATTCAAATAAATAACACCACTTTGAAGAAAAATAAAACATTTATTGCAAAAACACGGACATAAAATGAGGGCTCAGTTTATTTTATGGTAGGAATTTACGAGGAAAAAGTTAAGGATTACTGACTTTAAAACATACCTAAAAAAAAAGTTCAGAAAAAAAGAAAGTAATTTCATTGTTGCAGAAATTTCCATAAAATACGATAATTATTGAATATTTTTTTACGTGTGAATCTGAAAATTCCCATGCCAAAAATTAATGTTAAATAAATATTGGGTAAAACTTGCAAATCATACTCAAAATCCCATGATATTACGACTAAATTCTCATCAAAATCCCATTATATTACAGGGTGAACCAGAAAAAACAGAACCCAAATTATTTATTTCCCCATTAAACTAACCCTAAACCCCCCTAGTTAAAATTAATAGTTTTATTACAAAATTTGTGGGTTCTGTTTTTTCTGGGTCATAGTTTGTTTGAAATATACCATGTACATTTCAAAGAAATCGTAAACAACATTTTATACATTTTATGTACATTGTATGTTTACTAAAAGGTACATAGGCTATAATTTTGCACTGGTTGATTTTTCAAAAGGTAAATATTTGAAAAAAAATTTTTTTCTAATTTCATTTTTATTTTATCTTATTTATTTTAAAACTCACTTTTGATCATATCTATATTTACATATATATCAAGCACAATTGTACATCTAATAATACAAACAGACCACCATTATGTTGAATACTGAACTTAATTTGTTTAATATAATATTATTTTTAACAATTCAATGTTTTTTAAAACCATTTAGTATGAAAATATTCTTAATATTTATGCAATGAATGTGGAAAAAAAGAAAAGAAAAGAAAAGAAAAGAAAAAAAAAAAAACTACTACTACGCAAGCTGTTTGTTTTTCAAATCAGATAAATTCACGTTCGCTGTGAAAACTAATTCAATGAATAAAAACATATACAAATTACATATTTAGGAAGATTATTTTATTTTATTTACAACAATATAACTATTTTTTAAGTTTGAACCATAAATATGCGAGAAATTGTGATTTTAAATCATGGTTTTACGCTCTGACAAATAAATTTGAGTTTTTTTTTTTTTTCTTTTCAAAATACTAACTTTCGAAGCAAATCCCGAAGGGTCTAGGAATCTTTACATTTTACAAATTATATATCAAAATAATTCTGAAACTTTATAATATCACGGACATAGTGCTTCTTTTTTGCTTCTCGTCTTTAAACAAATAGCCCCTCATATTTTCGTTTCATGGGTCCTACAAAAAAAAAAAAAAAAAAAAAAAAAAAAAAAAAGACTCCGTTTGTACTTCCATGTGTCTTCTAATTGAGTGCAAAATTTCAAGAATATTGAAAGATTAGCCATTTTTATTTTGAAAAACAAAACTGTAAAATTTATCCTTAAAAAAAAAGTCATATTTTTGTTTTCAGCTGTTCGATCGAAAATACGGTTTTAACTTGCTGTAAAAAAATAATTCAATTGATGAAAACTGATAAAAATACATATTTAGAAAGATTATTCTATTCTCTTTCCAACCATATAAATATTTTTAAGATTGGTTAAGAAATACTCAAGAAATTGCAAATTTAACTGATTAAGGTCGCAAATTCGAAAATGTCAGAGTTTTTCAGCTAAATGCTTGTAATAAGATTTAATATATAAATCATTTGTAAGGGCTTTCTTCTGCCTACCCACAATTCCAGTCACATTTGTATCATGATCTCTTATAAATATGGTGACCATATGAATGAATATATTCTGATCCCCAAATGACTATTGTAACAAAATGACTTACCTTGGTTGACTAACATTGACCAATTGGTCATTTCTGTACCAAGTTAACATTGGCCGAGGCTTTCCTTTGACTCGGCACTGTAATCGTGCCCTCTTCCCAACATATTCTATCTCTTGGGTATTTGGTCTCCTCTGGAACTGAGGGGCTAACACTAAAAGAAAAAAGAAATTTTCATTTTGATTTATGCTTAGAAGAAAAGAAAAAGTGATAAAGAGGTACTAGGAGAAATGTTTGGTTTGTATTGGAATGTGGGGATGATATTTAGAAAAAAAAAAGTCAATAACATAATTAAAGAACATGTTTTGTTCATATTTCTTCATTCACTTGTAAAATTTTAAAAACACCTTAAGAAACAAATCAAAGTTCAACTAACAAAAGAATCAAAAGTCACTAGTCCAGGTTAAAAATGAGGTAAGTGTAACTTGATACCAAACTTATTTGTAAAACTTAATTTTTAGATGCAGGTATCATTGAGGAATGAGAAAAGTTTTGGTAAATGAGACAGGATTACGCCAGTTTACCAAAACCTGAACTAGACTTGTTTTTTGGACATCAGTGAATAATATGAGGTACTACCAGTGTAAAAAAAACTCACTACTACTACTACTACTATTGATAATAATAAAAATAATCATCCCAGTCAGAAACTGGACCTTATGTCAGTTAACAAAAAGAAAAATACTTTTCAAAGAGTAGACTGTGTTCTAGCAGAACACAGAATGAAAATATAAGAAATTTTTTAAAAGATGGATTAAGATCCAGCCTAGAAAATAACTTTATTTTTTTTTATTCTCCAGACTACACTCTTACAGGTCATATTTAAATGAATAAATAAACAAATTATTTACCATAACAAATTAAAATAAAAACAACATAAAATAAATAAAACACAAAATATAATTAATTCAGAACTACAATATTAATTTAATTGTATAGATGTCTAAATGTTGTCGAGTTTAATTAAAAAGAAACAACATGAAAGATAGTTAAGTTACATAACTGTTTCTCCCAATATGATACAGCTATAAAATGAAACAAACCCGTCCTTTCAACCTATCTATTTAATTAAATTAATTTCAAATAGGCGCAACATCCCTTATTTAAATTAATTTTATACATAATTATTTTATATATTATACTCAATTTCTTGTTTTTAAATACATACTCCCAGTCAGATACTTTTCTTAGACTGTTTCCTTTACAAACCACCATATTGATTTCTTTACGTTACTTTAAAATAACAAATATTAAAATAATTTACTTCAAATATTAGAAAATTCTTTATAAACTACATACATTGGGGGGGGGGGGCACATGGTCATATAACGAATAATCTTTTAAACAAATCTATGTGCCCCATACACGGGATCCTAACAGGTACTAACACATCAGGTTAAAGTTGATATGGGAGTAATGCCAATGAATGGGTACTGCACACCCTACAACTCTAGGAGTCTTACTATCAGATGCAGTTTAGTGTCATACTCTGGTATTTTTTTTTTTTTTTGAGTGGGTTTTTGAGTTTGGGTCTTACTCCAATGCAGGAGATGTAGTCAGCATATTCTAAGCACTGCAGACAGCATTGTTGAAATTGGCTAGAACAAATGTCTTGGAGAACTAAATCAATTAAAGTTATTTAAATAGCAAAAACAGAATAAAAAAATAGATGAACGAAAATAAAAAAAACATTCTTAGATGTATTGTACCATTGTGGCAGTCAAATTTGTACAATTTTGGTCAAAAATAATTTAAAATAGATTGATACAAAATCCATTAAAAACTGAAACTGAAACACTGTGTGTGTGCTGGCATTTAAAAAAATGTTTTTGTTGCAGAGAAGAGAAAGGCCAGATATTTACTAAACCAAATAATGGTCTAATAATTACCAATGGAAATATTCCTAATCAAAACAATTAACCTTGGCTTTATTTCAACACTGTAGAAGAAATATTAACAATAAACAAAAGCCATTAAGAAAGGTTAACAGTGGTGATCTAAATCTGGAAGAGCAATCTCTTTAGCAAAGCTAAATCATTTCCAAGAGTAATTACTCAAACTCTGCCAAGATTTCTTCTTTTCTTTCTGTAGACTCAGCATTTTTGCTTTCAGTTGTTATTTCTTCTTGAAGGTCAGTACATTCTTCCTCAGCAAAATAAATAATAATAATGGAATACGAGAGAAGACATGATTGGGTAGGAAAGGTAATCCACTGGGAATTATGCAAGAGACTAAAATTTGACCATACTGACAAATGGTATATGCACAAACCAGAATTTGTAACATGAATTTGTGAAAATTTTAAAATCAACAAGCATCTATTTGTTTTTATATAACTAAAAAATATTTGGAATTAAAAAATATTTCATTTTATATAAACATATGTTCCTAATGGTAACTAATAATAATAGTCAACAATTACTTAAATTTTTGTCTCGGACATCTCTTGGTGTGTGTGTGTTTTTGAGTTAGACTGGCAGACCATTCTTAGTGAGCTTGATTCTCACTGGGTGCTCATACTTCTGGCCTTGTGCCAAACTAAACAAAGTTTCATAACTGATGAAGTATATATATTCATGTAATTAACAGCCCCTAATCTTTAGCCATAAAAAGGTATTTTTATCATGTGCAATGAAAAGGGGTAAGCTTAAAGTGTTCAAAAACATTGAATGAAGGCGCCTTGTTTTTTGAGGTAAAAAAGTAATCTTAAAAAATCATTCATCACACAAGCACCACGGTACTTACATTTTTGTTATGTTTGCTAATGAAGAGGAGAGACTCCAGACCACTCTGCCAACTTTACTACTTAAGTTTAAACAAAGTATTTTGTTATACTTAGCAATTTAGAAGTGGATTGTGATTCATTTCATTCTAATACCCTTGGGAAAGGCATGAATCCTCTTCTCCCTCTAACTATGAGGAAATAGTAGGGCATAATGGGTCCTTTAACTTTATTAAAGCAACCAGTCAAGGAAAAAAACTGGATTCAAACCAACATTACTCTGCTTAAATTTGAACTTGTGTCACATCCTACCCATGGCGGAGGGGTTGGGTAAATGCATACTTTCCACTTTAGATGTGGGTATTTTGTAAGGACCCAACATTTTCCCTGAATTATATTCAAATTTTCTCTTTTATATTAAAATGTGCGCCAAAAGAAGGGGACAGCTGTTACAATTTTTTTGTCCCACCTCCATATAAAATATATGGACAGGTTCCTTCAACTCAGCTATTGTTCCTACTCTTAATTTAGGCAAAGGGAGCACTAGCACTTTCTTAGTTGTCAAGTTCTTGTCTCATAATGGGGAGATATAAATAACGTGTTGGTAGCAACAGCTGAATGTCCCTTTAACACCCCCCTCCATCATAGCACAGTCCTTTTAACACCAAGCATCAAGAAACTAGAACTTTCATTCCCATGACCAAATGCCAATGAAGAGCCCAATTCAAACGAAACCAAAACAAAAAAACAACCAAAATGGTACACACACACACACTGAAAGTGTATTCCTTTAGACTATATCTAACACTTTTTTATTCTGACCCCCATCCCTGCACTCATGCCCCCCCCCCCTTCCGTAATTAGACATTAAGAAATTTAATTAAATGTGGCAGTGCAATTATGTTTGGAGCCAGGCTGTACAGACTTTTGGAGTTAATGATTGCTAGACACAAAAAGATTAAGCTTACTTAAGTACAATTTTTTTTTTATCTCTCTCTAATGTACAAAAAGAATTGCATTAGGGGACAAAGGCAATATCTTGATGAATATCTTATTAAAACAACAATTAGGATTTGGTATACATTACTGAATCAAATGAAAAAATACCAGGAGCACATATCCACCACAAAAAACAAAAACAATAATTTTTAGCTATGGTGCCTAATTATCAAGCCAGGCTAATAGATTATTATTGGTGAGTTTGATTCACACTGGGTGCCCATATTTCTAGCCTTGTGTCAAACTAAGCTTAGTAAGTGACAACTTATATGATAAGAGCCGGTTTAGCTCAGTTGGTAGAATGTCTGCTTTGGAACCACAAGTTTCTGGGTTCGATACTGGCCCTGGCCCACTTAGCATATAAGTAGCACAGCTTCTATGTAGTAAAATGGGGAGCTGACGGTAGGTGTGGCGCTCCAACTCAGATGCATAAAATAATTTCCCTGGTCTAGTGCAAGCGAAAAGTGGATAGACTCCTTCACTGTCCGACTGATACTGACAATAGGCCACTCCACCTACTACATTTTTTTTTTTTTAAAGTTATATGATAAACCTGAACAATATTAATCCAGCATTTTATGATCGGAGGCATCTCAGCCAAGATTTGTAACAAACACAAATCTAATTCCCATTGGATAACTGAAGTTAAGCAACAATGAGAATATACTCAGTACTTACATGGATGACAAGAGGTAACAATGGGTACTGTAAGCCACCTAAAGCATCTATACCAAACAAAGCAAAGCTTAGTAAATAACAACACAAATATGTGAAGCACTTGTAATCTAAGTAGTATTAGTAAGTAGCAGTAATAGTAGTAGTAATAATAGTGGTGGTTCTTCAACTTATGTGTCAAAGGTTAACCCTTAGAATCCTGGGCATCCCATAACTCCTGGCTTGAAAAATAGCCGAAAATGTAAAATGTTGGAATCTGTTATTCTGTCGGTAGAGCACCTGCCTAGAATCGTAAGGCACCCGTTCGATACTGGTCCCTGCCAACTCAGCACACGAGTAGCACAGATTGGTTAATCTGAACTGTGTAGTAAAGTGGGGAACTGACGGTAGGTGTGGCGCTCCATCTAAAAAAAAAACAAAAAAAACTTAAAAAACTCCTTGGTTTAGCGCTAGTGCAAAGGAGATAGAATCCCTCACTGTCAAGCTGATACCGACAATAGGCCACTCTGCCAACTTACTTTTTTTTATTTATAGGCTGTTAAATAACAGGTTGCAACATTTTATTGGCAATAACAATGACAAATTAGGGAATCCCTAGCTGCTTGGGTTTAAAGGGTTAAACAAGGTTTATTAAAAACAAAAAACAAACATATATATTGGAGCAAGTTATGGAGGTTCGTAGTGTACTGGTTAGAATAATTATCGACTCGAGTTCAAATCCTGGATGAAGCTGTTTGCATTTCACATAGCGCTAATACCCTTGGGAAAGGTATGAAGCCAATCAATCTCCCTCCAGTTATGGGTAAATAGTAGGGCAGATTGGGCTCTTTAACCTAGGTTAGGCAACCAGTCAAGAAGGAAATCTCTGAATCCAAACCTGTTAAACTCCACTTAAGAAATTGACCTTGTGTCACATCCTGCTTGTGAGGTGAGGTTGATATATATATATATATATATATATATATATATATATATATATATTGGAGCAAGTTTCTCATACAAGGGATGTCTGAAAAGGGCTCCATGAAATTGTCAAATGGGTCACAGAACAATTGACTTGACACAGCATTCTTTGGTGGGACAAGTGCATCAATATTGATGGCAATAACTTGGGAAGGTAGCATAGTAGTGCTGGTAACTTATGCACAAGGCTTTATTTGTATAATGTTAGATTAGTATTTTTCTCTTAAAAATACTTTTTGGTCATCCTTTGCACATGTACAATATCTTAATTTAGTCAACTCAATTAGCTTACTTTAAGCAGTTATAAAACTTATTTAATTTGAACTATTGGGATCCTTTCCCCTGACACAAACTTGGGACAAATTGTTATGATAAATTGGAGCAGCGAGTAGAAATGTGTTAATCCAAAAACAACATGGCCACCTCTAACAAAAAAAAAAAAGTGGTGTTGGTGTAGGGAATAATACTATTATGAGGGCACTTATAAAATCAATTATTCTTCCAATTTTTCTCGGTAATTACTCTAACCCCCACCCAGTCATAACATAACGATTGACTATCGTAGTAGGAAATGGATTTGGTGACCAGAGTTCAAATACTGGATGAAACTGTATTTCACATCACGTTAATATAGAGACCCGCAAATACTGGGTGTAAGGGAGATAAATTCCTATTTTAAGAAATTGGAACTTTTCATTTTTTTAATACGTTTGAATATATTAAATATGGAGGCCCTTATTTATCTATAGTGATACTATTTCGTATGTTTGAAATATCAGGATGTCAAATCTGTGTTTTCAAAGTAAAAGATTGTTGAATAGTGAATTTTAAAAGTATTGCGTCAATTATGATAAAAAAAATAATTTTAAAAAAAACAAAGTTTAATAAAGATTTATTTTTTATTTTAAGAAAGAAGCGCTATGAATTTTTTTAAGTCTTAAGAAAAAAACGAGCACGTAAAATCTTTTTTGGTTTTTCTTTATTTTTTTTCTTCTTTTACCTTTACTTTTTAATCATTAATTAACAACAAAATTCATTTTGTTGATAATTTTAGTGCTACATTTTCCATGATTTCTTCACTGAATAATTTACTACAGACGTTACGAAGCTTTATTTATTTTTTTATTTTCAAAAGCGTCGATAACAGGAAGCACAAGAATTTAAAAATTAAAAAAAAAAAACAAAAACCCAAAAAACCTAATAATCTGAATTTAATAAAATGTTCTGTTTATCAAGTAGTAAAAAAACCAAAACAATAATAAGTCACTTATAAAAAAAAAAAAAAAAAAAAACCCGAAGAAACTTATAAGTTTCTTCATGTTTGTTTTTTGTTTCGTTTTTGTTTTGTTGTTTTTTTGGTAGAGGAAAATTAATTTTTCATTTCTTTGAGAATTTAATGACGAAACATAAAAAAAAAAAAAAAAAAAAAAAAAAAAAAAAAAAAATCGCTGTTTAGATAAACATTTTTTTGAAATTATGAACTTTTGTTTAGTAAATTAGGGTGCCCCAGAAAAAAATAGAACCCACAAATTTTGTAATAAAACTGCTAATTTTAACTAGGGGAGTTTAGGGTTTGGGTACTGTTTTTGTCTGGGTCACCCTGTACAGGGTGACTAAAAAAAACAGACCCAAATTATTTATTTTCCCATTAAACTAACCCTAAACCGATAACCCTAAACTCCCCTAGTTAAAATTAACAGTTCTATTACAAAATTTGTGGGTTCTGTTTTTTCTGTGTCACCTTAATTTTGACACCTTTGTGCAAATTCAGCCCTAACTATTAAGGTAGAGTGGTTCCGATATGGGGGATCGATTTACTATAAACTTATACGGGGAAATGAGCACCCCTGAAAACTAAAAATATAAAGAACTTTTTGAGAATTTTTTTTTACAATCTGATAGAGTGGTGTGTAATCGATAATAATCCATTGAAGAAAAAGAAAAAAGAAAAAAGATTACAAAGAAAAAAATTTTTTTTTAAGCGGTTCCGATATGGGAGATCGATTTACGATAAACTTATACGGGGAAGACTCGGAAAATAAAGAACGTTTTAGAATTTTTTTTTTTACAATCTGATAGAGTGGTGTGTAATCGATAATAATCCATCGAAGAAAAGGAAAAAAAAAAAATTAAAAACAAAAATTTTAGATGGGGGTGTCCATCAGGAACACTTTTTTTTTTTTTTAGCACTTTTTACCACTTGACAATTTTCACAAGTTCTTTTAATTTTAATTTTTCATAAAAATATGAATTTTAACCAAAAATAAATGTCTTTATTTGCAAGGAGAAACCTTCTCTTAAAAATATTTTTCAAAAAATATCCAGCCACGCGAAGGGAAAGTGAAAACTTAAACACGCGACTTGTAAACAATTTAAATTCCATCATCGTATGTAAGTTTTACTATAAACCTACTTTAATTAAAAAATTTCAATAGCGAATATTTTCATAAACAAAAAGAATTCATTTGCCAATAATTCCTGTTAATGCGAATGAAAATTTACATGAAAACTGCCAAAATTTCATGTGTCTAACAAAACTTTAAATGTTATTTGTTTGTGGTTGCTTTTTTTTTTTTTTTTTTTTTTTAATATAACTACAAAAATGTTTACTACTTAGTGTTAGTATAACAATATCTACAATAAAAATACTTGTGTAAAATATATTTTAAGAACATTCAGTTTAATTTCAAGTGTTCAATAATTTTTTTCTTTTAATTAAATTAGGTATTAATTTCAAGTTTACTATTTTTGAAAGGAATGTAAAAAAAATAAAATAAAATAAAATAAATAAAAAAACAAATAAAAGAATAATGTACTTTTGGAAATAAAGTCATCCTTTAATGAATGAATTATAATAACTTGGGAAATGAGTTGAATTCGTTCACAAATCACACTGTAAAGACCGTGATCAGAAAAGGAGATAATTTGGCTTTTTAGGCTTCCATACTTTAAATTGACGATTTTTTAAAAATCATTTTAATTCTTTTAAAATATCCTCCCAGTGATTCGGATTTTTTTAACTTAGATTTTTTTAAAGATAAAATTCTGGGCTATCTTTGGTTAAAATTGCTAGTTAGTCCGCACTGTTCCTTAAATTGACCTTGAAATTTTTAAGGTAGTACAAAACTCAGTTTAACTTAAGATAGAATTTTTTTTTTTTTTTTTTTTTTACATCAATTTAAAGAAAACTATATTTTACGAAAAAAAAAAAAAAAAAAAAAAAAAAACTTGCTACATTATTTATTTTTGAGTTTTAAGAAAATGAATTTTAAATTTTAAAATCACTTTTTAGGTTATTGAATTTATATTTTTTATTTTTTTATTTTTCTATTTTTCTATATATTCTTCAGGATATGATCTTTCAAGAAATGTAAAAATTAGAGAACGGGGTTTTTTTTTCTTCTTCAAATGGTCACATTCTGAATTGATAAAAAAAGTATTTTTTCAAGTTCCTTCCATAAAATAAACTAATCCTTATAAAATTAAGCCGTGGGAAAATAATCTGGTGAAAATTTCATTAAAATTGGACAATTCCCTGATTTTTGGTAATTGTTTTAAAATTAAGAAATTAAAAAAAAAAAAAAAAAAAAAAAAAACCTCCCTTGGCAATTTTTGCCGCTAGCTACGTTAATACTTTTGGTATGAATCCAACCGTTCTTTAGCTAAGGGATGAAATAGTAGAGCAGACTAGGTTCTTTAATCTTAGTATGACAACTAGTCTAGAAGGACAATTCTGAATTCAAAACAGTTGTATACCGCTGAAAAATTGAGCTTGTGTCACATCCTGCTCATGGTGGAGGGGTTAGGTAAATACATACACTGTTGCAAGCTTGAAATTAACAAATTTAAACCCTTGCGTAAACAAGTTAAGTATGAAGTGAAACTTAGGACACAGGCATACATGCCTACGAAAGATTAAACATAATTTACAATAACATCTTTATATTAATACTCTTGTTCCTTAATCTTACGACCGTTATTATCTTGCAACATGCTCTGCTTAAAATTGTGACCGTCCAAGATGAAATGCAAAAACGAAAATCCCGATTATCTGGTGTTGCTTATACATCGAATCCTTATTTTCTATGAATGTTGTCATCTTAGCTAAATAATGGACCCTTCCAGTGAGCGCGCGAAAGCGATAACGCTATCTGTTTGAATCGAACATAATAGAGAGAGAGAGAGAGAAATCAAGACTATTATACTTTTTACATATTGAATTAATTGCATTAGTAAACATATCAAACGCTGTAATAATCAAATTATAATATTGTGGTATGTCCCGCTAGTCTATTATTAATGACTAAAATTAGAAAAAGAAAGAAAAATATAAATAAAAATTTATTTTCAATTACATATTCTTAATATCATATATGAGTATATATGAATTTTGAATAAAATTAAAAAGGAATGAAAACACCTGTTAAGCCCTTCATTTTAATTATTAATAAAAATTTTAGCCATGAAAAAAAAACAAAAAACATTAACCTATCATTTTGTACTACGACTTGCACGAGCCTTTTAGTTAAAAAAAAAATGATTAAATATCAGTGTTTTTACATTAAAGAATAATGTAATGAGCAGACACATCCAGTATCCAATTATTACCACCGACTTAAAGGAAATAATGTTTACATCTAGTCAGATGTATTGCCATAGTTCCACTCCCACCCGTTCAAGTCAGAGGTAAATGTGGGTCTAAAGAAAATGTAGGGTGAAGGAAAAAGTAAATCAGAGAGCAAACAGGGAAGTAAAAAAAAACAAAAAAAAAAACAAAAAAAAACAAACAAAACAAACAAACAAAAACAAACCAAACAAAAACAACCTTTCCCGTGACCCCCAGACTTCAAGGCAAGGCAGGTATAAAGGAAGACCTTTTAGAGTTTAATATACGGTCTTCATCCCCAACAAAAAGACGGTATAAACCTTAAAAAGATTGAACATGTCTTCTCCTTTACCACCTCCAGTGGGTAGTCAACCACTGAAAACTAAGTGAAGTATTCACTCTTGGTAGGTCAACTTCCACCCTAAAGATGGAAGATAGGATTTATTCCCCACTCTAGGGTGTTGAGATACAACAGGAAGCAAGCTGGAGGGACAGTGCCAAAGAAATAGTTCTATCAACATCCATCCCTTTTGGGGGTGCTTTAAGCACTAAGATATATAACTATATAATATGCTATATGATATTTTTTGATAAGAAAACTAATTATTCCAAGAAAGTCCCATTCTGGAAATAAATTTGGGAACGTAACTTACCTGTACATATCCAAAGACTATTCATAATAAAATTACCCTGGATCAATCACAAAAATAAAACGGTTGATATTTTCAACACAAAATTTACTTGCATTTCAAATCTTATGATTTTAGGGACCACCAATCAGTTTAGGCCATCTTGAATAAAACGGAAATAAATATTTCCGAACTTTGTTTATCAAAAATCTCGTTAAAAAAAAAAAAAAAAAAAAAAAAAAAAAAAAAGAAGAAAGATTGTACAGGGTTGTTACAAAGAAAAATAGTTAATTCAAAAATCAAATTATCCGATTGGGAAAATTTATATCGTTATCTTAAAAAAATAAACAAACCTATCCATATTAATGCGAAAGGGTAATTTTCAGGCCACAATTTAGACAGAAAAAAAATACATATTACCCTCTTACGGTTATGCATCTAAGTACGGATGGGTGTAACGGACAAACTTTTTTAGCCAAATTTTTTCTATTTAAACGAATAAAATCTTTAAAAACTTTAATATTACAATTTACTATTAAAATGAATAAAAAAACTTGAAAAAATTTAATCTTAAAATTTCGCAGTGAAATTGACGTTAAAAAATGTCTTCGGTTTTAGTATTAATTCTTAAAATCGAAAATAAAATGAAAATTTGAATATTTTTTCTAAGAGAAAAACTGATAAAATAATCAATATATTATTTTTATTCTAATTGGTCGTTAAAGTTAAATAAAATATTTTTTTACGCTAAGAAAAACAAACTTTGGTTACCGAGAAGCGTCTCGTCTCTTTGTTTTAAAACAAAACAAATATGTCAGTTTTGCTCTTCCGTATATTCTGAGAATCACACATTACTATTCAACAATAAAAATTACAAATTCTTTTAAAAATATTAATCGAGCTCGGATCAGACCAACTTTTAGTCGATTTTTTGACGCAGAAAATAAAAAAATATTTAAGCACACAAAAGATTGAAAATCTCTTAGAAATTAATTTCTTAAAAAAAAAAAAAAAAAAAAAAAAAAAAAAAAAAAAAAAAAAAAGACTTTTTTTTTTTTTTTGACAATTTAATAGAATACTATATTCTATTAAATTGTCAAAAAAACAAACTTTTTACCAATTACAAAAGCAAAAAAAAGTTTTCAAATATTAATAATATGACATTTTTTGGCACTTTTTTTCTTCAGATTTCATTAATTTTTCATTGAAAAAACTACACCTCGTACATTCAGACAATTTCATTGATAGTTACTCAGACTCTTATCTTTATAGTACAAAATTTTTCTGACGCATCATTTTTTTTTTAATCTCATAAAATAGGGGGGAGTGGGTGATAGACCTCGTAAAAAAATATTTTCCCTAATATATCTTAGAAAAAAAATATTTCAGATGTATTTACATCCAATGGTAAACATTTATGGAAATTTTCGTGAAAATCAGATAATTGATTTTTCATAGAATTAAAAAAAAAAAAAAAAAAAAAAAACTTATCGTAACTTGTTAAATTTCAGTTGATTTAACAGTGCAAAAATGAAAACATTGTTTTTCAATTATAATTTTCATTATTTTCGTAAGCTGATAAAAAATTAAAAAAAACCATCAGGAGTTTGTTTAATGTTTTTTCTTTCGAATGGAAAAAATTTTTAAAGAAAATATTAATTTTTCTGCAAGTTTCATTGTGTTAAATGTGTTGTGTGTGTGTGTGGGGGGGTAAATTTCACCGGGTAAAATTGGTGGTACCTATATGATTTCTATTTTATTTGTATAAAAGGCATAAACGTAAGCTCGGGTTTACAATTGGAGCTATAAAAAAAAGAAAAGAAAAAGAAAAAAAAATCATAGAAAGTGTGGGTGATGGTTTGTTGGAATTTACGGCATGTCAACCCCTGTCGGACCATTTCATGCCCGAGACATTGTTTTATTCTTTCTTGATAAGTAGGCATGTACAAACCGCGAGCTTTTAAAATGTCCGCATAATTGTTAAAAATATTTTAAGACGTCAATAAAAAATGGAAAATTAACTTTTTAATGTTTTCTTTTACGTTTAATATAAAAGAACAATTCCAAGTTTATGTGTTATAAAAAAGAAAAAACAAATTTCTCTTACATAAAACCTAAATTTTTGCATTTTAAAGTAAATTCCCGTAAATTCTTAATCTTTGTTGACTGTTATCGCATCTTGACGTGTGCACTATTTATTAGTATGGAGGATTATACGTATAATAATTTCTTTTCTGAAGCAAAAACAAATAACTAATTTAGCATTTCCTTGATGCCTCATGATGTAACTCTTGATATTATTGAAAAAGAGAGTTAGCGAAAATCAAAATTAGAATGTTAGAAATTATTTATAATAGAATTTTAACTGAACGGTAATATCTGCTTTCTGGATATAAACAGGAGAATTATTTGTTTCCAAATAAAATAATAAATTTCTTCAAACACTGTTTGAGTTTTACAGAGTATAATTATACAAGCGTTGCGGATTTGACCTATTAAATTATGTACCCAGAACACACCAGTGAAAACAATAACAACAGTTTTCCCCAAAACCCAGAGTTTTTATTTCTCTTAGATTCATCCTTAATAAGGACAATTTTTAATTCAAACATTATTTTCAAAAATTTATAAAATAAAAACTGACATTGTCATTATTTTTAGCAAGATATTTTTTATACAATATTTTCTTTGATTAAATAAATACGATTTTGCTGTAAACAAACATTAACAAACATTTTAAACAAAAGTATTTTACATTTTATACATTTTTAAAAATCCCTGAAAAATAAAATAAAAATGTAGACAATAGGAACTTTTAATTTAAATTCCTTTGAAAATAATCTATTAAAAAACACCAAAAAAAAAACAACATTTTTTTCTTATTTACGAGATTTAAGTTTCAATGTTTAAGATGCCCTATTTCCAAAACTGATTTAGTAGCAAATTCTTTTTTTTTTACATATGTTCCGTCATTAAATTGTCTTTCCAAAAATGTAAAATTTATTTATGTACAAAAAAAAATTACTAAGATGTTTGTATGGGGGATCAATGCGCGAAACAAAAACTAACGAAAAAAATTATTAGCCTTTTCAATTTAGTAAACATTTATTTATAATAAAAGTTCATCTTTTATTACTTCATATACCGAAAGTTTTATTAAAATCGGATCGTTAGTTTATTTTATATGATTTTTAGAAGAATTTTCTGTGATCACCCTTTTTTAGAGCCAGCGATAATTTGCACATTCCTATTGATAAGTATTAAAATTTCTCTATCTAAACTTAATTTTCTTTTAAACAATTTTTTAAAACTAATTTTTTCTATTTAACCTATAGATGAGAACCTAACAAGTACTACCACTCCAAAAAGCGGGAGAGTACCATTATCAACACATACACTCCTTAGTGTGTTCTCAAAAAATGTTTATCAAAGCAAAATTTGATCATGTAGCCAGATTGACTTTATATATGTACATAAAAGTAAAGCGGGCAGACTAGCCTATTGTCGGTATCGGCCGAACAGTGAGGGAGTCTATCCCCTTTTTGTTACCACTAGACCAGGGAGATTGTTTTTGCTGAGGTGGAGCGCCACACCCACCATCAGCTCTCAGTTGCTACTTTACTACACAGATCAGATTATCCAAGCTGTGTTACTCATGCGCTGATTCAGTAAGGACAGGTATTGGACCAAGAACCCTGTGAATACTAGGCTGATCCTCTACTGACTGAACTAAACTGGCCCCTCAATATATGTAGTCCATGTTAAAAGTGCGGTAAGGAAACAAGACAAGTTTTGATAAACAGACCAACGCCTGGTTAGTTTACCAAAACCTCTCGTTCCCCAAAGATACCTGCATTGGAAAAATAAGGTTACCCTTACAGGGTTTTTAACCTGGACTAATGAATTTAGTAGTGAAAGTATTTGGAATTGGGCAAAAGAAAATTGTTTGTTTTCTCCTGCAAAGAGACACAGGGGAAATTAGATATAGGCCGACAGGAAGTTCTTTGCAGGGGGATTTAACAGCAGCAGATGTGAAAGGCAGATGTCATTGCAATAAAATTGCTTATGATAGCGAGCGAGAAACAATAACATCCTTTTCAATAGAATAAAAATACCCAAAAACAAATATAGAACTCATTCTCAATAGGACCTATACTAAGGCTACACCAAGTAAAGATCTGGCAGCTATGCAAACTGGGGTCTAAGCAGTGGTGACCTAAATTACTTCATATATTTAGCAAGGGACTTGTTAATGATATTTAATAATTAACAACTATACCAAGGAATTTGTTATCTAAATTAAATTTAAATAGCCTTGTTCAGGATTTGAACAGGGGATGCCCATTCTATTTCCTATGATGATAACTGTTAAGCTAAATGTGCCACCATGTATCTTCAGGACTAATTTATGAGATACTAATTATAAAAGAACAAAAAGGTGGACATTTATGGATTTCAAGTTTTTTGAAATAGTCACTTTTTGCTGGAAAATGCAGCAGTGAAGTAGTAAGAGATGAAACTGTAGGGGGAGAAGGGTAGAGAAGGATAGGATAAAAGTATAAGGGTCGGCTGAAAAGTTCATGGGCTGACAAAGATACTCTCATGGAATGTGACCGTATTTTTCAATATTGCCCTCCTTGGATTCCATTGGTCAAAACATTAACAACAGTAGATATGACGTCATGAACTTTTCAGCCCACACTTGAAGGTATGAAAAACAAGAGATAATCAATGAGTAAAAAATAAAGGTTTGGCTTCTTTGTTTAATGGCATATCAATCTTTGTGGGTTATTTAATGCTAAAGCTATCCTTTAGAAGAACTGTAGTGGTACTACCAATAGTTGGGGGATAAGGTTTTTTGTTTTTTGGTTGTTTTTTTAAACCTTTTTCTAATGGTATTAGTTTAAAAGTGAACATAATAGTGTGACTAAAGTTTGAATAAATAAAGAGCACATTAAAATCTACAAGAAGCATACATTTAACTTTTTCTTTCTTTTTGCATTGCAAAATTTATCTTTTGGAGATCTCTTATGAATTTTTTTAAAAACCTTTTCATCCACAAACAGAGCCCAAGAGGGGGTATTAAAAAAAAAGTGTGATGGAGACAGAGACAAGAAAAGAAAACTGGCACACACATTCAACAATCCTGGGGGATGGGGATGACAGTGAAACAGCCAATGTGTTTGGTCTATCTGTTGATTGTGAATCAGAACCAATTAAGCATAGTTACAGGCAAGAGTGTACAGAGAAGAGAGTGGAGAAAATCCCAGGTGATATCTGGAGTAATGGGAGGATTGAACATATGCAGACAGAGTGACAAGAGTAGTGTTTGATTCCTTCACTGATGAAATGTAGGGGGAGGGTAATATTTGTGTAATCCAGGTTTAAATCCGAGTTGAAAGGCAGAAACTCTCAAGATATAGATAAAGTATAGGAAGCGTTCCTGCTATTGTATGAAGTTAATAAACTTAGTCAGGGTTCCCACTCATTTTAGAAAATCAGTTTCCAGGACGTTTCCAGGACATTTTAAAAATTTTCTAGGACAGTACTTAGTCGAAGCAATTTTATAATTTTCTATTATGTCTAATATTGACAGCTTTATTCTTACTTTTTTATGATGCCGGGTTAATGAAGTATCTTGAGTTTATTATAGATGATGCCTACATCTATCAATTAATTATAGAGGGTGTCCATAAAGTCAGTGTGCAATTTAAAGTTATAAATTCATTAAAATGCAAACAGATTTTTATGGACAAAATGTACCATAAAATTGTCAGGCCTCCTGTTTTTGCTTAACCATGATCACCATTGCTGTTTTTTTTTTATTGGCAAATCAATTTAGATATTCTACCCCTCTCCCTCCATGTTTAAAATAATTTTTTATTTTTTTTATTGAATTTGTACAAATTTCAATAAATTCAATTATTTACTATGTTTCTCACTTTTTATCAACAAATATATGGAGATATTTCCCAATGCCCCTTCACTTTATATTAATTTATTATTTCGAAGTTAAAATAATAGATAGTGGAAAAGAAAACATCTCAAAGAAGCATATGTTTGACTGTAGTGAGTAGACCAAGTATAGAGATGAACACAATATGGGAACCAATTATTAAAAAGACTAAATCAAATTGTTTTTAAAGTTAATTACTTTGAAAATAAAAATATCAAAAAAGTTTTATGCACAGGAAACACCAATAAACTTTTTCTAAATGATCAGGATTCTTCTCGTGACACATGTCAGAATGATAGGCATGCAAAAACAATGGTCATTGTTTTTGAATGAGATCTTTGAAGGTTCTTCAACGCCTGTTTGATCAACTGTCAAACTGTTAAAAATAATTTCCCAGGTTGGATCATTACTATACTTGGATACAAAGGGAACACTTGAGGAAGGCTGGAGGATATAACAGCTGAAACATTATATGTATATATACATACAATAAAGATGAAGACAACAATCCGAAAAATCAAAATTATTTCTATCAAACCTCATCTCAAAAATATAGTTCATGTTTATTTATGTTGTCATATCAGGCAGAGGGGGAGGGGGTTGTGTTTTGTACAAAATCATAAAAACAAAATGTTTTAAACAGAATGGGTTGTTTGATTTTGTTTGGTTTTTTTTACAGCATATCAACTTCAGTGGGTCATTTAATGCTGACAAACTTTTGAAATAAAGTAATTCTTAATGGATAATCAATTTTTTTTATATATACATTTTTCTATTTAACCCATAGATGGGACCATAACAGGTACTACCACTCCGGTAAAGAGTGGACCAGGAAGCAATGGTGATGAAGGGGTGCTCCACATTCCCCAGAACTGGAACCTCACCATCAGACGTCATTCCTGGGACCTTCAGCCACCGCCACCTAGTACATATTATAAGGGTTGATCGGAGGGGCTCTCGCCGACCGCCCGTCTAAACTAAGTAATGGTCTTAGCTAGGTATACCCAATTTGTCAAAAAAATCCATGTTTTTACAATACAAATATACCCCCCCACCCTTTAAATAATTTTTTTTTTTTTTTAAAACCAAAAATCAGGGAATTATCCAATTTTAATGAAATTTTCAGTGTTGATTTATCAATGAATGAATCTTACAATGCATCAGTTATTTTATTTCAAAACTTTCTGATTTTTTTCAGGTCACTTAACTTATTTTTGGGGTGCAAAATATCAATGGGGTTATATATGATTGATACTAATTTCTGCATGAATAAAAAGACAAAAGATGGAAGGTGTGAATAGAAGAAAAAATAAATAAGGATGCTTAGATAATAAGTACCAAAAATCAAAACATAAAATGAAAGTAAAAACTAAAAAATAATTTTTGGATATTTAAAATAATTTTTTTTTTTTTTTTAGTCATTTCGATAATTATTTAATCTTTAATTATTTATCTTATAAAAGAAAAAAGTATACATCAATATTTGCTCTGTTTAAAGGGGGGGGGGCGCTAATTTTCAATAGAGTTTGTGACAAAAAATTATTAGAGATTGATACTAAAGTAAAGTTGTTATTAAAAAAATATTTTTAGAATATAATAATATGACATTTTAAACTTAACATCATGATACTCATATCTTAAATGAATTTTATATATTAATTTATCATAGCAGAAATACCTAATTAAATCAAGAAGTTTTAAAATAAAATAACTGATGCATTATAAAATCCATTCATTGATAAATCAATACTGAAAATTTCATTAAAATTAGATAATTCCCAGATTTTTGGTAAAATTTTTTTTTCAATTGAGTGTTAAATTCATTTTGTAAACACAGATTTGACGGTAACTTCAGTGGCCATATTAAGTCATATTTGATAAAAATTGACCGAAAAAATAGTTTTAAATGTATTAAAAATAAATTACATGTGTAATATTATTTTGCTTTTTGTACTGATGCATTATGTTACTACTTTTCGACTGAGACAAAAATTTGACCATAAAAAAAATAGGTATCCTTAGTCTAAGCAGAATGTTGCATGTCATGGACTGCTCATCCACAAAGATTCCACCCTTAAGCATCACAGGTGGCCCAATTGCAGTCTGTGTATTCTAAAGACCCACCAACAGGGCTAAGGGCTGGTTATAAAATATCTAAATTGATGTGCCAATATAAAGCTGGGGTGGGGGTGGGGTTTTCGTAATTGTAGAATATCTACATATATTTGCCGATAAAAATTTTTTTTAAATTGTTCATTTTCAGTCAAAATTTTGCGTGTGTGCAAATACAGAAAATTCTTTTTAAATGTTCTAAATTTTACGAGGTAGAGGGGCAGTTTTGTAAAACGTAATTTATTTTTTAACCTTTCTTTAACGAATACCTTATTATCTTTAGTCTGATGACAAATTCTTGTTTTGTTCAGTGTTTTGATTTATTTAAATCAAAATATTGCTACATGATGAAAGCAAAACTTCAAAATAGCCAATCAGAAGCATTTTTACTGTTTATTGAATATTTATGACCATTTTGGGAAATGTTGGGTAGGTTCATTGAGCAAAAAAAAAAAAAAAAAAAAAAAAAAAGCGTCCTTGTTATTTTACAAGTTATATTTGTTAACGGTAACAATAACATTAATTTTGTCTCAGATAATTGAAATTTCCCAGGACAAAATTCAATTTTTTTTCCAGGATTTTTGAGAAGAAAAAGACAAACAAAAAAAACACCCCTTTTTTTTTCAAGGTTTTTCAGGATTTTGGAGAAACAAAAAACAAAACCCCACCCCTTTTTCAAGGTTTTTCAGGATTTTGGAAAAAAAAAACCCACCCCCTTTTCAAGGTTTTCCAGTACTGGAAAATATACATTTCGTTTTCCAGGACACGTGGGAACCCTGTTAGTCTTACAGTCCTAGAATCCAATAAATTGTTGATACATATATTCATAAATTTTGAGAGATAGAGGGATAGATAGATAGATAGATAGATAGATAGAGAGAGAGAGAGAGAAGGGTAGTATTAACAACTTCTGGTAGGATGAGGAGAGCAAAGAGAGGTTGGGAAAGAGAGCAAAGAGAGGTTGGGAAAGAGAGCAAAGAGAGGTTGGGAAAGAGAGCGAGGCAGAGTAGAGTAGAGTAGAGAGAGGGTCCTTTAAATCAGACCTAGAAGTATTTTTCCTTAGTGCTTTCAGCCATCATTGGCCATTTTCAAGGGTAAAATAGTTGAATTCACAAAAATTTTGATGCATTATATTTTTTTCTTATTCCAGATCAATCCAAACTAGAATGGAAACCGGGGAAATCCTCACAACTCCTCTTCTTAGAAAAAGAGTGTGGGTGGGGGATGTTGAATGTAATGGCATTCTTCAGCTGCTTTGGCCCATCTCCAGACAGATGAGAGATGAGGACAAAATATGCAATAACAAAAGAATAGACCTAGTTTACATGCCCCAAAAGCTATTGTGCACATGCATGCACATTTTATGCATACATAACTTGTCCCTTTTAATAGATACACTGAAATCTTTCTCTATCACCATCTGTGAGGGTGTGTATCTAAAAAACACCAACATCCTCTACATCCCAGCAGATGAAACGCAAGTGTACACTCAAGAGAGGGTGAACCAACAGATAACCTCAAGTGTAGACCCCAACACAAACCAAAGAACAAACAAAAAGATAAGTATTTCTATTTGCAGGTAACATTTTTTTCCCCACTATTTCATATTTTGGATTGCTTATAAGTAAGTAAAGTCGTTGGGGCGGCCTAAAGTCGGTATCAGCCAATCAGCGAGGGAGTCTATCCCCTTTTTACTTGCGCTAGACCAAGGAGATTATTTTAAGTGGAGTGCCACACCTACCATCAGCTCATTACTTTACCGCACAGATCCCTGTGTTACTCATACGCTGAGTTGGCGAGGACCGGTATCGAACTAGGAACCTTGTGGTTTCTAGCCGAACGCTTTACTGACTGAGCTAACCCGGATTGCTTATACTGATATGAATTTCAGAGTTTTAAGTTGGTTGGTTTTAAGGCATGTCACCCCTTGATGGTTATCTAATGTTGAATGTTTCTTCAAGCAATTATATGGTTTCATGTAACTAATAATAATTCATGTAACTAATAGTAATAATTATCTCTTCAAATACAAATAAGTTTTTTGCACAGTTATATGGTCTCAAGTATTCACATCTAATCTATATATTTACACGATTATTCCAAAATCTTCCGTCTGTTATCATCTTGCAACACACTGTTTAAAAGTGAGACCATTAAAATTGTCCAAGATGAAATGCAAAAATGTAAATATTGATTATCTGGTGTAGCTTATCTGCTGAATTCTCTTGTCACCTAGGCTAAATAATGGACTATTCCGTTTTTATTATAAAGAGAGGAAATGCTACACATAAAAAAATATAAGAAAGGAGAAGATAGAGAGGGGGTGAGAATGCGAAAATAATACTAATCTGTTTCAATCAAACATGATGAAGGAAAAGAAAAAAAAAGAGTGAGAGAGAGAAAGAGAGTTAAAAATCAAGATTTTTATACTTTTTACATATTGATCTATTTTGCAATAGCTTTTAAGTAAACATACCAAATGTTGTAATAATTCAATTATCATACTGTAGTATATCCACAGGTCCAGCTAGTACTAATAATTTGCATATAACTATATGCTTTCAAGTATTTCAAACATGTATATAGTTTCAAGTAGCTAACAATAATCCTTTGTAAAGAAATAGAAGCTTAGTAAATGATATTACTAGTAACCAATTCTCAATGAGAGTCTCATACTTCTGGTCTTGTGGAGTAATGATTATTGTCCGAGGAAATGGGCACAGTAATCAGAGTTCAAATCCTGTAGCCCACTTAAAAATTGACTTTGTGTCACATCATACCCATAGTAGAAGAGTTGGGTTGATATATACTTCTGACCTTGTATCACAACTAAGTTAATGAACTAAGTATGGCACAAGGCCACATGCATAAGAGTAATGGCATGCAAGTCTAACTGGCTAACACCTGACCAAGTCTTGTACATTTTTGATGTGCCAATGGCCCAATCATAAAAGCATTTGAGCAAAACCATTATCCCCCAATTGCCTTATATGCATAAACAATAGCAACTGAAAGCTGTTGCCACCATATTCAACCATAACAGATTCTCCCCACCCCCAAATTATATATTCAAATCTACTATATTACAAACAGAACCTATAGAACATTCAGTGATTTAGGACCTTTAGAATAAAACTAGGATTTAAAAAAAAAAAAAAAAAAAAAACTGAATAAGTAGCTGAAAATACCCATAAAATTGACATCATCCATTTAAAATTGTAAATCAGAAAACAATTTCATGGTAAAAATTTAAAATTAATATATTTTTTAAATTATTTACTTTAGGAATAAATAAATGAATAATTAAAAAAATATTAATAAAAGGTTTAGACAAATAGCATAAATATCTCCCTAAACTCCACTCGAATCATTAATGGTTCCATGAATATCAAGGTAAGTTGTACCAGAAAAACAGTATACAATGCGATCCAAAAGTCTTGTCACCCCCTACATATTTCTTTTATAGGTAAAATAATGACAGGATACAACCTGAAATTCTAGAAAATAATTCAACTTTAAAAATTTTTTTTTAAAAGCTAAAATAATTACATGACATACATATCAATAAAGCAAAAAATAATAGACAGTTAAAACAACATGTAGGGATGACAAGACTTTTGGATCAACCTAGGTAGTTTTGAATAAGTCTGTAAGAAACAGGTATCTTCTCATCAAAAAACTTGGCCATGTGTATGTCTCAATAATTCTATTAGTCTTTCTGTTTGAAAAATTTAAAAAACAAATTTTAAAACTGACAAAAGAAAAATGAATAAATAAAAAGGTAAAATAAAAATGCCTTACCTTCTTCTTCTTCTTTGTATTTAGAGGAAGAGAGTGCTGGGAGTAGAAATATCACAGCAAGGAGTAATCGCCAAGTCCAGTTTACCATGACTGAAGCTGTCAGTCAACGGTATAATCCATGAGCTTGGTCTATAACATAATTAACACAACAATCTGGATGGAAGCTTTCATCCAATTACGGAAGCTACAATGCCCTATTGTATTTACAGCAGATGCCCATACTGTTCAGATGTAGGAAACCTGAAATGGAAAAATAAATCAACATTAGTGAATATATATATATATATATATATATATATATATATATATATACACACACAAAAATAACTAGTTGAAAACCTACCATACAGGTTGAATCTTCAGCTATCAAAAAAAAAAAAAAAAAAAAAAAAAAAAAAAAAAAAAAAACTTAAAATCTAACAAAATCTGTAAATGAAAAATTAACCCTAGTCCAGGTTAAAAGTGGTATAACCCAAAGTCAAAGGTTTTTCGACCTTATTTTTCCAATGCTGGTATCATTGGGGAATGAGATAACATATAGAGAAAACTAGAGATTGTGTTCAACTTCAAGTCATATCTAATACTCTACACTGTCAAATTTGTTCCTACAATCCAGATGTAGTTAGAGTTTGAGCTTTTTAAAAATATTCTTTTTAGATTTATTACTTTATGCTATATTTTACAGGTAGGATTTTCGGTTAATAAAAATTTCTGAAGTTTGTTTTCATGCGTAAAACCTTTTAAAATGCTTTAAAAAAAAAAATAAATGCTAAAATGGTCAATATGATCAAAACAAAACAGTGGGGGGCACTGTTTTGTTTTGATCATATTGACCATTTTAGCATTTTTTTTTTTTAAGCATTTTAAAAGGTTTTACGCATGAAAACAAACTTCAGAAAACTTCACAATCCTTAAAAAAGTGGACAGAGGGAGAAATTAAATCACTGGCTTCCCTTTAGTATGGTGCCCAACCAGTCTCATACCCTTTTGGAATTTCAGGGATGAAATAGGAATCCAAGATGGGATCCTGCTCAAGAGTGATAAAATAATAATACCAACATCACTACAAAGAGGGATCCTAGGAGAACTCCATGCATCACATCAAGGAGTTGAGAAGACAAGGCTGAGGGCCCGAACAGTTGTATACTGGGCAGGGATGAATAGGGACATTGAGGATTTTATTGCCAAATGCCACACCTGCCAGAAATATCAAGCGAGCACTCCAGCCGAATCGATGCGCCAGCACGAAACACCTACATACCCTTGGCAATATGTAAGTGCCGACCTGTTCACAATGGCAGGAAATGAGTACTTACTTGTAGCAGACCACTACAGCCAAAGCCCATTTGTGAGACGACTCCAGTCAACCTCATCTACAGCCGTCATTAAGAACATGAAGGCAATCTTCGAGGAAAGAGGTTCGCCGGAGATCCTCTACACGGATAATGGACCCCAATTTACAAGCAAAGAATTTACAAACTTTGCGAAAAAGTATGCCTTCCTACACAAAACATCTTCCCCACACTACCCACAGTTAATGGTTTTGCGGAAAGGATGGTAGGAGTATGCAAAAGAATTTTACTAAAGGCACGGGAAACCGGGCATGACTGCCACCTAGCAATGATGGCATACAGAGCGACACCATTGTCAGCTCACCTTAAGTCTCCAGCAGAATTACTGAATGGGAGACAGATGCGAACACCACTCGTATCAAAACAGCAGCTTGGTGATGAACAGACTAGACAAGCAATACAATGTTACAAAAACAAATCGAGGGATCAATACAACAAATACAAAAATCGAAAACATCCCCCGTTGTATGCTGGTCAAAAAGTCTATGTTCAGCATGAGAGGACAAAATTGTGGGAACCCGGAACAATCCAACACCCTACTACTGAACCAAGGTCATACATGGTAGAGTCTGCGGATGGTAGCACCCACCGAAGGAATAGACAGTTCCTTAGGCCAGCTAGATGCAGTCCGGTACATAAAGGTAGACAATACCAACTACCTATAGATGATGCAAACACATCACAAATAGAACAACCACACCGTACAAATGCTGACATTCCCTCATGTCATAACAGTCACCAGAGAAGCACACCAACAACCTCCAGTCAGGTACTAATAACTGAACCACCAGCACCGCCCATAGCGATGAAGCAACTGATCATCCAATCACCCAGCTGTGGACCACCAAGGCCAACCCCTGAACCACGGCGATCTCGGCGATGCATAAGGACTCCTCAGAGGCTAGACCTCTGAAACCTTCCTACTAAAAACTTTTAAAATTTACTTCTATTCTAGCTTTCCCCGAAAGAAAAAAAAAAGAATTTAAAATGAACATTCACAAATAAAGATTTAAAAAAATTTAAATACATATTAAAGTAAAAAGCCCATTCTTAATTAAGAAAGGGAGATGTTGTATTAGTTAAGTCCCTTGGACAAACCCTTAACTAAACCCTAATTGTCCGCCCCTTAACCTTTGTACTTCCTGCCCCGTCAGCCATGAATAAATACATATGAAAACGAGCTCCTGTTTCCGACTTCTCAATCTGAAGACATCCTTTGTGGATAACCCCAAATAATATAACAGTAGTCAAATCCCAATGAAGGTGGGAAGAAAATTACAATATATAGATAATAAAAATGAATTAAGAGAAAAGACAAAAATTATATAGATATTTACAAGACAATTGACTCATTTCGAGCATGAGTTTTTTTGTTTTATTTTTCTAAGATATTTTTTTTCAATTCTATATTCAAAAAGTGTGAAATTATGAAGTTTGATTTTTTACAGCAGAAAGTAGCATTCCTTGGCATTCTCAGCACAAACCAACAAATCTAATGACAGAAAATAAATTGGTAGTAAACAATATCAGACCAGGTGAGAATCAAAGTATCAACTGTCCTAAAGATTATTATTATCATTATTGTTATAATAATATTATTATTATAACAACAATAATAATAAAAAAAGGTCAATTCAATTGAAAGACTTTTTAAAAATGATTATTTAAAATATTTCATTAGGAAATATGCTATTTTGCAATAGGAGACATGATAAATAAAAAAAAAACAAAAAACATTTGATTGATTGTCAGTGAAACCCAAGTAGTGAGGCAAATATTCAACTAGCCTATATTTGCAACCTGATAACCTAGGGCAGTGACTTTAGCCCTATCTCTTTATTTCCCTGGCAACATTCTTTCCAGTGAAAGACCCCCCCCCCAAAAAAAAAAAAACCCTGACAAAATGGATTAACAGGAAAGGATTCTCCTTAGTTTAACAAAAATGCAGTTTTTAATGTTAAAAAAAAGAAAAGAAAAAAAAAGAAAAAGAAAAAAAAATTTTCCTTAAACTTCTAAAGAATAGGTTGGAAGAAAAGAAAAGAAAACAAAAAACAAAGTAAAAAAAAAAAAAGGAAGTTAATAACCCAACAAAAAAATGTCATAATTCTAAAGAGGTGTGTATTAATGAGATTGAGGGGCAAGTAGAGGTTTGGTTAAAACACTCGTATAGATACAGCCCTCTCTTTTCCCTAAATTGATAGTCAGTTATGGCTAGACTGTAAATAGTATGTGTCTAGCATACCAATTCATTCCAGAGTATTTACCATTATTCAACAGCAACTTAATTCTATTAGAGGGGCCTTCTCCCACCATCTCCCTCCTATGCATCTTGAGATCACTAGGGTAGGGATTCTTGGGATTCATGCATAGAAGGTGAGAAAATATATATTACACACATTAAGTTATATAGCCATTATGCTCTATATTCACCAAGTGAGAAGAAAATTCTTTTTACAGATTTGCAATAGTAAAATATTTCCAATTATTCAAATTACTGCATTTAACCTTTTTTTTTTTTTTTTACCTGGTAAGCCTGATATTTCAGGCTGAGTGATATTTTACTATACACTGTAAGCCCAATATTTTGAGGAGAAAAGTTTGAATGTGTTAGAGTGTCATTTTGTGGGAGCTCAGGTACAGAGAATTTGAGAAGCAAGATGTTAACATTAAATAATCAATGCCATTTCTTACTTAAAACCTAAAATACCTTCCACGTCCATTAAGATTAATTTTCAATTTAGGAAACATAAATAGTAAATATGGACGGTGCTACACTTATATAAGACTACATTAGCTTCAAAATTTTCCCAAATTGGCACTAACTTGTCCATCACTTTATTATGAGTTGCTTAGCTGTGAATAAGTCTTCACTTAAATTCTAAAATAATTAAAGCTACAGTATAAATCCTTTGGTGTGTCAATATATGCAGTATTATTAGAAAACTGCTCAATATCTGTGATATAGCGATTATATAATAACAATGAATAAATATACATTAGTTTTTGAATATATATATATAAAGAAAAAATTTCTAAAATCAAATCCTATCAACAAGTCTAGGGAGGTACAATTTACTTTTAATACAACCAAAATTTGATCAAATAGGTTTTTATTCAAGCTTTAGTCAGCCAGAAATGTTTTGGTTTTAACATTAGGAATTGAACACAGCCACTTCCAAACATCTAATATATAAATGAGAGAATTTGGTTTTGTACGTGTCGACGCATAACTCCAAAACGGAAAGTCACTCAGATTTAAAATCTTGCATATACATTGATATCGTTCTAACTAAGAAACACTCCAAATTTGGTTATTGATTTTTACTGATTAAGGGATATAATTAATTAATTAAACCAAAATCAAACGCTTTTTCGAAATCTATAAAATAGCTGCTACTGCTTATCAGCAGCTACATTCCAGCAACAATCATCAGGTGAACCCCACCCTGTTGCCTCTTTGCCTATGTCCGCTTTATTTCTACTGGGGTGTTGTAAAAAATATTTTTACGAATACTTTCATATTTCTTAGATTAAAATATATCAGCGAATCAAATTTGAATTAATATGCGAATTAGCAATTACAAAAACTGAATGTAAAATAGTCTTACATACGAAAAAGTTTTTGAAAAAAATCCTTCAAGTGATTAAAAAAAAGGGGATTCTTAGAATAATATGATTAAATATATCCAGTGAAACTCAAAACGTTTTTGAAAGAAGAATAACGGTTCAGCTATTTTCGGTTCATGATTGGTTGGTTTGTTTTACGGCATATCAACCTCAGTGGGTCATTTAATGCCGATAAAGTTTTGAAATAAATCAATTCTTGATGGATAATACAATTTTTTATAAATACATTTTTCTATTTAACCCATAGATGGGACCCTAACAGGTACTACCACTCCGGGTCAGAGTGGACCAGGGAGCAATGGTGATGAAGGGGTGCTCCACATTCCCCAAACCTCCAAAACTGGAACCTCACCATCAGATAGAGTTTAACGTCATTCTCAAGACATGTAGGCCCGCAGCCACCGCCTTCTAGCATCCATATGATAAAAAGGAGTGGGGCTTGCCATAAGGGCAATAGGGTTGGGAAAATCATATAGGTGCTAGGGCTTGACGTGACCAGCCGATTGATCGGAGGGGGCCTCTCCGACAGCCCGTCTAGCCCAAGATTGGGCCAAAGTAGAGTATTGCATGTCATGAACTGCTCATCCACCTGGGCTCTATCCTTAAGCATCACGGGTCGCCACCCACTGCCAACAGGTGGCCCCATTGGGGGAGTCTTACCCCTCTGCAGAGGTGCAGTCGGTGCATTCTAACGCCCCACCGACAGGGCGGTATTTTCGGTTCAGTCTTCTTTAAGATATTCATATAGTTCGAGAGAGAATGAAATAATCTCTCTAAATATGTAATTTGATTGAGTTTTTATCAATGGAATTATTTTTTACAGCAAGTTAAAAAAAAAAATATTTTGCTTCAGTCAGACTAGATTTTGTAGTATAGTTTTTTCATACTAAAATTTTAACATAAAATCAAATCTTATTTATCACATATTTCTGTTTCTATTTTTAAAATATTTATTTCGTTAGAAAATTTTTTTTTTAATATGTAATTAGTATGTCTTTTCAGACATTGATTTTTTTTTTACAGCGAATTTATTAATTAATAAAGCAAACGAAAACATTTAGTGACAAATCGACTTTGTTTTATAAATTCCCGTCGGTCATTCGTCAATTGTAAACAAAACCTTTTTTTTTATTTTTCATAATCGCGTTAATTTATTTATTCTAATACAAATAAAATCATGATACTAATGTAGAATACCATTAGACTATCTAATACATTTCACGGAAATACCTGAAAACTCAAATTGTTATCAAATTTATTATATAGTATAATTATTATAGTATATTCGATCGGCTATGTTTTGAATTAATAATGTTATTTTTTAAAAGATTATTTATCGTTTTACATAAATTTGATTACTTTATTTAATTCTTTTTTTTTTCTTTTTGAAATATTAATTTGAAGTTTAGCAAATCGTGTCATTTATATTTTATTTAAAAAATATAGTTAATCATTGAATTAAAATTTCTTACTATATCATTATGTGATGGGCTAAACTTGCAAATCGGTCGGAAAATTACGTTGACCCAGAAAAAACAGAACCAATAAATTTTGTAATAAAACTTGATTTTAACTTCGGGGTTTGGGGTTGGGGTTTAGGATTAGTTTAATAAGAAAAATAAATAAATAATCTATCAGTTTGTAAATAAAAAAAAATTTAAAAATAAAAAAATTCTTAAAAGTTATTTATTTTTTGAGTTTTTAGGGGTACTCATTGTAAATCGAGCCCCCATATCGTAACCGCGCTACCTTACCAGTTGGGCTGAACTTGCTCAAAGGTGTCAAAATTAAGGCGACCCTGCAAAAACAGAACCCACAAATTTTGTAATAAAACTTAATTTTACTTATGGGGATCTAGGGTTTAGGGTTAGTTTAATGGGAAAATAAATAAATAATTTGGGTTCTGTTTTTTCTGGGTTACCCTGTATACCATTGACCCAGAAAACAGAACCCACAAACTGTTAATTTTAACTAGGTGGGTAGGGTTAGGGGTTAGGGTTTGGAGTTGGGGTTTAAGGTTAGTTTAATGGGAAATTAAATAAATAATTTGGGTTAGGGTTAGAATATTTAAATATGTATTTTGGTAAACCGGCAGTCGTAAGGGATTTTCGTTCGAGCGGTTCCGATATGGGGGCTCGATTTACTATAAACTTATAGGAGGAAATGAGCACCCATGAAAACTCAAAAAATAAAGAACTTTTAAGAATATTTTTTACAATCTGATAGATTGGTGTGTAATCAATAATAATCCATTGAAGGAAAAAAAAAATTAGATAAATTATGGTAGTCCAGATGTTCAGGTCTACCACGATTATTTTTTTTTTATAAAGATAATATTCTGAATAACTTTTTTTTTTTTTTAAATGTCAATATTATGATATAAATTATTTCAAAACACTCAAAAATTCAGGATTGCATTTAAAAAAATATTTTCAATGTTTAAAAAAAATCCCTAAAATAAATACTGTAATACATAAATTTTCGGTGATGTTTTTTTAATTTTATTTTTATGAAAACTCCCTGGTGTTAATAAAAATGTTTTCTTCCGGTCATGGACCGGGTACTTTTGCTAGTATATATTATTATGGGTGTGTGTGTGTGTTTTCATTGCAGTAAAATTCAATTTTTGGATGGTTATACTAATGGAGCTGTTGGCCCAAATACCACACTACATCAGAAGATAAGTATAAAATGTTTCTAATCTCTAAGAGAGAGGTGAATTGATTGATGCAACATCTCACATGCCATTGTAAGTAGTAACCCTGTTGCTATCTTATTAGCAGGACTAGTCAATAAAAATTGCAATCACATTTTTAAAAAAAATTATTCTAGTAAAGTAGTTAATATCTAAGTAAACAAAGAACATCTAAGAAAAACAAAACAAAAAAAAAAAAAAAAAAAAACCTCACCTTTTATCCTTTTCTTAGTTTATATACAACAACAGCAGGTAGATAAGGTTTTTTGAGCAACTTAATTTTAATCCAATGTTTCTAGTTATGAAGTAGTTAGGTAGCAGGAGTAGTTAAAAATCCTTTGTTCAGGAAGTAAGCTGAATAATTAAATGGGGATGGAACATGTGCTTCAAATCAGAAGTCTTCACAAGGTGACAGCCACAGAAAGAAAAAAGAAAAACTAAGAAATAGATAAAGAGGAGAGTAGGTATTTTCTTTCTTTTCTTTCTTTAAACTCTTTTTTTTCTGGAGGGAAAATATAGAAGGAACTTGCTTAGACTAGTTGTTCTCATCCTTCCTTTTAAATGAGATATCTCATTCTTCATTCTCCCTCTTGCATAAAATAAATAAATAAATAAAAAAGGAAGAAGAGAGTGTCAACTTCAGAAATGGAAGCTGCTATAAAAAAAGAAAAAAAAAAAGAGGAAAAGAAATCCCTTAGAGAAAAAGAAAGTGAACAGATACTGACCTAGGGCTGACCCCTTAAAGAAAGGAAGCTAAAGCTAAAACCACAGGCTTTTAGGAGGGTTCCAGTACCCAACAACCTAGACAATCATTTTTTCAACTCCAATGAGAGCTAACATGCAAACAAGCCTGTGGAAAAGATAAAGCCATATGTTCCTCTTCATTAGAAAGGAAATGAGATTATTAAAAAAATGATAAGAGGGGGGGGGACCAATTAAAATGTCAAAGATCAAGCAGGAATATTATCTAGGTAAATTTTTATTATTTTGCAAATATAATTCCCTCAAGGGTCATCATTATCAAATATAATCAAGTTTTCTAGAGACATAAACAAATTAATTTTGAATAAAACAAGGTTAGTTGTAATTATACATAGGCCTTAAGTTTAAAAAAAATTTGAATCAGAAAGAACAAGAAATTTATCAAGTTGTTTGAACCCATAAGCCTGATAGTTCAGAGGGCCTTGGTTCAGCCCTATTTTACCACACACAGCCTGATATATTTCCACAAGTACAAAGCTTTTATTACTTTTATAAAAGACATGATATTAGTCAAAGTAATCTTTGTTAGAGTGGCTAAAGTTCTGAATTGCCACAAACATTTCAAACTCCGATTGAACAAACTTTGGAAAAGTAAGACCCCCCTCATTCCTCCAGCTATAGGTTAAATAGTAAACGGATGGATTTGGCATTAAATAACCCATGAAGGTTGATATGCCATTAAACAAAGTCATTTTCTTACAACCGAGATTAATATTCTGTTAACCAACCTCATTGCTCTCACCAATGGGAATTGGCTCCAAACCTTCTAACTCATTTTGACTCTCTAATTGTCTGTCTTCTCATTATATAATGACCCTTCCACGACTTGTCTCTTCATTAAGTCTTTCATTTGCAATCAGACCTCAACAGCCAATAAAATACAAAATCCAATACTCCCACATTAAACATTCACCAAATCAAACATTTTAGACTGAATACATAACCAAATCAACTGGACTATTATTTAAGTTTGATTAGGTTTAATAAGAAAACTTTGCTTTAAATATGGAAGTACATCTGCTTTTAAATTGTTATCAGTGATGCTTTTGCTGAGGTCATCAAGGTAATAAACTACACTAGACTGTGAGATGCCAGGCTTACCTGATACTCTTCAAGTGCTACTTGCCAGATTTGCCTTTGGAGAACAGCTTTGGAATCCACAGTTTTAGGCCTACCCAACCATTGTCTGATCATAGCTTGTAGCAACCCTTGTGAGATTTCTTCAACCATCTGTGATTAACTGTGCCTTTAGCTTTCACACAAATATTTTTGGTTGTTTCCACAGCATTATGGCTAAGTTTGAACTTGTAAAGCATAAGTTTCCAAATTAGACTACAATGCACATTTAGCTGTGCGGCTTTCAAATCACACACAAAGTGAAGTGAAGTAATGCATGTATCAATGCACCAACTATCACAATACTACTAATCATGGCTTGAACTGCGTCAATCATGTAATATACATGCCACAAACTAGCACATGCCAAAAACATTACAAATCTTTTGACTTGCCCTAGTAGAAAAATAGAACAAACATGGTAGGAAACCAGTATAGAAAAAAGACAACTATGAATTAAAAATCCACAGTTTAAGTCCCGAAGGTAGTCTGATGTCTTCAACAATGTTCTGGTAATGTTGCATATTCTTTCTTCTATTATTCTTCTGCTCATCTTTGGTATCTTACGTTCTTCTTCTAGTGTCTGGACTTCGTCTTGCGGACTTTGTGTCTGGTCTTCCATTGGGGATTTCTCTTTATCAGAAGCCCTGTGTCATTGGTAGTTTTTAGATAACCCAAGACTTCTATTTGCTTTAGATCATATTTTATTCCAAAATCCCCACCAGACTACCTGCGCAGATTGAGTCGGCCATGCACTTAACACAACTTACCACCTTCGTGGTTTGGCCGATACTGAACATGCTTTTCTCTACATTTCAAATGACTAAGTCTAGAACCCCTGCCATGTTGCAATTATAACCAGCTGTTTTGCAAACTGTTTCTGGTGTAGCTGAGTTTTATCTTTACTGGGTGTCATCTACTTTGGTCTTTTACTAGAATAAGCTAACTTTAATAAAATATTTCCCTTGCTATTGGGCAGTAACAAGAAAATCCTGTAGGCCATTACAACAGAAGTTGAGTAATCCATAGTGGATACCCTACACCCGTTTCCTCATAACCAAATTATACTCAGCTTCACAAATAATTGAGCCTATTTAGGAAGATAGTTGTACCGGTGCTCAATTGCAAATAAAAAGCCAGGATTTCATACATTTATTTATAAAAATAGATATCTCCACTTGTGAGATTGATGTAACAAATCCCCTATATTCATTCCCCTCTATACTAAGCTGTTCTTAGTAAATATCAAATGACTAAATATAATGAAATAAATTATATGATCCTAAGAATATGATAGATTTTAGATAGATAGATAGAGGAATATGAACAGGTGAGTACATTAATTTCAATATTCAAAAACTTATTAGTCTTAGTTTCTGTGCAGAGTGCCAATAATTTTGAGCCATTTATTTATGACTATATTTCAACAGTTCTTTTTGTTACTTTTCCCTATCATCAGTTGATATCACCAAGTTGTTTGGTTGGTTGGTTGATTTTAATGGCATATCAACCCATCTGGGGTTATGTCATGCCAAGCAGTTTTGTAGTAATTGGTTTTAGCATCATTGAGGATGATATTGTATGGTATTGATTAGGTTAATGTCTATATTCTATGGCATAACTTTATTTCCTTTTAAAATGACAGAATGTCTTCTATGTTGACTTTTTCATATTGTTTGCATTAAAATAACAGTTTCTGATGTGAGCAAAAACCCTGCATTCTATGAATAAGTGTTTGAGGGGTTTCACACTGTGGTTGTTGTTATTCTTTGAGTATATAGGAATGCGTTAGTCTTATGTGACCAATGCGTAATCGGGACACAATGATTTGTCCCCTTCTAGACTTCCTTAGTCTCCCAGTGTGGGTTTGATTAGAAAGAGTTTATTGTGGAAAAGGTTTTCCTCTTCCATTTGCAAGATCTTTGATTAAACTTATTTTTTTGAAACTTATTTTTGATGTGGTATGTAGCAAATAACTTTAAAAACTACAATTTAATATTAATAAAAGTCTGATTTAATTCTTACAGTCTTTTAGGTGAATTTGTCCGCACTAAAAAGAAAGACAACAGTAAGCACCAAAACTTTGGTTAGAATTCAAATCTCCCCTTTTCGAAGTAAAAATACAAACCTGTGGTCTTCTAAAACTATCAAGTGTGCCCTTTTAGTATCTTGTCAAAAAGACCAATTAAAATTCCATACCTCCACTTTAGAACTCAATATCCCAATGCTTTCTCACAAAAATAATGTTAAAATGTCATTAAAAGCTTAGAAATCTTTACATTTCTTTAAAGTAGTATATAGTAATTAAATTTGGACAAAGTTTAGATTTTGTTATAATCTACTAAAAATGTCTTGAGTGCA
The DNA here is from genome assembly GCA_023376005.1 of Doryteuthis pealeii. Lineage (NCBI taxonomy): Eukaryota > Metazoa > Mollusca > Cephalopoda > Myopsida > Loliginidae > Doryteuthis > Doryteuthis pealeii. Next base: position 33,329,024 of record CM042144.1, read on the forward strand.
GCTTTAGTTGACAAAGCTCAATAGAACCTTTAAATATGACAAGCTCTTCCTTCACTCCTAATCTAAATTTGATTTTCTTTCAAAAAATAAAAATAAAATTAGAATTCTGGAAGTTGGGGTTCCCAACAAATGGCTTTTTAACAAAACAAAAGGGTTCATGAAAATCTGCCCAACTCTTCTCACAGTCAAAGAACACCAATTGGTTTACACTAACATGAAATGTTGCTGCCAAATTCCAATGCAATTCTCTTTGTTACTTTTATCATCTCAGATTTAAAATTCTGCGATGATAGTATCATTTTTTACTATTGTTGATGCAGGGTAGATATTTGGTCTTGGGAACTAGTACCTGAAGATAGGGGCATATCAGTGGGAGGGGTGACATTTGAAGTGACAACAGCTGCAAAGATGCCAGCCAGGCAACCCTGTCACACCTCTGCTCCACCACCTCCACCACCAGGAAATTACTTCAGACCAAATTTTTGTGAACTCAGCAACAACCAGCCAATCTGAGGTTTCATGAGACAAAGATTGATAGATGACAGGTGCTTTTGTTTGGGACAAGGTGAAGAGACAGGCATCAAGGAATATGGAATGAAAGACAGTGCCTGAAAATGGACTGACATTGTGTCTAAATAATAATAGAGTTTGGAAGAAAGAGAGGAGAGTTCAACCCACTGAATTAGGAGTCATTTTTTTTTTTTGTAATGGTTTGCTATTTAGCACAATGGTCGTTGTTTATTGTTGGAAAAGGAATCTGCAAGCCCAGTTTAAATTCTGGACAAGGCTGTTTGCATTTCACTTTGCACTAATGCCCTTCATAAAAGCAGGAATTCATCTATTCTCTCTGAGTGTGTGTGATATATATATATATATATATATATATATATATATATATATATATATAATAAATGAAGGAAAAAAAACTTTAAATTTGCTTCATTGTAATAATTTATTTCAACTGCATCACTGTACCATCATCAGACATGAAAAAAACAAAACAAAAAAAACAAAAAAAAAACAAAAAAAAAAAAAAAACAGGGTTATTATTGCAGTGATGCAGTTGAAATAAATTATTACAATGAAGCAAATTTAAAGTTTTTTTCCTTCATTTATTCAATATATTGCTCTGTCCATCCACTCACTGGCACTAGGCACATTGAGCTATCACTACGGTTAAATAAGTGTGTGCGTGTGTGTGAAAGATTTAATGAAATTAAATTACTTAAGAGATGTTAGCAATATAAGCAAAAAAGATAATGGGCGTGGGGGACTACACTCTGCCATGACTATCTTAAGAGTGAACAAAACTTTCCCTTTGCATATCATTATATAAACCATTGTAAACAAATTTTGACGGACAAAATTTGTGCCAGCAGCTATAAAATTATTTTTTTATCTAATTTCATTTTGAATTTGGCTATTAAAAGATCCCATCTACATAGAATTTAGTGAGTAGATTGTTTGCTAATAGATCTATAAACTAGACAATTCTCATTGTTCCACATCTAGTTGAAAATGTATAAAATTTTCTTGTATTCATATACAGGTCTATCACTCCCACCCCAATGTCAAGTGAACTAATTTTTGAGTGCTAAATATTACATCATAAGACGTTTTTACTCACCACACCTCTACTCGAAATACCTTGGAAACATGCCTGTATATATATATATATATATATATATATATATATACACACACACACAAAGTATCTCAAGATTGAATTATAAATTGAATGATGCATTATAGAAATCGAAAGAAAGACATATACAATTAGTTGACAAAAATTATTTAATTACATAACAGACATCTTGTTAAAAAAGAATTAACACAAAATATTGGTGAAGGTGCATTTGCTTTATCAAAGATCAATGAAAATAGTGCCCTTCCATTTTAGAATTCAATACAGTAGTACATTGACTTACAGTTAAATTTCTTAAATTTCCTTGTATATCAAATCAATTTTCCCCATTGAAATAAAATGAAATGCCATTAATCCATTTCAGCCCCCCCCTCTCCAAATAAGAAAAATAGCAGTGTATTGTATAAAAACATAAAATAGAATGTAATGAATTATGTGTTCTAATGTTTTTTTATTCTATTTTTATAAATAATTTTTTTTTTTTTGACATAATAAATCTAGAAACTTAAATGTATTTAGTAAACTTATTAATATAAGCGTATCTGAAGCTTGCTCTTACATAAAATTTTAACTCACAATACAAAAGAAAGAAGAAGAAAAATCAACTGAGTGATAGCCTTGTAACTCATTTGTAAGTCAAGGTCCCATTGTATCTCAATAGATTCTTGTAAAAGTAATATCCCAAGAATCATTAAAATGTTAAACTTTTACATTTCTTTTAAGCAGTAAATATTAATTAAATCTGGACAAGTTCAAACTTAAGATTTTGTTGTAAACATACAAAAAAAATTATTGAGTTTGGCTTTAAATATTAAAAAGTTCCCTATTTTTGCTTCTGGAAAAGACATGAATTTACTTTGCAATATGTTCTCTGGCCAGATATATTGGTAAAAATGTTGTTAATAATTTAAAATTCATTGTCTTGCAGCAACATTACTTTCCGCTGATTGAAAATTAATTAAAAATGTGCACTTCCACTTTAGAACTTGATATCTAAATGCTGTGTGTGTGTGTGTGTGTGTGTGTGTGTAACACAATCTTAAAATTGTAATTAAAAAAGTTGGGTTTGGTTTTCATTTCTTTTAAATAGTATATATTAATTAAATTTGGACTAAATCATAAAGAAAATATTTAAACTTTAAATTTTGTTGTAAACATACTAAAATTTTATTGAATGTGGTCTTATTAGTAGACAATAAATTTCAATGTGACCTTTTAAGTATGAAAAAGACTTACACTGGCTTGACAGTAATTAACTGTTTCTCAAAAGTACAACCTACATTCTATAATAGTTGTTCCAGAGAGTGCATGAAATTTATAGGCAAAGGTAATGCTTTTAGTTCTAAAAAAATAAACTATTAAAATATTTCAATGTGGCCTCTGAACCCTCCTCCCACGCCCATGGGCCCCACTCCCTAGGTTCCTGGGTGAAAAATAATTGAAAATGTAAGCTGTTGTTTAACAGCCTGATTGTTTATATTGTTGCTATGCAATGGTGAAATAGGGGTTCAGGATTTCAGACCACTCATATACTACTTCAAGGTAGCAGTGTAAATAATGACCACAGGTGGATTAATTTTAGTGGTATGTCAACCAGCCTAGGATTATTTTATGCTTAGGTTAGGGAATTGTGTTCATTGTATGTTCACAATTACTCACCACTCATGTAGACGGTTACCGTATAAACAATTTTTGAGGAAAAAAAAAAAAATTAAGATATAAGATTTATTAGGACTAAAGACAAGAAAACATGCAGGGCCCAAGCGGGATTTTGAAATGCCTAACTTTGGCATTAATGAGAACACAGGTCTGGACCACAGCATCATAATGAGTTCAAACTCCAGTCATATGATTACTTTCACTTTCGGGGCCCCCTCATCTATGTATTAAATAGTACACTACTGTCTTTTGACAGGGATGGCTTTGGCATTAAATAACCAACAAAAGTTGATGCCATTAAAAAAAACCCAAACCTTAATGAGAAGATATGTGGGGGGGGGTGCCTATTTCCCCATCAACCCCTTCTGATCACCAATTTCAGTCTTAGGGGACTAAGATATACCAACAAGTGAATGTGCGGAAGAACCTACTTTGATCTTTCATGGAGCAAAGCTCTTAGGTTACACACCAAGGTTGCTTAAAGAGAAAAAGATAAGGTATATTTAAAAAAAAAAAAAAAAAAAAAAAAAAAAAAAAAAGAAAAATAAGAAGCCAATTTCAAATAATTATGACAGGACAGAGATTTAAGATGTGGGGGTAAGGTGTAAGAAAGGAGGGGTGAAAAAAGTTTGTTAATTTGTAGAGGACTGAAACCCTGTCCCCAATCTCATGCTCTTGTTATTCTCACCATTACCCCCACCCCAACCCTATCATCTTTAGTGTTTACTTTTGTATAAATCATGCAGAATCAGCAGAGGACAGCCATCAACAGTCCTCACAACTTTATACACTACTCCTCCACCTCCCATACACACTGATGTGTACATCTGATTAAACAATAATAAAAAAAGATTTTTTTTAAAAATGTAATACAAATCCTCAAGTCTACAAAACAAACTTTGCCAATGTAATAAGAGAAGGTTAAAGAAAATGAACAGAGAAACTAAACAAACAAAATTTTCCAGGAGGCAATGGGAAGGAGAAGTTTAAAAAGGTTATTTCCACAAATTTCCTTTTTTTCTTTTTTTTTCTTCTTCTCTCTAAGGAAATTCAAGAATAAGGGTGTTACCTACAATATCAATTTGATGAGACAGAAAGACATTCACAAGAATCTTCCCAGTGAAACTAAACCATAACAGCAGAATATATAATTACTAGTTATAAGGGGCCAACTGACAAGTGATCTGGGTGAAAAAAGGGTTATTGGCCTCTTAAACCATTTCATCAAGATATGTAGGATCTTAAGACATTTGTTTTTGAAAGGCCCAAGTCTCAAAAATAGAAAAGTCTATAAATGTAAAAAAAAAAAAAAAAAAAGTAGGAGTAATATAAGCAATATAAATCCTGTGCCATTTATGAACATATCTATAGGGATTCATAGTGTTAAAAGGTTTTAGATATTTGAGACCATTTCAAAAATAAAACTTGTGCTACTTTGGCCCTTGTTAGTTATTACTAGAGGGGGAAGAAGATATATATATATATAAATCAGGATGGGCTGACATGGTTAACCATGACTCTAACCAACCGTCTCTATCGATAATAATCTCTTGCAGGTCTTCTGCATGGCATCCAGAATCCATACAGAGCTGATTGATGTAGGTTTTTTGCTGGTTGTCCTACACTGGAGTGTCCTATATATATATATATATATATATATATATATAGGGGGGGATTATTAATGGATAGATTGCCAATCTGCCTAGAAACTGCAGTACCTGTGCACTTTTAACTGTTACACATACTAATTTCATTTTACATTATAGCAGCCCTGTCCCATAATAGTTGTTACATTGGCATATAAATTCCATACAGTAAATGTAACAATTATTGTGGGGCAAAAGTTGTATAATACATAAGTATGAGAGGCATGTAGGAATGGCTCTCCAATTATTATCCTCTTTACTTTTACAGGCTTATGATAAAAAGAAAAATGTTATTCGTAGAGGAAGGAGAAAAACACAAAGCTATCTTCTTTTCTTTCTTATTGGTGAATATGATCAGACTCCTAACTGATATACTTCAATATCAAATTTGGTGATTTGGAAACCCAGAGATTGCATTGAGAAATAAATAAGGAAATTAAATATGGGATTATCAGAATGTTATAACCTATGCAATGCGAGAGCGAGAGATACTAAAGTAGAATAGGTCAGAAAGAAAGAAAACAAGAGGGGGAAAAAAAAACTGCATCTTCAGAGATTCAATGTCCCATAAGATATAACATCAGAAGCAACAGATGCGAGAGAAAAAGGGGAGAGAGAGAGAGAGAGAGAGAGCACAAACAAACAGACAATCAGTCAAGAATGGTATCCCACAAATTTTTAAGACATCTGCCGGCCTGATGCGAGTATAATTGTTCGCTAAACAC
>CM042144.1:33339698-33369698 GCA_023376005.1 Doryteuthis pealeii
GATGGTAATATTGAACGCTAGTTAGTCTAAAAGGATAAAAACTTGAAAAATAAATAAAAATCTGACACACATGCTGGGAAGGGAAGTTTAGGAAACTGGCTAGAAATTTGCTGACAGCATCATTGGTGCAAGAATTATTATTTATTATCTTTCTCAAAGACATCAGCTGCCATTTTCTGGCGCCAACACTTCACCAGTCTTTGACTTGCAACAAAGCACTTTTGGCTGAGAGTTAATGGACAGGATGGGGTTGGGACTTGTTAAGTTACCAAATTTGAGCGTAATCATGATGTTGAAGAATTAGGACAAAAATGTTCTGGAGGAAATAAAAGTATTTCTTTTTTCTCTATCATTTTCCGGATGATATCTTAAAGATAGAATTTACCGTTTAGTTCAGAAGAAGAAGAAAAAAAAAAGGTTGGATTATATGCATGTGGTGGGCATAGAGAAAGCCAACTTATAAGTATTTGTGTATAAGACGCCCTACTTTCCCAAATTTTCAGTCCAAAAATTAGGGAGGTGTACAAGAACTATATAATCAACTATTTTCTCCAGCTACATGTCTCACAATATTTGGGATGGGATGACTGAAAGTAAGTTATAGTCCAAACTAATGTGTTTTACACAATTACAGAGAAATGTCCACTAGAATGTGTATTTGTTTATCATTTTGTGTGAATATGTCCGTGTGTTTGCTCTAAATACTGACAAAATTTTGTGTTATAATACAGAGTGTAAACTATAAATTCTTATCCTTAGTAAGAATTGATAAAAAGTTGAACAAATGCTAAGTTTAGTTTGGGTTTAGCTGCTACAAATTCAAAGTAAATATTATACACCCCCCCCCTCCGAATTTTGTAGTCACAAGTTCTTGTTATACACAAATAATTACGGTATTAATTTAAATGTACTCAAAGCCATCAAATTTTGAATTTATCAGATCCTACATTGGAAAAGCTTAAATTAATTTTAAAAATATATTTCAGTTCATCAACTATAGAAATGTTATTTAATTCATTTCATAAGTCAAATATATATTTATTAGTGTGGTTCAAAGAGTGTTGATTTCAAGGTGAACATTTGACTAAAATAAATGTGGTTCCCTATTATATGTAGAATTTCATATCCGGTGTATATGGAGGGAGTCTTTAACCTATATACCAATGATGATTAGGTGGTCATACTCTATTCTCCCTTAAGGCTCCAGTGGCTCAGAATACAACTGTATCTCCCAGCAGATGGACAAGACTCCTCCAAAACGAGTGGTCAAGGTGTAACACTGAACTGCATCTGGTGGTGATGCTCCAGTTCTAGTGTGTAGTACCCCTTCATTGCCATTACTCCCAAGTCCATTCTAACCCAGAGTGGTAGTACATATTAGGGCCTCATCTATGGGTCAAATAGATCAATTAAAAAAATATTCGTATTCAATAGGGTAGAATAAAAAATAAATAAAAACAAAACAACCTAAATATTAACGTACAGGGTGGTCCGAAATTATTGTCACCCATATTGTTTTAACTAGGTACCTCCAATTGGGTCACATGATCAGTTTAGGCCCTCTTGAATAAAACGGAAATAAATATTTCCGAACTTTGTTTATCTCGTAAAAAACAATTAAAGATCGTACAGGGTTGTTACAAAGAAAAACAGTTAATCCAAAGATCAAATTATCAGATTGGGAAAAATTACATCGTTATCTTAGAAAATAAATAAACCTATCCGTATTAAATGCGAAAGGGTAATTTTCAGACCGCAATTTAGACAGAAAAGTTACATTTTATTTCCCTTTTACGATTATACCACTACAAGTATGGAAATACAAGATGGACATTTTTTTCTTGTGCATATTCAATAACCGATTATTTGTTTTCAACGATTTAAAAAAATTATTTTTTTTTTTTTATCTTGAAATTTTTTTGTGCATTCAAAAGAAAAAAACATTTTTAAAAAGTCCTGATGATTTTTTTAAAAATTCAGCTTATTTCAATTTTTTTTTTTTTTTTTTTTACAAAAAAAAAAAAAAAAGCTTTTATTGGAAATAAAAACATTTCTATATAAAGTCAACACATTCTATTTTGAGATTCTACGTTTAGACATGTACACTATTTTGAGATTATAGTGAAAAGGAAAATAATTTGCAGACAAAAAAAAGGTGCCTAGAGGAATAACTATTTGTCCATGTCATTAATAACTAGTTTATTACAGGGCACCCAGCTATCATGGCCCTTAGCCAAACTTAGCACAAATCTTACTCCTAAAAAAATGAAGGTACACATCATCACAGAATCGTCAAGTTAAATATTTCAATTGAGAAAAAAATGCCTACTCTTGTAAGTAAACATTTTTAAAAAGAAAAGGGAATGAAAGTACAACCAACCTTGACATGTGAACTCACCAAAAAAGTTATTTGTGTGATCACATTCAATAAGAAGCCACTGCTTACAGGTAAAAAGAAGGGGGTGAACAAAAATAAAAGGTGACCAGTCTATCAAAATTTACAGCCTTTCTCCACCCTCCCTCAGTTTAGGTAAACTTGGAAAAATTCCCTTAAACAAAGCAACATTTCCACCCCACGACCACATCTCAAACGAAATCTTTACTAGTGAGGTCATTGGGTACTCTTCCCAATTCCTAGCTATTCCCTTCTGTTCCACACTAGTTGGGGACAATAGCAATCCAGTGGGAGAGGGGGAGAACAGGGTCTTTCCTCCCTCAGTCCACAACTAATGAAATCTCATTCATCATGGTGGTGGTGGGGGGGGGAGAGACATTCCAGTAAGCTAAGCAACATTCTTTCTTAAAATTTGCTTAAACATATAAGGCGGGTCCACTAGTCTAGCCACAGGTTTTTTCTTTTCCTCGTTTCATATTGCGAATGTATTTTAAAATTAAATAAATACAATCCACCTGAAATAAACAAATTCTATGTTAAAATGACATTTCAAAACCGAGCACTTCAATTGGCCATTATTTTTGTAATAACCTAATATTTACTTAAGTGATCAGTACTTTCAGGATATTTCACAGGAATGGTTTCCAAATTTCTAATGAAGTCACTTAGAAATTCTCACACTTTATAAATATTCGACCCCCCCCCCTTAAATATTCAAAATTGGGGTTCGAATTGATCCATCATCAATAGAATTTAAGTTAGGTTAGTACTAACAAAAAATTACATTTTTCAGTTATTTTTTCCATGTGAAAAAAAATTTTTTTTTTTTTTAAATGAAGAAAAGTGGGGGGAGGGAATGGTTTTCAAACTGCATGATGCACGTCAAAGAAAACTTCTTCATATAGATTACTTTTAAACACTTTTACATAAAAACTATAAACAAAATAAATAAAAATACGACTTAACGTTCACATACCATTTTCCTTTTAGTAGTAAGGAAAGGAAAAAAAATCCTTTTATCACGTTAACAGGTAAAACTCCTAACCTGAACTGACAATCAGGTTGTTGCTTTCCCTTTAAATCCTTGTGGGAACAGTGCATTCATCCAGGAAAATATGCCTTACATGTACGACCAGTGAAGCATTATTGATGGGCAAGGGAAGTGAGACAGGTTTAAATCAGTCACAAGTCACAAGTTCAATACAATAAAAGCAAAGAATAAGTTTGATTTTCTGTGTAGTCAGTCACACGGCTGAGTCGGAGGTAGACTGAATAAGAGTAACAACCTTTCAGTTTCTATACCCAGTTCTAAATTAAAACTTCCAGTAATATATATATATATATATATATATATATATATATATATATATATATATATATATAATAAAAGGATAAAGATGAAAAAAGATGGTTCGTTGAAAAACTATAATTTAAAAAAAAGTTAGCTTTAAACAGTACAGGACTAAAGTGGGCTTCCCTAGTTATGAGAAGAATATTTACTAAACGGTTTTGTTTAATTTCAAGTTTACACACTGACTGTATCTCCTGCAGGGGGGGGGGATATGACCCCCACAAGGGGTGTTCTTCATATGACATTAAACTGCATGTAATAGCGAAGCTCCAATTCTGGAAAGTGTGGAGTACCCCTTCATTGGCATTACTCCCTGGCCCACTCTGTTAGCTCCCATTTTTGGGTCAAATAAATGTTTTATTCGTATTTGATAGGACCGTGTGCAAAAACAAAACAACTTAAGAAATAACTACACAAAAATGTAAATATGAACATAAAATGAACGGGTTTCCCTAACCTCTAAAAAAAATCAATTAATCAAGTTCACACAAGCATGCGCGAAAGGAGCTTTTTCTTTGACCCTCTGATTGTTATGCAAAGAAACACTAAACTCCAAATAGTAAAATGCAGATAGTCTCAACCGCTGTTTGTTTTTGTTTTCCATGAAGAACTACATCAGAAAACTTGTGGAACTTCACAGCTCAACTTACTCAAGCAAGAAACTTGATTTTCAAGCCTCTCACCTCAAGCTCTAATTATACATATAATTTTTTTTCACAAGGTGAATTGGAGATTGGGATCTGGAATTATACCACGCCATACCTCCCTCCTTCTCAATCATTTTCTCCCCACCATCTTAGCGACTGCCCTCCAGCTTGCCCGTCGCTAATTATTTTATTTAACCTTGTTCAACAAGGCCTGTTGTATCATGTAATATTTGTAAGTACAAGAAGTATTTATAGGCACACATCAAATACAAATTTAGTTTAACTGTTAATTGACTATTATCTTATGATAATTAAGTCTCTTTAAAAAGAGTATCCACATCAAGGGGAGAGAATTATGTACTTTTGTCAAACAAGTCCACAAATTATAACACTATTGTTAAATAAATAAAAATTAAAAACTGATATTTAATCTACATCTGTTTATTTCAAGAGTGTGTTCATGACCTCGAATAGAAAACATTATGGTCGACTGATTAAAAACCATACAATATTTTAAACATTCATTTAAAAATATTAAAAAGTCACCCTCCTTTTTAATGTTGAACCTAATTCTTTCAACCTGTTCTCATAACTCATAATTCTGTAGATCAAATTTTCGGAACAAACGTGTTTTTTTTGTGTTTTTTTTCTCAATTTGAAATTTATAAATGGTCAATATTCGCTTAAACTCATGTAAACAGGACGTTTCTAAAATAGCCTATCAGATGAATAGTAAAATGGGCAGTTTTACAGACAAATTATTTCTGAGTAGCAAGTTCAATCTTTGCTAGGTGCTCCATACTTGTGGCCTTGTGCCAAATCTAAGCTATGGTTAATTTTAAAAAAATTATTTTATACCTACAATCAAGTCAGGATTAAAATCTCCACCAAAATGATATCATCCTTTAATTTAAGATTAATTCTGGCAGATTGAGGAAGAAGAAAAAATGTTAATGGTACTTTAGTTGATTGATTCAAATACAGTTATATTACCTCTGTAGAATAATAATTATATTATCTATTTACATATTACTTGAGTTTTCATTACACACACACAGTTTTCCATTGTTAATCATCAGGAGAGCTAGTATTCAATAAGTCCGATTCAAAACCATACATTACTTTAAACACTTTAAAATCACTTATGAGATGAAATTGGAGGGGGAGATTGTAAATACTAGCAACAGAGTTGTAATCATAATTGTGTGAGCATGCACACAGAGGGAGGGGGGGTTCAAAAACTTTGATATCATTTTGTAATCTAATAACTTGACCAATTCTAGTTCAAATGATCTCAAATTTTAACAATGTGTAGAAACAACTCAAAATTCTATGTTTAAATGTCTGTACTATTACAGTGAATGGCATTTATATGGAGAGAAAAAAAAAAGGAAAAAAAAAAAGAGAACACATTTAAAAATAAAATTCTATGTTTAAATGTGTTTGTTTCTTGTTTTTATTGTTCTGGTATAGAAATACCATTTACTGCAAAAGTAAAGACACTTAAACAGAATTTTGAATTGTTTCAACACACGCTGTTAAAATTTGAGAGTATTTGAAGGAAAATTGGTCCAAGTTTTATTAGATTATAAAATATTATCCATTTTTCCTAAAACACCCTGTGTTATATATATTTACACTGCCTTTTTACACTGACCATGTGCTTTCCCCTCTCCACTGTCCTGACATGTTATATATTCAGAGGCTAGGTAGGATTGTTAGAAACATGATCTTAGAAATGGAAGAAATGTGGACTTATACTAAGTCATAACTTAGGAATTAAAAGGCACCGGTAACTTCACTCATGTACATTAAGGTTTCAAACTCTAAGAATCACAAAACCAATTAGAAGCGACCCTTCAGCCTTGGTCAGCAGCTCCTAGGACAAGGAAAAGTCATAAAACCACCGTTGCCTTGCAGAAAGGCTAAGGGAGTAAACCCCGAAAACAAATCAGGAGCTGGAGTCCCTAAATTGGGAGGTGCTGAATCTCAGTTCTTCCTAGCAACTCCTGCAGCACCGTTGTTGCCAAACTGCATTGGTTCCTATCTTTCCTTTGGACCAAAACGGCTGTGTGTAGAGGGAGGATCTGCTGCTAGGGCCACAGCTCATCCTCCATAAAAAACTGCCCAGACTACGTAGTTTTCCACTACAAAATGGAGAGGACCGCCTCGCTGACAAGAAAGCAACCGGAGTGACGGGGTACCAGCAAATATCTTGAAGGCATGGTGCAGCACTGCTTCAACCACTACACTAGCAACTTTGCAGATGCTGGGAACATGGACAAGCGGGACGCTACCATCGTCCTCTTATACAGGAACAAAGGAGATCGGAGTGACTTCAGCATAGCTTGACAAGTCTTGCGCATGTTACACTGGCGCGTCTGCAGACTTTGCATCTTGCACCTATTCAGGAACACAGTGTGATTTCCGAGCAACCAACTGCAGGAGGGGTGCCGGGAAAGCGGATGCCACTCTGCACCGCACTGACGGACCTAATGAAGGCATCCAACCTGGCCACCCAAAGTGTTCGCTGTCACTGCACCAGAGATTCCAGATATTGCCATTCAAAATTGTGCCACTCAACCACTCACGCAGTTGCAGGAAAAAAAAGTGGACTCTACACCATAGTCTTTAGTAGACGGAAGGATGCCAACAACATACATACACACACATTTGTGTGTGTGTATATATATATATATATATATATATATATAAAAATGGAAAAGGAATTGAATCCGACAATATGAGTAAAGAAATGTAAATGGATAAAATGAATTTAATCGATAAATGTGATATCGATTAAATTCATTTTATCCATTTACATTTCTTTTCTTTACTTATATATATATATATATATATATATATATATACACACACACACAATTTCCAGTCTACTTTTATTTTGCTGGTTCTGCTTTTTAAAAAAATATCCTAATTCTCTAACTGAAGTGCTAATCATAAACCATTATCCTTTCCTAAATAGAAGCATCATTATCATCATAGATTGCTGTTAGGAAGATACCCAATGAGTTCAATAAACTAAGTTCATTACTATTTATAAGTATTGATAAGAATAATCAAGCTAATAGCACATTTTTTCAAAACTAAAAGAAAAAAGAAAAAAGAAAAAATATTTAGTACATCAAATCTAGTTTATAAAGATTTAGTACAATATGCTAATGTTGTATTAAACTGGCAGAGAGTTTACAGATCTTACAAGTTAGATAGCATCTTACCAATGAGAATCACAAATTGAGGTTAACAGGTGTCACTTGTTGAGAGGGGAAACAGGAAGAGATCTAGAGTAATAAAAAAAATCAGACCTTTATGAGTAAGAACATATTCAGCCTGTCAGGGTGGTGTCACAACAACTGGTTTCCTTATCCTACATATCTGTAGGTGGTGGTACCCCCATCCCTCTGCACTTGATGCATGATGGAGGAGGTGGACCAACTAAGAGGTTAAACACTTCACAGCTCAGTTCTCTCCCCCTTATCAGCTTGGGTTGCTCAAGCAAGAGACTTCATTTTCAAGCTTCCCAGCCTAGAGCTCTGATAAAAAAAAATATAAAAAATGAGAGGAGGTATATATATGTAGACAGTGAACTACCAAGAGGGATCTCTGATGCCAAAAGATTATCACCCACTTAATAAATTTATCTTTATCAAATGATATACGTAAGTAAAAAGAAAATAAATACATATGTAAAAGAAAATAAGCTAGATATTAATTTTAGAGGTTTACTTTGCAAAAGGCTTAATCAGATAAAGTTGGTATTGGTAAGCCATTAATATATTTAAATAGATAAGAGAGAAGGCTCAATTAAAATGGCGGCTGGAGATTATTAGTGAGTATACTTGTTCCTCCAACTCTACGTATTTTTCAAACACAAACAAGGTTTTTCTGGAGAGTAAGATCAACTACTTGTTGAAGAAAATACTTGAACACTGAAGATTTACCAGGTGAGACAAAATACCATAGGATTTAACTACATTAAGGTATATTATGTGATATATAATCAGTTTAACAATTTAACATTTAAATCACAGATACTAGAAATTTTATATAGTTCAAAATAGCCCTAATCACTGCAGTCAGTATTGTACAGTCATTAGACAACTGATTTTATCAGCATGTCAACCCATACAGGGTTATTTCATACCTAGAAGTTTGGGAATTGTGTACATTCATATTTTTCGTGTAGTTTCTTAAGAGTTTTTATTTTATTTTTACACAGTTATATATCAAGTATTCCCATCTAATACAAATAATTTATACAAGTATTGATTTCAAGTATTCCCATCTAATATTAATAATTCATACACAATTATAAGGTTTCAAGTAACTATTTCTACTTAATGATCATTTGTTTACAAACATAACTTCAAGTAACTATTCTTAATACAAATATTAATTATATGGCATCAAGTATTCCTTTTGAATACAGATAATTTTTGAACATATCTATTTGATCCATAGATGATACCCCAGCAGGTACTACCACACCAAATCAGAGTGGACCTTGGAGTAATGGAAATGAAGGGGGGTACTCCATACTCCCCAGAATTGAATCATTACCATCAGATTCAATTTAGTGTCATACCAAAGACTTTATTTTTCTTTTGAGGGGTGGCCCCCTCTGCAGGGGATTCAGTTAGCATATTTTAAGTCCCACCAACCGGGTAATAGACTTACTTTGATACTCACACAGATTTGCACCTGGGGTTAGGGGTAAGTGTGTTAGGGTTAAAATCTCTAACGTTTCACTTTTTTTTTTTGACACATACCTGAAGTCAACACAGCTGAGAGAAATAAATAGACACTACACTCTAATCTCAGCCTGAAATCCAAGGAATAGAAGTTATTTGTAACAGCAACTAGGACGAGTTTAAAGTTTTTAAATATCTTGGTATGTGTTAGTTTGCATCACATATGTGACCAAAATAGTTCAAGCTGAGATAAGTACCCACTTATGTGGTTGGTAATATCAGGGTAGTTGCTGCACAGACATATTCTTCATTGCTTCACTTAGTGTGTTATTCAAAAACTGCACAAATGAACATGCAATGTAGTCTCATTTGTTTGAACTCATTCTTTATGAATTCAAACTGGGCCATAAATGCTGCAGAAGCAACCAAAAACATGGGTCATGCAAAAGATGAAGGTGCAGTTGATCACAGTACAGTAACCAGATGGTTCAAGAACATTTTGCTTGGTTTGCAAGAACCTTTGATGATCAGGCAATGTCAGATAGGCCTAAAAGCATAGATTCTAATGCCGTGTTTCAAACCATAGAGGCAAACCTAGCGAGCAATACTCAATGAGTATCAGGTGAACTTGGCTTCTCATAATCCAGTTTGGTTTGTCACTTTCACAATCTTGGCAAAAGTGTTTCATGTTACTAAAATATTGCAAAACGTTTGACCTCCCTAGTAGTAAGTTAGTTAGTTCTTATTGGATGCTCAATTTTTGTAACATTGTACTTGGTTTGGTTTGTTTTACGGCATATCAACCTCAGTGGGTCATTTAATGCCGATAAAGTTTTGAAATAAATCAATTCTTAATGGATAATACAATTTTTTTTATAAATACATTTTTCTATTTAACCCATAGATGGGACCCTAACAGGTACTACCACTCCGGGTCAGAGTGGACCAGGGAGCAATGGTGATGAAGGGGTGCTCCACATTCCCCAAACCTCCAAAACTGGAACCTCACCATCAGATAGAGTTTAACGTCATTCCCAGGACATGTAGACCCGCAGCCACCGCCTTCTAGCATCCATATGATAAAAAGGGGTGGGGCTTGCCATAAGGGCAATAGGGTTGGGCAATCATATAGGTGTTAGGGCTTGACGTGACCAGCCGATTGATCGGAGGGGGCCTCTCCGACCGCCCGTCTAGCCCAAGATAGGGCCAAAGTGGAGTATTGCATGTCATGAACTGCTCATCCACCTGAGCTCTATCCTTAAGCATCACGAGTCGCCACCACAGCCAACAGGTGGCCCCATTGGGGGAGTCTTACCCCTCTGCAGAGGTGCAGTCGGTGCATTCTAACGCCCAGCCGACAGGGCGGTAACATTGTACTGTACAGACTAAAAGATCAGTAAAAAGTATAAGCACAGTGTATAAAGATAACAATCTAATTCCTAAATTCAATTCTTCTGTGTGTGAAAATTTTAACTCATTCCTATAAAACCAAATAATTCTAGATAAATGTAACCATTACACTAACCCCTGATGTGTCATTTAATGCTAAAATTTAATTCATTTGTAAAAGGTTTGATTATAATCATAACTACTAATATTTTCAACATTCCATTGCAATCCTTTGTTTGCAGTTATATAGTTTCAAGTGTTCTCATCTAATGCTAAAAATTTTCAAACATTAGCTCATACTGCTAATTTGAAGGGTGCATTCCATATATAAGCTTTAAAATTCAGGCGTGCATATCTTGAAGGGAACAGTTTCCATAATAGATATGCTGCAGTTCCTTCTCTTCTCAATTTCGATACCAAAGTAGGTATTTACCCAACCAGTTAGCCACGGGTAGGATATGACGAGGTTGCAAGTATGGGGCAGCCAGTGAGACTTGAACTTGCTATTCACTAGTAATATATGCATAAGACTAGATTGCTAACCATACACCGCGAGGGGTGAAGCAAAAAAAAAAAAATTTTTTTAAATTTCAAAATGAAGGGGAAAAAATCGTTCTAGTCTAGTATATAGATGTATTTACTCAACAAGACTCGCTGTTCTCTCTAAAGTTCTTTCCACATAAACTCCTGCACATTTTGTAAATAACTACATGTATTTAAGAATTCAGATGAAAAGCAATTTTTTTTTTAATTCATTCACACTCAAATTTTATAGTTTCTAAGATTATCTTCAAAATACGCACTCCAGAGTTTTTCAGCTTTTTTTTTTTTTAAGGAATGCTCCCTTCAAATTAACAGGAGCCAGCATAATACGCTTTTTTATATGCCTTTTTCAAGAAAACAAACTTGTTCTTCATCTGAATTCTTAAATAAATTTCTTTTACAATTATTTTGGATATTTTTCAATGACTTTTTTAAACAATGAATTAACTTTCTCTTTCAACCTTGTAAACTTATTTAAGAATTCAGATGAAAAACCGGTTTATTTTCCCGAAAAATCAGATCAAGTGAGTATACGAGGTTGTCTCCTGTTGCTAATCTGAAGCACGAGCTCCCCACCAAACTCAACAGTATGTCACTTTTCATCCTCGTGGGGATGTGGACAAATTATATTTCAACATTTCTTAAATGTTTTAAACCCCCACTAACTCAGCTCGAAAATTGAATTAATTCTACTTAAAATTTCTCTTCAAAATCTTTTGCACACAAGGCAAGTGACACTTTGAAATTCTCAGATAAATATTCCATAATTGGATAATATTAGCGGATTGTTTGTCTAAATAAACCAGATATATAGTCTGATAGTCATTAGTAATCGAGTACATTGAGAACTAGACTAAAAAAACTTTTTTTAAAAGAAAGAAGTCAGCACTGGTTTGGTGGAATTTAAACCAAGGTTAGGTTAGTGATAGGATAAAAAAAAAAAAAGTCAATTAATTGTAACTTCATAAAAACAAACAAGCTGCCAACAATTCTAAGAACCTGAAACCAACATGAAGGAGAATAACTTTTTTAAAAGTTGTAATTTAAAACCAGGACAATAAAAATAAAAAAAAAAATAAAGAGGGTAGGAGGGGTCACGCGAACTTAAACGGTTTCCACAAAGTCTGGAAAATTAGCAAAAAGTAAGAGGAATAAATAACATTATTATATATAATAAATAAAATGAAAGTCAATAAAAAGGAAAAGCTATAATGTTTTTGGTTTTATAAGATTTTTTTTTTTGTAAGGAGAGGAAAGAGACAAGTTACTTTTTTGCTAAAACCTACAAAAATTTAAAAATATTGCCTTTAAAAGTCGAAAGTTTATTTTATTTATGAAGAAAATAAGATTAACAGGTGGAAAATATATTATTTACGACTTAAATGTACTTATGTATGCTAAAGTGAAGCTTTGGAGGAGAGAGAGAGAGAGAGAGAGAGGAATATCAATAAAATTTAAACATGTTACTTCAGTTAATTATTTTTAATAGTTTTTTTTTTTTTTAATGTTTTGAACGTCGTTGAACTAGTAGTGCCGATGAAATTACTTAAATGTATCTCTCATCCCATACATTAGTTTTCTTTTTTAATTTTGAATATCGAGAACTTTATCGCTAAAAGGAGTGCAGAGATATTCATAAACTTTCGTTACTAGTCTATCAAGAAAGCTTTTTTTTTAACACCTTCGTGACATTTTTTGTTTTTGTAGTTGTTAATATATTTATTTTATCCTTAGTTTTTATTCTTTAACACTAATTCAAGTATAATATTTTTTTCTTTATCATAAGAAATAACTTTTTCATCCAAGTCTTTAAAGAAAATCTTCAATTTCATATAGTTTAGGCAGATGAATGTTCGAGATGTTTTGACATTTCTTCAAATAGACACAAAATAACAATTACAAATCTTGCTAAATTACGACAGTTTGTGAAATATAATAATCCAGTAATATTTAATCGCTATATCAATGAATCAACAAATTTAGATGGAAATTGTAATTGAAATTGTAAATAAGACACCAAGCCAAGAAAACTTCATGCAGTTAACATAGGATGCAATGTAACATGTTTTTTGTTTTTTTTTAAGTTAAAATATTGAAATTCGTTACTTTAAAAATTATTTTTTAAAGTTTAAAATTGGAACTAGGCATATATTGTGGGTAGACTGTGAATTCAGGGGCGTAAATCTTTACCATCTACTGGATAGATTTTAGTGGAATATGGAATGAATTCAAATGTATATATTTTTAATTTTTGAACTGGGATTAATACTTTTAATAAAAATGAAACTCTTAGGAAAACAACTTAATACGTTTATTCATCTATAAGTTGTTTTTTTATGGTTGAACTTGCACAAAGGTGTCAAAATTAGGGTGACCCAGAAAAAACAGAACTCACAAATTTTGTAATAAAACTTAATTTTAACTATGGGAATCTCGGGTTAGGGTTTGTTTAATGGGAAAATGAATAAATAATTTGGGTTATTTTTTCTGGGTCACCCTGTATACCGGTGACCCAGAAAAACAGAACCTACAAATTTTGTAATAAAACTTAATTTTAACTAGGGGATTTAGGTTTAGGGTTTAAGGTTAGTTTAATGGGAAAATAAATAAATAATTTGGGTTCTGTTTTTTCTGGGTCACCCTAATTTTGACACCTTTGTGCAAGTTCAGCCGTTTTTTTTTTTTAAATAAACGACAGCATTAATTGATGTTGTTGCATAGTAATTCAGTTATACACTTTTTTCTCCTTTTTAACTCAGAACTGCAAAAATGGACCGTTTAAATTTAAAAAAAAATTATTACTCTGAAATAGAAATATCGTTAAATACTCGGAAAAATTAGAACCAGGCATGTATTGTGATTTAAATTGAATTATTCAGTTCAAAAATCGAAATAAAATGCCCCCCCCCTCAAATAAACATGAAAATTCGCTCATGCAAATTAAAATTTTTAAAAGTGTAAATTAAGCTGGAAAAACAAAGACAAACCAAAAGAATGTTTTTAACGAAAACAAGAAAAAGTTTGAAATTTGATATTTTTCCTCCGATTAAAATTTTAGACTACCACAAAATTTAAGTCATGAAAAAATTCAATATTATTAAAATAAACTTGCGTTTAAGTCAATAAATGATTAAAAAAAACAATGCAAATAAATATTTTGTTAATAAATAAAAAGTAAATCTTACTTCTGAATGAAACAATGTCTTGTCCACCGGAGTTTATCGGAATGAAATAACTGACATGAAGATTTTTTTCTTCTTTTTCTTTGGGAAGGAAATACTTAATGAAAGATTTTAAGTTTTTATCAATGATGCAACATGTTCCAAACTGGCAACAACAATGAACTCAGTCAATGTTGCTGTTTTCAATGAAATTCGACGATGACGTCTTTTGACTTGACAGGAAAAAAGGACAGAAAACCGCGAAGAAGGCCATTCACTTAAATCGAGGCACGCGAGGTAGGGAGGGGATGGTCATAATGAGAGACGGTACTGAAAAGTTGAGCGTTCTTCAATGTATTAAGGATTAATTTATTTATTTACTTTATTCATTTATTTATTTTTTTATTTTTATTTTATTTATTCATTTTTATTATTTATTCATTTATTATTTTATTTTAGGGACTGGCAAACAGAGCCTCAAAGTCATTTTTGACCAAATGACTTTATCAGGGAATTATCGGATTTTAATAAAATTTTCAGTGTTTATGTATCAATGAATGATCTTTATAATGCATTATTTATTTTATTTCAAAACTTTCTCATTTTTTTCAGGTCACTTAATTTTGACCCCCCTTATGTTGGGGGCGTAAAATGTTTTGCAAGTTGATCATTTTCGATACTAATTACAGTATAAATAATGAGATAAAAGACCGAACTTATGAATAGAAACAAAACAAAATTTTACGGTGGCTTTTCTATGAGAAAATAAGTACCGAAAATCGAAAGATAAAATGTAAAAAAAATAATGAATAATTTATTTTTTGGAGATTTCTTTTTTACTCATTTCAATAATTATTCAATTGGCTATTATTTTATAAAAGAAAAAATTATACATCGATGTTTTTTCTGCTTAAAAGGGAGAGGGGGTACATTTTCAATCGAGTTTTTCTTCAAAACTTATTACTTTTGGCGCCTAAAATAAGGTTTGCATTAAGTAGATATTTATTTTTAGAATCTAAAAATATAACATTTTAAACTTAACATCAGGATTTTCATATTTTAAATGAATTTTATATATTCATTTTTCATAGCAAAAATACTAAATTAAAGTTTTGAAATAAAATAACTGATGCATTATAAAATTCATTAATTGTTCAATCAATACTGAAAATTTCATTAAAATCGGATAATTACCTGATTTTTGGTAAATTTGTTTTTCATCCCAAATGTTACGCTAAAATTGTAAACAAGCGCCTAAAACTATTGAAAAACTGCCAAAATGGCGTCAGCGAACAAAATTGACCAAAACAAATACTTTTAAATCTTTTAAAAATAAACTGCATATGTAATGATATTTTTCTTTTTTAATGATGGTTATTATGGTACTACTTATCGATTTAGATAAAGTTTAACCTTAAATAATAGATTTAATTATTCTTAATTCGCTTTTAAAACTCGTAGTATCCGATTTTTTTGCTACTCCCTATTTTATTTATTCATTTATTATTTATTCATTTATTATTTATTCATTTATTTTTTAATTTTATTCATTATTTTTCATTTTATTATTCATTTATTTGAAATAATAATTTAAGATGGAACTTATAAGATATTTATTTGAAAATTGTCCTACTGTTGATGTTTACAATTCTTTTTGTAATTTGCTTTATGGAGAAATAGTTCAAAAAGATAATTATTCAAGGCAATCGTTTTTTTAGTCAACCTGAGAATATTTGTGTCACAACTTTATTTTGTATTTAAGTCTGCTAAAGACGATGGCATAGTTTACTTCTTTTCAACCGCATCTGCATTAGAATATTTGTGTCACAACTGTTGTTTGTATCTAAGAGAATGCTAGTCGAGAGAAAATAACGATTTAATACTAGTAATAACCCAGGTTGAGTTTTAAAAACCTTAATTTGGGGGAAATTTTTCTTGGAAATGAAAAATTGAAAAGGGTATTAAGTCAAAATAGCACCATAAATTGAATTCCTAGTCAGATAAATATTTTGCTTACCTTTAAACAGGAACGTTGTCAGTTTTTGTAAGATCCTAAAAAATACAAATAAAAATAGTTTAATGAAAATGGATTTAAATTTTTTTTAAATAAGTACGTGGACAAAGAAAAAGAAAATACCCTTCCCGCACTAATAAATATTTGGGTAAATATGAAGAATTTACAGTATAATTACGATGGCACTATCAAACCACCTTTGTTTTATTTTTTCGACTCCTATTACAATAAATATTTTCAAAGATGTAAGATTGGTTGGTGTTGTTGACAACCACAACAGCAATTTACCTAACCCGTTCACCACGGACAGGATGTGACACAAGGTCAGAAGTATTCGGCATCCATCGAGGATCGAACTCACTATTCAGTAGTGATGGATCTGCAAGACTAGCTTACTAACCATTACACTACGATGAACCATAAAAACAAAAAGAATACAAAAAGTATGACCCAAATTTCATTTTTCAAAAGAACGATTTTAACCCTTCGTTATTTTGTTTAATGGCATATCAAGCCATCATAGGTTATTACTTACTACTTACTACGATGTTGCAGTCCAGGACGTTAGTCACTACGTCACGGAGACTTCCCCAGGGGTTCGTAGAGTTAATAGTTAAAATGAATAAGTAAATTAATTTATCTGTCTGAATTAAAAACATTTTTTAGACGAGGTTTGATAATTAGTATTATTTTTCGGACTACTGTTATCTTTATATATATATATATATATATATAATATATATATATATATATACACTGTCGGCTGAAAATAGCTAAAGTTGTTTACATTTGCATATATATATACACACACACAATGTTTCGGCCGATGGACTCTCCGGCATTTTTCAGGTATTCCTTGTTCAACTTGGGAACTTACTTGTAATCTAGAGTATACACGGAACTTCGAACTGAACCTTTATTTAATCCATTCGTGTAGATTCTTAATCCATTAATCATGACCGGGTACAGGTGTTAAGCTATGTTAAGTATTCTATGTTATATTAACCTGTAGTCAAGATTGAACCTGCAACCTACAAATGATTGTTACTTAGAACTGTATTATAACTGTATTAACTCAACCCTTGTCCATAACTGGTAAAGTGAAAAAAAAATGATATTTAGATAAATCAACTGATCGTACTTCTTGTATGGTCATTTAAAAAATGTTTATTATAGTTTTGTTTGTTGGATTTTAGGGCATGTCAACCTTTTTTTGGGTTATTCTATGCCGAAGATGTTTAATTCTGTTCATGTTTGGTGTTTTTTAAAACTATTTTTTTCTATTTAACCCATAGATAAGACACTAACAGGTACTAATCACTCCGGGTCACAGTGAAACTGGGAGTAATGGCGATGAAGGGGTACTCCACATTCCCCAGAGATCCAGAACTAGAACTTTACTTGCTTCTGGCCCAGCGTTCATTGTAGTAGGAGTCGAGAAAAATATTCAAGCAATTAAGGAGGGAGTATCAAATAAAAAGTACACTAGCATCTTTGCAATTACATCCTAATTCTTTACATTTATCAATATTGGAGCCAATGTCCGCTTTCTGCTTTTCTGGGGCCACCAAACTGAAATATTGGGGAGTGGGAGAAATAAGATAAAACCATTACAGTTAAAAAAAAAAAAAAAAAAAAAGAAAAAGTTCTTCATAACACTCTCGTTAGCCGGAAAAGCTGATAGTCAGGTTTTGTTTTTCCAACTAGTTAGGATGGGAAATATCTCCAGTAAGTCGGTAGTAAATAAGTGTTATGAATTATGAGGAAACTGCTTCTTAAGTACTTGTACAATCCTATCCCGACCCCCCCACCCACCCACAAACATAATAAGTGCGTTATGTCCGCATTGGCAGAGGGATCTATTCAGAACTTGTGTCATGACTTTAAAAAATAAATAAATAAAAATCAAGTTTAGAAACAGAACGATGATTTCAGACCCAGAGGCACCAGTTTTGAGCGAAAATCAACGCCGGCACGGACGTTGTTGTAAACAAACCACGTGATGCAAAAACACCCTTTTCCAACCAAAAGTTTGGAATCATAGGGGATTATTATAATTAAAAAAAATAAACAAAACATAAATAACCGATGAAACTTTACACAATGCAAACACAGCGATCGGTAATTAGCCTCACAACGCCGATACCCATAATCTACCGACGTATCAAAGTCAACTATAGTTCGCTGATGATTTGAGAATACCAAAACGAAACAAGCGGTTGTTTTATGAGAATAGCACAATTAAGTTGCAATCTCAACTGTTTCTACGTTTTTTGGATTAGGCAAGTGAGACTCGTTACTACAAGAAATGTCAGAAGTAAAGGCGAAATTACTTATTTACTTAAGCTAAATACTCGTAAAACGTGCAGTGTAATACAATAAATGTATGTACAACATTTTATATGTTGTAAACACTTTATGCTTGAAAACTGTTGTCGTAAATGAACAAAGTTTAATGCTTGCCTACTCAAAAGCACTCCACTCATATATATATATTATATTATATATATACCTTCTTTATCTACCTCCTCCGTCTTTTATTTGCCTCGCCTCCGTTAGAAGCCACTTTGAGAAGGTCGTCTATAGCACTTTATCGTATGATACTCTCACAGTGATGCAGATAGCTTTTTGATTTAGTGCGTCCTTGGACGCATATATTTGCTTTGAATGAGTCCCCGCGAAAATGTATGGGTCAACTATAGCCGTCTATCCTTGTAACCTAACCTGTGTAATTCGTTTTTAAGAAACTATTGAAATGTATTTACAATTAGCTTGAAATGGCGAGGGAAGAAAAAAGAAAACCCTGGGACGCATGGACACGATTTTACTGAGTCCTTTTAGATTTTTGTGCGTTAGGGACGCAGGACGCGTATCTATCAGATGAAAATTATCCTCATTCCAATATTTTGAATACATATTTCAATTTCTTTCCAACGTTTGAATGAGAATATATTTAATAAAATACTTCGAGACTATGGTCGATTGAAAAGTTCATAGGTTGGCCAAGACACTCTCATGGAATGTGACCAAAAATATTTAACAGTCCCTCACCCCACGCGATCCACACTACTTCCATCGGTGAAAGAAAAAAACAACAAAAAAAAAACAAAAAAAAAACATTAACAGCAGATATGACGTCATCACATAAACCTTTTAGTCCATCCTCGTATGGTATGGTAAAATGGGTGGGTTGGTTAAGGGGTCAATAAGGTTGTTTCCCCATAGGTGCCAGATCACTAACTCCGCCATTTGATTGATCGAGGAAAATAATTTGAACCCAACACGTTTTCCTCATATTTCTCTTTTTGATTAATGTTAAATTGGGCTTAAATATTTTTTCAGAATTTAAGATTATTCCATTCCTTTAAATCTCTGGAATTTGCTGTAATAAGATCAAACAACTATCGGGCACGGAAGGGGTCACCATTGCACGAGGTTGCTTGGTAAACTGCAGAAGGACCGTCAAAATGCAGAACTGGGAGCGTTAAGATTTGGTAAGCGACTGAGGGAGTTAAGGAGTCTCGTAAAGGAAAGGACAGAGTGGCCTTAAACGAAGATGGACTGAATGCTGCTGTAGGAGGTTTCCAAACTACTACAGCAACAAAGTAAATGAAGATGAAATATTGGGTTGTTTTTACTAAAGCATAAATAAAAGCAAAAATCTTTGCCGGGATTCGAACTTGTAGAAATTTTATTGTTTTCTCCTGTATGAGTAAACTGTTTGGATTTCTTGTTAGACGGGCGTTTTCTCATTAAAAATTGGGGAATTTAAGTAGTTCCCTGGAGGTGGGAAACGCTATTTTTCGATTTGCTTTTGGGTTAAGTAAGAAAACGTTCATAAACATTTAAAGTAGATTTTGAAAAGAATATTATATATATATATATATATATATATATATATATATATATAGGGATGTGCAAATTATCGCTGTCTCTAAAAAAAATAAAAAAAAAAAAAAAAAAAAAAAAAAAAGAAGGGGTGATCACAGGAAATTATTCTAAAAATCATATAGAATAGTTTATTCTAAAACTAACTAACTATCCGATTTTAATAAAACTTTCGGTATATGAAGTAATAAAAGACGAACTTTTATTGTAAATAAATGTTTACTAAATTGAAAAGGCTAATATTTTTTTCGTTAGTTTTTGTTCCGTAGAAAGATCTTAGTAATTATTTTTTGTACATAAATAAATTTAACATTTTTGGAAAGGCAATTTAATGACGGCAAAAAAAAAAAAAAACATAGGCAAAAAGATAATTCGCTACTAAATCGGTTTTGGAAACAGGGCATCTTAAACATTGAAACTTAAATCTCGTAAATAAAAAAAATGTTTTTTTTTAAATTGTTAGAGTATTTTCAAAAGAATTTTATATTAAAAGTTACTATTGTCTACATTTTTATTTTATTTTTCAGGTATTTTTTAAATTTATAAAATGTAAAATAAATACTTTTGTTTAATGTACAGCAAAATCGTATTTATTTAATCAAAGAAAATATTGTATAAAAAATATCTTGCTAAAAATAATGACATAATATATGTCTGTTTTTATTTTATAATTTTTTTTTTTAAATAATTTTGAATTAAAAAATTGTTGTCATTCTTATTACGGATGGATCTAAGAGAAATAAAATCTCTGGGTTTTGGGGAAAACTGTTGCTGTTATTGTTTTCACTGGTGTGTTCTGGGTACATAAGTTAATGGGTTCAAATCCGTGACGCTTGTATAATTATACTCTTTAAAACTCAAACAGTGTTTGAAGAAATTTATTGTTTTATTTGGAAACAAATAATTCTCCTGTTTATATCCAGAAAGCAGATATTACCGTTCAGTTAAAATTCTATTATAAATAATTTCTAACATTCTAATTTTGATTTTCGCCAACTCTCTTTTTCAATAATATTAAGAGTTACATCATGAGGCATCAAGGAAATGCTAAATTAGTTATTTGTTTTTGCTTCAGAAAAGAAATTATTATACGTATAATCCTCCATACTAAGAAATAGTGCACACGTTAAGATGCGATAACAGTCAACAAAGATTAAGAATTTACGGGAATTTACTTTAAATGCAAAAATTTAGGTTTTATGTAAGAGAAATTTGTTTTTTTCTTTTTTATAACACATAAACTTGGAATTGTTCTTTATATTAAACGTAAAAGAAAACATTAAGTCAATTTTCCATTTTTTATTGACGTTTTAAAATATTTTAAACAATTATTCGGACATTTTGAAAGCTCGCGGTTTGTCTGCGGTTTGCACATGCCTATATATATATATATATATATATATATATATACATACATACATACATACATACACGCGCGCTGCTAGGTACGCGTCCTGCATCCCTGACGCACAAAAATCTAAAAGGACGCAGTAAAATCGTATCCATGCGTCCCAGTGTTTAGTTTTTCTTTCCTCACCATTTCAAGCTAACTGTAAATACATTTTAATAGTTTCTTAGAAACGAATTACACAGAATAGGTTACAAGGTAGGACTTAGACGGCTTTAGTTGGGGACCCATAAATTTTCCTGGTATTCATTTAAAGCAAATATGTGCGTCCCAGGACACTAAATCAAAAAGCTATCAGCAACACTGTATACACACACACACATTATATATGACAAAGTTTCTATGTTCAATCCAAATGTCCACGAAACGGCCGCCCACTGAGCATCACCTGAGAGATCTAACTTAAAAAATAGTGCATATTAATAAAGACAGAAGAAATAATGCATAGCACATGTTCAAATATTGGAGAGTGTACAAGTGCATTATGGGTATATCAGATTTCGGTGAGAGGCTATCAGTGCTATGAAGACTAACTATATCCTCCGTTTTTTTTTTAATGCCAGTTTGAAAGGTGGCACCCCATTTGTTTACATCCAAGGAAGAAAAAAATCTGTGGGACAGGAGTTGAGCTAAAGTTCTCACATCGCAGCATGCACGTATTTGGGATTGAATGATTAAGAACATCGTAGAACAGGAAGAGATCTCCATCTTGAAAGTAACCCAATAAACATGCAGTCGACATGTTGCTGGTAAGGAAGACCTTTAGACCATTAATGATATTGCTAAAAAAAATGGTTGGCTTAGAAATTTGTATTTACAAAAAATTGATTTAAACCAATCAGTGGTTGTGCGTTGTGTAATGGTTAGCGTCGTCGGAAATGAACACGGCGAGACGAGTTCAAATACTGGACGTGGCTGTTGCATTTCACATAGCGCTAATACCACCGGGAAAGGTACGAATCCAACTATTAACCTTGGTATAGCAAATCGCCTTGGAGAAGGAAAACTGAATTCTCATCAAAAGAGTTTAAATTTCATTTCAAATACAACAATAAATTATATATACAAGATGATAGGACGATTTCTTGTTTGTAAATAATATTTTCGTAAAATTCTATACGTTAGATAACTTTAAATATAAATGAAAATAAAACAAACTAGATATAAATCAATGACACCGGGCATGTATTTATTTAAACCTGTTTTAAAAAACGTAATGGACCATCTAAGGTTTTCATTGCTTTGTGAGTGTATATATATATATATATATATATATATATATATATATAATAGTTCAAGTATAAAAGAGGATAATTCAGTTCCGTTATCCTGTTTTATATCTTTTTTTTTTTATGGGTGGAATATATTATTCTTCATTTTCGTGCATTGAGCACTGTGATTATTTTAAGGATTGAAAACGCTTTTGGAGTTAAATTCTAATCATAATTGTATTAATAAATTGATGATAGAATATAAAATAGCTAGGTTTGAAGTTAACAATGAAAAAAAAAAAATTTTAAATACAGAAAGGGCTAAATTTCAGATATGGAAAATATTGCTCTAATTTTCAGTTAAGTTGAACAAATCTTAAATGATTAAAATTGATAACTAAAAGGAAAAAAAAAAACAGACCAGTCGAAAAGTTCTGACAAAGTGATATTTGTAGATTCTTTTTTAATCTGTCATTCAATAAAAATGGTGGCCCTGAGTCTTATTTTCGTATTAAAAAAGAGACATTTACTTATTTTCTGGCTTCAGCAGATTATAAATATATCAGAACGTGATCCAACTGGTAATAATTATTTATTAAATAAGTAGTATCAATACAAAAACGAACCGGGTCTATAATTTTCTGATCATCGTACAGCCTGACAATAGATACACACGCTCTCACAAAACAAGTAACATTTCATTGAAAAATGAAATAAACCTTTTTGTTTTGAGGTTATGAATTTAAGCGGGAAAGTAGTAAATCCTCATGTCAGATGACAAAGTTGGATACACAGCTCAAATAAGGACCCCCACCCTACACACATACACACACCAACCCTCGGGTGGGAGGTGTTAGAATCGTGACACAGCAACCAAAAAGGTTTCATTGAGAAACAGGTAGACAGTATGAAAGAAGAAGAAACATCGACAGAAAGGGAGTAGCGTCTGCAAAGCAGCGTAGCCATTGCAACAGTATTGTTGGGTGTAACACTTAAATGATAAACAAAATCATTCACAGCATTAATGTCTCGTGTTTTGTCATCTATTATGTAAAAGAAAAAAAAAACTTTTCATTTTCTCTTAAGATGCTGATCAAGCAGAACAGGTTTATTAAAGGAAGGGAGAAAACAATAGTTTACTCTATTTTTTTCATGTTTATTTTTGTGAATGTCAAAGAAAACTAAGCAACATTTGTCATAAAGGTAACAGCTAAGCGTTGAGAAAACTCACATGAATTAACTTGACTCTTTTTTTCCCAGACACATTCATATACATCTTGATATGTGTCTATAGTAAAAACTCTTACAATTCAGAAATGGCTAACTTATTTTGTGTGTCGGGCTTCATGATTAGAAACGGGTATTTTAAATCGGGTCACAGTATTAAAAAAGAAAAATGAATTAAAATATTTAGCGCAAAGTAGACCAACATAAAATTCCTATATTAAAAGGATGTTAAAAAGTTCGGGACCAAACAAGAGCGTGTCCATTAAAAAAATGAATTTTATTTTTTGAAAAAAAGTAATTACAGAAAACATGTGCTAAATGTGTTGAACTTTGAGATGGACAGAGATGCTGATAGGTACGCGTCCAGCGTCTCTGACGCAATAAAAATCTAAAAAAAACAAAAAAAAACAACGTAGTAAAATCATATCCACGCGTCCAATTGTTTATCTTTTTTCTTCCCCTCACCATTTCAAGCTAACTGTAAATACATTTCAATAGTTTCTTAGAAATGAATTACACAGGATAGGTTACAAGGTAGGGTTAGACGGTTTTAGTTGTTTCCCCAGATCATAAATAAAAACCCTACAATTTATTAATAAACATTAGTTGAGACCCATCAAATTTCCCGGGAACTCATTCAAAGCAAATGTACGTCAAGAGAAATGAAAGTAACAAATTTGGTTGCAGTCATGTTTTTTTTAAAAAAAGAACATAGTACTTATATTAACAATACTGATAGGAATACATTTCAGTTAGTCTTTTTATTTATGAACTTTTACGCACTCATAAAATGAAGAAAAAGCAAAACCATAAACGTCCATATTGTTTTTTGAAGAGAAAAGACAATCCCTCATCCATCAGCCGGAAAGTGGTGCTTTTTTAAAAGATTAATCTACAGTGTGGTCTGAAAGTTTTGGCACCTCTAGATATTGTTTTAACTTTCATTATTTTGTTTTAATAATATAGTATAAAATATCTTTTAATTATAATAATATAATTTTCTATTTAATTTCCAGCGGCTTATTTCATGTAATTATAGTTGATTAATTAGGAGTTATATTTTGGTAAGATAACTTGAGGCTAATGGAGAATGGTGAAATTTCTGTTTCTAAAAAACATCACTTTCTTGCCGATATTTCATCATATTAGATTTGGGGAATTCAATATGGTCGCCTTTTGATGTTTATATTTTGGCGGTCTATTAGCCACATTTCTAAAAGTCATTATTGCAGTCATTATCAGAACATTAAAAGCGCCATATATTTGAAGGGGCAGCATGTGGTATGCAAATGTTTTGAAGATCAAATGTAACATTAAAAAAAAAAAAAAAAAAAAAAAATTAAAAGATCAAATTTACGATCAATAATCACCTCTTACATTTAGAAATAAAGGTTTAGTTGGCATATCAACCTTCGTGGGTCATCTAATGCCACAAGCCATCTTGGAGAAGTTAGTTGAAGGTGCGTGGTGTAATGGTTAGAGTCGTAGGAAATGGACTCGTCGACCAGAGTTCAAATCCTGGACGAAGCTACAGTTCACATAGCGCTAAAACCCCTGGGAAAGTTATTAATCCAACTACTCTCTCTCCAGCTATGGGTAAAATAGGACAGACTGGGCTCTTTAACCTTGGTTAGGCAACTAAAATTAAAACCTGTTAAATCCGTTTGACGTGGTCACTAATTAGGACTGAGCCTATTCTAGTTCATTTCACTAATCTAATCTAAAGAACTAGTAGTGTTACCATTTAACCCATAGCTGAGGGGGTTCATACCTTTCCCAAGGGTATGGGCCTGAAAGTAAACGTGATAGCGTGACTAGAGTTCGAACTCACTCACTACGATGTCACAGTGTAGCACATTAGCCACTCTGCTCCGAGGACTCCTTTACATAATAGTAACACTATGTGCATTTTTGCATCGGGGTTTGGTTTCTATTGTTTAATGACATTAACTTTCGTAAGTTTTTTGATTCCCAAGCTATCCTTGTAGAAGAACAGTAGTGGTTCTATTTAACCCATAGCTGGAGGATAAAGGGGTGTATACCTTCCCCCAAGGGTATTAGTCATTAGGTAAACGCGACAGGAGTTCGGACTGGCTTACTAAGATGTTGCAGTCCAGCACGTTAACTACAACGCCACAGGGACTAAAATTTAAGATGACGATGACGATAATAATAATAATAATAATAATAATAAAAACAAAAACATCGCTCTACAGCAAGGCGGGAAGCGAACGTTCTACTAGTGAAACATAGCTCAATCAAAATAAATCAATGATATAATAGTTAAGAAAAATGTTCAACTGAAATATCTCTAGCTTTTTCTTCTCCCAATACACCAGGAGATCCACCGAAATTTGTCCTGTCGAGTTTCGTAACTATTTTGAATATTTTCTGTCACCGAAACAAACAAAAGCGGAATACGAATTATTCAATGAAAAACAATTTAATCGGATTATTTCTTAAGATGACCCTAAGTTTGAAAGTGTTACAGTTCCTAAAAGGTTCAAAAGGAATAATTCCACGCTATATGCACCTGAAAGAGAGAGACACACACATATATATGAGGGGAAGGAGCAGAGTGAGAGAGAGAGAGAGAGAGAGAGAGAGAGAGAGAGAGAGAGAGAGAGAGAGAGAGAGAGAGAGAGAGAGAGAGAGTCCTTCGCAAAGTCAATTCGTATTACGCAGGACTTGTTTGTGATTTTTATAGGAACCACTATAATATGGAAAATAAGAACTATACATGTAAAATATTTTCATTAAAAAAACAAAACAAAAAAACAAACAAACCTTTATACTAGCTGGTTTAAGTCATCAGCTGGACACACATACTTATGTAAATCGCAATTTTAATTATTCACGTTTTCGTAGCCCGAATAATTGTAGTTTTTAGTCTAGAAAAAGCGTTATCTGTTTATTAAATTTACCCATAAAATCTATGGTTCTCCACGCGAGGCAAATCATTTACAAATGAAAGCGAGTCTCACTGGACGCCCCATATATCCGGACTTGTGCTACAACTAAGTTAAGCTAAGTAAATAAATACTAATAATAGGCGGAGTAGGGGCCCTCAAAGTAGTTTTGACTAACGAGAAGAGAGTCCCTTTGGTTTGAATTCAGAGTTTTCTTTCTCTTTGACCGGTTGTCATATCAAGGTTAAAAGATCACAGTTTGTCCTATTATTTACCTATAGATGAGAGGGGGGTAAGGAGAATAATTGGATTCGTACCTTTCCCAAGAGTATTAGCGCTATATGAAATGCAAACGGCCGCGTCCAGTATTTGAACTCGTCTCGTCGTGTCCATTTCCTACGACGGTAACCATTACACCACGCTCCTCTAACGAGACTCGATACACCACTACACAAAATGGTTGTAACCGTTTAGAAAGCTTTGCTTAGTTTGTTCAAAGTCCAGAAATATGATGCACCCAGCGAGAATCAAATTCACTAACAATGGTCTACTACTCTCGCCAGCTCACTATTAGACCATGTGAGGCGACATGGGAATTTATGCAGTGAAAGATACTTCAAAAAGATGGTCCGAAAGAGGAATGTAGTTTACGTATATGTTGACGTCAATGTAATTCGCTGTCTTTTTTTTTCCATTAACCTGAAATCAGGTTGATGCAAAGGAAGTCCGGAAATTATTCTCATAAAAAAAAGTTATTTTAATTAAGAAATTTTAAAAATTATTTCAATTTTGAATTAAAATAAATACAGGCTATTGCCAAACTACTAGGTTACTGAACTCGTTCGCCACGGGTAGAATGTGACACAAGGTCGCCAGCATGTGATATCCAGCCAGGATTGAATTAACTTTTTCGGTAGTAATGGATCTGCGAGAGTAACTTACTAGCCATTACACCATGATGAGATGCTAAGTTACTAAGTTACTGTATGGACATTCTATTTAACGCCAGCATATACGTCACATTTTTCTTGGAACGCTCACTTTTTAGAAATAACATTTTTTTTCTCTTGTCTATATATTAATACTCTTGTTCCTTAATTATACATTATCATCTTGCAACGCTCTCTGGTTAAAATGAGACCGCAAAAAAATGTAAATCCTGATTATCTGGTGTTGCTTATCGACCAAATTATTTCTTGTGAGTGTCGTCACCTCAGCTAAATAATGGACCATCCCGTTTTTATTATAAAGAAAGAAAGCGAAGAAAAATGACATGCTACAGAAAAATATAAGAAAGAAAAAGTAGGAAAAGATAGAAAGAGGAGGTGAGCGCGCGGAAACGATAAAGCTAAATCACTTCAATCGAAAAAGATGAAAAGAAAGAAAAAAAAAAGGGCGAGAAAGTTAAATCAAGATTATTATACTTTTTTAAAATTTTTTTTTTTATTTTTTTTACATATTGGACTATTTTGCAATAGCTTTTAAGTAAACACATCAAATGTTGTAATAATTAAATTATCATACTATGGTATATACACAGGTCATGTTAGTTCTTTTAAATCTACATTCTAACCGGTTCTTCATTACATATGAAAAACTGAAAAGCGAGCAATTACTTACAGTCTAGCGCTATCAGACATCTGAACCTAAGGTATCTCTTCCCCATGAGACAATCATCCTGTGTGAAGCTATAGTTCAGCTTCTTTGGCAAGAAAAATATAATAATCTCTTAAAAACAAAAATAACATGCGTGTTGCATTTATTTATTTATTCTTTCTTTGTGTTGGCTTGAAAAACGTGTGATTATGTGACCGTATTAAATGAAGCAACTAAATTATTCATCTTTGTTGTTTTTTCAAGATGAAGAAGGTATTTAAAGCCATTGGAATCCACAGCCCCAGAGAAGGATTAGGAAAGAATGTTACCTGTAGATGAACAATGACCAGAGCGTTCAACGCTTTTTCTTTTAAAATGTGTGGCCTGATTAACCCGTAACGAATTAGACTTGCGTTTTTGTGCTGCGCAGAAAGAAAAAAATGTCCCAATTCTTTTTATTAAAACTAAATCTATTCATTAGAAATACAGTGTGTTAAAAAAATTGATATCATTTTAGATGTTTCAGAAAAATTGATATAATTTCGTAATCTAATAACTTTATCAATTCTCATTCAAATGATCTCAAATGTTAACAATGTGTAGAAACAACTCAAAATCTATGTTTAAATATCTTTACTTTTGCAGTGAATGACACATACCCGAAAAAAAACAAAAAACAAAGAAAAACAAAAACAAAAACAAAACATGAAAACAGAATTTTTAGTTGTTTCTACACGTGCTGTTAAAATTTGAGATCATTTGAACGAGAATTTGTCAAGTTATTAAATTACGAAATAATAATGTACAGGGCGGGGGGTTAAGAAAAATTGATAAGTAGTTTCTCTGGTTAAATTTGAAACGCAGTATTTCACTTAGTTTTATAGAAGACAAGTGGAATTACCATATTTTGATAAAAATAACAAAAAGAAAGAAAATTCAACAACAACCAGTAATCAAAAAGTAGCAATTTTTATATTATTTTTGTATTAGAAAAATGGTTGTCTGAACTGGAACATCACCATCAGATAGAGTTTAACGTCATTCCCAGGACATGTAAACCCTCAGTCACCGCCTTCTAGCACCCATATGATAAAAAGGGCTGGAGCTTGCCATAAGGGCAATAGGGTTGGGGCAATTATATAGGTGCTAGGGCTTGACATGACCAACCGATTGATCGGAGGGGGGGCCTCTACAACCGCCCGTCTAACCCAAGAAAGGGCCAAAGCGGAGTCCGTGTGTGTGTGTGAAAGACGAGACAGAGATTGGCGGTAAATAAAAGACATCCTGTTTCAGAGCAGGAAAATTTACGCCTGAAGATTTTAATGGAAGAAATCATTCAACCGGGATTACATAGCGCTGCAATTTATATTAAGTGGATTTAGTCATTTAGTTTAACTATTATAAAGGTTTAGCTTAGACGGTAAAGTATCCGCCTCGGAACCTCAAGGGTTTGATACCGACCTACGCCAACTCAGTGCATAAGTAGAACAGCTTGGACCTGTGCGGTAAAGTGGAGAGCTGTTGGTAGGTGTGGTACCCCATCTCAGACGCA
>CM042144.1:33377198-33404698 GCA_023376005.1 Doryteuthis pealeii
ATATAGTCATAAAAACTTTGGTCACTTCTCACAGATCTAAAGGCTTGAAGGGAAAAATTGAAAAACAAAATGTTGACCATAACGATCGTGCTAATCTAGTGGGGTGGGGAGATAGCTGAAAGTTGTGTGAATTCGTTTTTTCAGTGGGAAAAAGATGATAGGAAAATACTCTGGAAAAAAATTCGGCAACAAAAGCCTTTAAGAATACACAGAAATAGCCAATGTAATTACATTGTATGTGTGTGTGTGTGCACGTGTACAGAAATACTTGTGTGTGTGAATTAATGTCATGAGAATTTTGAATATCATATACATGTGGGTGTGTGGTATATAACGACACTAATAAAATTCTTCTCTTTCATGTGCAAATTTTATATTTCTTTTACGACCGTTATTAATTCACAAAATCCGATATCTGTTGTAAAATAGGTAATCTCAATCATGTTGATTAAATGATCGGGAGAGAATTCGCCTTAAAATCGCAAGGTTCCGGATTCAATACCAGTCCCTGCCAACTCAGCTCATGAGCTTTGATAATCTGATTTTGGTTTGGTCTATTGGCATATCAACTCCTTATGGGTTATTTAGTGCTGAAATTTGATACTAATAATTTATACACTCGTGGTTCCAATTTCCATAGCAGCCCTTACAGAGTCCCGCAAAAAACAATTAATTTGTTCGAAATTGGGTTGGCATTGAATGTCGTCTTGTGTATACGATATATCCTTCGTGTATAAGTCGACTCTTGATTTATGGCCAAGAGATTATTATAAATTTACGGAATTGATTTTTAAAGCCAAGGGTTGCTCCTAGTCCTTTTTATTAAGGTTTAGATATCGTACACACTCGCAGAGATGCTGATGGGTCCTTTTAGATTTTTGTGCGTCAGGGATGCAGGACCTAGGTAGGGGTTTAGTTGTTCATAAACAAAAAAAATTCTATAATTTATTAAGTGACTTTAGTTGGGACCCATCAAATTTTCCGGGGACTCATTCAAATCAATTACAGGCGTCCCAGGACGCACTAAGTTAAAAAGCTATCAGCATCACTGCTTTATTTTCAAATTATTTCCTAAATTGCCACTAAAGAATTACAAATATTAAAAAAAGGTTTTAAGTTAAGTGGTTTTAATTATTGAATACTTTTTTTCTTTTTTTTTTTTTTTAGCTAAGAAATATCCACATGTGTTTGTAATTATCATTCAGTTCATTCGGACTAATTTCCTCTTGTTTTTATCACTGAGTTTCAGCTGTACTGCCTTCCGGCCTTCGTCGGGTACTTGTGCACAGACCAAAACATCAAATAAATAAATATAAATAAATACAATTTTAAAAAAGAGGTAAGGCGAAGAAATTACAGTCTCGCGCCGCATAACATCCTAGCGTACAAAGTACGTTTTGCCTATACGTCCGCTGTTAGAAGCAATAAAAAAAATTCAATCAAGAAACACATGGTTGTTCAAACAGTGAGATGAGGGTGGTGCCAGGCTTACGATGTTACATTTCTATTATCTATAATTGCTTTTAGGCTTTCCAAATCATAAAATTATATTTTAGATAGTATCTCGGACCCTGCACTATACATTTGAATTTTAACACGGCTGTATAGTTGTAATTGTATAAATTAAATGCACACACGCGCACTTTAAAAACTGGTGTTCAACAGGATTAATGTAAAATCAAATAATGGAGATGAAATAAGAAAATATAATTTACTGGAATGTTTGAAATACACGTTTGTAATAGTTCATCCAATTCCAAACACTCCGTCGTGCTAATATATAATTTTATATATATATATATATATATATATATATATATATATATATATATATATATATATATATATATATATTAGTGATGCTAATAGATTTTTGATTTAGTGCATCTTGGTACACACATATTTGCTTTGAATGAGTCCCCGGGAATTTGATGGCCACAACTAAAGTTTCTTAATAAATTGTAGGGTTTTAATTTACGATCTGAGAAAACAACTAAAGCCGCTTAACTCCTACCTTGTAATCTATCCTGTGTAATTTGTTTCTAAGAAACGTATGAAATGTATTTACAGTTAACTTGAAATGGTGAGGGAAGAAAAGAAAAAGAAAAATAGAACGCATGGATATGATTTTATGAGTCCTTTTAGATTTTTTGTGCGACAGGAACGCAGGACGTGTACCTATCAGAATTTAAGCTACGGGTTGGCTGGTTATGAATTTTAACAGACAAATACATTTCAAACTTTCCCATATGTATATCTCTACATTCACTGACAAACTAACATATATAATGAGGAGGTAATCAAGATATACATAGAGAGGGGGAAAGTAACAGACAGTAAAGTAAGAGACTTGTAAGTTTTTGACTAAATTGCAAATTACGATTAATTAGAACAAATTATAAAAGATTTTCTTTCAAACATAACTGAACCCTAAAACCAAGAAAAAATACAGTATAACTTTCGTGTCATTAAACTAAACAGTAAAAAAAGCCTCTAGGATACAAACATTGAATCGTTCAGCTTTAGTATAATATATATATATATATATATATATATATATATATATATATATATGAGGAAGAATGAATAAAGAAAAGAAAGAACAGAATGGAATGGGTAATAAAAGATGAATTTAATCAATATCACTTACACATGTGTTTCGGTCAGTTCATCTGTGTGAAAATATTCCGCACTCATCAGAGTGAAATTTTATTTTGAATGAAAAAATTCGTTGGGGAAAATCGGAGAATTTATTATTATTATATATATATATATATATATATATATATATATATATATATATATAACAAATATATTCACCCAATAGAGTTGTCCGATTACCTGATGATCGCTATTCAGCATGAACTATTTAGTACCAATTCGTTTGTGACACCAACATAGTATGTAGTTAATAATTTCCATTAGACTAAGATCTAGAATATTAAAATATTTAACTCCACTATATATATTACTAGAAAACCAGTGACCCGCTGGGTCACCCATTGAGCTCGGGTTATATTGTTAAAAAATCACAATAATGTAAAATAAAATCAGGGAATTTTCCAATTTTAATGAAATTTTCGTTGTTGATTTATCAATAAATGAATTTTATAATGCATCAGTTATTTTATTTCAAAACTTTCTGACTTAATTAGGTATTTCTGCTATGGTAAATTAATATTTAGAATTCATTTATAATATGAAACGCCTAATTTTAAGTTTCAAATTTCCTATTTTTAGATTCTAAAAACAAATATCTATTTAATAACTACTTTAGTTTATTATTGTTATCTAATAATTTTTTAGAAACATTATATTGAAATTTTAGGACCCCTTCCTTTTGAACAGAACAAATATTGATGTATATTTTTTCTTTTATAAGATAATAGTAGGATGGCCTATAATTCGTCTGCTTGCGACAGATCTTTTGTTTTAAAAACGAATTAAAATGAATTAAATCTATTATTTAACGTTAAACTTTTGTCTAAAACGATAAGTAGTAACATAATGACCATCATTAAAAAAAGAAAAATATCTTTACATATACAATTTAAAAAAACAAAACATTTAAAACGAGTTTTCATTCAATTTCTATCGCTTTCGGTCTGAGACGTTGGCTTAAAATGGCTTTTTTACAAATTTAATATAACATTAGCGATTGCAAAAAAAATTATCAAAAATCAGGGAATTATCGGATTTTAATTAAATTTTCAGTATTGATTTAACAATTAATGTATTTTATAACGCGTTAGTTATTTTATTTCAAAACTTTAATTTAGTATTTTTGCTATGAATAATTAATATATAAAATTCATTTAAAATATGAAAACCCTGATGTTAGGTTTAAAATGTTATATTTTTAGTTTCTAGAAATAAATATCTATCTAATGCAAACCTTATTTTAGATATAAAAAGTAATAAGTTTTGAAGAAAAACTATTGAAAATTTAACCCCCCTTTTTAAGCAGAAAAATATCGATGTATAATTTAATAATTATCGAAATGAGTAAAAAAGAAATCTCCAAAAAATTAATTACTGTTTTTTTATATTTTATTTTTCGATACTTATTTTCTCATAGAAAAGCCACCGTAAAATTTTTGTTGTTTCTATTCATAACTTTGGTCTTTTATATCTTTATTTACACTGTAATTAGTACAGAAAATGACCAACTCGCAAAAATGTTAGACCCCCAACATAAGAGGGGGGGGGGGTCAAAATTAAGTGACCTGAAAAAAATGTGAAAGTTTTGAAATAATATAAATAATGCATTATAAAAAGCATTCATTGATAAATAAACACTGAAAATTTCATTAAAATCCGATAATTCCCTGATTTTTGGTAAATTATTTTCTGTAGGGGTGCTAAAGTAATTTTGTCAAAACAGCATTTTAGGCTCATTATGTTTACCTTAAAAAGATATATATATATATATATAGATAGATAGATAGAGAGAGAGAGAGGGAGGGAGGGGGGAGGGGGTAAAATCAGTAATTTTTTTCAAGCACAGTAATGTTTTTCTCTCCTCATTCTACATGTATTGAGAGAGGGGGAGAGAAATAAACTATACTTATGACAGAGATAGGTCGGTCTTTGACTTAATTGTAAATTACGATAATTAGAAGCAAATGAAGTGGAATTTTTTTCAAACAATGATTAGATTTATGATAAGATAATATTTTGAGATAGAAAAAAGCCTTTAGCTGGCAAAGTTGCTCAAAGTTAGTATAATTATATATATATGACGGAGAGGGTTTTAGTTAAGTTTGTTCTCAAGCCCCCCCCCCCTTTTTAAAAATGAAACCTATATCGAATAAGAAAAAGGAAAACTGAGGTATTCCGTTACTAATGAAACAAAAATTTTATGACATTAAAGTCTCTCGGAAGAAGATGCTGATTGGTTAAGGGGTAGAATTAAGGGGAGAGTTGAAATTGGAAGGTGTGCACCTCTCCACCCACCACAAAAATCTGATGGATAGACGCAAGATGCTTTTCTAACTGATGAATGGCTAAACAGCGGGTCATAATGGCGCTCCTCCCTAGCTGCCTTCGCTTCTGCGCACAAGTGCCGATGCAGGGATATAACTGAAAACGGACACACCCATTTCTTTCTTTCTTCATTTATCGTTTTCTGTGGAAGACACGTTTACACTCAATGGAGTACGTAGCTGTGTTAAAATTTATGTACATGCGTATGTGTGCGTGATTGTGGTTAGCGAACTAGTCTGGTAGACTGCACTCTAAGGAGTTCGAACCTGACCAACTGTTCTACATTACGCGGAAGAGTTGGTATTTACCCAACTAGCGCGCCATGGGTAGGATGTGACCCAAGGTCACAAGTATTGGGTCATCCAGCGAGGATAGAACTCGCTATTCAGTAGTAAAGGCCCTGCGAAACTAGCTTGCTAACCATTACACCAAGATGGGATGATGGAAGTTAAACCTTTGTCTGTATTTACCCAACCCCTTCGCCACAGGGAGGATGTGACACACGGTTAATGTTTAAGCCGAGTACTTTGGTTTGAATTTAGAGTTTCTCTCTCAGAAACGCGCACACACATCATATATATATATATATATATATATATATATATATATATATATATATACACACACACAC
Source organism: Doryteuthis pealeii (assembly GCA_023376005.1). Lineage (NCBI taxonomy): Eukaryota > Metazoa > Mollusca > Cephalopoda > Myopsida > Loliginidae > Doryteuthis > Doryteuthis pealeii. The sequence goes on from CM042144.1 coordinate 33,382,816, forward strand.
ACACACAGGTGCTATATTTATTAGTAAAACGTGGTCAATGTCATAGATAGAGCATTTATATCTAAGTTAAGGTAGCGTGGACATGGAGTAAACGGCGCCTGGCTACTGACAGTTTCTCGCCTATGCGATCTTCAGATCGCGCTTGGTCTGAAAATCGCATAGGCGAAACTGTCAGTAACCATGCGCCGTTGACTCCAAGTCCATGATAATATATATTACTTCGTGGATATGTGCCGCTTGTAGTACAAATTTAATACTACAAGCAGTACAGACGATATCCACGTTTGATATAAGAATACAGACGAGAGCACGCAGTTAGGATCAAACTCGCTACCGTAAAAACGCTATGTGAGAAGCTTGCTAAGAACAGCTCTACGATAGGCACCCTAAAGTGTTTACGGAGCACTTGCAGTGACTTGTCAGAATTTTCCTTTGTTTAATTCCAATATATTTCTTGAGTAAATTTCAAACAAACTTCCCGTAGGAATCCAATATTTGACCCCCCCCCCCACCATCACCAGGAAATACTTCCCGAGAATCCTTCTGACAGGAAGTCAATTCTTGACACGTTGCTTTGAGTCACTCTTCGCCACTTCCGAAGCAAAAAGAATTAAACATGACGAGTCCAATGACACATTTAAACACCCCCCCTCGCCTCTAGAGAGATTTCCCAATCTCAGCAAAACGAGTCCCTTCCCAGTTTTCTGGGTCGTGAACATCCACCCCCATCCCTCACACACCAAACACCTACGCTCGAAGATTTCAAAGTAGTAATGGTTAACAAGTTGTTTTTGTAGATCATTATGAGTGAGTATAGTGTTCGATCATGGTTAAGTGTTCAAATACATTGTATGAAACCAGCCTGAAGGTGGTCTAGTAGAAAAACCGAAACGTTTGACGTTGACTAACACTTCTAACTAAAATAAAATCCTCTGAATACTTTTTCATTAACGCCGAATTTATTTCCATTGTTATTATATATATATATATATACATATATATATATACATATATATATATATATATATACATATATATATATATATATATATAATATATATACATATATATATATATATATATATATATATATATACATATATATATATACATACACACACACACACACACACACAGTGTCCCAAAATTATGTATACACTCTGAACAAGTGTATTAATATATAGATAGCCAGGCATTTCATTGTATTATCATCATCATCAGCCCCTTTATCCCCCCACTCCCTAAGCTGTTAGAAGTGTAAATTGAATATATAGCGAGCCTTGGCTGATGTGGTATATATCTTGTATGTGTGAGAGAGAGAGAGAGAGAGAGAGAGAGAGAGAGAGAGAAAAGAAAAAAGGAGAAAAGAAAAGAAAAAAGGAAAGAAAAAAGAAAAGAAAAAGGGAAAAAAGAAAAAAGAGGAATGTCTCAAAGAAAGGCCGAAATAAAACATGAAACTGAATTAAGCAAGCGAAACTTTTCGGTGTAATGACGTAATCCATTAGATTCGTCGCGTCGCTCAAGTGTGACGATTAGATGAATAGAAAACACGTCACACATAACAATCTGTAACTGTCTATGAAAAAATGGATTAGAAAATAAAACAAAAACATTTGAAGCAATATCAGAGCCACTTGTCGAAGTGCAATGTTTAGCCAAGATTGTCCCGTAATCTTATTCACGGTGAATTCATTAACCACGGGGCACTTTTTTTATATATTCTTATTTTTTAAGATACGATTCCGTACCATATTGACCGAATCTAAATATCTATTTGAATTAGCAAGAGATACATTTTCGGAAGGGTAGGGGAAGTGTGCAAAACGGTATAACACGACTAAGTTAGAAGTTACAGTTTTATTCACAGTGCTGTGTCGGTGATACTCGCCAACACCCTTTCAAAACCAGAACAAAGATCCTGAGATAGCATTGTACATGTGCAGTATCCTCCATACTTAGCTTGTTCTTGTTTCCTAAACTGAAAATTCATCACAAAGGGAAGAGATTTGAGGACGTGGAGGATATTAAAATAAATACTATGGCACAACTTTACACCATATCAAGAAGAGTTTAAGAAGAGCTTCGACCAATGGAAAACTCATGTAACAATATGAGGGGCATCAGCTCTGAAGAAAACGAGTTAACTTAGTTTTGACCCCGGTCAAGCGAAATGAGACTTTGTTGATACTGACAAGACAAAGAGGCGGAATCCACATAAAAGCAACGCGCATTTTCATTCGATAGAGTCGGACAACACAGTCTGTCCTATTTTCCGATGGTTGATGAGGAACAGATGGGTTCATGCCGTCCCCAAAAGCATTAGCTCAAATTGAAACGAAAAGTCTCGTCCATGATTTGAACTCTGGTCACCAATTCCATTTCGATAATATTTATGCTAAGCGCACCTACACGTCATTATTATTGTATAACAACAGACATGGCGCCGACGGAGCGAGTGACGAAATAAGGGATATGTTAAGAGGTGGGATTTTGGCTTCTGTAATACCTAATAGCTCTCTGTACTGCCACTCACAAATGTTAATTTCTCTTAATCTAGTAATGTATAAGATTAAAGCAATTTTAATTTGAAAACATGCAATAAGTTATTACGAAAAAATGAAGGCAGTGACAGTTGAAGACTTTCAGGGCGATTGGTGTGTGGCTTTACAAAGGAACTAGGGTTGATTTGTAATTGATATTCTTTCTATCATGTGGAATGGGGGCTTCTTACTTGGCTCCAAAGTCCGAATCAAAATCCTGGATTTTATCTGGATTAAAAAATATATATACCATTGGCACTAGCGGAAAATTTACAGGATTTATTTTAATTAAAAAAAAGGTTAATACTACTGCTCCAAGTATGGAAAATAATTAAATTAGATATTCATTACAGATATTTTAAAAATTTTTTTAGAAGGTAAATATGTATCCAACCCTTTCACCACGGGAAGAATGTGACACAATGTTAACTCAACCAAATTTCCCAAATATCTGTAACAACTTTTCTTGGTATTTTTTACCTGTATGATGGGATATTTCAAAGTTCACTATCTATTCATCTCAGAACTCATTCTATTCTAATAAAATCGTAAAATTATTGTAATTCGAGTCATTCTGTTCAGTTATAATGAACTATCAGTTTTTGTACTTTGGAGTACAACTACTAGTAATGGAACTGCGAAACTAGCTCGCTAACCCTAATACCACGATGGGGCATCAAACGTATCTGAACGAAACAGTCTTCTATGTACCACGCTCGTTGTAAACAAGTCAATAACCTATTGTAAATAAACCAAACAGAAAAAAAGTCCTTTACATACGAATAGTTATTCTAACATTTAATAAAAGCAACTCTACATACAAAAAAAAAAAAAAAAAATGATCATTTTGCGTCCTGTAATATAACATAGCTAAGTACTCCTAGTTTAATTTCTTTAAATACGAAAATGTATACTAGGTAGAGCGTCCGATTAGGAATCACAGGGTTCAATACCGGTCATTGCTAACTCAGCGTATCTGTGCGGTAAAGTGAAGAGCTGATGGTAGGTGTGGCGCCCCACCTTTAGACGCAAAAAATCTCCTTGGTCTAGCGCTAGTAAAAAAGGGATAGACTCCCTCGCCGATACCAACTATAGGCCACCCCAACGACTTTACTTACTTAATAAAATCAACTCTACATTCGTTATCTTTTTAATGACCATCTTACAACCAGTATGTAAGATGGGTAAGTACTGCTAGGTTTTTTTATAACTTCTATTTAGATAGTTTCTCAAGAATAATTATATAGAGTTAAAATTAGCCCACTTTTAATTAATTACTTACAGATATTTTAAATTTGTAAACAAGTTTACTGTAAATTGTATGAAGCAACGGAAAGATAAAGGTAATTTTTATTGTCTAGACATGAAACGATTCACATACAAAATAAATTAAAAAATATCAGTAAGCCAAGTTCAAATTCTGGACAAGGCTATTTACATTTACTTTTCTATAACGCCCTTGGGGAAAAGGCATGAAACCATCTATTCTCTTCCTAGCTAGAGGTAAAATACTAAGTCAGACTGGTCTCCTCTACTCTTGGTAGGATAAGTCATGGGGAAGGATAAACAATTTCCACCTACCAACAGATTAAGACTGATCTTTTACAGCTTGATTTCTTTGTTTAATGGTATATCAACCTTTGTGGGTTATTTAATGCCAAAGCCATCCTTGTTTTAGAACAGAAAGGGTACAATTTAACCCTCAGTTCAGGAATGATGGGGGCCATACTTTCCCCAAAGTTATTAGTCAGAAAGTGAACGTAATAGCGCGACTGGAGTTAGAACTCATTTACTACGATCTCGCACGTTAGCAATGGTGATGGGGTCTTTTTAGGGATCGTCTAGGTTTTTGATTCTTTTAAACTGTTATCTATGGCACCCTGAGGGTATATCAGATAATGGCCAATCCCAGTCCGTTCTACTATTTAGTAGCTATAGCTGGATGCATACCTTTCCCAATGATTTTAGCGCTACGGGAAATGTAAATAGCCCGTCCAGGATTTGGACGCGGGTTGCCGAGTTCAAAATCATCAGGGTAAAGTCGGTATCAGCCAGACAGCGGGGGAGTCTATCTCCTTTCCAAGGAGATAGTTTCTGGCGTCCGAGGCAGAGCACCACACGTACCACCAGCTCCTCACTTTACTGCATAGATCCCTGTGCTATTCATACGCTGTGTTGGCGAGGGCCGGTATCGAACCAGGAACCTTGTGCTTCCTAGTCGGACGCTCTATCGACTGAACTAATACGCCAACACAGCGTATGAGTAGCACAGGGATCTGTGCAGTAAAGTGAGGAGCTGGTGGTACGTGTGGCGCTCCGTCTCGGACGCCAGAAACAATCTCCTTGAAATATCTTATTATAATGGAGATTGTGTGTTTTTCTGTCTGTAACCGAAACTATATTACTACTCAAGTTACAATTCCCTTAGTTATTGACATCACATTCTCAATGATTTTATTTTAACCTCAATTATTAATAAAATTGTTTTACATTATTAATACTGTTGACCATATCTACATGATATTTTCCACGTACCCCACTTGTACGGGTCAGGCACAAGGCCCTATTTATGTGGGACCACCCACAAGCCGAAGCTCATGGGGTGGCAGGTGAAAAAATTGCGTCGATCCCGTCGGCATTCCCCCTCAAGGGGGGCGCCTCAGGCGCTGGGCAATAAACCCAGCCCTGCCCCTTTAAATCAAGGGGTCAGGTGTTGCCTGGGGGGACGGCCCCCTGGGATCGACGCTATTAATTATATCAATGGTCCAGAGGCCGAAGCCACTGTTGACCATATCAACATACGAAAAACATGCAATTATATTCATATGTACAACCAAATAGCAGTTTACAGTGTGAATAGGAAGGCTAATTTGCATATTGATATTAAAAATGTGATTTTAATAAATATGTGCTTAGTATTATTGATTTCTAACCGTTTGGTTTTATTTTAATGAATATAAGCAAAAATCTCTTCAATGAATCTTAAATGAAATCTATTAACATGAAAAAATAACTGTCATTTTATTCTTTACTTCCTCTTTTAACTAAATACTTAAATTAGAAAAAATAACAAGGAAAGGCGAGAGTGATGGAAGAGTACGTTTCAGTTGTTCTATTTATCTATTATCGGGGTGATTATCTGTTTCAAGTCTTTTTATCTGCATTCTTATTTAGTTTCATTAGCCTTTCTAATTTAATACGATATTTTATTACATTAAAACATAAATACTTGCACCCGGAGGGTGCATATATTTGCTAGTATATGTAAGAGAGATAGAGGGAGGGATAAGAACGGTAGATAAATAAGGAATGAAAACGTTTACAGGGCTGACCAATTTTTGTGGGGGCTCTAATAAATGGGCCAATAGGCTCTAAGAACACGCACGCACGCGCACTACAACTCCCAGTGTAATACACAAGTTATACTTGGCTCAAAGTGTTTCTTTTTCTTTTTTATAATAATACTTAAAACTTTTATCTGGCTGGATTTTAGGCTTCGACTAAGAACAACAATACAATCTAACACTTCTGTTTCTCCCGCCATTACGGATGACGCCACCTGGATTGGGCAACTGTCGTGCCGAGAAGATAACACTTTGCCAATTTTTCTAACAAAGACATAACTACTTGTCGGCTTGTATGTCTTTTAAGCTTCTGAGAGACTTAAATGACATTTATGATGAATTAGCTACATGCAAGTGGATTGCAACCAGCACAGAGACTTTTGGAGCTATGTTCCAGAGTAAGAAGAGGGGGAGATAGAAAAAGAATAATGGAAAGAGAAAGATAAAGTAATGAAGAGAGAGAAATTTAGAAAGATAAAAAGAATAATTATATCTATATATAGATATCTGATATATCTATATATAAATATCAAAAATAAAATAATACTCTGATGAAGGTCGGCTAAATCTGTGTACGGAACATTTTATGCATTTTTCCTATTATTATTATCATCATCATTTCAACTCCATCTGATTATTTTAATAATAATAACGTAAATCCGTATACATTTTGATAAACAGACCGAAACACATGTGTAAGTGATATCGATAAAATTCATTTTTATCCATCGACATTTCTTTTCTTTACTCATTTTTTCCTCGTCTATATATCTATCTATAGATAGAGAATATGAGGATAATAAAGAGGGTGAAAAATACCAAAAAGGAAATCACGAGAGAGAGAGAGAGAGAGAGAGAGAGAGAGAGAGAGAGAGAGAGAGAGAGAGAGAGAGAGAGAATGAATGTGTGAATTGACTTATTCTTCAATTCTATCACGGAAATCATGTGAGATGGAGTAAGTGTGTGGACAGACTCAAACAAATTTTCCTTAGCAATTGGTAATGGAGGGAGAGAAAGTTTTTTTTTTAAAGTTCTCATCAATCAATTGAGGGGGGTTGGATTTTGTCAGTGGTCACCGAGTCAACTTAGGAGAGACTAGATAGACTAGGAGTAAGCAGATTTTTCTTTTCTTCAACAAAAACACGATTAGTTTTCAAACTAACAGGAAAACTAACTACTTGGAAATTTATAAAACTGGAACAAGGCCTCAAGAATGGAACACAATAAATAGAGAATTGATCTTGTGAGACATCGCACTATTTGCAGTAAACTAGTAAAGTCTGCAGTGGTCTATTGTCGGTATCAGCCGAACAGCGAGAGAGTTTATTTCCTTTACGCTAGCGCTAGACCAGAGATTGGTTTGCTGGTGGAGCGCCACAACTACCGTTAGCTCCCAGATACTTTAACGGACAAATCAAATTACCAAAGCTGTGCTATTCATACACTGAGTTGGCGAGGACTGGTATCGGACCCGGAACCTTGCGATTTCTAGGCCAATGTTCTACAGCGGTTGTAGTCTTCTAAATATTTAAGCTTATATACGATTCGCACGTCTACAAGCATATGGCACCCAGTGAGTACCGAACTCACAACATCTGCAATCATCTCCAGGGCTAGCTTTACTGTCCATTGCCCCAGGGGGCGAGGCACCTCAGTTTGGTATTTTATTTATGCAGCTGCCGGTAAGAGCGAGAAAAAATATCTTTCTGGAAAAAACATTTCTTCAAGTCACATGAATATTGTCTTAAGTAAAAGTAGGATGGCGAAAAAGAACACATTTGATTGGCTCATAATTTTGCAACGTCAAAAGCAATTTCACTACTTTATCCAATCAGATCATTTTTTTTCCTAATTATTTGTTGTTAAGAGCAAAAGAACAAAAACTACCATCCCCGTCTCATCATAGTTATTATATTTACTGTCAGAAATATAATCTAAAAATAGGTTTTGATATTTTAAGACGTACGTATGAGATGTAACTTAGAGCAGCGAAGGCGTTGAGTTCTCATTAAAATAGTGAAACATGATGTATCGATACTTGTATTCAGGAAATGGTGAATGATTTTAATTAGTATTTATCCTTTACGCCAAGAATTTGGATGATTAAAAATAATGACTTACAACACAAAAGCAACCCCCACAAAATTATCATTCAGTTGCAAAGTGAACTGGAAAATGTCCTATTCTTAAGTTAAATTAGAGCAATACGTTCATATAAACTAGTCTAATAAAATTCTCACTATGGTGTGTCATTTTTCCTGAATTATAGTTATACAGACACACGCAACGATCTAGTAATATACAAGGTGTGTCGAAAAGTATCGAGGTTTTTGTACTTTTTGACACCTTGTATTCTGAAAAAGATAAACGTTTCATCGTTTCATTCATTATTCATTTCTATCTAGGTAAATACAGCTTTAATTTCGATACTTTTATGATTCTTTGTATATGAATATTTTTTAACTGTATGTCAACCCGTCTAGGGTTATTTTATGCTGAGTGATTAGGAAATAGAGTTCATTGTACGTTTATATTTTTGTTTTATTGTTTCTTAAATAGTTTTAATAGAAATAATTTGCACACAATTATATGGTTTAAAGTAACTATTTCTATTTAATAAAAATCATTTGTTAGCGCAGTTATATGGCTACTACTACTACTACTAATTAGTAAACATTTACAACTTCAAGTAACTATTCAATGTTATCAAGTATTCGTAATACTAATGATTTTTAGATATACCTATTTTACCTAAAGATTAGACTAACTGGTACCCCTACCACACCAGGTCAGTGGACCTGAGATTAATGGCTATGAAGGGGTACTCCATACTCCCCAGGGGATACAGTCAGCGTATACTAAATAATATATAATATACAGCAATTTTTATCAATGTATTTATAGTGATTTAATGACTTCCATAAAAAAATGATTTAATGACTTCCATAAAAAAAAATTGCCACGATATGAAGGACTCATAAATTGACCCAACACAAAAATGCATCTTATGGAATGTCTCAGTTTAAAATTAGCTCTTTTTTCTTATAAATTTAATTTCTATTGTTATCAAGAGTTAAGATGAATATTATTAATGGTTCTTTCGCAGAACAAGAATATTTCTCACACTGGACGACACTAATGGCTTGGGAAACACTCAACATGTGTCGCTAGGGTGGAAGAAAAAAAAAAAAAAAAAAAAAACTAATATAATTTCTTTTCCTTTCTCAGCTCTAATATTAACGTAGATTTATAATCGACCAGGCGTGACGAAAGTATTTTATAGCTGCGACGACGACACACACACACACACACAATTGAATCAACAGTTAAAATCAAGTTGTAACACATAAAAGTTCCTTAGAACCTTCATAAAGAAAGTGTTTTTTTCATGACCGTGTGTGTGTGTGTGTGTGTGTGTGTGTGTGTGTAAAGAAAATGACTTCGTTGGGAAAAGAAAGAAAACGAACGATTCTCAATACTAAAATGACTTCACCGGAAAAAATAAGAAATAAAACCGGGTGAATAGCAATAAAATAACGTTAGGGACTGGCAAACGGAGCCTAAAATGCGTTTTTGACAAATTGACTTTAGCCCCCCTACAGAAAATAATTTACCAAATATCAGGAAATTATCGGATTTTAATGAAATTTTCAGTGTTTATGTATCAATGAATGATCTTTATAATGCATTATTTATTTTATTTCAAAACTTTGTAATTTTTTTTTCAGGTCACTTATTTTTGACCCCACCCCTTATGCTGGGGGCGTAAAATTGTTTCGAGTTGGTCATATGTTATACTAATTACAGTATAAATAAAGAGATAAAAGACCGAAGTTATGAATAGAAAAAAAAAATCTACGGTTGCGCTTCTATGAGAAAATAAGTACCGAAAATCGAAAAATAAAATTTAAAAGAATAAATTTTTTGGAGATTTCTTTTTTACTCATTTCGATAATTATTTAATTGGCTATTATTTTATAAAAGAAAAAATTATACATCGATGTTTTTTCTGCTTAAAAAGGGGGAAGGGATACATTTTCAATCGAGTTTTTCTTCAAAACTTATTTTGGCGCCTAAAATAGGTTTTGCATTAAGTAGATATTTATTTCTAGAATCTAAAAATATAACATTTTAAACTTAACATCAGGATTTTCATATTTTAAATGAATTTTATATATTCATTTTTCATAGCAAAAATACTAAATTAAAGTTCTGAAATAAAATAACTGATGCATTATAAAATTCATTAATTGTTAAATCAATACTGAAAATTTCATTAAAATCGGATAATTACCTGATTTTTGGTAAACAATTTTTCCATCCCAAATGTTACGTTAGAATTGTAAACAAGCGCCTAAAACCATTGAAAAACAGCCAAAATGGTGGATCACGTCGAAATTGACCAAAACAAGTAGTTTTAAATCTTTTAAAAATAAACTGCATATGTAATGATATTTAAAAAAAAAAATTTTTATGGTTATTATGCTACTACTTATCGATTTAGACAAAGTTTAACCTTAGATAATATATTTAATTATTCTTAATTCGCTTTTAAAACTCGTAGTATCCGATTTTTTCTGCCAGTCCCTAAATAACGTAGAGCCGATTAGGGAACCGAATAAGTAACAAAAGCTTCCTCTCTCCCTTTATATATATATATATATATATATATATATATATATATATATATATGTGTGTGTGTGTGTGTGTGTGTGTGTGTGTGTGTATATATATATGTGTGTGTGGTGTGTGTGTGTGGTGTGTGTATAGGAGAGCGGCATCACGAGTAGGATGCGACACGCGGTCAATTTCTTAACAGGTTGGAGTTCAAAGTCTCAGCCCTGTGTGTGTGTGTGTATATATATATATATATATATATATATATATATATATATATATAATTTTTGATACAGGCAAATTTATATATTTATTAAGGATATCATGTATAATAATCTACACTATAATAATGAATGGGAGACAGAAAAGAGGGATAGAGTGGGGAAAGTTGTTTTATTGATATAAAACTAGGGCCCGTTCGCCCGGTGCTTTTTCAAGTTTTACAACCGGAAAACGATTAAAAGTTACAATATTAAATTAAATCGGGGGAAATCCTGAAATTAGTTTAGACAAGAGGGGATATATATATATATATGTGTGTGCAAATTAAGGCCTATTGTATAAAAGGGTGATCACAGGAAATTCTTCTAAAAATCATATAGAATAAACTAACTATCCGATTCTAATAAAACTTTCGGTTTATGAAGTAATAAAAGACGAACTTTATTGTAAATAAATTTTTACTAAATTGAAAAGGCTAATATTTTTTTCGTTAGTTTTTGTTTCGCGTATTGATTCCCCCAACAAAAATCTTTTTTATAGTATATAAATAAATTTTACATTTTTGGAAAGACAATGTAATGACATAACATATATAAAAAAAGATAATTCGCTAATAAATTAGTTTTGGAAATAGGGCATCTTAAACATTGAAATTTAAAATCTCGTAAATAAGAAAAAAATTTTTTTTTTTTTGTTTTTTTTTTAATTGTTAGATTATTTTCAAAAGAATTTTATAATAAAGTTCGTATTGTGTACATTTTTATTTTGATTTTCAGAGATTTTTAAAAATTTATAAAATGTAAAATAAATACTTTTGTTTAATGTATAACAAAATCGTATTCATTAATCAAAGAAAATATTGTATAAATCTCGCTAAAAATGATGACATAATATAGAACATTTTTATTTTTATGATTTTTTGAAAATAATGTTGGAATTAAAAATTGTCGTCAGAATGATTACGGAAACAAACTAAGCGAAACAAACGTAGTTTTCATTTTCACTGATATGTTATGGGTAAACAAGTTCAAATACGCGAAAAAGAATATTATGATAGAATTTTATTATAAATAATTTCTAACATTCTAATTTTTATTTTCCCAACTCTCTTTTTCAATAATATTAAGAGTTAAATCGTGAGGCTAAATTAGTAATTTGTTTTTGCTTCAGAACATTTTTGATACGTATCATCTTCCATACTAACAAAAAGGTGCACACATCAAGATGGGATAACTGTCAACAAAGCGTCCGAATTTACGATAATTTACTTTAAAATGCAAAAATTTAGGTTTTATGCAAGAGAAATTAGTTTTTTCTTTTTTTATAACACAAACTTGGAATTGTTCTTTATATTAAACGTAAAAGAAAACATTAAAAAGTTAATTTTCCATTTTTTATTGACGTTTTAAAAAATTTAACAATTAAGAGGACTTTGAAAATGTCTTTCAAAATGTCGGCGGTTTGCACACACACACACATATATATATATATATATATATTAGAAAGAAGGGTAATTGGGATGGAAGAGGAGAGCGATGGGAGATAACATATACTAAACTGTCTACGTAAATAAAATGGCTGATCTAATTATCTATATTATTTTATGTTTAATTAAATTACTGATAAGTAAACAATGTACAACATAGACATCAATTTAATTGAATTGGAAGCATCTCTAATGCATTTCTAAATGAAACATTTACAATAGTCATAAAAATTTAAAAAAAAAGAATAATTCATCTACAAAACAATAAAATGAAAAAGTAAATCAGAATAATGAAAAAGATAGGAAAAAAATTGTTATCTACAAATAGTTATATTCTCAGATGATACAACATTTTGAATTAGTTGGAAAAGGGTAATACGATATATATATTAGAGATACCCAATTTTGTCGGCTGCTAGCTTTTTAAAAACTAATTAAATCTATTATTTAAGGTCAAACTTTTGTCTAAAATGATAAGTAGTAACATAATGATGATCATTAAAAAAAGAAAAAGAAAAATATCATTACATATGCAGTTTATTTTTAATAGATTTAAAACAATTTGTTTTGGTCAATTTCGACGCGATCCGCCATTCTGCCTCTTTTTCAGTGGTTTTAGGCATTTGTTTACAATTTTAAAATAACATTTGAGATGGGAAAACTTTTTACCAAAAAAACAGGTAATTATCCGATTTTAATGAAAATTTCAGTATTGATTTATCAATTAATGAATTTTATAATGCATCAGTTATTTTATTTCAAAACTTTAATTTAGTATTTTTGCTATGAAAAATGAATATATAAAATTCCTTTAAAATATGAAAAGCCTGATGTTAAGTTTAATGTTATATTTTTAGATTCTAGAAATAAATATCTATTTAATGCAAACCTTATTTTATTACTGAAAAGTATACTTTTGAAGAAAAACTTAATTGAAAATGTACCCCCTCCCCTTTTAAGCAGAAAAATATAGATGTATAATTTTTTCTTTTATAAAATAATAGCCAATTAAATAGTTATCGAAATGAGTAAAAAAGAAATCTCCAAAAAATTAATTATTTATTATTCTTTTACATTTTATTTTTCGATACTTATTTTCTCATTGAAAAGCCACCGTAAAATTTTTTGTTTGTTTGTTTCTATTCATAACTTCGGTCTTTTATCTCTTTATTTATACTGTAATATGAAAACTGAAAGGCCAACTCGAATAAAATGTTACGCCCCCAACATAAGGGAGGTCAAAATTAAGTGACCCGAAAAAAAAAATGAGAAAGCATTGAAATAAAATAAATAATGCATTATAAAGATCATTCATTGATAAATAAACACTGAAAGTTTCATTAAAATCAGATAATTCCCTGATTTTTGGTAAATTATTTTCTGTAGGCTAAAGTCATTTCGTCAAAAAAAGGCATTTACGGCCCATTTTGGGTATAGCTGATATATATATATATATATATATATATATATATATATATATATATATTATATATAGTGTATAACCCTTTTCCAATCATATAGGAGCTAAGGTTTGACATGACCATCCGCTTGATCGGTTAGAGCTTCCCCGACCGATCTCATAATCCAAATAAAGGCCGAAGTGGAGTGTTGCGGGTCACGTGACCACTTAGTACCCAGCCCACGGACCGCTCAACCACCAGGATCCAGTCATCGCGGGGTGGAGATCTTATCTCTGCAGAGAATCTGCGTATTCTCAGCTCTAGCCGACAAGCGAGAGTAAAGCTGGTTTGAATTCAGACTTTTCCTTTTCTTAGACTGGTTGCCTAACCAATGCTAAAGAAACCAGTCTGCCCTACTATTTACTTATAGCTGTGAGAAGAGATGGATTCATGCTTTTCCCAAGGGCATCAGTGCGGAGTAATAAGCAAACAACCTCGCCCAGAATTTGAACTCTGGTTGCTGATTCCATATCCCACAACAATAAATGTTACGTTAAGCGCGCCTCCTACATATAAGATGTATATTCTCGTGTATAGGTCGAACCTATAGCCCATTTATTAATTGAAGTTCAACATTATACAATTAACGCTTGTAGCACCTCATGTAGTGTAATGGTTAGCAAGCTAGATTTGCTAATTGTTAGTGAGTTCGATTCTCACTGGGTGCCCTATACTTGTGCCGCATCTAAGCTATGGCTTAGTAAATAACTATACAATTAACGCTTGTCTAGCTCCTTTTTTTCTTTTTTAATTTATTAGAAATTAGGTTTTTAAAATTCGACTCATACATGAGTACATATAGTAAGCGAGCGTATTACTGGTAAGTAAGCAAAAAAAAAAAATTAAACCATTTAATTTATTTTCAAAAATGTTAGTTAAAAAAATCTAAATACCTAAAAATTAAATTAAAAAAAACAAAAACAAACATTCATTTCTAGCCTTAAATAGTGAAATCTGGGGAAGGAAGCTACTACAATCTAACAAGACAATTCAAGCAAAAAAACGAAAAAAAACAAAAAAAAAAAAACACCCACAAAAAACAAAAAAACAAAAACAGTAGTAATTTTTATATGAACAATTTTCGGAGCCATTGCGAGGCATTTTTAGAAGGCGCGGTTATCTTTTCTTTTATGACCCCGCCCCCATAACTTTGCAGTCTCGCTCATTCCAAGCAGTAGCTAATCAAAATGTAATACGTCAACCAATAGGTCCGCCCACTTTTCTTCACGCGACTATGTTTTATGCGTTCGCCTTTTTGACAGGCAGTTCAGTTTGACGGAAGAATGTTACGAGTTATTTATTTAGTTTATTTTGCATCGAGTTAAAAGGTTGGCTCCATTCACTAAGAAAAGAGGAAGTAGGGAAAGATGGGAAAGGGATATATGTAAATTTGTGATGACGGCAGCGACTACAGATATAGTCATACGAAATCTTCATAGAAACAGGACTGTGGCCGTAGGAATGAGACACGTGAGGTTGAATGACCGTTTTTAAGAATTTCACCGTACTATTCTTAGAGTCCACTTTTGGTTGGTTAGTTGGATTTAACGGCATGCCAACCCTTGTTGGGTCATTTTATGCCGAAGATGTTTTGTTTTACTCATTCTTAATGAGTACTCAATTTTTCTTTTATAAACTCATTTTTTCTATTTAACCCATAGATAGGACCCTTCCAGGTACAACCACTCCGAGTCAGAGTGAACCTGGGAGTAATGGTGATCAAGGGGTTCTCCACATTCCAGAATTGGTACTAAAACCCTCAGTCACAACCTTCCAGCACATATATGATAAAAAGGGTTGGGGCCTGCCATAAGGGCAATAGGGTTGGGACAATCATATAGTTGCTAGGGCTTGACGTGACCAACCGATTGATCGGAGGGGGGCTTCTCCGAGCACCCATCTAGCCACTTTTGGGTTTTAAAAAATAATAAACACTTTAATTAAAAAATAAAATAAAAAATGTGTGACTAATATAAAGTATCGAAAGACGTGAATAAAATAAATTAAAAAAAAACATTTTTGTTGACTAGTGAGTTTGATTCTCACTGTGTGGTTATTTAGGATAGAGTGAAGGATTCTAATTAGTATTTCACAGTTACCCCGTTTATATAAATAGAGAATTTGGATAATTAAAAATATGATATTTAGCGCGGACGCAGACACCACAAAATAATCATCTATTTGCAAAATAAGCCTGGAAATTACTTTATTCTCCCATTTAGAGTATTCTAAGGGTATTACTAAAAAAATGTTTATTTTAAATGCCACTATGAAGTGCAGAATTGTTTTGTTGTTGCTAATTACAAGGACATACAAATATGAGCATTTTAGTAATCGATAATTGGAGGCAAAAAGTTATTTAATTGCAAATTGAACTGGAAATTGCTTTATTCTATAAGAACATTTTACGTGTTGTAATAAAAATCACGTAGGCATGTTATTCGAATCATTGAAATTATATTTTGAATATTTTTATGCACAAATTTAATAAAAGAAAAAGTATTAATAGGACCAAGTAACTTTTCTTCAGAAGAATTTATGGTATAACAGATTATTCTTAATAAACAAGTAGTATAAGCTGGAAAATCCTTTTTCTTCTTTCTTTTAATATTACGATGAATTTGTTAAATACAACTGAAAAAATATTTTAAAAACTTTTTAGAGTAAAAAGCAACTTTCTTTTTTCTCAACCCAGTTTACTAAAAAAAATTTAAAAAATAAAATAAAAGATAAAATAAAAAATTCATCGGGTTGTATATCTGTGCCTGCCTTCAAAATCAGGATTCAAATACTGGTTTTATAAGATTCGAACGCAGGTTTACTAGCTATGTAAGTAAGGAAAAATACTTAATTCATCTTTGTCTAAGTCCATTCATTAGGATTTTTTAAAAAATGAATAAATAATAATAAAAATGTAACATTCATAAATAATTTATTTGTAGTTAGATTATTTTTAAAAAGAAAAAAAAAAGATATATCTATAATTGAATTGAATTGAATTTTTTTTTTTGGGGGGGGGAGGGACGTAGAGAAAAAAATGAAGAAACTCAAGTGTGTAATTGCTTTTATAATTAAAAATAAAAACCTTTTTTTTTTTAAAATAAATATAACCTTTTACGAATTACATTTAAAAAAGAAAAGAAAAACGAAATGATTTAAGGATCTAAAAAATAAATAAATAAATAAATAAATAAATACTTAAATTTCAAGTTGAGGTTCGACTTGTTGATAATACCGAGGAAATATAAACATTTTGCATATCTATACATTCTAACATTATGTTATTTTATGTTCTCTTTTCGTTAAGTCGCGATCCTTTGAATATTGAATAAACGTCTTCAAGTTTCAACACAGTTGTTTGTGTGTCTGTGTGTTTGTCCCATGTGTAGATTCTCCTTTCTTAACCAGCACACGAGTTTTAAAAAATGTCGCCTTTAAAAACGTTAAAAGGACTAGCAAGAATATGCTGCCCCGGGCGTAAGTATTTAAGTTTTGATGTAATGAAATATATTGAATTAAAAAACTAACGAAATTAAATAAGAATGCATATAAAAAAGAATACCATTGTTTAAATTATATTTTAATTGGCTTCTATCATAGAATAATAAAACAATAGAATAATAAAACAATAACATTAGAGATCAATAAAACCAAGTAATTATTTATTAAACTCGGTTTTGTTAAAACCAGTATGCAAATTAAAACCCAGATTATTAGTGCGTTTAAAATCCTGCAATGTGTCTTATATATCACTAAGAAATAAAGGTTTACATAATATATGGTGTGATTAATTTGCATATTGGTTTTAACAAAACTGGGTTTGATTAATAATTACTTGGTGATATTGATCTTTAATATTTTTGTTTTATTCTCCAACGTATTAAAATCAATCCTATGATTGATATAGAAACCAATTAAAATAAGAATTTTTTTATATGCGTTCTTATTTAAGTTCGTTAATCTTTCAAATTTAATATATTTCACATTAAAACTTAAAGCTAGTTCAGTTACTGGAAAATATACCACACATGTATGTAGTGTATTTACTCAACCCCTCCGCACGAGCAGGATGTGACACAAGGTCAATTTTTAAGCGGTTTAACAGGTCTGAATTCAAAGTTTCCTTTCTCTGAAACCGGTTGTTATACCAAGGTTAAATAACCCAGTCTGCCCAACTATTTACCCATAGCTTGAGGGAGAAGTGTTGGATTTATATCTTTTCCAACGATATTAGTCCTATGTGAAATGCAAATAGCCTCATCCAGAATTTGAACTCCGGTCATCGTGTCCATTTCCCACGACGATAACTATTACACGAGTGTATGTATATATTTGCTAGACGTAAGCGTGCCTGACACAAGGACACAGTAATGGAGTATACAGCGATGATCTAGCACACTATATAAACAAAGTGCTCTGAGAACCATCGCGCTCTGATTGCTAGCTTTTCTAACATAAGTTGAAAATTCAATAGTTAACGTAATTCTAATGACCGGAGGTCAATCTTCTAGACTACACCTCCCCATTGCATACACTAACAAACTGATAACCACAGCACCACGACAGGAAGTCCACCTGTGTATGTATACGCAAGTACATTTGTACTATAGTCTAATTGTTTGTAAATAATAATTATTATTTACATAAATAGAATAGTTAGCTTGCAAAAAGAGAAGTGACCCCAGCATTAGATAACCCAACAAGGGTTGACGGGTCATAAAACTAACCAACCACAATTAAGTATTTGTTGAATAAAAACCTTTCCCCCAATCATCAGGTTGCAAACTCCACACACACACACACAGTGTATGTATGCTAGGCACTGCCAAAGATGCCGTAAAAACCATATTTTACAAATATAATAATAATATTAAATAATAAATCAACACTGAAAATTTCATTAAAATCATTATATATATATATATATATATATATATATATATATAATTATATATATATATACACACACACATATATACACACACACACACATACATACATACACATAAAAGACAATATTACAATATATTTCAATTGTAAAAAATATATAAGATGCAAAAGATGTGAAATAATTTCACTATTACAATCCTCAGGTGAGCTAGTATCATTAATCCTCAGGTTTTAATTCAGTTTTCCTTCTCCTAGACTTGTTGCCTTGCCACGGCTAAAGAACCCAGTCTGTCTTACTATTTATACATAGCCGGGAGAGGAAACGGGACAACAGATGCATTCATGCCATTTCAAAAGGGCATTAATGGAAAGTGAAACGCTAAAAGCGCACCCCCCTTTATTGTACTCATTAATTCGTCTAGAAGATTTTAATATAAACTTTGGTTAATGAATTAAAAAAAGGTTGTTTGATTGAGATATTATCATCATCATGTCGCACTAGTAGCATACCCGCCCAACAGGGTGGGGTCCTGTGGCTTCGACCCTGGATCTTTACAAGTTAATAGCATCGATCCCAGGGGGCTTTCCCCCCAGGCAATACCTGACCCCTCGATTTAAAGGGGCAGGGCTGGGTTTATTGCCCAGCACCTGAGACACCCATTTAAGGGGGAATGCCGACGGGATCGACGCAATTTTTCACCTGCCACCCATGAGCTTCGGTTTGTGGGTGGTCCCACGTTAATAGGGCCTTGTGCCTAACCCGTACAAGTGGGGTACAAGGTAAATACAATGTCGCACTAGTAGTATGGATATTCATGACACTCTCTTGTCAACCATTCCCATTATTCATCGCTCTCGGGAGGTCCTCTGCGCAGCATCCAATATCCGCACGGAGCTGGTCAATATAGGTATTTGCTGGACGGCCCACAATGCCGTGCTCATGTGCACATTTTTACTGGAGAATGTTACTTATGTCTTGTTCATCTCACTCGGATGGTTTGTGAGATAGGGGGCAAGTGGCCGTACAGCTGCTTTCTTGTGGGATGTTATTTCCACGATTTGTTTATGATAGCACGCAGCATTCCTGTGCAGCTTCCATCTAGCTTATCATCCAGGCGCTAGGTTAGGATCCAAGTGGTGCAGCCGTACAATAGCACCGACACAAATACGCTGTATTTAGATATAATGTATTAAAAAGAAAAAGGTAATTTCATTTGTTTAACTACATCTCAAATATAGCATGCAACACATGGTCATTTTAACGATTTGTGTGTGGGTGGTTGTGAAGAGAACTGTGGCCACGCAAGGACAAAGATAAAAATAGCTCTGGTCTTCAACGCAAAAGACCTGTAGGCGTTAGATTACTCCGATCATTCCTCTTCAGGGCAATGGAGGAGGTGCCGCTCAATGGAGGAGGTGCCGCTGCAGGTTAAGGATTCTCTTGTCCCCTACCCTGTGTTGCTTATTTGCCGCGTCCTGGTTGAAGACATGGAAACAATTGGAACACTTTAATCTCAGCCCGAAAGCCAGAGAAAGTTCTCATAAATTTTAACACTTCACTAAAGTATTGATTGCTTTGTACCGAAAGGCAATTCTTAGAGCGACAGAGTTTGAGGTCACAGAATTTCAGTTGAATCCGCACATTTGATTTGAATAAACAGAAAATAATTAAATATTTAATTGGGTAGAAGAAATGTTGAGGTTGAATAGAAAGAAAAAGAAACCGTTTATTGTTTTTGTTCCTAAGTAAAACACGTTTGGCCCGATTGAATAGGAAATTTTGTTGGGAAATCAAATTTGGAAATGTCACTAGTTTGTTAAAGAGGCGTTGGAGTACAAACATGAATGAAAATACAAAGAATGATGGCGACGAAAAAAAAAAAGAAAAGAAAAACAAAACGGAGAGAGAGAGAGAGAGAGAGAGAGAGAGAGAGAGAGAGAAAACAAAACGAAGAGAGAGAGAAAAAAAAACAAAACGAAGAGAGAGAGAAAAAAAAAACAAAACGAAGAGAGAGAGAGAAAAAACAAAACAAAACGAAGAGAGAGAGAGAGAGAGAGAGAGAGAGAGAGAGAGAGAGAGAAAGAAAACGAAACGAAGAGAGAGAGAGAGAAGAGAAAAAAACGAAACGAAGAGAGAGAGAGAGAAGAGAAAAAAAAAACGAAACGAAGAGAGAAAGAGAAGAGAAGAAAAAAAAACGAAACGAAGAGAGAGAGAGAAGAGAAGAAAAAAAAAAAAAAAAAACGAAACGAAGAGAGAGAGAGAAGAAGAAAAAAAAAACGAAACGAAGAGAGAGAGAGAGAGAGAGAGAGAAGAGAAAAAAACGAAACGAAGAGAGAGAAAAAAAACGAAGAGAGAGAAAAAACGAAGAGAGAGAGGAGAGAAAAAAAAAAACGAAGAGAGAGAGAAGAGAAAAAATGAAACGAAGAGAGAGAGAAGAGAAAAAAATGAAACGAAGAGAGAGAGAAGAGAAAAAAAAATGAAACGAAGAGAGAGAGAAGAGAAAAAAAATGAAACGAAGAGAGAGAGAAGAGAAAAAAAACGAAGAGAGAGAGAGAGAGAAAAAAAACGAAGAGAGAGAAAAAAAAAACGAAGAGAGAGAGAAAAAAAAACGAAGAGAGAGAGAGAAAAAAAAACGAAGAGAAGAAAAAAAAGAGAAAAAAAACGAAGAGAGAGAAAAAAAAGAGAGAGAAAAAAAAACGAAGAGAGAGAGAAAAAAACGAAGAGAGAGAAAAAAAAAAACGAAGAGAAAAAAAACGAAGAGAGAGAATAAAAACGAAGAGAGAGAAAAAAACGAAGAGAGAGAAAAAAAAAAGAGAGAGAAAAAAAAACGAAGAAGAGAAAAAAAAAACGAAGAGAGAGAGAGAAAAAAAACGAAGAGAAAAAAAAACGAAGAGAGAGAAAGGAGAAAAATGAAGAAAGAAAAAAAAGAAAAAAACTTGGTGATAATCAAACTCACTAAAATGGCCAGCAAACCTAACTTGTTAACCATTACAACACATCAGGTATTTTTAGGTATGACTTAAACGAAGAAACCCATACTTTGGAGTTTATGCCTTTGTCATCGATAATAATAAGGCTGTCCATACTAGGATGTTGCTAGCTATTTTATAAGACTTGCCACTTAGTCTCCAGTGGTAACTATTAAATGCAAATGTAAAAAAAAAGGGGAGAAAAGAAAAGACAAGAGATTAGAAAAAGAAATATAGCAAGAGGACCTCTTTTTTAAAAGCCTATTTAAGTCATATTTATAAAATCATGGATAAATACATTATAATATGCATTTTTTTTAGTATATACAACCAATAAATAATATTAAAGGGTTT